>CM060307.1:48068680-48176180 GCA_030674185.1 Monoplex corrugatus
GCCCATCCATGTGTACATAAGAAAAATCAGACACAAGCGCAGTGAGTTAGCACTTAGGCCTAATCTCAGCCAGGAAAATTCAGTCTCTGTTGGAAAACCCTTCCATGAACTTTTGTCGCACTTGTCTTGTTTTCCCTCGACCATGAGACAGTTGTTTGTGAAGATAACACAGACATGTATGTATGCATTCAATTGTGGCCCTTCTTTCTGACTAATCATTTCAGTCTGGGTCCTAATTAATATATTTTTTTCAGAGCTAAGCTTTAAAGCAGAAAATGGAAATGAACCCAAACAAGTGGCATAAAAGGACTCATCTACATCTTCAGGGGCTCCACAGTGGCATATATATTGCGTTAGATTCATCTGATGTGTTTGTCTTATAGATGATTCTGTCCTTTTGTCTGCTCCAATCTATTCTGTATAGTGTAGTATAGACTCTTGAAACTGACTTAGTGGTCTCTTTATCATCCAAGGATCAAGAGAATCAACAAAAGCATTGTATCTCACAGCACAACCATAATTTTTGAAGGCATCTTTGAGCAATTTTTATAGCTAGTCCTCATATACTCTGAGAGTGGTAGGACTTTAAAATCTACAGGACAGAACAGAACTGATCTGCTGCTTCTGCCTGCCTTGTGTTGAATTTGAAATAAACTGTGCATTGGGTGTGCACGCTACCATATATTATTACAAACCCAAATCTCTTCTATTTTGCTGCTCATTCATTTGAGCATTTTTGACTTGGGAATGGCTTCTCCACCAAAAAATTAATTCCTTGATTGTTGATGTTCCAGTGTTAAAAGGTATCTCAGGCATGTGCTTTAGTCAGGTGGGTAAATGTGAGACTTTTTTGTTTTATATTATTTTTAAAAAAAAATTAGGATCATGTATTCAGGGAGTGATTTAAAAAAATTTTTTTTAAGGATTATTGTACTCAGGAAGGTTACCTTTGTGCTTACCTTTTTTTTTTTTTCTATGCCACTGGCAAAGTTTTTACAAAGCGATGATGGTAATGTTGATGAGGATTATAATCTTGATGCTAGGGAGTTCCATTTAGGCTTGAGACTACATGACAGGGCTGTACTCAATGTTTATTATCCTAATATATTCAGCATCAACCAGGCCCCAGAGATGCAGGCACCTTTGGTGCTGGTCAGAAGATTTGAGCAACACCCTCACATTCAGGGAGGTTACCTTTGTGCTCACCTTTTTTTTCTTCCCCATTTTCTACACCACCTTAATGGCTGCAGAGGCTGGTGTTTTTTTTTTTTTAATAAGTGCGATGATGATGATGTTGAGGATGATAATCATGATGGCATCAACTAGGCCCAAGAGATACAGACACCTTCGGTGCTGGTCAGAAGATTTGGGAAATGTCAGACTTATAGTCAAAAGGTTCTGGGTTTGATCTACTTCGAAACTTCACCAGGTAGATGAAGGATGGAGATTTTTCTGGTCTCCTGGGTGAACACTTACAAGTGCAGATTTAGTAGTGCCTAAACTCCCATTACAAATAAAGGCATGCAGAATATCTAAAAACGTAAACACAGGCAGATTATTAAGTATGTGTCAGTGGCTGGCTTATGGAAACAAGAAAATGCCCAGCATGCAATTGCAAGCAACAGCAAGTTCTAAAAAGTGCATTGAGCAAGTGACTTCTACCATTTAAAAATAAAGTATTATTCTTAGTATCATTGTCATTGTCCCTTGGAATTTAATCGTCAGTGATTAAAGACCAACTGTCAATCCAGTCCCTGCTTAGGCTATGATGTAGCATTGCTAGGTGACTTCAGGATTTTCGCTTTTCTGGACATTTCCAACTTCCAGTCTTTGCCATTTTTATCATGCTTGGTTGAATTGCCAATTTTGAGAACATACAGTTTATCAGACTAAAGTAAGAGGAACAAGAGGCTTTACAAGTCTAGAGCTATTATTAAAAAAAAAAAAGAAAGAAAAAAACCCTTCATGTATGAACTATGATTATTACAAAATACTTGATTTTTGTTTATTCTGTTTGCTGCATGATTTGTCTGAGAGTGTGAACAGTGGTTAATGCTGTTTGCTGAGTATGTATGTTTATAAGTGTGTATAAAAATCTATTAAATCATTTATATCATGATTGTGTGTATACATGTTTTAAGTGACCAGGAAAAATGTTCTTAGCAAGATGGATAGTGTTATGGTAGTGGTTAGCGGGGGATGGGGGTGGTGGGGAGAATTACACGTCACTAACCACAGTGAATATGACTGTGATTGTGAATATATGGTGTTTACCATCAGTGATGGTATGGACAGCAAAGAAAACAAAAGACAGTCTTGATGGAGACAGACACAAGTAGATCACTCATAAGGTAGATTAGGAAAAGACAGGCAACATTTATAGGCCATTTTATGAGGAAGGAGGATTTGGAGCACCTGGTCACAACGGGAAAGCTGGAGGGAAAGGTTCAAAGAGAGCACCAGGTAGACCCAGGGAGAAAATGCTGGACGGACTTGCAGAGTGGGGCTTCCTTACAGGCTCTTTCTTCCCTCTCCCATTCTCACGTTTCAGCCTGTTCCCTCTCAGCCATCAATGGCCAGATGGAATCGACGGTACCCATCATATGTCTAGACCACCTCCACAGCCCCCTTCAACCCAAGACAACTCTTGACAACTATGGGGCACACAGATCAATCCCTGACCTTGGTTCTGCCAGGCCATCAACCTGTGGCTGGACCATCTCTGGATCATCCACGAAGTCCCTTTTGTTCCTTGTCCAGTGGTGGAATTTTCAAGGATGCCTTCTTGGAAGGCTTGGGAGTCTATGTAGCCCACCTGAATATGCGGACACATGGTCCCAGCAGCAGAAACATCTTCGCATCAGCCAGTTATAGCTGGAAGCTGTTGTCCTGGCAGTCCACCATTTCTTCCCTGCTCTCAGGGAGAAATACACTGTACTGTGCATAGACAGCACAACTGTGGCCTGAGCACAACATCAACAAAGAAGGGTAACCACACTCTATCTCTCTCAGAGAACGGAAGCCCTCCTCTTTTGGAGTCATCTCACCAGATCTCACTTGTAGCAAAACGTCCCAGGCAAGCTAAACATCTTTGTGGATACCCTCACCCTATCCCACACGTTGCTGCAGACAGAATGAACTCTCACTCCCAAAGTGCGCCAACCCATTAGGCTGCTTTGGTTCAAAGTGATGATGGATGTCTTTGTAACTAAGGTAAACTTCCGTCTCCCTTTCTGTGTATTCACACTATCACAGTGTCAGATCTGGAGACGTGGGTTGTGAATGTCCTCTCGATCATCAGGGGGACTCTACTGGATTACTCATTCCCTTCTCTTCCTCTTCCAGGAAAACCCGTGCAAAAAACAAGCATAGGTAGTATGACCATTATCCTTATCACGCCAGATTGGCCCACCCAGCCATGGTACTTAAAGAATTGCGTTCGTACAGTCTGACTCACCTTGGGAATCACCCAAGACACCATTAACCTCAGTTCTCCTTTCATGTAGGTCTGACACCCAACACGTTTATTCTTTCTTCCGTTGCTTTTATTCTTTCTCCCCATTTATAGCCGTGTGCGTGTGTGTGTGCGCGCGCGCATGTGTGTGTGTGTGTGTGTGTGCGTGCGTGCGTGTGTGTGTGTGTCTTGTTTCAGCGCTTAGATTTGATTTTATCAAGATTTTGCGCTATATAAATATTGTAATTATTATTATTATTATTATTAAAATGGACCAGTAGGTACTGACTTAGGGGTATAATTCCAACTAACCCCTCTGTTGCCACCCCGCCGAAATTGGTGGCCATTCCATGGAAGATACTCCCCTTCTTCGATCAAGCTTCTAGATTTGTCCGGAGGCATCTCCTCATGGCAAGTCTCTACCCCTTGCAAAATACCCAGCTGCGACCTGTTCATCATCTGAGTTCCTCAGAGGCCTACCTTTTCATCCATCACAAAATGGCTCTATCAAGAACTTATTCAGGAAATTTGCTCTCCTCCTCATGCTTGCTTGGGTAGGCACTGCAGTGAAATTCCTCTCTGAGGACATTTCCAAAGAACATGAGGGCACATATAATTCACTTCCGTGACACACTCATGCTTCCCCACAAGTTGAGTACCACATGTTTTCATTTTTTTTCTGTGCACTGGGAATATTGATTATGCAGAAACACAGAAACAGCCACAATTTCACACTACATTGTGAAACTTTTGCCTGTGAGTCAATGTGAGTCACTGTTTAAACACATGTGATTCTTGGGACTTGGTCATATTGGCTCAATGTAAAGTCATATAAAATTGCTACACGTGATAAAATAATGTTTAAAGTGCTGCAAAACTATCTGAGAGTCTTGAAACATTGGTAATTCTCTTTGATTTCAGTCTACACAGGTAAAAAAAATCACAAAAATCTGAGTCAAGACAGTTTTGGTTGTAGTTTGTGCTTTGCGTAAATCAGTAAATGTAAGCAAGACAGCTCGATTTCGTCAACAGATTTGCACCTAATCTCTCTGACTACTCAAAGAGTATACACCACTAGCCAATGTTTTGTTTCTGATACTGATTGTTTACAAATTCTTTGATATACAAATGTTCCACAGTTTATTGCCATTCAATTTTCTGTCTGGTCCATACAACTGGAATAGTCTTCCCTAGTCTCTTCAACAAAGTTTGTGTCCCCTTCCCCTTTTACCTCTACCGTGTTCCAGTCCTGTCCTGCCTTCCAGTATGCATGTGCACTATACCCTTAAATTGTTTTGTCACTGTGAGTGAATGCGTGAGTGAACAAGGAGTATTTGCTTTAATTTAATTTATTCAGGAAGATTTAGTGCCTTATGTATAATTATTTCTGTGGTTATAAGAAGTCAGGGTTGGTACCTTTACAGAATGTGAGTGGTGTGTGTGTGTGTGTGTGTGTGTGTGTGTGTGTGTGTTTTATTGAATTATCTTTGTTTGACATCTGTATGTATTTACATATTTCAGAATGTATTTACATATTTTTTCAGGTTATAATCCAAGGTTTCCGCAGCTACCGAGATCAAACAGTTGTGGAACCTTTTAGCCCAAAACATAATGTCATTGGTATGTCCTTTTTTGTTAGAGTTTATTGTTGTGATTGATCATTTTGATAGCCCATTTTTCCTGCAACCAAAAATTACAAGAGATGAAATGAATTGATACAATGATAGCCCATTTTTCCTGCAACCAAAAATTACAAGAGATGAAATTAGATGTTTCATCCTGTTGTTTTAAATTTATGCTGTTGTTCCAGTGTTCTGTATTATTTAGCTTCAAGCGGAATTCATTATTTGAGCAGTTTATGTGACGGTACAATTGGTATTATATTCTTTAATCTTTTTTTTATTAGATTATACTCTTTATTTTGTTTGTTTGTAGTAATGATTATCATGTTTTAATGATTACTTTGTAGTGCCATTATTTATTATAATGCAGTACTATTATTAGCATTTCTCAGTCTGGCTTTTGATTCATGAGATGACTGTCATTTATATTGGGTGTAGTAGGCAGAGTCCTGCTTAAGATCGATGAGAACAAGCAATGTTGAACTCTTTTCCAAAGTGATCTGGCAGCAGAGCATTCTCTTTTAAATGGTGGCTGCACAGTGACTTGATATTCCTAGCTTTTTTTAACTCTGGGTGGGTTTCAAATGAATGAACTTGGGTTTGGTGGTGTGTTGACGAGGATGACTAAGTTTTGTCTGAAAAATGCCACAAAGTTGCACAGATGATAGGACAGCTAAAAGGAAAGGGGGAAAACTCAAAAAGTGCTTGTAATGTTATGGAGTCTTCTGAAGTTTTGTGTGAACTAAATGCATGCTGCGCACATGAACTTTATCATCTGATCTGAGTTCAGTGTTTGTAGTTTGTTCAAAAGGGATTCATTGCAGTTGGACAGTTCTGTATGCAGCCCATCCAAATCTGTCATTAATTATCTGGCAAAGACCTTGATCCTGTGCGTAAACCTTATGGGTTTTTTTGGCAAAGTTTTGAAATGATGAGGGGGAGGTGGTCCAGGATCTATAAACACTGACACCATCATAATGATTTGAGCATTAGGATGGGCAGTGAAGGAACCAGCATTAATGTTATGAGATCAGATTGAACTTGAAACATGAGAACGACTTGCATGGCGACCACAATTCAGGGTCTAGTGTTGGAGAGATTAAAGATCCTGGAGTCAGTTTAGGATCTCTCACTCCTAGTTCTATTCCTTCTGCCTGCAGACTTTATATCAAGAGATGGAAGCCAGGAAAGTCAAATTACAAATAAACAAAGTAAAATAAAAAATAAATAAGAAGAAAAAGTAAGATTAAAAACAAACATGTTGTTAAAAATAAAGAAAAGAAAAGAAAAACATTGAAACAAACAAGCATTTCATTAAATTAAAACTGAAAAAATTATGTTTCAGTCGGAAGAAACGGATCTGGAAAAAGCAATTTCTTCTATGGTGAGTGTACACTTGTGTATGTAATGCGTGCTACGTCTGTAGATGAGAGTTATTCCATGGTTTTTTTTAATACTTTTTAGGTACAAAAATAGAGGTTATACTTTTTTAGGTACAAAGGTGGAGTCCGTTGAAGGGTACATTTTATTATACATGATCTTAGATATTTTTAGATTGAAGTTATTGAAATAAAAAAATAACACTGTTTTGTTCACTACTTACTGTCTGTAGGCTGTAATGACTACATCTAAATATGAATTGTCATATTTTCTCACATTGTGAATACCCAATGTACATCATAATTCATATGAAGTCTTTTAAAAAAGTATGTTATCATGTGAGTACCCAGTGTACATCATATGAAGTCTTTTAGAAAAAGTATGTTATCATGACAGAATGTCAGAAGCAGTGGTTTCCAAATTTGTTATGGCATTGTTTATCCTAGTGTTTTAATCATTTTGTTGACATTTTTCCAAGATCCCCAACTCAAGAATAATTTTGAAAATATGCACTAAAAATATGCTGGATATACACCACCTTGAGTTTGATCTGAACGGAGATGTGTGTATACTGTATGTGAGAGAATAAGGTGAGGTGAAAGGATGGAAAGACATGACCCCAGCTTTGGTGAGCTTCCCATTTGCTTTTGTGTGCTGTGTACATTTTGTAGAATTGACTTCTGGTTTTGTTGCAGCAATCCAGTTTGTGTTGTCAGATGAATTCAGTCACATGCGACCAGAACAGCGGCAGGCACTCTTGCATGAAGGCACAGGGCCCCGGGTCATCACAGCTTTTGTGGAGATTATTTTTGACAACTCTGATAATAGAATCCCTGTGAGTGATTTTTAGGCATGATTTGTATTTTTTCCTATTGTGTATGTATATAACTGTATTAATGTTCATTGCTGAACTTTCTGAGGCTACTGGACATACATGTACTTTGTTTGCAAACAGTGTGAAAGACTGGAATGTGCCTGTTTTTGATCACCACAGCTTTTAGAAACTGCATGACATCTTAGAAGACATGCTGTTGTCCAAGTGCACGTGTCTTTGTACAATGAATTTCCATATCTAAATCATCCTGTTTGTATGCTGTGAAATATACGAGAAGTTTATAGACCTCTTGCATTCTGACTTTCCAGTCACTACATTTTCAACATCATTTGCTATGCCCAACATCATGTTTATTATGACTCTGTTCTGTTGTTATGCATGTGCCAACAATGCTGTACATTTTATAGAATATTATGTTTCAGATTGAAAAAGATGAGGTTGTGTTACGCCGAGTGATTGGTTCAAAAAAGGATCAGTACTTTTTGGATAAAAAGATGGTCACGTAAGTGGACTTTCCGGTTATCAGATAACAAAAAAATTGTTTTTATTGATTGGCTGAAAGTAGTAGTATTAAGTTTTATATCCAGCTGGACTAATGTTTTAGTGTCCTAGTAAATGCTGTTTTTATGTCCATCTGGACTAATGTAATGTTTGAGTGTCCCAAATGCTACCAAGCACAGCTGAAGATAGAACAGTTGTATGCAGGCTAACCAGATTTACTGTTAAGTGTGGATGAGTGATGTAGTTCCTGTGTTTATATTGTTAACAAGAAACATCACAAAGGTGCGGATGGGACCCGGAGCACCAATGCCTTACCACTCTCTGGACAAATCTAGCATAACAGGCGTGGTAGGAAAGTGGGTAAGATGTCAGACACCCGAACAGAAAGTCTGAGGCTTGCTCTTGCCTGGGTGCCTCCAGCCTGGTAGGAAAAAGGTAATGATTTTTCTGATTTCCCAGGTCAGCATGTGTACAGACCTGTTTGTGCCTAGGCCTCCTTTGTGTGTATATGCTTGTAGAACATCAAATGTGCGCATTAAAGAGTAAGTCATGTCTGTGTCCACTCCATAGCTTATTGAAACATGAAAACATCCAACATGTACGCCCACCAGACGGAGTACTTAGACTCTACAGCAAGTAATATACCAGCTGCACAGTTATGGCAAAACCTCATGCATGTATGCATATTAGAAAAATCAGAAAACTAAATAAAATTATCAAAAAGAAACTTTGTACAAATGATGGCTGAAATGAATTTACACTTTAAGACTGTTATAGTCATGTACTAATTTTGACTTTATTTTTCATGAACAGACATTTATATGACATAATAGCATAACAGCTTGATTATAACTTTTACCAGGGGAAGGGGTACAGATACCAGTATCAGCAGAAACCACCAACAAAATGCCTTTTAAACAATGCCACTTATTGAAAGAAAGTTTTGGGATCCTAATATTTCTCAACAGAATACATTCTCCATCATAGGTGACAGTTTTCTTATGACCCAGGAAACACAGCTCTCCTCAGCTTAAGACTGTTCATCACTGCTTAACTGGCCCAAAAGAAAAAAGTCAAAATTCACAGAATCTTGTACTTATTTTTGATATGTTAATTTCTTTTTTGTTTCAGTAAAACAGACGTGATGAATCTCCTAGAGAGTGCTGGTTTCTCCAGAAGCAATCCTTACTATATTGTGAAACAAGGAAAGGTAGGTTTGGGATAAAGACCTTTTGTAATATATTTTATTTTATATCTCTAAAATACATCGGGCAAAACAGACATTAAGCTTTTGTGCACATGGAATGATATTAACTCATTTTGCCTGAAGTAGAGATATCTTTACAATGCTTATTTCCCTGTTGACCAGGTACAAGTATACTCATACTGAAGCACTATTTTAGTTTTGTGTATTGTCACACTATAAATTTTCTTTCAGCTGTACTATTTATGGATGCAAAAAGCAGCCTGCATCTTCTCTGGCTGGTCATACTTGCTAGTTTTCATCAGTATTCAAATCAAGAATCAGAACCAAGATAGACTGAAAGGAGCTGACTGCAGAACAGGTCACAGAGCTGATTATGAATTAAAATAGCAGTGAAGAAGAAATCGGAGGCAGTTTTAATGCTGAAAGGGATAGAGTAGATTTTGAACTAGACTGAGAAAGTGATTCTGATAGTGATACCGCCTGTGTTACATCACGAGGTGAAACAGTGGCAAGAGGTGGAGGTGATCAAGGTAGAGGTACAGGAGGGTGTAATTCTCATGCCAACAACCCAGCTGTGCTCGAGTTGAGTGCAAGTTTGTTTTTAGAAATTCTCATTCTCTCTCTCTCTCTCTCATTCTCTCTCTCTCTCTCTCTTTCTTTCTCTCTCCCCCCCCCTTTTCTCTCTCTTTAACTTTGTGTCCACCAACTATCTTTAGTCTTGTGTGTGTGAGTGTGTTTGTGTGTGTGTTTTTCTCCTTTTTAAAAATATTCACTTCAAGACCAACCTGCAGGCCCTCAACAAAGTACAGAACCAGTTATGTGCCCATAGTTTGATTGTGAGAGAGCAGTGATAGTAGATTATAAAATGTACCGAAAACTGAACACTAGATTAATGTTGTTGAAAATGTTTATGTGGACTGTGGTCATACTTTCATATGGATCTACTGGCTAAGATCAGGATCTACAATATTGCTGGTACGATAATCCCTTTCCCTATAATTTGGATTTGAACTGATATGTAAATATGCATGTATGTCTTTGTTTAGATGTTTGTTTCAGTGTTATAGTGTCCCATCCAAGTGGTTGTCTGTAATATAACTGAAATGCATCTGTGTTAATGTCTGAAATATCCAAAAGTAATTACAATACAATATTTATATAGCGCAAAATCTTGATAAAATCAAATCTAAGCGCTGAAACAGACACACGCACGCACGTACGCACACGCACGCACGCATGCACGCACGCACACGCACACACACACACACACACACACACACACACACACACACACACACACACACACACACACAACACACACACACACACACACGCATGGCTATAAATGGGGAGAAAGAATAAAAGCAAGAATAAAAGCAATGGAAAATTATAGAGAGCATAGTATATACAATTATATATTATAACAATGTAATTCCCCTCCGAGCGGAGACAGGCTGCGAGGGGGGGGGGGGGGGGGGTTGAGTGAGGTTAGGATTTTATGCAGAGGAGAAAAGGTGAGTTTTGAGAGCGGACTTGAAGGAGACAAAAGTAGGTTGCTGACGGACTGAGAGAGGAAGTTTGTTCCAGGAGAGTGGACCCAGAAACAGAGAAGGCTCGTGGACCATAGGTATTGAGCTTAGTGCGTGGAAAGCGAAAAGTCAGAGAATCGGAGGCAGAGCGGAGGGTACGTGAGGGAAGATAGATCTCAAGTAGGCTTGACAGGTAATCGGGGGCTGCATTATTGAGGCTTTTGTAGCACATGGTGTCTAGTTTGTACTGTATGCGCTTTGATACAGGGAGCCAGTGAAGTTGTGCCAGGAGAGGAGATATGTGGTCAGCTTTTTTCTTTTTGAGTACAAGGCGTACAGCATTGTTTTGAATGCGCTGTAGGATGTGAATGGTGGAGGCAGGAAGACCAGACAGGAGTGAATTGCAATAGTCAATGCGAGACTTATGAAGGAGAGAACAAGTTTTGCAGTTGTTTCGACAGAGAGATACTTCCTGATCAGGCTTATATGGTGGAGATGATAGTAGCAAGATATGGCAGTTTGAGAAACAAAGTTGTTCATGGAGAGGGTAGAGTCAATGCAGACACCAAGGTTTTTAGCTGAATCAGAAATTGGGACTGATGTGTTACATAATGGGAGAGAAAGAGGAGGCAGCTGAGAAAGTTTCTGACGGGTGCCAATGAGGATAGCTTCTGTCTTGTCATCATTAAGCTGAAGTCTATTGTGTGTTATCCAGTTCATAATGTCCGAGTAACACTCAGTGGTGCGAGTCAACAGGCGCTGTATATTATCAGGTGAGTCACTGTCTTGAAGTTAGGTGTCATCAGCATAGAAGTGGTGTTTTATAGAGTGGGAGTTGATGATGGTGGACAGGGGGGAGGTGTAAAAAGTGAAAAGAACAGGGCCAAGGACAGATCCTTGTGGAACACCACAGGTCAGGTATGCAGGTTGAGAGTAAGTGCCATTGATGAGAACAGTTTGTTTTCTGTTTGATAGATATGAAGTGAACCAGGAGAGAGCAATGTCAGAGATGCCAAAAGTATGATGAAGTCTAGAAAGGAGAATACCATGGTCAGTGGTATCAAAGGCTGCAGACAGATCAAGGAGTGTGAGGAGAGAGACTTTGCCAGTATCAGTTGCAAGGAGGAGATTGTTGAGAATGTGTAGTAGGGCAGTTTCAGTGCTATGGCACTGGTGGTAGGCTGACTGGAAAGGATTGAGGAGATTGTTGGCAGACAGATGAGAGTTCAGCTGGTTGAGGACGACTTTTTCAAGGAGTTTTGACAAGAAAGAGAGATTAGAGATAGGCCGGTAATTTTTCAGTTCATTTGGGTCTAAACTGTGTTTCTTGAGGAGAGGGTGAACAATAGCAGACTTGAAAGAATCTGGGACAGTTCCAGTTTGAAGAGAAGTGTTGATGATGTCAGTGATGAATGGGAGGAGAGTAGGGAGACAGTCGGAGTAGAGAGAACCTGGAAGAGGATCCAGTTCGCAGGTTTTGAACGACATGGATCTGATTGTGTTGAAAATTTCTTCTTGTGAGATGGGGTAAAAGTAGTAAGAGGTGTGCCAGAGAAGGAAGGGTCAGGTGGGCATGGTTGACAGGGTGTCCTGTCAAGCCTGTCACGAAGAGTTTGTATTTTGGTGGTGAAATACTTGGAGAATACAGATTGGAGTTCTTCATTTGTATGTTTTGTTGGGAGAGGTAAATCTTTTCGTGTGCCAAGGAGATGATTCATGGTTGTAAAGAGTTCTTTTGAAGAAGAGGCATTCAGGATTTTGGTTTGGAAATAGCTTGTTTTTGCTGATGCAATGAGGGTGGATACTTTTGTTTTAGAGGCTTGGAAAAGTTGCTTGTGTACAGTGAGTTTGGATTTGCGCCAGCGGCGCTCTGCTCTGCGGCGGGCACGTTTTGCACAGGCAATCTCATGAGTGAGCCAGGGGGTAGGGGGGCGGTCAGGTAAAAGACGGGTTGTGGCTGGAGCATGAGTGTCCAGAAGATGGTGGAGAGTAGTATAGAATTCATCGGCAAGGTTATGTGACTTTTCAGAAAGGAGACGGGAGGCATCAGATGAAAATGTGGAGAGGTCGATAGATTTGAGATTGCGTCGAGTCACTGTGCGCGTGGTACGCGAAGGAGGAGAAATGTCAAGAGAACAGAGAATTGCAGAGTAGTCAGATGGAAGGGCTGAAGTTAGACGGGTGGAAAGAACTAAGCAGTTGTCAGTAGCTGAATTGTGGTGATCACGAGAAATGATCCAGTCAAGAATGTGACCTTTTTGATGGGTTGGTTCAGAAATGTGTTGAGTCATATTGTGATTGGACAGAGAGTTGATGATATGTCTTGTGTCATAACGGTGAGTGTTGTCATAATGGACATTGATGTCACCTAGAATGATGAGATTTCCAGGTAAGAGGCAGTAGTGGTCAAGCAGTTGGTCAAAGTCAGAGAGAAACGTGGATGTGGTGAGTTTGTTGGCAGAGCTAGGTGGGGGTCGATAGACACAGGAGAAGGTGATGGGGTGAGGTCTGGATTGGAAGGATACTTCAACGTGCTCGAAAGAAGGATGGGAGAAAGGCAGAGACTGCGAGAAAGATAGGCGGGAATGGAGTGAGTCGTTGTAGAGGATGGCGATACTGCCACCTCGGGATGAGCGATGAAAAGAAACAAGCCTGTAACCACTCGGAGTGAGGCTAGCATGTATAGGTTCATGACCAAGGGGGTTAAGCCATGTCTCTGTGATAAAAGCAATGTCAACATGCTCATCTGCGATAAAGTCAGCAATGACTTCGGCTTTGCCATCCTTGCATGTTGACTGAGCGTTAAAAAGGCATAGTTTTAGTTTATCACAGTCATATGGCGGTGGCCGAGGTGGCGACGAAGGCGGCACCGATGGGACAAAAGACGAAGGCGACACCAGCGGGGCAGAAGACGAAGGCAGCAACGATGGAACAGAAGACGAAGGCGGCACCCGTAGGACAGAAGACGGAGGCAGCACCGGCGGGACAGAAGACAAAGGCGGCACTGGCGGGACAGAAGACAAAGGCAGCATCGGCGGGACAGAAGACGAGGGCAGCGCCGGCGGGACAGAAGACGAAGGCGGCACCGGCGGGACAGAAGGTGAAGGCGGGACAGAAGGTGAAGGCGGCACTAGCGGGACAGAAGGTGAAGGCAGTACCATCAGGACAGAAGGCGAAGGTGAAGATGGCAGAGGAGGTGACGAAGTTTGCAGCAGCGAGGTCGAGGGCAGGGGCAGTGGAGGAGACGAAGAAGCAGAAGACGAAAATGGCGTCGGGCAGGAGGCAGGTTGTGCCAAAGACGGTGGAGACGTCCACCATGACAGGATCGCGCAGTGCGGGGCTTAGGACACAGCCCCAGTGTTCGTATGCGCTGGTAGACGCCTCCACCGAGGTAGCACTTGCTGTGTTTAAAAAGTGTCAGTCCAATTTGTTTTATAAAAGACGGGTCCATAATTGCGAGCCAGTCAGGAGAGGAAGATACTTGCAGGTTGGTGTGTGGGTTGGTCAGTTCACAACACTTAAAACCAGAGAACACAAAGGTTTGGGAAAGCTGTAGCGTTGGGCGAACACAGTAGGCTAAAATGTAAACACAGTTCACAGATAAAATGTCCGACTTGAGCGGCTGAATTAAAATGATGAAAGGTAGGTATAAAAACTTTAAAATCAGATTATCTGGTAAAATATTCAAAATTTAAAAAAAAATATTTACATCACCGTGTGTCAGGATTTCAAAGCAACAAACTGATACAAAATTCAATGCATAAAATCAAATAGAACCACGATAAAATCACTGTAAAACACCACACACACTTTTGCTGCCTGCTGGCGCGACATCTACTCACAACATCTTACACAAAGTTACACAAAGCTACAGATAGATTCGTTTGAACATTTCACAGAAAATTTGTTTGGACAGCACTGTTCAAAATAGCAAGTTAAAAGTTCTGGTGATGTACCCTAATTTTTAGTACAGCAGCCGCTTGAAGTACATAGGGAAGAAGGTATTACTAAATCATGATTGTTGTGCTTGTTACTTGCTTAATGAAATCTGTGTTCTGGATTTGTTAGTTATAAAGAGAAGAGCTGTGTTATCTGTTGCTGGTAGAATTGTTATTGTTGACTTCTTGAAGAGTAAAGCTGGAACTTATCGCGTAGTGCAACAATGTAAAAATACATGTTTGTATGGATTTCAGATAAATCAGATGGCCACAGCACCAGACTCTCAGCGGTTAAAGCTACTGCGAGAGGTTGCTGGCACCAAGGTGTATGACGAACGCCGGGAAGAGAGCAAAGGCATTCTGAGAGAGACAGGTTGGAGTTTTTTTTCTTCCTATTTTGGACTGCACATCAAATGTACTGTCATGCTTCGCCAAATATTTAAGTTTGGAATGTGCTTTAATCTGTGAGTTGAATTAAAAAAATACTGTTGTTGCTTTGTCAAAGATGGGATCATTCAGTTGTAGCATTGACTTGTAGAATTTTGATTTGACATGAAACAATTATAGTATGTCAGAAAAGGGGAAATCATTGGAGATGTATGTTTGTATAAAATCATTTAACAGATTTTCTGTCTGAAATTAGGACTGCTGTCCTTGGCTGGAAGAGCGCTTTGCTACTGTGCAGAATGCAATCCACTTCCACATATTATTTTTTCCTATGTCCACTTTTTTTGTTTAGTAATAACAATATATTGGATTTTTTTTATACAATTTTGCCAGGAATGTCATTTTTTCCAGGGGTTCCTTTACACACACTAAGTGCATACAATATCTTGGTGTATTGTTTCATTTGAGGAGCAGTGGAGTAGCCAAGAGATTGATTTGTACAATTGTCATAGTTGCAAATTTTCTTGATGTTTTAGCAAATGTAGTTGGAAGCTCAGTAATAGGTAACATATATGTATGCATGTTTATCCCTCTTGCATTTGTAGTGTGACAATAACATACACTCATCGTGACCTGTACTCGACAAACATTGGGGAATCATTTCAGGAAGTTACCAGCTTTCATTTTGGATTAACAGCCTACATGAATGTAATGAAAATGTATGTTTCTATATTTTACCTGAATCGCTTGAAAATTTGACTCATTAACCCTTTGACTCCTGCAGCCTGTCCAACAGCATCCTTCTTTGTCAACCATGCTGGAAGAGCAAAAACTTAACCCTTTGACTCCCTCACCCTATCCACCAGCTTCCTGCAGGAAGCTGGTGGATAGGGTGAGGGAGTCAAAGGGTTAAGTTTTTGCAGTTGGTAGATAGGGTGCAGGTGGCAAAGGGTTAAGTGACTGATTGTGTGAGATATAGATTGCAATAGACACTCTTGTGAACATGATTGCCAGTGCCAAATTTCACTTTTCTAAATGGTCATTTAAAGTCTGCTATCGCCAGTGAATCATACACATTCATTTTGGGGTTAGAACATCCATAAAGCTTCAAAGAACTTGGGGGCTTTCAGTTAAGAGAAATCTGAATGCATGAGGGTTAAATAGAATGCTCTTTTTTTGTTCTGTACAGGAGAACAGAATCATAAGATGATTTGTGTGATAATCATGAGATGAAACTGATCAGCAGATCATAATGATTTTTTTTTTTCAACTCTGAGAATGTATTTCAGTAAAGTGTTGAAGAAATGCAGTGGACTAGTGACTGGGTGGTTGTGGGTTCTATTTTTCACCCTGACTAGCTTTTTCCAGAATTGAATGTGCTATGGGCTTATAGAGAAAGTAGGGATCACGGAGTCGAGTCTCATTCATATTTTAGACGTGTCTCTGAGACTGTTGCAGGTATCTGTCTCTCAGGCCTGGCTGACACCAAGATATATCATAACTGTAAATGTAGTCTCAACTGTAGATGGAATGTCATAACATCGTGTTCATTATCCCCATTATCATGAAATCATCAGTCATCATAGCATTTTGAAAATTCTCCCAGTTTCTGTGGCCCTTCATGCCCTGATCTCATGGTGACCTCCATTTCAGTTTCCTCAACCACTTCCATGCCTGAGATGAATTCATGTTGGGGTCTTCAGTGTACATGGTTCATTGGGGACTCTCACTTGGTCTGGCTCTGGTTCTGAGCAGTAATTGTCAATAGGGGGCTTAATAAGCAGTGTAAGTTGAATCTAAACAGGCATTGTTAATCTTCATTGAAGTGACCCTGCAGTAGTGCACTGAGTCCTCTAGTAGGAGGCTGGATTGTGGCTAGATGTCTGACTCCCGTAGTCATCCTGGCTCTGGGATTTTGGCTGGATAAACTTGGAGTCAGTAATTGTATGTGGGTCTGAAATGAGCCACATGGGATGAATGCCACTGAAGATGTGCAGAATTTGAACAGCAAAACAAGAAAAAAAATGTTGAAGAAAAGCAAATGAAAGCTGTGGGTTTTAACTATGCCATCAGATTTACTTAGAACTTCATTGTTTAAGTTACTGCATTCATCTGATCAAATATGTTGAGACTGAATTGCTGGAATGTGCAAATAAGGCTGATGAAAGAAAATGTTATTTGCAGAGGGAAAGAGAGAGAAAATCAATGATCTGTTGAAGTACATTGAGGAACGTCTGAATACTTTAGAGTCTGAGAAGGAGGAGCTCAAGCAGTACCAAAAATGGGACAAGATGCGAAGGTATGATGGTACACCCGTGCATGCACACATACATGCACACATGTACTAAAGAGACTGGTGAAAAGACATTAAATCAAAGAACGAACGAGACTGGTCTCTTTGGTCTTTTGTTTGTACTGTTGTTAAGAGACTATGTAAAACATATACACTGTTGTATGTAATTTCATCTTTCCTTAACCTTGATGTGTCAGAAATTTGATAATATTCAGTGCAGCATAAGAAAAAGACATTAGTGCATGAACACATGTAAAACTGCAAATGAATGTGATCTTTATTATTTATCAGTGTATTATACAGGTTTTCGTATTTAAACCTATGTATCTACAAGTAATGTTTTGCTTTTCAGGTCATTGGAATATACCATTCATGATCATGAACTCAGAGACACAAGGAAAAAACTTGATGAAGTAAGTCGTTTTAAGTTGTCTTCCTGTTATTCTAACCTTGGACTGTTTTCATTTACCTGAGCGTTGTCTGTGTGGATTGATAACAATGAGTACTTTGTATGTCATGAGTAAATTTCAGCCTTTGTATGGACACATGTTTACGTAATGATTGAAAAAGGTCGTTGCTTTAACATATCTTAAAGTGGAAAAAGGGTCTTTGCTTTGACATATCTTAAAGTGGAAAAAGGGTCTTTGTTTTGACATATCTTAAAGTGGAAAAAGGGTCTTTGTTTTGACATATCTTAAAGTGGAAAAGGGTCTTTGCTTTGACATATCTTAAAGTGGAAAAAGGGTCTTTGTTTTGACATATCTTAAAGTGGAAAAAGGGTCTTTGCTTTGACATATCTTAACACATTCCGTACCACGTTTGCTTTGACATATCTTAACACATTCCGTACCGCGTCACGAGATCCTCATAACTCAGCTTTCTCTCTCCGTGGACCGCGTCACGAGGATTTCGTGCCCTGAACCATTATTTCAATTTCGAGTATATAAATAGAAAATGACCGCATTGCTGACGTAATCCTTTTCCGGCAAAGGGAGTATACTATTGTAATTATTATTATTATTATTATTATTGTCATTTCCTTTCTGCATTTACATGAAGTTTGAAGCGGCAAAAATGGCAAAAACAGGTGTATATTGAGTGTTTCTGAAGTCATCTCGTAACATTACTTGGTCAGTAGTTAGTACAGTGACCTATTTTCTTGGTAGGAAAAGGGTTAAAATGTATTTGCGAGTGCCAAAGTGTAGGGATTAGCCAAGACTGATGCCGTTCCTTTCACAAGCATTGCTCCTCACTGCAGAGTAGTGTTAGGCGTTTGGATGAAATTGCAAGTTGGAGGGTTCTAGAGAAGATTTCAGACCTGTGACCAGATCCTAGATGCAATGTTATCAAGACCCTAGTGACATTGATGGAGCTGAATTTCTTAAACCTAGGACAGCAGCTTGCATATAGAGATAGTGCGCATCAGTCAGAACTATGCCCTTAGACAATTGAGGGCCCCGTCATTTATGGAAGACTTCTTTCTATAAATAGTAGATTGCGGCAAAGCTCTATCGTGAATCTTACTTTTTCACTTGTCATCTGACATGCTATGTCCCTGATCTTGCTCACATTGGATTTCATTTTTATGCTAGATTGAGATTTTTTCCCAGAATTCTTAGCTTAGAACTGAAGCTTGTGTCCAGACATGATCATTTAATATCTTGCCCAGAAAAGAGACAGACAGAAAAGTTAGTCCAGCTGGGTGTCTTGGATAATCATATCATTGAAAAGGCTGTCACCTGCAAGGTCCAAATTAGACAGCCTGCTGACTGCCAGATTTGGACCTTGCAGATGAGATTTTGCTTCGATTTAATAGCAGGATCATGAAGAATTTTCATGCGGAGATGGTAGCATGTTTCTGTATGTGAGATTGACATTTCTTTAATATTTTGAGTTTTGTTTTATTATGTTGCATGCTTTGTTTGTTTATAATGTATTCATGCTGATTAATTTATTATGTTTATTTTGTATGAATTGTTCATTTGTTCTGTATTATTTTTGTTAAATAATTTGTAGTTGTTCTTTTTTTAACATTGTTGTACGTGTTTTCATGTTGGCAGTTACAAGAGAGACGTGACAGCAGCGGAGAGCAGTCTAGACAATTGAGAGATCAGCAGCAAGGTGCTTCTGATGAAATTAAGGTGAAATTCCACTTTGTGCAAGTGTATCAATACATGAGAAAAGTTCAGTAAAGTCTGTGTTTAGATGAGAAAAGTTCAGTGAGAAGGACTGATTTCGTTCTGTAAAATATTTGCACTGTGGCAGCTTCTGGAGTGCTTCACTTTCCATAGCGTGATAAGGTATATCTCTTTTTAGTAACTCTTTTGTCTCACACATGCTGCTACATATTAACATACATTAATACACAGATACACTGTTATCCCATATACCCCAACGTGAACCATACTATGAAATCCTATGTCAAGGAAAGTAACTCTTGCAATTTTCGATAGTTACTAACTAAAGAAATCAATTAAAAGCATAATTACCTTTTTTTGTTTCAAGGAATCATTTTTTTGGCATTGTGCATACAATGAAGTACTCACAGAAAGAGTTTTTTTCCAGGTTCATTCTGGTTTTACTTGCAGAAAAAATTATAAAGTCGGATTTGATGGTGATTGTTATCAAAAATTTACTGGTGTGATAGTTCAAAGTCAAAGATGCAGTCCAGAAATGCTTCTTAATGGCCTGCAAATGACCCAGAGGACCCAGAACAAAGTCTACTGCAGAAGCTGAGCATGAAACTGTGCAAAGCTTGCACCAATAATAATAATAATAAGTAGCTTTTGTATAGCACTATTCTCAGTTCGACTCACTGCGCTGTTACATTAACAAATAATCTCACTCACATACCAATAACATCATTTTTTAATCACACACACACACACACACACACACACACACACACACACACACACACCACACACACACACACACACACACACACACAGTGATACACACACACACACGCACAAAGGGGGAGGGGGTATACTTATGAAAAATGCAGATCAACAGGCAGATCATGCACAACACGAACATTTTCCGAAAATTCCTTTACTGAAACCGAGCCTAAAACGTCCTGCCATTTTCGGTTTGGAGGTCAGGCAATCGATCGATACTCGACCCACCTTCACTCTCACTATCGTCGAACTCGGCGGCAACAGCTTCCAAGTCGGTATCTAGGTCATTTTCCACATCACATGGATCAACTTTATGAACAAGATCCTCAACTGTGAAACCTTCAAATTCTTCTCCGTCATCATTCAACAGACGCCGCGCGCCATAACTCCTCATCGGTCATGAGACTCATTTTCCAAACTTTGAAAATTCGTAGCACCGTGAAAACTTGATCGATTTTGACACTGTAAAGTTCTAAATGCGGGGCAGGAAGTCGCCAAAACGAGGCTCTCACTCTTGCGGGATTCTCGTTTATGTAAACAATGATGGCCGCGTCCATAGTGGCCACGTGTACAGCGGGCGCTGATGGGCGCTCCGGGGTGAATGCTATTATGATTTACAGCGGGCGCTGGCGGGCGCTCTACGGGTAAAAGGGTTATGCATGCTCACACACCATTGAACTACATCACAAAACCTTCACAAGACCGTTACCTTCCATCAGTCAAAAATGAGAAGGTGATTTTCTTATTCCTCCGGGTAAAGTGAGAGCATTTTGTCTGAGCATATTTTGCTATATCCTTTGTGACATGGTATTTCATTTATTTTGCTTCCAGACTTTAAACAAAGATTTGAAGGAACTGAAACAACGCATCCACACCCTGTTGGAGGAGCGAGATTCACTGGGGTCTGAAAGTCACGACCTGACCAAGAAAAAAGCCAAACTGGAACTAGACATCAAAGATGTGGAAGATGAAATGGAGGGAAATCAGAATATGAAGGTATGAAAGTCACCCTTGCCTGGTTTGGAATGGGCATGATGGAGGGATGAGGGATGTGTCTTTAGAATGAGGTATTTTGTAGAGAAAGGATTTTCATGTGATGGCTGGTTTGAAAGGAAAATCATGGAGTGAAGCCTTGGCGTTTGTGTTGAGACAGGGGAAAATGATGATCACTGTACATTTATTCATAACATATCACAGAACATCTTGGTGTCTGTCTGCATTTTCCCTTCTAGATTGTGATAATCATAGTTGCTTACTCATTAGAGAATATATCACCAAATATGATCCAGTCACGTTTGGAAATGGTGCTTAGACCAGAATGTATGTCTAATGTGATGCCGGATAGAGGTTAGAGAAGCTCATGCACAAAACCATGACGCATTCTGTTTCATGATACCACATCACAATATGATATTCAGGAAAAGTACTCAATTATTTGGATCACTGAAATACTATTGTCAATTCTTAGACTGTGTAGTTTATTAATTCTCAGACTGCATAGTGGAAGTTCTGAACCTTACTATTCATTTAACATGCAGTGACCTTGATTTTGCTTACAAACTAAAAATTATTGCAAAATAAGAGGTTTAAGTATTTTCTTTCATGAATAATGGATACTCTTCTTGTTCTTTTGATTGTAGAAAAAAACAGAAGCAGAACTTCAGAAAGTGACAGACCGAATACAGCTGACACAAGAGCAGCTTGAGGTTGTCACTAATAAGTATGAACAGAAGAAGGAGCAAGAAGAGGATTGTTCAACGGCGTGAGTGATTTTGCCTTTATTACTTTTTTGTATTTGTTTGTTTGTTAAGTCTTCATCTTTATTTCATTGTATGCAATTTTGTTTAAGTCTGAAGTGTGTCTGTATGTGTGTGTGAAAGATTTTTGTTTGTGAGGAAAATTCGTGAAGAAAAATTCTGTGAAATTAAATGAGTTTGTAAAATATCAAGGTTGTACATTTCAGGGGTATTTACACCCCTGAAAGACATTTCATGCACTTTTCATTCTCCCTAATATAATTCTTGAGGTTTGTCAGACTCGTGTCTTTCATGTTTCTCTCATGCCTGCAGATTGTTGAGTTTTGCTTACCATTTGTTCACTGAAGAAAGGAATTTGTGATGTTTTACCATTTGTTCACTGAAGAAAGTAATTTGTGATCACTTGAATTACAGTACACTGTGCAGCATTGTTAGAAACACCTGCTGTAACAAATATTGTTATAAATAAGGTAATGTTTGAGTCAACACCATCTCAGGTCTCTTGGTGAGTAGCTGTGGATTTCTTGATGATGAGGTGGCACTGCACGTGTTCAAGGTTTGGATGGCTAACCAAGAGTTTGTCGCAAGACCATGCATCAGATTCACTACAAAATTGTTGTGTACAGAGTATTGGTGTTTTATCTCAAAAGTGAATTTTTGCACATCTTAAAAGCGCTCATGTATGTAGAACTGGAGGACACTCATTACTGGGAAAGACAACTTAATTAAGCAATATAAGGATACCCTGAGGGCTGACTTCATCAGCTGTGGCATCAGTACCGTCAGCTGATAAGACATTACCAGCTGCAGAAGAAGTCGGCAAACAGGGCACAGTCACATTTGAACAATGCAGTACAACTGAGTGGTGGGAGCAGAAGCCAAGGCCACAGAACTCCTTCCATGCAGTGCCTGGTAGAGCATGTGTCAGTTGGTCTTGTATCCTGCATGAAGACCCATTCCATGTGCTTAAGACTGTTATGCCTCTCATTCCACAGATTAACAGGAGAGTCTCATCATCATGATCATCATCATTAACTACATTCCTGTGCAGGCTGCTTGAATGCCAGTTGCTGTTTAGATATAAGTGTAATTGTTATGCATTGAAAATGAGGATAGATCACATGCACCATCTTTATTAACCTATCATCTCTGTAATCTTCACTTTCTGATTTTTGATTTACTGTTTGTGTTGATCTTTGAAAGAACCCAGACCTCTCAGTGGTACAGAGTTAACAGTCACCGATTTCATAAAATTATTTATTCAGTAATCTTTAACCCTGTACGAAGTTTGTATAGAGGCAACAGCCATCCATTTCATGAAACAATCTTAACTTTCTGATTTTTGATTTACTGTTTGTGTTGATCTTTGAAAGAACCCAGACCTCTCAGTGGTACAGAGTTAACAGTCACCGATTTCATAAAATTATTTATTCAGTAATCTTTAACCCTGTACGAAGTTTGTATAGAGGCAACAGCCATCCATTTCATGAAACCACTCAATATTCTTTTCTAAAACACCAACTGCATCAGAATGTGTGCCCTCGAAGCATAGAACTGATGTTCTTTCTCCATCTTTTCTTTGATTTGGCAGTAGGTTGTTTGTTGCTCTCTGTGAGTTTACAGATCACCATTGAGTCTGCAAGTACATCATTTAGCCTAGGCCATCTTACTGAAACCAGGGACAAGAAGTTTGATAGATGCATAGGTGTCACTCTTCCGTCTGGGTGATGGAAATCCGTTTTCTCGGCAAGGCCCCAAACGGAAATTCCGTTTTTTCATTTTCGTTATTCAAAAAAAAAAAAAAAATTGGGGGGGGGGGGGGGGGGGGGAACAGTTGAATCAGCGGTATTATGACCGAAGCAGCACTGTAGCAGACGACCGGAAATGAGGAAGCGCTCTCTATCGTTGAAGACAACACAGGTCCAGTGATCTTTGTTAGGCTACACACATCACTTACGTCTCGCCATTGTGCTGCTAGTGCCTTCAAGCGAAAAAGTTTTCGAGTTAGTCTGATTTTCCGTTTTTTCAGATTTTCAAAGTGTCACCCTTGTAGATGGCCCTGATTGGTGAGCTGTCCACTGGCCAGGTCATTGGGTCAGAGGCTGTAGTGAGGAAATGTTTGGCTGGAAATCCTTTATGTAGACAGGCAAAAGTATGCTACTCCCTGAGGTTGTCGTGTGATTTCAGGTTTTATCGCATAAAATGCGCCCATTTGTACATGATGTGTAACCCAGATTGTGGAAATTAAAGTCAGCCTACTTCCAAAGCCAAAATAGGAAATGTGGGAAGATTTGGTTGATTTATTTCATCTTATATTATTTGAAATGAAGTGAATTTTAATGAAGTGATAAGTAAACTGATCTCTCTCTTTTGACCATTTCCCATGTAAATATTGTTAAAACTATTATTTGTAGCACCATTGTGTACATTTCTGTCCCAGTTGAATTTGTTTTAGGATCTCAAACTACTTACAAGTCATTTTTTTAAGTAAATAAGTCTAGTAACATGTATTTCACTTGTGTTTGCAGACTTCAGACCGCCGAACAGAAAAGGAAAGATTTGTATGCAAAACAGGGTCGAGGGAGTCATTTCACATCTCGAGAAGACCGTGATGCATGGATAAAGAAAGAGTTGCGTTCCTTGAATAAAGCCATAAAAGACAAAGCAGACCAGGTGAGTTTTTTTTATTTGTTCTCATGAACTGTTGATAAGTGTATGCAATAAGGTGCTTCCTCAGCAGTGCACTTCAGAACTGTTTTTGAAATAATGGCTAAGCCATGTAATAGCTTCTTCATTTACCATTTTGATCAGACTTCTGTTTATAAGTATACAGGCAGAAAAACAAGAACTTAAATGATAATATTTATAAAATGACCAAATGGTGATAGCAGTACTTTCCAGCTGACTTAGATTCAAAATATGTTTGATGTGAAACTGATCAGTGGAATGTGTGGATTTTTTAATTTGTAGAAATTACTCTTGTTTGTAGACTTGATACATTTGTTTGCAAGATTATATTTGATTTTATGTAGTTCATATCAGACTGTTCAATCAATACAGTGTGTGTTTATTTGCTAGTATGTTTTCTTGTGATCTGTGTGCTTGTGTCCTTAACTCACTCAGCTCTAACATCCTGATATAAGGACAGGCTTGGCGAAGTGCTTCCTTACTAAGGTCCGGATATGCGGATCTGATATTCAAAAATTTCCACTGGTGACAGAGTGCTGTGTAGTGGAAATTGAAGTGGGTCATGCTAAAGCCTCATTACCACAGAGTAATATTTGACCACTGCACGTGGCGAGTGGCCTATGACCGGTCAGCCACAGAGCTATCTTTGTGCTGACCCCTTTCCTGTTTACCACGAGAGAGCAATGGCGTCTCAGCTGCAAACGAGTTGCGCTCACAGCGGTCGAACAAGGCGTGTTTGCACTTTATGTCGGGCAAAAAAAACATTCTTACCGAGGGGTCTGACTCTGAAGATGCAGAACAGTATGAAGAAAGTGGTTTTAGCTCGCCAGAAGGGATGGAATTGATGAAAATGTGTCCGACAGAGAAGGTGAAAGGAAGAGAGGGGTGGGTGTGGTGAGTGACACAGTGTGTTCCCGTGGCCTTCGTAGCGCGGTACTTATGCAAATAGCCCACTAGCTGATCTGACAGAGGTTGGTTTTGTTGTTTCGTGATGAATGTCTGCTTGAAGATTTTATGTGTGTGTGTTTTCCTTTCAGTTATTCCTCCATACACAGACAGCAAAACACATAGGCTAAACTTGTATGGCATTACAGACCACGCCCCCATTCATTTTTTGATCAAATATTCAATGACCTGATTATGAAGCACATGGTTGATGAAACAAAGAAATTCAGTGATCAAAGCCTTCAGGCATAAGGGGAACTAGCAAAATAGTTTGAAAATGGAACAGCAGTGAATGAAATGCATATGTGTGTGTGTGTGTGTGTGGTGTATGTGAGTGTGTGTGTATGTGTTTGTGTGTGTTGTGTGTGTGTGTGTGATGTGGAAAGTGTGTGATGTGTGTGTGTGTGTGTGTGTGTGTATACATCTGCACTTTTATGTGCATGTGGATGTTGGTACTGTGTGTGGATGTTTGTACTGTGTGTGTGCA
Organism: Monoplex corrugatus; assembly: GCA_030674185.1. Classification (NCBI taxonomy): domain Eukaryota; kingdom Metazoa; phylum Mollusca; class Gastropoda; order Littorinimorpha; family Ranellidae; genus Monoplex; species Monoplex corrugatus. Next base: position 48,094,604 of record CM060307.1, read on the forward strand.
CTCTGTGTATGTGTTTGTGTGTTGTGTGTGTGTGTGTTGTATGTATGAATGTGTTTGGTGTGTGTATGGATGTGGGTGTCTGGGTGTGTGTGTCTGTTGAGGTTATAGTTTGTTTTGAAACCTTGTGCTGTGCTTATTTAGTCAAACAATAATCATATGTTACTGTTTCAAGAATGTGTGCTTTGTTAATTATTTTCATGAATTTTCCAATTCCATTCAAGCACTTGGTATGCTGAAGCTGACTACAAATCGCCAAGTAGTCAGCAGCATTTTGCTGATTTTAGCTGAATTGTATAAAGTAGAAATCTCAGGTAGCCATTATTCACTCTCTACTGGGATTTTCAATGTGATTTATGTGGAAAACTGTCCACTTTTCAGGAGCAGTGTGAACTTTACCACTATCCAATTGCAGCCACCCTCAATTTTGTCATCAAAAAAACATATTTTCTCTCATCACCACCTACAAAAAGAGAACTGTAAAAGTTACAACTTTGAAACTCTGTAATATGCTTATTCAATCAAACAATAATCATGTGTGGAAATTTCAAGAGTGTGTGTTTCCTCATTATTTTTTTATGATTTTTTTAAACACCTATACAAACCGCCTGTATACAGGAGAATGTGAAATGACAAATCGACAAGTTATCAGTAGTAAGTTATTGATTTTAGTTTATTTGTAGGGAACAGAAACTCTCAATTAGTTATTGTTTACTCTCTACTGGTATTTCCAATGTGATTTATGTGAAAAACAATCCTCTTTTCAAGAACAGTGAAAACTTCCCTTATATGCTCTTGTGATCACCCTCATTTTCATTACCATGAAAACATACCTTGTTTTACAACTGGCAACAAAAAGAGTACCATAAAGATTACAGCTTTGAAACTTTGGAAAATGCTTCTTCAATATGATGATAATCATGTGTCAAAATAAAAAGAATATGTGTATAGCCGTTATTTTTTAATGATTTTTTTAAAAACCTATACAAACGCCCAGTATACAGAGGAATGTTAAATTCCAAATCGCCTAGTAGGGAGTGAGTTAAAAAAATATTCTCTTCTTGTGTTGTGTTTATGAGTTTGTAATCAGCAGTGAACTTTGAAAGAGAAATTATTAAAAAAAAAGTTTATTTGCAAGAATATGTAATGAATGTACCCCCTGAAAAGCAAAAACTACATTCGTAAATGTGATTTCTGTTGTATAGCACCCCAAAATACATTCTTAAATATGTGTGGTAATGTTTTGTTTTATGCATGTTATTTTGTTTTTTGTAGATTCGAATATTACAAGAAGGAAGCGGACAAGATGAAAACAAAGCAGCCCAGCTAAAAAGCACAATTGATGTGAGTGATGGTTTTGTTGTTTGTGACCAACATACTTAACTCTCTCGCTACAAACGTCAGGATTTCCCGATCATGTCTCAACAACGCTTGTCTACGAGCATCGGAGAAATCTGACTTGAGTTTGAGTTTTGAACATTCACGGGGCTTTCAGTATTTCCTTTAACTGAAACTTATAGCCAGAAATAGATTCTTTGGTCATTCTTAGCCTCGTTTCAGGCCATGAGGTCACTGTACAACACAGCTGGTGTGTTGACAGTGCAAAGTTCATGACCCACTATCTCCACAGCAAAGCAAACGACAGAAAAGCAAATGGCTGAACAGTACTCAACAACTCAGTGCTGTTCAACATGATCTCTTCCTTCAGTGCACGTGGAGTGTGTGCACGTTGGATTTTATGAAATTTCATTCAAAATGTGACTGTAGGAACTGATGTATTGACCTGTGTTTTGTAAGACATTTTTTACCTGAAAATTTCTCCAATTTTACTTGTACCATTACTCAGCAACCATGAGGGTTAGACAGTTGAAATTTCAGCATGTTGTACACTAATCTTTTAATATATGACCTGCCAGATTTCAAAACTCTCTGTTTACATTTGTTTGTATAAGAATTTTTCTCATGACCTATACAAATGGTGCGTATCAGGGGAACGGCAAGGGACATAATCATATGTAGCGAATGGGTTAATCCAGGAAAACCTGTCCTTGAAAAATTGGAATGGAAGAGGGTTTCCAGCCGGAATGCTCTCTCCACTTTCTTTAGCGCTTTTGTGATATACCATTGTGGCTTGAACCCCTGAAAATGGAGGGGTGATAGAGACTCACTATCATGGACCCTTTTTCAGTCATTCAGGAAATAAATGCTACAGCTCATGTACATGCAGAAAGACTTTTATAACTGACAGTTGGAACAGATCAATTGAAATCTTTATTTGAACTGTTCAAAACCATATAGAAACAAGTTCAGAAACAGAAATTTTCATAAAATTGTAACATTTGCTGGTGGACATGAGAGGAACAAGAAAACAAAGGAACAACATCATCATAAATATAGTAAATCAAAACACTTCAGAGGAAATGTGATCATAATTGAAGGGGTGCCACAAAAGAACGAGTTTGTAATTTGAGGTTCAATGTTATTATGTTATACTGATAGGTTGGTTAAACTTGACCCTCTCCATACTGCACCACCTAGTGCTGCTGTACTTGAAAAATGCCAAGGCAAGGGAGGTAACTACACAACATACACTTACAACAAATACAATCCATATTAAACAAATTTTCAAACAGAACTTTTACCCACCACCACTGGTAACTTGAAAAAATTCCATGTACGTTACTCTGTCACAGTGACTGAGATTTTTTTCAACTGATTTAATGTAGGAAAGAAAGAAAGAACTCAACTTTCAGCATCTTTTGTGATCCAACATTCATATTGGATTCATTCAACTTACAAAAATTTATTATCCTACAGTATGAATAGCCATCTTTCAAGACAGATATATTACTGACATTGTCAGCCACAACATTAAGTCATTTTTGCATGTTTCTGTACATCAAATTGCTTTATATTCACCTCTGAAATATCATTTAATGAAATAGTAGCTCTTGCGCAGCACAGTAAAAATGAAACTGAACACTAAGTTGGTTTCAAAAGAGGTCAAATATTGGTTGTATACTATCACTTAAGTAAATACTCCATGCGTGTCCAACAGTGTTTGATTGTTGATTTTGCCATTTCTTTTACTGATTCTAGCACCCCAATAGTGTTTGATTGTTGATTTTGTCATTTCTTTTACTGATTCTAGCACTTGACATCAATATCAGTGGCATCAAATCAATCAATCACTTTCATTTTCACTTTTGGCTTCAAATTAGCTGGCTTGATCAAGATAAATGTTCAGCTCGGTTATTTCTTTGAATAATTCCACTGTGATTCCATAAAATTACTTCTTTTCTGTTGCTGCCATGTAAAATGGACAGTAAAATATTGTGGTCTGCCCTTTTGATGTTGATGTGTATGAAAAAGAAATCATTAAACTCACAAAACATAAATATTTCGCCAGACTTTGTGCAGCAAAAACTGAAATGAACCTAGAAACCTCTGTCACAACATGGATGTCATGAAAATGCATTCTGGGTTATGTAAAAATGGGTTTTAATAGGTATTCCAAAGTGATTTTCAAATTTGAACTTATCTGTATAAAAATCAGCTGGGAAAATAGAGATTTTCATTCTGAACACATACATACTTTATTTTTTAATGTGGGATAAAAAATAAATTTTTTATGATTTCTTTCTTTCTTTTTGGACTTAGAAAAATTTCGCACGGTATTTAGGCCACATTCAGACATGCCTTGAACACACATATAAAATCACACAAGTCCAGAAAATCATTTCTGAGGAGGTTTTTACTTGTTAAGTTGATGTGCAAAAAACATATGGACAGAAATGCATATCAATAAAAATACAGACCTATGAAAATGACAAAAAATAGCAAAATTGGACGCCGCCGTTCCAAACAACTGGGCAAGGGACCCATTTTCATTAATTTCAAACTCCATTATCTTTAAGAAATACAATACAGTGACACTGAAATGAATCATATATGATAAACATATTAAGGAATTTAACCCTAATTTTTTCCAGCTTCATCTGAAAGCTGGTTGAAAAGATATCAGATGTCAAAAATGCGAAATATGTCGATTTGTCACAGTGAAAAAAATGGCGAATTTTACACATATTTGGTGCACCATAACTTTTTTCACTTTAAAGTTACAAAAATGGTTTTGATATCAAATTGCTCAGCATGACAAACTCTTTCAATGTAAAACAACCCCAGACATCTGTATATTTAATCAAACCATATTTGGGTAAGGATAAAATACCTATTTTGAAAAAAATTGTGTATTTTAGCTTTTTGCAAGACTCCGTAACTTCTGTCACATTCATCCTACTGTAAAGTACCATATACCAAAATGATCAGTTTTTTATGATCTGTCAGTATAACAAACAAGACATTAGGTTTCAATCTTTCTGTAAACAAAAATCAGATGACAAAATTATAACGAATGTCAGCTGATAATAGTAACAAATAATGCGTTTTGTTTACATATCGAATCAAACAAGACATGTACATCAACAACATTCATTCAAAGAAGTCATCTTCATAGTTTTTACATGCTAATTTTTTTTTTTTTTATCATTAAACAATGATTAAAACATGTCTTGACCTTTAACTGTTCCTTAACTGTGTGTAGAACATTATCAAAAGCTTCCACATCATTGTCTTGACCTTTCACTGTTGCTTAATCACAGTAGATAACTGTCCTGGCCTTCAACTTAAACTGGAAGCACAAAAGATAGAAATCATCTCTTTTTACAAAAAACATGTAATGAAATGTAAAAAAATACTTGTCAGTGTCTATGATCAGTGATTCCCCTTCACAAGTGACAGGAAATTAAAACATGTTAAGACGCAGTTCATCATCATTGCTGTCAAAGTTGTCCAAAAGACTAGGTCTCCGCCCTCTGCCAGTCTTAAGAAATCGCTCCTTCATCCTCATGAAGAGATCATCTGTGAGAAAAATAGTGTAGAGGGAAAGTATTAGTACATCTATCTGTTCTATCCTGTAGCGTAATGTGAAAATCCCATTTGTAGGGACAAACAGGCCTATACATACAGAGCAAGAGGCAAATACTGACCAAAACAAAAACAAATAAAAAAAACAAGAACATAAAACATGCAGGAACACAAGGACTTTTGTACCCCTGCTCAATTAACTTCCCTGCCTGTCAAAGAGAGAAAGGATCAAGAGAGAGAGAGATTGGTGTAGAGCTGTAAGAAGCCTAGCAGTATTATTGTCAGCTTTGAAAATAAAATTATAATACCTTACCCTAACTCGCAAAGCAGTGGGCAAAGTAAAATGTCCCATACATTTAGGCCTACTCAAATCAGCACAACAAAATTTATCTCATAAACACTATAGGCCTAGTTAGGAAGGTTCATAGTGTCCAACCCATTAACCTGGTAGGCCTACTTTATTTTGTTTAAATATTATTTTTGATGACAATAATAGTACTGATAATAATAGTAATGAATGATAGTAAACTAATAATGAAATAATGATAATAATAATAATGATAAATAATAATGAATAATGATAGTAAAATAATAACAATAACAAAAATATAATGATAACAATATTAATAATAATAATAAACTTTTAAAGCTGTTGAACTAGGTGATAATAATATTGGGCCTAAAAATAATAGGATTGATAAACATGCAGATTTGTTTCAATGGTACCATTCAGGAAGTTTACACAAAGGTAGAAAAGAAAAAGGTGTAACATTGTGAAATTATTGAACGACACTGAACCAGATCGAGTGAAGCCAAGAAGCCAAGGGAGGGCACTCGACCCATTTGACTATCGATCGATCAAAGCGTTGGTCACGTGACCACAATAAATCGCTAATCTCTCATTAACATCATTATAAATAAATATAATAAAGGCATGGATTATTAAAAAAATCTTTTGTAAACATTTTCCTTTAATCATATGCCTGATCTCACTCTCTGTAAAATTACCGCACCCCAAACCGTCACCTACCCCTACCTTCTAACATATTCATGATACTGTGGGTGCTGCAGTTGTGCGCTTTCCAAACAATTATATTCTAAAATCAGGAAACAAAATGTCGAAAAGTAATAGTAAACAAACTGCAAGATATTTCACTTACCCTCTAGATAAGTTGGATCGCTTGATTCGTCGTGGCTGGAGCGGTCGACGTAAACTTCGACGTCCATGTGCTCGCCCGAACGGTCTTCGCTCGTGTTCGCCATTGCGCGTCAGACGCCAAGAGAAAGCGAAAATAGGTCGCGTTGTTCTCAGTCCTCGAGGAAAATAGCCAGTGGTTGAATCCGTATGCAAATAGCAGAAGTTGAAAGTTGAAACCTTGACCTTTTGCACAGTGGAAAATATGGCGAGATTGGTTTTGAGTAAGGTCGTGAAATCATCGACGGAAGTTTTTAACGCACGAAACGACCGACTAAATGGAAGCCTATCAGTTCACTTTTTACATGGGATGAAAGCAAATTTAGTTGTCTTTTTGACTGTGTAAATGGTTTGTTGATATCTGACCCAGCGAATCTCCTCGAGGTGAGTTTTCAAGGTAGGGGTCAAAACCGCATTCCGATTTCGTCATTCCAGCAGCAGCAAAATCGCAATTTAGTACCCATCATCAAAAGCATATTTCAAACGGTAAATGTTACACTTATTGATTTATTTTGACTTTAAACAAAGCTTAAAGGATCACAGATCAACATGATCTATGTTTTTTATTTCTGACACTGCATTTTGTTGAGAACGAGCAAGTTGAAAACCAGTGAAAAACCACACTTTGCCGTACTTTTCGCCGCCCGCGAAGAGCACTTTGGAATACCTAGTTTTAGTTGACCTATTATCTGGCGGTCTATTATTGGTAATCACAGTAATCAGAAAGCACAGTTTTTGTGGTCAGTCCTGGTAGTTGCAGTAAGGAGAGGCATAATGCAGCTATTTTTCATTGATTTCCTTAAGTTAATGAGAAATGTATATACGTAGATTTAGCGCCCAAGACCTAATTAAAGTATAGGACCAAGAGAAAGCCTCGCCATCAGAAATTGCACAGTCTAGTCAAGTTTGTAAAGAAATATGTTGATATGATGCATATGTAATCCCTGCTCTGCTCCACCAATCGGCACTGAACCCACTTTGCATACTTAATTTCTTTTATTCTACAATCAATCCATCTGGTGTCAAGATGTACAGTTTTCTGTTTCACCATTTCCATTGTTTATATCTTTACACTTCAGTCTTATCTTTTTATCCATTAATTTCTTTTACAGTAGTTTTTTTTTATATTCATTTTGTTTTGATAAATTGATATAAAATGCATAGTAAGAAGTATAAGTCAGCCACTCATAAATATTATCACTAACCGTCAAATTTATGTAGTGGTATTGTGGCATTTCCATCATTGTCGTACTGTGATTTCAGCCTACAGCATAATCTTTAGTTTGCCTCGTTATTTTGTTAATTTGCTTTTGTCTCCTCTTTTTGGGGTGAGGGGTAAGGGTTGAGTATGTTTGTACCATTTTATGAAACCAAACCTATAGTTCCTCATCTTTAGAACTGGTTCTCAAATTGCTGCCTACAATCCTGAGCAATGAAGAATTGATACCTTTGCTTGGTGCTGTGGTTTCAAGTTTTTGGTTTTTCTTTATTAAGGTTTTAATGTGCAAGCTGGGCTCAGTTCAGATTGGCTGAGCAGAGCATTGGCACACTAATGTGTCTTATTACTACCATTTTGAACAGACTTTTTGGGTACCAACTGTGAGGGTCAGGCTTTTCTCTTGTTTAATGTTAGAAGTACATGTATTGAATGAATGTTCATTGTCAGCTGTCAACAGAAGAAGATGTGCTTGTTTTCAGACATTAACAGAAAATTTAAACAAACATCAAGATCTGATCAGCAAGACTACAAAGGATTTGGAAGAGTTGCGTGCTGAAAAGGATGCTTCACAGAATGAACGCAAGTGAGTCCATCATTCTTGTTTACTTATTTTAATGGGGTTGGGCAAGGCCATATCTGAACTCTCTGGATCCCTGTTTCTCTGAGGCTATGCTTAGATGGATTTTACATTTTAAGTGGTACATACTGTTGATGTTCAGTCAGCTTTCTGTTTTTGTTGCTTTTAAGCCCTGGTATGACCTTTCTTGTCATATTGGCTATAAACGGTGTAAACTGGAAAAAAAACAAAAAAACTTAAAGAGATATATGGAGAAACTGAGAAATAAAGCCTCATTTCTTTTTAAATGATGATCTGTATTGTCCATTTATAACATTATTTTCATTGCATATTCATGCCTTACATGTGCATAATGTCAGTAGTTTGCGAGAAATATTCCTTGATGGTCACACAGATATATTTGGTCATGTGGGCGCGCGCGCGCGCGCACACACACACACACACACACACACACACACACACACACACACACACACACACACACACACACACACACACACACACACAACACACACACACACAACACACACACACACACACACACACACACACACACACACACACACACACACTTCCCTTTTATAGAGAATTTTCACAGGAAAAATTGAAGGAAAAGCACAGTGGGATTTGAGATTGGGACAAAAATGGCAACCGGATTTGATAGCCTGAGTTGTGCATTACATGCTTTCATGCCCTCTGTTTCAGTAACTTGTGGCGCAAAGAGAATTCGCTGCAGCAATCCCTGAATGCTGCCAAGGAAGAACTGCAAAAAAAGGAACAAGGTTTACGCTCGCTTACGGGCAAGGTAAAGGATTGCTCACTATACATCTTTACATTGTACATTCAACGTCGAATGAGCAAATACTGCTCTGTTATTGTCAGATGTAGTCACCTTTACATAGGCTGAAATCTTAAGTAAATAAAAAGTATATGAAGTTTTATTAAGAGAAAAACATGAAATATAAAGTTTCATATATACCTTACTGTAGTTGAATATGATGAGTTTGACCTTTATGCGGGCCATGTTATACACAATGCCCATTAGCTCAGTTGGTTAGAATGTCATGCTGATAATATAGAGGTGATGGGATCAGTCCCCATGTGGACCACATTATGCATGAAGCTTATAAGGTCAGGTGGTTAAAAGTCATGCTGGTAACATAGAGGTGATAGGTTCAGTCCCCATGTGGATACATGCATGAAACTCATAGGTCAGTTGGTTAGAATGTCATGCTGATAATATAGAGGTGATAGGTTCAATCCCCATGTGGACCACATTATGCATGAAGCTTATAAGGTCAGGTGGTTAAAAGTCATGCTGGTAACATAGAGGTGATAGGTTCAATCTCCATGTGGCCACATTATGCATGAAGCACATAGGTCAGTTAGAATGTCATGCTGGTAACATAGAGGTGATAGGTTCAATCCCCATGTGGACCACATTATGCATGAAACACATTGGTCAGTTGGTTAGAATGTCATGCTGGTAACATAGAGGTGATAGGTTCAATCTCCATGTGGCCACATTATGCATGAAGCACATAGGTCAGTTAGAATGTCATGCTGGTAACATAGAGGTGATAGGTTCAATCCCCATGTGGCCACATTATGCATGAAGCACATAGGTCAGTTGGTTAGAATGTCATGCTGGTAACATAGAGGTGATAGGTTCAATCTCCATGTGGCCACATTATGCATGAAGCTTATAAGGTAAGTTGGTTAGAATGTCATGCTGGTAACATAGAGGTGATAGGTTCAATCCCCATGTGGCCACATTATGCATGAAGCACATAGGTCAGTTGGTTAGAATGGCATGCTGGTAACATAGAGGTGATAGGTTCAGTCTTCATGTGGACCACATTATGCATGAAGCTTATAAGGTCAGTTGGTTAGAATGTCATGTTGGTAACATAGAGGTGATAGGTTCAATCCCTATATGGACCACATTATGCATGAAGCACATTGGTCAGTTGGTTAGAATGTCATGCTGGTAACATAGAGGTGATAGGTTCAATCCCCATGTGGCCACATTATGCATGAAGCACATAGGTCAGTTAGAATGTCATGCTGGTAACATAGAGGTGATAGGTTCAATCCCCATGTGGCCACATTATGCATGAAGCACATAGGTCATTGGTTAGAATGTCATGCTCGTAACATAGAGGTGATGGGTTCAATCCCCATGTGGACCACATTATGCATGAAGCACATAGGTCAGTTGGTTAGAATGTCATGTTGGTAACTTAGAGGTGATGGATTTGACCCCCTTGTGGACATATGATGCAAAAGCCCCATAAGCTCAATTGATTTGATTGCCACAAGGACAAACATGAATACACGCATACACACACCCCTCCCTTCCCTTCCCTTCCCTGCGTGCCCGCGCGCGCGCACGCACACACACACACACAATTGCACACACACACACACACACACACAATTGCACACACACACACACACACACACACACACACACACACACACACACACACACAATGAGTGTACAAAACGGGACAAAATTCTACTACAAAAAAAATTAGATTTAATGATATGAAATCAAACTGTTTCCTGAAGCGGTCAGAGAAAGTAAACATTATTTTGTGGGAAAAGGCATTCCTAGAAATTCATGAATTAAATGATGTCAGACTAATACGGTTGCAGTTAAGAATAGTTTATCAGATTATTGCTGCCTTTATGGTTTTAAATGCAGCGGGCATTGCATGTAGCAACTACAACAAATTGTACATGGTGTAATAATATAAAAACTGTGTTGAACATTTACTGCGAAACTGAACATTTACTGCGAAACTGCTGCAATGTCGGTACATTTTACTACATTGTTAATGGCTTTTTATTGTAATGTAAAAATGATTTGAAAAAAGAATTTTAAAAAGTGTATATTTGAATTATGTTCAGTGTACATTTGTGTATATTTGCATATAAATGATTAATTACGTTATGTATGTTTTCATATGAAAATAGTGAATTGAAATATAATTGAAGACAAAAAAGTAATAATGATGTTGATTTTTTTTCGTTGCTGTTGCAGGCTTTGTTAAATGGCATTGACAGTGTAAAAAGGGTTCTACAGAGCTTTCAGGAACAGAAAATATATCGTGAAGTTGTGGAAGGCTATCATGGCATTCTGATCGAAGTGTTTGACTGTGAAAAGGCTTTCTTCACATGTGTTGAAGTTACAGCCGGCACCAGGTAATTCTCTTTGTAATTCTTTGCACACATGCACTTGCATGGACACATGCACACACACACACGTGCTTGTGGATATCATGTATTTGTTGCTGTTTAAAAGAATATGGATTGATTCATCAATTTACCTTAATTGTTATTTGCCTTCAGATAATTTCTTTCAAGTAGATTTAGGTGGCTTAGGTATTGCAGGATTGCTTTGAGGCTGAGACATTGTGGGATTCATGTAAACTTCTTTAATTCAGTAATACAGAATTTTGATCAGCACATCTTTGTCATAGATTGCCCAAATATTTTGAAAAAGAAAAGTGAAAATATTTGAACATACTGTTCAGAGTTAGTTGTGACAGTACAAAACCATTGATTTCACATTCTCTTCTTCAGAGAGTCAACTTAGTTCAAAAGTGAAGGAACTGGATGAAGCAAGATGGATAGATTGAACAAATGCTCTAGAAAATATTGCTGGATGAATTATCTGTAAAATTACTGCTGCAGAGTTCTTCAAAGAGTGTGGCTGAGAAAGTAGCTGTGGGTGGAGAGACTGATGTGTTGGTGATTGATGGATAATGTACATGTGCTAATGTGAATGTTGAATGGCACCTACGTAACGTTATCTTTCAAGTGCATGAACTCAGTGATTGTGAAAGACCATACTAGCTGTAAAGTGATCGACTGGTTGGTTGAGAAAATGGTCAAAAGACATCCACTTTAAATACAGCTACCAGATTCCAGCCTTGTTGGCCATCTTCCTGGCTGAGCTTACACACTTGTAAGATATGATGAGTATGTTTATTAGAAGAGGATTTGTACTAAAATCCCCCATTTAACTTTATATGAAAACATATAACAAGTATAATAGTTTATGCCACTTACATAACAACATATAGCAACTATAATAGTAAATGCCCTTATTTTGTTTTCGAAGGGAGAAAAAGTTGCCTCTTTGACTGTGAAGGGGGCTTTTGGGACCCATCATGGAATTCAGGAAAGAGCACTGTATTAAAGGGTGACGGTTACGATACATATCAGAAATATTGTCTTTGTACATACAGTCATTTGAGGCATTTCCATTGTAAGTTAGAAGAAAACAGAAAGTGGCAAAGGAGATGAGCAGTGTAGAAACTGTGCATATAAAGCTGCTTGTTGATGACAGGTTGTTCCATCACATTGTGGACACTGACAGAACAGGCACACGCATCCTGCAGGAGATGAACCGTCTGGGACTGGCAGGGGAAGTCACGTTTATGCCACTCAACAGACTGGATGCAAGAGACACACCTTATCCTGACACCAAGGTAATGTTTACTTGACTTAATACCTTGTCCTGTCCACATGGTTCATGTTTGCTGGACACTTTGTACCCTCTTCTGCTGTTTACTCTTAACATCAGTCAGTTTCAAGGGCAATCTGACGACTGCATAATTTCGATTATATCTCATTTACGTATGCATGAATTAAGATGTTTCAAACCTGATATGATAGTTATTACTGCTGAAGACTTGATTTCTTTTAATATGATAGTAATTACCACTGAAGAGGTAACTTTTTGTGCAACATGATGTGAGAATCCTCACTACGCCTGTGTGCGTCTTCTGAACATGTAGTGAGCCAGCTCGCTACTGCATAAGTGGAGAATTCTTGTGGTGCCTGTTTAAAAGTTAACTGAGTGTTGCTGGGAAGCCCCTCCTAAAGTGCAGAAACTACACATTCCAACCTTTCTGCATCATATTTTCCAGCTTAAAAGAGACAGTTTCATTGGTTGATCTGTGTCAGAAGCTATTGACCCGATTCTTCATGTCTCTAGTTCTGTCTGCGTTGTTCAGACTGGAACAATGGCAAGACAGGTAATTTTCTCTGCTGCGTAAACAACAGAACAGGTCTTGCAGGCCAGTTCTGAGAAAACAGAGACAAATGACCATCATGAAAAGAGCTTGAAAGTGTCGAAAATGAAGATTTTTATGGCTGAGGAAATGAAAGAGACCTTGCATATTCAGCCAGTGAAGGTGGGGGAGCAGATGAATTTAGAGGAATGCACTGACACGTGTGGTTCTGGTATCTGGATTGTAGTGTCACTTTATATGCTGGGCCATGCTTCCAGATTTGGCACACACATGAACAGATATTCTGTTACGATGACTGTCCTTCAAATCATGGAGCTGTATAGTGTGTAGTGTGCATTTTCTGACTTAAGAAAAGAAGATTACAGTCACCAGTGTATGAAGTGTAGTGGTTGGGGATTTCTCTGTGACAAAATGATTTGTACTAGACTTTTTTTCACCATAGGCCTGGATGAATGTACTGTATCTTCGTGTCTCATCATTGTCATGGCTTTATGTCTTTATCATCAAATTCAAGGGTTTGTGAATACTATCTGCTCATTTGTGTGCTCTGCTTCGTCATTACCCTTACAGTCTGCATTTGCCTGTTTGTTTACATGATTCATGTTCATTGATATGTTTGTTCATCTGATTGTGTTAGCCTTTGTATTGAAAAAAATCAGATAAAAATGACCAAAATACGGTGTCTTCATGCTATTTCTGCTCACAGGCTTCATTGTGCACAGTGTATAATAAATGCAGCCAGGCAGTGTTGTGAAAGTGTCAGGCTAATTTTTAGTATTGCTAGAAGAATTTTATTTCTTTCTGTTGTTTGCTTCTGTTTTTCTCTGGACAGCAGCTTTCCTTTCAGAAAGTCCTTGTTATATGATGTGCAAGATGAGTACGTTCTTAGAAGCATTTACATTCGAACGTCACAGTGAATACACCTAGTCATGTAGAAAGAGTGGTGTTAGAATGATTGAATACTGCACAAGGAATCATTTAAATATACAATTTTTATAAAGCTGTAGTAAATGAACCAAGAGCAGTTATATGATGTTCAATAAGAATGACTGTCATGGTACATGATGTTGAAGTAGAAATGACTTGTGGTTGTAAACTTTTATTCTGATCCATTTCTAAACAGGAAGCAACACCAATGATCGTGAAATTGAAATACCAGGCTGTATTTGCACCAGCCATGAAACATGTCTTTGGCAAAACGCTGATAGCCCGAAACATGGAAGTGGCAACACAGATTGCTCGCACTCAGAATCTCGACTGCATCACACTGGAGGGTAAGAAAGTGTTTGTGTGTGGCTTTATTTGTTTATTTATTTTGTTTTCACTTTTTAACTTTTAAAAAGATAGAGCTGGAGGCCAGTGTAAAGGAACAGGATAGAGAATACAACCAGCACTGCACCAGGTTGGAGGAGATGGAGAGTCAGATCACACAACTTGTTTCTAAACAAAATTTGCATGTCTTACAACCTTTGCAGCTTTCCAGTTGAAGGCTCCCTTGGTTACATTTTTGTGTTCTAGTTTTATCTTGAGGTGTCATACTGATGGAAACGCAAGAATCATTGTTGTACTTATTGGCACAGAACAAGGGCATGTACCAAGGATACTATTTTGCTTCATAGTAATATTCTCTGAACTCAGAATTTTATGACATTGACATTTGGTCAGAGTAACAACATTCATAAACAGTACCATCAGTTGAAACTTAAGGTTACAGTGTTTTCACTCTGCATCTATAAAAGTATCTTGATGCATCAACACCTTCATCCTTTCTGCCTTGACCAGGTGACCAGGTTAGCCGTCGTGGAGCCCTGACAGGGGGTTACTATGATACAAGGAGGTCCCGCCTGGACCTGCAGAAGTCAAAGATAGAGCTGGAGGCCAGTGTAAAGGAACAGGATAGAGAATACAACCAGCACCGCACCAAGCTGGAGGAGCTGGAGAGTCAGATCACACGACTTGTGTCCAAACTGCAGACATATGAGACCAAGAACACCAAGCACAAGTCAGTAGTTCTCTTCCACACCTACCTGATTTTTGTTTGTTTGTGTGTTTTGGGGTAGGTCATGCTGTTTTTGTGTTTGAGATAGAAATAATGATGATACCGAAATGGCTGTAATTGTCATGTAGACTACTTATTAAATCAAAGCATGCATGCACTTTGTGGTTCTCAAATCAAAAACATATGTTGCCTGTAGTGGCAACCCAACTGACACAGGCTTCCTGGAAGACAGTTTTATTACACGTAAATTTCTCCTGGAATTCTTTACCAAGAACCAGGGTCCTAGGGATCCTTCTTCAGGGACAAACATCTGTTTTCAATCCACCATTTTTGACAGGTCGGACCAAGATGAAAATCTGCCCGTAGGTAGAACTAAAGATCACCGCACCTCTAAACACCAGTTCTTATCTCTGTCAACTGGAATTTTGAAAAAGAGATTTCTGTGGGTACTGTTTCTAGATGAATCTCCAGGCCATCATCAAAGCCTTCTGGCAGGCTCAACAAAACTTGCATGTCTTACACCCTCGAGCTTATGAGGTTCGGGCTATTGTAACCTTTGTGGCTTTTGAGTGGAAAGCTCCCTGAGAGTAATTTTGGGGGCCCTTACTGGTACTCTGACAATCCCTTGACAAAATTTTATCTTGGGGATGTCAGGACGAGCAGAGCTGGTTGTTCGAGGGGCATACATAGTGTCTAACGTGACCATATTATCCAGTTGCTTCCATTCAGACTACAGAGGCAACCCCTCCTCCAATCTTTAAATTTCTGCCCACAGTCCAACATGGTACAGTTTTTGAAGCCAAAAACAGTACTTTTGTCTAAATGCATGTTTGGTTATTTACATACCTTGTTGGACTCGGAACTCTCTGCCCATTCGTCCCTGCTGAGGTTAATTGGTTTTCAGTGGGTCTGCAACTTTGGTTTGGGCCTTCAGAATGATTTGAGTGGGGCTTTCACCAGCACCCATTAGCATAACACAAGCGGGCACTAAAGGTTGCACCATGAGGCTCTGTCAGGGCTACTTTTGTCTAAGCTGCTGAAATTGGCTGAGACAAGGCGACCTACAGATGCCGTAATTCTTACAGTCCGACATGGTACAGTATATAAAGCCAAACATGTATTTAAATAAACACACTGCTTTTTTATGCTTCCTGTGCTCTGAAAATCTAATTAATGAAAATAGTGATATTTCATTATGCATATTCTATTTCTACTGGTTTTATTCAGATTTTCAACAGAAATCTTTCAAAGACACACATAGCAATGCATGTAAAATGCTGATACTTTATCACTGAATTTTTCAATGAATGAAGTGGCAGATTTTATGTTGTGCTGTATATTTTTGTCATGATCTGAATTTGACAAAGAGTCGGTTCACAAACAGCATGTATGTCTTTCCTGACCTGTTTTGTTCATAGGTGCACACACATTGACGGACATGCGTACACACCTTTGGTTGATAAAAGATTTAAAAAAAAGTAATAGTCATGGTTCGTAGATAAGCATTATGAATGGTGTTGTTGTAAATGAAACTCTTGTCATTGCAGACTAAATTGTAAATGGAACTATGTCATTGCAGACTAAACTGAGTTATTACAGAGTGTGTCTTGTCAAATGTTTTAACACTATTGCCTTGTTTTTGAGTGTTTCAGAGATAATCAAGAGAAAATGCAGACAGAAATTCGATTGGCTAACGAGGAACTACAGCAGTTGGAGAAGGCTAAGCCCTCCAAGGTATGTGTCATTATGGAACCCAGGTTATCTGCTTAGTGTTAGTACAAACAGTTATTAACACTTTGTACGATGAACTGCCAGCTGAAAGATTATTGGTTCAAACCCTCATTAGTCCAGATCATTGTGTGAATTTTTAACCTTGACTGGTTTATTACCAAAGTTGAATGTGTTAAGGCCTCTGTGAGAGGTCATGAACTGCATAATATGGAGCATCATTTACTACATTATGTGTCTTTTAATTCTCTTGCTACAAGCATCGGGATTTCCCGATCATGGTTATTCCTAGCCTCGTTTCAGGCCATGAGGTCACTGTACTATGCAGTTGGTGAGTGGACAGTGCAAAGTTCATGACCCACTATCTCCGCAGCGAAGCAAACGACGGAAAAGCAAATGGGTGAACAGTACTCAAGAACTCGGTGCTGTTCAACACAGTCTCTTCCTTCAGTGCACGTGGAATGTGTGCACATTGGATTTTATGAAACTTCATTCAAAATGTGACTGTAGGAACTGATGTATTGACCTGACTGTGTATTTTGTAAGACATTTTTCGCCAGAAAATTTCTCAAATTTTACTTGTACCATTACTCAGCAACCATGAGGGTTAGACAGTTGAAATTTCAGCATGTTGTACACTAATCTTTTAATATATGGCCTGCCAATTTTCAAAACTCTGTTTTCATTTGTTTGTATGAGAATTTTTCTCATAACCTATACAAATGGTGCATATCAGGGGAACGGCAGGGGGCATAATCGTACATAGCGAATGAGTTAAGGGCATTCATAGATTTGCTCTAACTGCTCACACTAAGGGAAGATGCTGAATTGAAATGACCACCAGCTTTAGTGTGGTGATGAGAGACAGATGTAACAAATGACAGATTCGGAGGATAGCACCAGAAAACACAATTCTGGACCATAAGTGTACACAGTTGGGACATCAGAATTAAAGATCAACAGAAAGGCCAGGAAAGATGTGGCAAAGGCTAGAGAAGAAAGGATTGAAAGATTATATGCAGAAGCTGAAGAGAGTACAAGCAATTACAATGAAATTGATAGTAAAGATGTATTATTCAAGACTGTGCATTGATGTTGGGCTCATTCAGTGACATGAAACTATTACTGTGAAAATGAACTTGCATAGTCTTGGCTATGTATTGATACAGATGTTTTGTATAAATGACCTTTGAAACAGCATGCCCACCGCAAACAAGACTGCCACAAATGTATCGGTTATGTTCATGCAATTTGTAGATTTATATTGCTGTGAGCAGGGAAAAAGTGTGAGCAGTCTACAGGCCAGCCTACAGGCTATGCAGGGCCAGGCCCAGGCCCTGAAAGATGAGTTGGGCACAGACCTACAGTCACAGCTCACCATGGAGGACCAGAAAGAAGTGGACCGCCTCACTGACCAAATCACACAGCTCACGCAACAGAACAGGGCCGCTTGGCAAGAACGCATCAAGGTAAGCAGATTGCATAACATGAGCTGGTAGAAACTCTTTGTAGGTTTGTTGGTTATGTGACAGGGATTGACAGATAACAACTGTTGTTTGAATGACTGATTGACAGGGAAGAGTTGTAGGGATTGACAGGTAACAACTGTTGCTTGAATGACTGATTGACAGGGAAAAGTTGTAGGGATTGACAGGTAACAACTGTTGTTTGAATGACTGATTGACAGGGAAGAGTTGTAGGGATTGACAGATAACAACTGTTGTTTGAATGACTGATTGACAAGGAAGAGTTGTAGGGATTGACAGATAACAACTGTTGTTTGAATGACTGATTGACAAGGAAGAGTTGTAGGGATTGACAGATAACAACTGTTGTTTGAATGACTGATTGACAGGGAAGAGTTGTAGGGATTG
This sequence comes from Monoplex corrugatus, assembly GCA_030674185.1. Classification (NCBI taxonomy): domain Eukaryota; kingdom Metazoa; phylum Mollusca; class Gastropoda; order Littorinimorpha; family Ranellidae; genus Monoplex; species Monoplex corrugatus. The sequence continues at coordinate 48,113,167 of CM060307.1, forward strand.
ACAGGTAACAACTGTTGTTTGAATGACTGATTGACAGGGAGAGTTGTAGGGATTGACAGGTAACAACTGTTGTTTTGAATGACTGATTGACAGGGAAGAGTTGTAGGGATTGACAGGAAACAACCATGGTTTGAATGACACTAGTCAGCAAATAAGAATTGTTTTGGTGGATGGCATAGATTGGCCTGGAATAGTATTTAGAAATTGGATGACAAGATTTGATATAAAGCAAACTAATAACAATGCTGCTCTTACTTGAGAAGATAAATTAGCAGCAGCGGTGTAATGAAGCCTTCTTTGAAAATATGGATGAACAGTTTGCTTCATTGATATTACACTTTGAAGACTTTGTAATGTATTGTTGGCTACATATCTCCTTCAATTCTCTCAGTTGCTTTACGTATGTCTGTTTCCATTTCTGAATACTTTTGCAGCAAAAGGCAAGGGAATAATCATTTCACTTTGATGTATGTTTGATGAGAGTACCAGAATGCAAATCAGTACAATTTTAACCAAAAATATTTCGTCCACAGTTGGAAGGAGAAAAAAACAAACTGGAGAACCTGCTGAATAACAATTTGACCAAGAAACGAGAGAGGCTGGTGTCTGACATGAAGGAAGCAGCAACAGAGGATAGAAAGAAAAATCTGGAAAAGTACTGTGATCAGCTGAGGACTGTTGACCAGCGCCTGTCAGAAATGAAGGGGCAGAACAAAGGTCAGACTTTTTTTTTGTTTAATAAAAATACAGACAACTTTGCATTCATAGCATTCACAGCCAAATAGATAATAGGACAGATCACCAATATAGTGTTATTTTTGTCGTGTTTTTAAGAAGTTAAGACAACTTGGTATATAATCAATATTATCAAATATTTCTTTTGATAAAGAAGTGATATTATGTGAAGGAGTTTTGGCTTCAGTACTGTACCATGTCAGACTGGAGCATTATAGCGCTGATAGATTGCCTTGTGTCAGCCAATTTTAGTGGCTAATACTGAGGGAAACCGAAAATAACCCTGACAGGGCCTCATGGTCCAACTCTTGTCACCCCCTATGCGTGCACATGTGCTGGTAAAAGCCCTGCTCGAACCATTCTTCTGGCCACCATCTTCATGAACAGATGTGTCTCAGCCGATCATCTGCTTGAGTTAGGCATAGCCTGGTATAACTTTGCACCTTATGTTGTGTTGTATGTGCCTGCTTAATAGTGGGGGAAATAAACTACCGGCTTTGGATGCTTGAGCTGATGCAAGCGCTAGCTCTGCCAACATATGCGGTTGGTCCGACTTGTGCAAGGGGATTCCATTTAGAAAGAAAAACTCCCTTGCTGAGTGCATCACCTTGTCGCCACAAGAGCTGGGAGCAGTAGGAAAGTTGCTTTGTTCTGCTACAAAGTTAGTTGTTCAAAATTCCAGAGAGCGTTGTGAAAAAGACTCATTTGTATCAAAACAAGGAGCTACTAGTATTAAGAGGTCAAGAGTTGGTATCGCCGCACATTCTACTGTAGCAGTCGTGAGTCTAGAGTTCATCTTGATTCCCTCTTTGTCACCACAAGACCCTGTGGGGAGCGCATGGTGTATGGGACCAGGGCAACTTAAGGGTTTACATTTGCCTGGAGACTGTTGACTCTGGTACACAGCTCAGTGAGACTTGAGAGGCACTATGTGTAGCCTATCCACCAGCAAACATGCTGCTTTGGATGACTAATTTAACTGCCATAACGTACAACCCCCTTAGTCAAGTTCAACCCATACGGCTGACCACGACAAAATTCTCTCTGTCCCTCATCTACAGACTGGGGAGCTCACAAGAGACAGGCAAAAGAGTGACAACTTGTGGTATACCTAATCCCCCAAAGCCATTTGCTGATGGGGTACCCCTCTCAGACCTGTACACTGACTGCATTCCTCCGTATTCTCTTCGCGTTGAACCTGGAAATATGGAAATACTCTGAACTTACAGTTTTATTTGCTTCTGAAGCCAAAGGCAGTATTTTGATCCAAATACATGTTTGGCTATGTCAGACTCACATTCCCACCCATCCGTCCCAGCTAAAATTCCCATGTTACTCAGTGGGACTATGGATTTGTTTGGGGCCATCAGAATGATTTGAGCGGGGCTGTCATCAGCATATGTGCGCACTTAGGGGGCGCTAATGGCTGGATTGTTAGCCCCTATCAGGACGACTTCCAGTTCCTCTCAGTATTAACCATAAAAACTGGCCAAGACAGGGAACCTACCAGCGCCATAATGCTCACAGCAACATGCTAAATATATAGCTATACATGCAGATAAAAACACTACTATTTGATGCCTCATGTCTATCATTCCCAAAAATGATAATGACTATGGTTTGTGTTAATTTATCTCTTGGATTTTAAACATTTAGTTGCACTCACATTCTCTGAGTCTGTCTCGTGATTGTCATCTCACTCTTTCTTGCCCACATTCTCTCTTTTTATTTTTTTTCCTTGATGTATATATAATTGTATAAGATTATCTCTCAGACGCCCTATACTGCATTGTGGCCTACACCTCATTGTATTGTGGTCTACATCCTATATTATATTGTTGCCTAAGCTGGATGTACGATAAACTGACATCTAAATCTTGTTTTTCCCACAGCATGTCTGCTATGACAGCTCATATATTTAATGATATTATAATGTTATGCTCTGTTTGTTTGTTTTTTCTATAATGATAGCTCTTATGCTGTGGGTTTTTCAGATCACGATTCCCAGATAGAAAAGCTCAACAAAGAACAGAAAAGGAAGCAGTCTGATATGGAACATTGGAAAGTAAGAGATTAATTCTTTTTTCTTTATTTAGATAATTGTTATAAAAAGAATAATGATCATTGTGATAATGGTAATAGTAATCGTGATGACAATAATAATAATGATAGTAGTAATAATGACGATATTAATAAATCATTATATCGTGCTATTCACCTGGCTCATTTGGACTCGAGTAGTAATAATGACGATATTAATAAATTGTTATTGTATCATGCTATTCACCTGTCTCATTTGGACTCGCTGTGCATTTCATATTTTTACAAGATACAGAATGTTAACCTTTTCGTGACGCACAGGCTGCTGGGAGCCGGTGCCAAAAAAGTTCCCTCCTGATGCCGGTAAGGTGTCTGTTCGCCATACAGTGCCGGTCAAGTTTTGAAAAATTCTGGCAGCTTTCACTGTAAAGAATATCCAAAACAACTACCAGTACTGTTTAGCAGAAGGTTTTAGCTAAGGGACAGTCTGTTTAGTTGGTGTAGCTTTACAGTTGATGCTTTGACTGATAACAAAAGAAACTCTTTTGTCACGATTCTACATTATCTGTCTTCAGCCCCTTCATTGAAACACTCTATACCCAGGCAGATGTATGATAACCTGAATGTGTATATTGCATTCATATTTGAAATGAGAATGGATTTCTGAGACCTTTCTGTATTTGCAATGTTTGTTAGTGGTTTACAAAGGTGTAAGAAATGTGTAAGGTTTTTGTGCGTGTGTGTGTGTTTTTTTTAACATTAAAAATCTGACATTCATTCTTCTTGTGTAATCACACTTAATATTGTTGTGTAATCCTAGCTGTGCTTTGAAAGTTACCATGAGTTGCCTGACCCAAAACTTTGGTGTTGTAAATAGTTAGTTAACCAGACTCTAAGTTTGCTCTTGTTTATGTCTTTCACACAGGCTAAAGAGAGGGAAGCGGCAGAAAAAATACAGGAAGATGCCAAAGAGTTAGAAAAGATGACCAACAAACAGGGTTTATTACTAAAAAGGTGAGTTGGGGAATGTGAAAATGTGATGAAACTAACTGTGGGTCTGAAAAGTGGATCTTGGCATAGAACAGCTCAGATGGTATGTTTTCAAACTTGGAGATGGTCTGAACAAAAGTCATTATGATGTGACAGTTGCATGTGGAGACAAGTTTGTGTCATATATGACAACTTGTTACTTGATTGATAGTTTCAAACAAGAAAAAAAATGTTTGAAAAACAAATATTGATGTGGACGTCCAAGTGAGGCCTGGAATGAGTGAATTATCGAGCTTATAAAGAGAGTAGGTGAAGAGGATCCACATATTTCAGTTCATGAAATAAGTGAAACTTGCATTGTTTTATATTGCACAGTTTAACAGATGCTGCAGTATAATATTGAAAAGGTGTTTGTCTTTTGGTTATTTGTTTTATTCTGATATTTTGTTCTTTTAAACCTTTACAGTGTGTTTATCTGTGTAATGGTATTGTATTTTCAGAAAGAAGACTGCATGCGCAAAATTCGTGATTTGGGATCCTTACCGAGTGATGCATTTGAAAAGTACCAAAATCTAAGTCTTAAACAGGTAAGTTTCCAAATGAAATGAACTGACATGCTTGCATTGGTTAAAATCTGTAATAGCACTGTAGCATTCTCATTGTGTTTCAGAAATTTATGCATCTTGAGTAATTGCTAAAATGACATGTTTCTTTTCTGCCACAGTTAGTCATAGTTTTAATAAGACTGATTGCTAGTATTTGCAAATTATCACAACACAACAGAATAGAATACGAATATTAATTTCATACTTGAAATGAATGTAAAGACTTAACAGAAGTAACAGCAAGAGTCATTGAATTCTTTATTGTCAGTCTTGTTTTATTGAGTAAATAACAGTTAAGTTAAATGTTCAGTTATTTCACAAGTATAATCAGTCTCAGCTTGACTGTGCCATGTGTGATAGTTTGTATGTGTTCTTTTTTTGTTTCTTGTTTGTTTTTGTCAGTGCATATGTTGTAATACATCCATCTGTCACTCTGAAACAAAACAGCTGTGCACAGGAAAACAGTATCAACTGCATAGTCCAGATATGTGGCAGGCCACCAGCTGAGGCTGAAAGCTAGTGTGACACATTTGGACCTCGCATAAACAGGAAAACAGTATCAGCTGCATAGTCCAGATATGTGGCAGGCCACCAGCTGAGGCTGAAAGCTAGTGTGACACATTTGGACCTCGCATAAACAGGAAAACAGTATCAGCTGCATAGTCCAGATATGTGGCAGGCCACCAGCTGAGGCTGAAAGCTAGTGTGACACATTTGGACCTCGCATAAACAGGAAAACAGTATCAGCTGCATAGTCCAGATATGTGGCAGGCCACCAGCTGAGGCTGAAAGCTAGTGTGACACATTTGGACCTCGCATAAACAGGAAAACAGTATCAGCTGCATAGTCCAGATATGTGGCAGGCCACCAGCTGAGGCTGAAAGCTAGTGTGGCACATTTGGACCTCGCATATTAGAATTTATTATTCTTTGTTAATGGCAAGATTTGGAAACAGCGTACATACTTTGAAAGTGCACTGCAGTGTGTGTTAAAATCATTGCTGGAGTTGTGATCGTTGGTTTTTGTTGTGCAGTTGTTCAAGAAGTTGGAACAGTGTAACACAGAACTCAAGCGATACAGCCATGTGAACAAAAAGGCATTGGACCAGTTTGTCAATTTCTCAGATCAGAAAGAAAAACTGATCAAACGAAAGGAGGAGCTGGACAGAGCCCGTGAGGTATTGAGTTTTCTTGTGTTCTGTGTGACTTTTACTTTTGCTTCATGTACTAACCATGTCAGACTGTAAGCATTATGGTGCCAGTAGGTTGCCCTGTCTTGGCTGAATTTAGTGGCTAATACCAAGAAGTACCAGAAATAAGCCTGCGAGGGGCTCATGGCTCAGCCCTTAAACATCCTTTATGCGCACGCATGGGCTGGAGGAAGCCCAGGCTTTTTTTTTTTTTTTTTTTGCCATCGTCCAGAGTGGATATGTTTCAGCAGACCCACTATGTCTTTGTTTTACTTCATGCTCAGTCTTGCCTTTCTGTGCTCAGTCTTAGCATGGCCTGGTATGACTGTGTACATTTCATTTTGTGCTCTTGCCTTGTTTTTCCTTTTTCTGCAGTAGCTTACACCATCTGCCCAAGAGGTTAGGGTTGTAACTGTTGTGACTGCCAGCAGAAAGTTCCCTTGGATACAATCTGGGAGGCAGCTCACCGGCGCTCTGAGAATCCTCATTAAGCTTTACCTTGGGGATGTCGGAGCGGCCGGATCTTTCATGGCAGTTGATACGATCATACTCTCCAGTCAGCCCCACTCAAAATGTTGGGGCAGGTTCCACTTCCAATTATTAAATTGTGCTTACAGTTTGACATGGTAAAATGTATGAAGCCAAAAAGCAGTATTTCTGTTTAACCCTTATACCCCCAGACCCTCTGGCACTAAAATGTCTCTGAAATCCTGCGCCAAGGGAAGCAACTCCTGCAATTTGTGATAGTTACTACATTTAAAAAAAGATTAAAAATATAATTACCTTCTTTTGCTGCAATGAATCAATTTTCCTGCACTCTGCATACAATAAAGTACTCACAGACAGATTTTGTTTTTATGTTCATGTTGTTATTTCTTCAAGAAAAAAATCAAAGCGTCAAGTTTAACAATGAAAGTTAAAAAAAAAAACAAGGTATGGTATGTCAAAGTTAAAAAAAACCCACAAACAGTTCAAAACAGCCTGCAGATGATGCTGGGGATCAATAAGTGTCTACAGCTGGAGTTCAGCATGGAACTGTGCAAAACAGTGTCCCTTGCACAGGTGTACCTTGCAGGTGGGGCACCCCATAACTGTTTCCCTGCTGTGGCCACTTGCCTGACGACGTCCCATCCTTGAACATTGCACACAGACTTTCTTCCGTCCTTGGAAGCGAACCAGTGGGTGTCCATCCATGTCAGTGACAGCACGCCCCATCACACTAGGCTGCAAAGAAGCTACCTGCCGCCTGGTGACCACACTGCCGCGCACAAGCCCCTCGAAGATGGCAAGCCTGAAGTAGAGTGGATCCTGATGCCGTCTGGACCTGGGCCTGTTTATTAGGCTGCTCTGGACAAAAAACCAGAACAAATATCTCCACCACTTTCTGCAAGATCGACCCACAGGGTAGTACGCCCGGTGTTGGTCATGCAGGTCCACACCACCCATGTTTTGGTTGTAGGTGATGATGGACTGCGGCACAGGAACATCTTCACGTTTGCCTGAAATCAAAGCACACTGATTTTGAGTCTTTTGTATTAGATTATTAAAAACAAATAATAAAATAATGTTCCTTTGATATTTTAAAAGAAAAAAAAAACATGCAAAGTAAAAACATATGCTTGCAATTAAAAGAAAGTAACTACTTACCCACATTACCACAGATAGGTGGCGGCTCTCTGACTTTCCATCCATGTACCAGGTAACCTGTAATTATAATAGTGATAAAAAGAGACTAAAGGGCTTGCTCACCTTTGCCAGTCTGACGAGGGGTTTTTCCCATCACTGGATCAGCATTGGTCGACAGGACAGCAATGGTACGCTTGTCTTGCCAGAGCGTAGCAACTTTCTGCCCCTGTTGAAGGAACTTCACCTCCCCTCTCTTCATCTTCTTCCCCCTCCCGGGCTTGACCTTCAGCTCGTCAGGCCAGCCTTTTCGGTTCGTGCGGATGGTGCCACAAGAACGAGTTTTCTGGGCCAGAAGCTCATCAGCCAGGGCGACAGACGTGAAAAAATTGTCGTGGTAGAAGTGATACCCCTTCCCCAGATAGTTTTTCCCCACTGTCATCACCACGTGATGTCCTAGACCACCTGCAATAAAAAATATACACTAAATACACTAAGTCAGACCATGTCAATGTGTGTGTGTGTGTGTGTGTGGACTGAAAGGGAAAAGATGTGTGTGTGTGTGTGTGTAGACTGAAAGGGAAAAGAATCTGTTATTGAGCGAATAATTGTGTGAACACAGAACAGTCCTGTTTTTTTTTGTTTTTTTTTTAGGGGGGGGGGGGTATGTTTTGTTTTGTTTTTTGTTAACACTTGGCCCACAGTCAAGCCCATATAATGATTATCAAGTAATCCATGTAGGGTTAGATATAAAAATGAAAACAAAAATCTGCAGCCCATCCTTTTCTGAAAAAAATGTGGGCATTTGTGCCCGCCCCCCCTCCCCCCCCACCTTGCACTTCTCTCAGCCCTCTCTTCTTTAACACCCCCCACCACCCCCAAAAAGGGGAAACTATCTGCTATTATTGAAAATAAAATTTAGAGAAAAGAATACTCACCTTTCAATGGTACCTGCGCCTTCCCAGTGTAGACGTCAAAGTCCAACAAGTAGCCAGTTGTTGGATCTGCGCTGCACCAGACTTTTATCCCCCACGGTGTAGGCTTGGACTTCATGAACTGTTTGAACTGAAGCCGCCCTTGAACTTGATCATAGCCTCATCAATACTGATAGCACGCCCAGGCTTGTAGAGCTGTCCACATTGTGCCTTGAAAGCATCCAGCACTGGTCGCACTTTGAAGAGAGGGTCATGCTCGGGATGGCCTCTTGGTTGACACTTCGACCTATCATTTATATGAAAATACTGGCTGATTTTCTCGAAACGCGTTCTTGACATGAGTCGAGAAATACAGGGGATGTTGAGCTTCTCATCACTGGACCAGTAGTTGTCTTGTCGTGGTAGAATGACAATGCCCATCATGATGTTTATGGCAATGTACAGTCTGATGTCGTTGACTGTCACTGGCTGCCATTTTGGATCCACTTTTTTCTTCTCCTGCTGTATTTGGGTAGCATACAAATTCGTTTGATTGGCAAACTCCGTCAACATTTCCTCGGAAAAAAACAATGAAAAATATTCCAAAGGACTTGCACCGACAGGAAGATCGTGCAAAACGCCGATATTTTCCTTGAATTCGTCCAGAGAAATGTTGACAAACTCGTGCGACCAGTTTCGGTTTGGAAGTTCAGGCAAACGATCCACGCTTGACCCGGCTTCTTCGTCACTTTCTGAATCACTGTCACTGGATTCGGCGTGGAGAGCATCAAAGTCAACATCCAGATCACTTTCAGCATCTCCTGGATGATTTTCAGCGATTTCCTCGCGAGAATAGCCTTCAAACACCCCCTCTTCATCACTGTCTTCATTCAGCAGACGCCATAGATCTTCGTCAGACATCCGACTCATTGTTGACAACTTTGAAAAATTGTAGAAAGCAGAAGACTTGACCGATTTCGATTCAGTAAACAGCAGACGACACGGCGGGAAGTAGCGAAAACGAGGCTTTCACGTTCACGAGATTCTCGTTTATGTAAACGGCTATGGCTGCGTCCATAGCAACCACGTGTCTGGCGGCCGCTTTCGGACGCTTTGGGGTTTAACGGTACGAAATTTTACCGGACGCTTTCGGCCGCGTCGGGGCGATAAAGGTTAAATACATGTTTGGTGAAATGTCGTGTTAGATGTAAACTCCCATCCATCCGCCTCCTCTTACGTTGCCTAGTTCTTGGTTGGCCTGCAGCTTGCTTTGGGGTTTTCAGGATGATACAACTGGGCATGTGTGCGCAAAAGGGATGTTAAGGGTTGGTCTGTGGGACCCTGACAAGGCTGCTTCCGTTCATTTGGTATAACTACAAACTACAAAATTTGGCCAAGACAGGATAACCTATTAAAGTGCCATAATGCTTACAGTCTGACTTGATAAGTGTATTAGCCAAAATATGTCCGTAGATATAAATGCTGCTATTTATTTTAAAGTATCAGCCCTGCTTGCGCCATTTATTTCACTTAACTTTGTATTGGTTATGGCTTAGTCTCTTTTAGCAAGTGCTGAATAGATGCAGAACTGACCAGAAAGTAAAACTGTGCAGAAATCAAACTATCCCTGAATAGATGCAGAACTGACCAGAAAGTAAAACTGTGCAGAAATCAAACTATCCATTGAGCAAGTAAGCTGCAACCTCAGAGATGTTATATGTACGGATGGCTCAGTCACCAACAACAAATCTGGATGGGGTTTTTACTGTCAAACAAAACTAACGCAATACATGGGGAAAAAATGCTACATAGGCTACCACAATTGAGACAGTCACATGTGCTCTAAAATGGCCAGTTTGGCTTCATTTACTGGGTCACCCTGTCTTTGCCTGATTTTAGCAGCTAATACTCAGTAGAAACTGAAAGTAGCCCACTCAGTTCTGGCCCTCAGTGCCCCCTGTGCATTAGCACACTTGAGCTGGCTGTAGTTTCCAGCATCATTCATTTTCAGACAGAAGAGATTCAAGCCTTGATCCTGATTGACTCAATGAATCTTCTTCAAAAAGTGGAAAATGGAGTAGCAACCGCAGACAGGCTCAAAATGAGAAGAAGTATCAAAAAGCTCATGTTGATCTATCCAGGAGATGTTGGTGTTAAGGGAAATGAACATAATGACAAACATGCAGGTAAAGCCACTACAACAAAAATGACACATAGTTAAAAGTCATAAGCTTCAGGTACTTAAAATCAAACCTTCACAAACAAAATATACTATCAGTTGTGTCACTTAGAATAGTTAGACTGTCCAAAAATCTATCATGAAAGGGAATACAAGAACCATTGGTATTATCTAAAAAATAATTGAACAGATTCCTACAATGTCAGTATTATTTGTGATGGTAGTGGATTTGGTTTGTTTTTGTTTTCCTCATTGAGGTTGGAAAGTGGTCTAGGGGAAGATGATGAAGCTGTAAAATCGTGCTGGTGCGCAAATGGAGGCGATGTATTGTCGAGAAGTGGGTTTCTGTGATGTATTACGTGGGGCTTTGGTGCAGTCAGTTTGTGTTGGACAGCTTGATGTGTTTTCATCCATTTCCATGATTTTGATTGGGAGTGGCATATGGTTTGGGAAAGGTCGGGTGATGGAGACGATAAATTGTGTTGGTGGGCAATGGAAGCTATTAGTCATGATGCTCAGGGTTAGGTTTCGGCGATGTGGTTGTGTAGGGCATTGGTGCAGTCAGTTTTTTTTAACATTGCAGATGGATATATACATTTCACTTCAGAATAGACAAATTTGTTTCAGCGATAGACAAAGATAGGCCTAAGCAGGATATCAAGTAGACATAAAACCTGTACCTAAGTAGGACGTCAAGACATTCACTAGGTGCAGGTTTATAGCTTATGCTATGATCAGTTTGGATCTTCTCCTTCTCATGGTATCAGTGTATATAGAATTTATTCTAAGCATGGAGACTCAAGAAAAAGAAACTGAAAACTGGCCAGATTTCTCTTTTTAATTTTGAGCTGAATCACTTCATTCCAGTTCATGAAAATACAAATTCTGTTTGTAATAGCCACACCTAGAATTATATGGGATTCTCTCTCCGTGTCTTTTGTTGGGTTTTTTTTGTTTTGTTTTTGTTTTTTGTTGTTGTTTTTTTAATTCATCACATAAGTTTCTCGATGATCAGCAAGTATCAGCGATGTCACATTTCTATTTTCACTTCAGGACATTTCAGTTTCATGTTGCTGTATTTTGTGTAATGCCTGGAAATTTGAGCCAAGTCCTTACCATACTGAAATGATAGTATCAGTGTGTATGTTGTGTTACAGTCTATCGTTCATGAATTGATGGATGCGCTGGACCATCGCAAGTATGAAGCTATCCAGCTCACCTTCAAGCAGGTAAGAAATTCAAACTAATCCTTTCTGTCAGTGAAATATATGTGTGTGCATCTACCTAACGTCAGTGTATGTGTTGATGCTTATGCATATCATCAGGAGATTTGCCAGACAGTTGCTGGCAGATTTGGGTGGAGTGTATAAGGAGTTGTGTGAGCATAGTGAGTCCCCATTGAAATAACTCCAACTTGCCATCTGTGGTTTTCAGCAAGCTTTTCTTTCAGCTTTCATTTTACAAGTTGAAATTCCAGGGTAAAAACAACATACAAAATTACATTGTGTAGCAATCTTGCAAAGAAGGTTTGAAGTACCTACTCTGTGTCTGAATGTACCTGCTGTAATGTCAGCCAAAACCTGTGAGTGTTCACATTTCAACTATATCTATAAATTGTCAGTTTTATTCAGCTTTTTGCAATCATTGAAGCAGCCTACCTCTGATAAATAATGATACACTTTTAAGTTTATTGTTTCAAATAGTAATGCATTTCAAATTTACTTTCTTGTATGCCTAGGCTTGATTGTACTGGCCTTCCTTGATATGGGTGTTTTGTGCAGTGTACACTTTTTCCTAATTTTTCTTTTATGTGATAGGTGTCAAAGTACTTCAGTGAGATTTTCAAGAAGCTTGCTCCTCAAGGTCATGCAGTACTTGTGATGAAAAAAGGAGAGGTGGACCAGCAGGTGGGTACATTTCATGATTACAGGACTGATTTGTATAGTAGTAGAATGCTTGCATTCTCAGACTACTCAGTTTCCAAGTCTACCTCCAAAAGACTTTGTGCTTGCTCCTCAAGTTTGCCTTCAAGAGACTGTGTGTGCCGCCTTTATTTTTTCCCCTATGCTGTGCATCCATGTGTGTGCTGTAAATTGCTCTGCTGCACACATGGCACACTGTAGTTTCTGTTGACTAAGAAATCTGTCTGCAGCATGCACATATAGGTGTGTTGTTATGTCAGAAAATTCTAAATTTCAAACTGCTACAAAATTATGTCCTCAGTCGTCAGTTCAGGTGGAGGTCATGACACTATTGGTTCTTCAAACAAAGAACCCCTCACTGGGGTTTTATGAACTGAACTGATTGTGTTTCAGCCAGAACACACTTGTTGAGAAAGAGGATCAGTATTTGTGTGGATTACTTTTTACATGTGCCTGTGCTTGCAATTTTTGTGTGTGTGTGCTACAGAATGAAGTACTGTCATGATTTCAGGCACTTCTGATCATGGAAAATTGTACCTGTGCTTGTCACGTTTATCCCGTGGATGTGCTTGTCATGATCATATTATGGCTGGTGGAATTGAACTACTACTTGTGGTTATATATGCATGCACATATGCATGATGGAAAATAAGTGGTATGTGTAAGCAGCTATGAAGAAATTTTTGTATGGAGATTGAAAGTTGCAGAGTGATTCAGGGATTTTTTGTGTGTCAAATTTTGTGAAATTATGTAAAAATGGATCATAGCTGATGATGAAATGCATCATGAATGCAAATGTATATAATATTGTTGTTTTTGTATCAGTTTGTCTGCATGCTATGACTATTTAGCATCAACTCTGAACTTAATTTGTGTGTGTGTGTGCATTTTGGTCATCTGTTTCTGTGCATTGTTGCATTATGAAATCTCTAAGAATGTTGAAAGTACATTCATTTAAGAGTGCGATTTTTTTCTTTTCAAACATGATGCTGACATTTGTCTGTTATAACTTGTAAAATGATCTAGAAAAATGCCAAAATTACTGTGTAGGCAGGGATGTTTTGTCAGCGTGGACAACTGTTTGTGCAAGGGGGAAAATGTGCAGCAGCCAAACAGGGAAAGTGTTGAGTCCGCCCAGCTGTGAATTAACCCAGTTCAGTGTTGGGAAATGTAAAGCAGTGAGTAAGAACAGCTTGGCATTGTTCACATAATGCTGGCCCTGAGATAAATTGAAGTCTGCACCACCTCACTCCCCTGACCTTGATGTTACGGGGAAACTTTTATCTTTTTTTTTTAAACCATGTTTTTTAATGCCAGACCACTGTTTTTTGTTTGTTTTTGTTGTTGTGTTTCATCATCCACATCTCAGTGGAGTTGCTGTCATGCTACCCGCTATGATGCTTTCTGTACTGAAGCTTAGTTCATTGATGTTTGGAAACTATTTTCTGATCCTGTCATTAACATAAGAAAGGTAGAGGAAATGTTATCTTGCTTGATCAGTTTTGGTGTTGCTGTCATGAGATTTTGAATCTGAGGCTGTGTTTCTGATGTTTCAGTCTATGCATTTGTTATTTGCATGTGTGAGCACCAGTTTTCATCCAATGGCACATGATGCACTCTCAAACACTCATTGTTCAAGGCTAATTAACCCTTTGACTCCATCATCCTATCCACCAGTTGCAGAAACTTAACCCTTTGACTTCCTCTCCCTATCCACCAGCTTCCTGCAGGAGGCTGGTGGATAGAGTGAGGTGATCAGAAGGTTACGTTTTTTACTGTTGGTGGGTAGGGGCGGGAGTCGAAGGGTTAAGGTAAAGCAACAGAGAAGAGAAAAGGGCACCCACAAACTGAGGTATCTGCCACCTCAGGCTACTTGACCTCATCATAATGGGATAGCCATTTTACATTTGTCAGAAATTGGTTGGCGGACCTGATGTTTGATGGCATCATGCATTGGTCTTTTCTCCATTTCTGATGACACAATTAACAGAGCATTACAGCATCAGATGTATCAGTGAAAGTCTGTTAGTAGTATCATTGTTGCAGCTGTCAAAATTTTGTGTCATTGTTATTGTTTATTGCTATTATTATTTCTCTGTGTACCAGGGTGAAGATGGACAGGCAGTACCACTGGTGGAGCAGTTTACAGGAGTAGGAATCAAGGTATCTATTGTAGTTTACATTTTTAGTTTGTATTTTTTAAATCTCCTTAAAAAAAATAGGTGGGGGGGGGGGGGGATGAAAAAAGGGAGACATTTGACATTGACCAGAGGTGGTGTGTCTGTGTGCGTGTGTCAGTGACAAAAATGTGTTCGCAAGATTTTTTCGGCTGTGTATGGACAGATTGTAGAAAATGTAAGTCAAATGAGTGGTAAATGCTAAAGTAGAAGTCACGGCACTAAGGGCAAGATCACACCATCCAGGAAAGTTCCTAAAAGTAGCAGTTTTTCAGGAAGGTGTGTGAACAGCACTTTCTCAGGAACTTCTGAGAATATTTAAGTTCTTTATTCACTGTTGTGACATTCACCCTTTGCCCTCACTTCACTGCAAATTTATTTCATTTCATGCTTCTTCAAAGTCACAGGGACCTTTAGTAAAAAGTACAACATTTCAAATATCTAAGCACTGGAAATTTCCAGTCAAATTTTGTCAGCTATTTATATTTTGTTATATATTTTAATTTTTTGCTGAGGCATCGCACACATACAAGCAGCCTTAATCCTTACCCTGGTTATTATTCGTACTTATGTAAACACTGTGTTTGGTCATATAACGGACAGGAAAAAAAAACTAGTAAGTTTAAATGAGCTATATCTCAAAAACTATTTGTTTTTGAACAATAAATGTTATACAAAATATGTTCAGAAATGAATGAGAAATACTGCTCATCAATTCATTATCAAGTATAATTCAACATTAAGGTAAATACCTCTGCCAAACAGGTAAAATGTCAGGTGAGGACAGGTGTGTTGATGAGACTGTCAGTGGTCCCCAGCAGGACCAGAGGCAGGCTCATCAGGCTGCTGCAAAACCCTCTTATAATCCACCCTGGTGTGGTAGGCTATATGTTGAAACATTCTGGCACACACAAGGTCACATCACACTGTTCACACTTGAAGGCCGACTGTTTGCGCTTGAACCCAGCACCATCTTTCTTGGGTCTGTTGCATGCAACAGTCACACATGGGGCGTCTCCTCTTGAGTCCTTTGGCAATGTGATGTACAGGCTTGTGCATGCCAGTCAGCCTCTATAGGGGGTTCAGGCTCTTCTTCCCTCTGCCAACTGGCTCTGGTGCATCAGGAGACTGGAGAACCAGCTGATGCACAATCTCTCTCCGGAACTGGTAGTGTGTCAATGTATTGTTGGCAAACTTCTGGTGGAGACAGTAGGCATTGCAAAGTGCTACTATGAAGAGATAGAAGAAAAGTTTCCTCCACCACTTCACAGTTTTCCTGTGTTGTCCACAAAATGGAAGTTACTGAGGATGGCTTCAAACCGCAGAGACGTCATGTTTTTGCAGAAAAATGGTGTCTGTGATTTCATCCGCTGACCAGTACTCCGGGATGGTAGGCTTGATGATGAGGCCTGTAGCAATGCAGAGTGCCAGAAACACCCTCATCTCTGCCCTGGTCAGAGGTTCCCAGTGATGCAACCTGGGAATAAACCCACTTTGTTACACACAGAGAAAGAAAAAAAATAATAAAAGCGTAACATGTAACCACACACACACACTCACGTACACACACACACATGCTCGCATAAACACATCTGCTAGCATACACATGCACACTCTGATACACAATGCTTTACTAAAACAATCAAAGAACATGCAATTATTTACCTAGAACAGCACACTCATACAAACACACTCATACAAACACACACAACCACATTTTTTCATTCAAGACAAAAAGAGAAAACCAATGATAGAGGGATTGTAACAAGTTCATTTACAGTGAGGAGAAAAACGAAATCTGCCATTGATGCAGAAAATCATCACAGAGAAAAGCTCACACACTTAAGTCTCCTTTCTAAATTACTCAAAAGAAACTCATGAATTGCACAGAGAGGGAGCTAGGAGGAACAGAGACAGAAAACTAAACAGAAGAGTGGGCAAATTGATGGAGGAAATAACTATCTCAGCAAAAAAACAAACAAGTGAGCAAACGAGAGATGAAAAAGAGATAGGAGAGAGTGTAGAAAGAAAGAAAGGAAACGAGAGGTAAAAAGTGAGAGAGAGAGAGAGAGGTAAATAGAGAGAGAGGAAGACGCGAAGGGGGGCGTGTAAGAAACAAAAAATGTAAACAAACTTACCTAGAGTGTGGTTTCAGGTTGCCAGCATCGATCTTTCTTTGGGCGTAGAGGTTAGTCTGCTCGACTAAAAGATCGATGATTCTCTCATCAATAAAGAGAGAGAGAAAAATCAAGAGGTTGGGGATTATCGGAGAAGTTGTCATCGAAGAGCAGTCGCGACTCGCTGTCGCATGGCATGTTGACAAGTTCCCCTTCCTCGCTCACCCACCACTCCGCGACATCATCGTCAAAATTTCGGTTGGGTGGGGCCTGATCGATCAGCCTGGCATCTCCAGGAAGCATAAGACCCTCCAAGATATCTTGCAGGTCTTCATATTCCCTGGCATCGGCTCTTCAGGAAAAAATTTGTTTAGAAAATCTCTAAATTGGTCGCGTCATTGTCTGTCAGCCATTTTGAGTGTCACCACGCACCCTGGATAAAATGACTCCAGAAACTCAAACTTTCAGTCAGACTACTCATTATACATGTTACAGGGCGCTTCAGTCAAGCAACTACGCACTAAGCGTGGTCAGTGGAATTTTCCACTGAGGAGACGCATCCTTGACCTCGCAAAAGTCGGTCACTGGCCAGTGCGACAATTGTCACATCCATTTACCAGTTGTGAAAAGAGGGCGCGACTGTTGTCACGACAACCGCGCAGAGGGTTAAAAATTATGGTGAATAGTCAAATCACATAAATAAACCTTTTATTCAAAGGATTATTATGTCACTTATGAGAAGAGCAACATTGTAATTACACATTAAAGTGAATGTTATTGCCTTTATAAGTTAATACCTTGAGTCTGACTCAGCAATGCCGAAGTTTGGATGACTGGTAGAATTTCAAGGTCACAACTACTAGACTATTGATATACATGTCTCCTCCTAACTTTGAGATTTTAAAAGTCAAATGTGATTGTATTTGGCTTGTTTATTCAAATAATATAAAACACCACTTCTATGCTGATGACACCCAACTTCAAGACAGTGACTCACCTGATAATATACAGCGCCTGTTGACTCGCACCACTGAGTGTTACTCGGACATTAAGAACTGGATGACGTTCAACAAACTTCAGCTTAATGACGACAAGACAGAAGCTATCCTCATTGGCACCCGTCAGAAACTTTCTCAGCTGCCTCCTCTTTCTCTCCCATTATGTAACACATCAGTCCCAATTTTTGATTCAGCTAAAAACCTTGGTGTCTGCATTGACTCTACCCTCTCCATGAACAACTTTGTTTCTCAAACTGCCAGATCTTGCTACTATCATCTCCATCGTATAAACCTGATCAGGAAGTATCTCTCTGTCGAAACAACTGCAAAACTCGTTCTCTCCTTCATAATGTCTCGCATTGACTATTGCAATTCACTCCTGTCTGGTCTTCCTGCCTCCACCATTCACATCCTACAGTGCATTCAAAACAATGCTGTACGCCTTGTACTCAAAAAGAAAAAAGCTGACCACATATCTCCTCTCCTGGCACAACTTCACTGGCTCCCTGTATCAAAGCGCATACAGTACAAACTAGACACCATGTGCTACAAAAGCCTCAATAACGCAGCCCCCGATTACCTGTCAAGCCTACTTGAGATCTATGTTCCCTCACGTACCCTCCGCTCTGCCTCCGATCCTCTGACTTTTCGCTTTCCACGCACTAAGCTCAATACCTATGGTCCACAAGCCTTCTCTGTTTCTGGTCCACTCTCCTGGAACAAACTTCCTCTCTCAGTCCATCAGCAACCTACTTTTGTCTCCTTCAAGTCCGCTTTCAAAACTCACCTTTTCTCCTCTGCATAAAATCCTGACCTCACTCAACCCCCCTCTGCAGCCTGTCTCCGCTTGGAGGGGAATCACTTTGTTATAATATATAATTGTATATGATATGCTCTCTATAATTTTCCATTGCTTTTATTCTGCTTTTATCTTGCTTTTATTGCTTTTATTCTTTCTCCCCATTTATAGCCATGCGTGTGTGTGTGCGTGCATGCGTGTGTGTCTGTTTCAGCGCTTAGATTTGATTTTGTCGAGATTTTGCGCTATATAAATATTGTAATTATTGTTATTGTAATTATTATAATACCATCCAGTAAAAACTGAGTTTCATGGACCTTGGATTTTTTTTAAGGGGACCTGTATTTTTGTGTGTGTGTGTGTCATTTACATGACATAAAGGTAAGAATATCAGTATGACATGACTTTGTATGTCTGTTTAGCCCAGCGAAACACTATTTTCTCACTTTTGTCATTTGAATTTTTTTTTCCAGCAAACTAATACTTTGGTTCTTATGAAAATGAATTGTGCAAGCTCACTTGCCCTACCTAGCGTGCACACGCACGCACAAACACACACACACACCACACACAACACACACACACACACACACACACACACACACACACACACACACACACACACACACACACAAACTTGTACATAGATACAGATGCATACACACGTTTTTACATGCACACTCGCGCGCGCGCACGCACAAACACACACACACACACACACACACACACACACACACACACACACACACACACACACACACCACACACACACACACACACACACATCTGTTCACATTTCCTTCACTCCAGAGATTATTGGAAAAGAGGATGATGTTTATTTTCCAAAGGAAAAGGGAGATTGTTAAAATGGCTCAACTGTCTTGGGTTTTTGTTTTTGTTTTTTATTGGAAATAGACACCTCTTTAAATCGTTAGCCAATTTATAATATCGGTATCATTTTGAGAAATATACACATAAAGATTTTTAAAAAGGGAAAAATAGTTGCACATTATTTGAAAAACAAGTGTAGGGTGGGAGAGGGGTTAAGGAATTTGTGTTTTTAAAAGTGGGATGGATGCATTGTATATTGTTGAATAAGATTGTCAGTGATCTCGACATTAAAATCAACAAAGAAATCTGACCAGTAAGGTTGATTGATTGGTGCTGCTACAAATTTTCTGCCTCAGATAACGTTGAGTATACATGAGACACAAAATTTGTGGCAGTACCAACCAGTTCAGGAGACAGAAAATTTGTGGCAGTACCAACCAGTTTACCTTGCAGGTCAAGCTATATTTTTGTGGTTTACAGTGAATTTGTATCAACAGGTGTCGTTCACTGGCAATAAAGCGGAGATGCGTGACATGCAGCAGTTGTCAGGAGGACAGAAGTCACTGGTGGCTTTGACACTCATCTTTGCCATTCAGAAATGTGATCCTGCCCCATTCTACCTCTTTGATGAAATCGATCAAGCCTTGGACGCTCAACACAGGAAGGCTGTAGCAGGTGAGAGCTTTAAAATAGATAACCCCAAGTGTTGCTTCTGAGTATTTCATGATTTTGTATTCTGGTAAACTTTAGATAATAGTGTAAAGACAGCATCGAGAAGTGTGACTTCTAAAAATTAGGTGAATTTGCATGAAGCTCTTGAAAGGCAGTTGCTGGTGAAATTTTGAAGGAAGAAAAAAATGTAAAAGACTGGTTCTAAAAGTGTAAATGAATTTAAAAGAAACGGCTTTAGGAACAGTTGTGATGAAAGACTTTTGTTTGTTTGTTTGTTTTGATATGACTAATCAGATTGTAAACACTGGAGTGGTCTGTCATTGCTACTTGTCTTTGCTGGTAACAGTGATGTAAGGGAGAAAATGAAAAGGGAAGGGAAAAGGTTAGGGAGTGGGTTGAGTAAGATGTTGAAGGACATCTCCCCTTTGCTAAACTTATGCTACTGGTATTTGTAGGATTTTGTATTGTGTCCAACCATTAAAGTAAGATGTTTGAAGCTCTTGATTTACTTTTGGACATTGCCATTCTGTTAACTATCTGATAGGGTGGCAGTAGAGCTCTTGCCTTCATTGTGACTGCACACACAGCTTCAGAAAAACTTTGTGCAGACAGCCTCTGTTCCTCTAGCTGAGAGGGGTACCCGACCCTGTTCAGGATTAGGGAAGATGAAGCAGCAATAGAGAGGAGATAGGTACTGCCCTCATAATGCTGGTCATGAGTGAAGTTAAAGCGCCTACCAATTTTCTGTGGAGACAGATACTTTCCTCATAGTGCTGGCCCTGAATATTAAAGTTGATGCCCCTATCAATTCATCCCCCTTAATCCATTGTTGTTATTGAACAACTTTTACCTTTCTTTGTTGTGTGTAGGCTGAAATGAAGTGTTGTACCTTATGCTGTGTTGACATTCCATTGCAGATATGATTCATGAGCTGTGTCAGGACGCTCAGTTTATCACCACCACCTTTAGGCCAGAGCTGCTAGAGCACGCAGACAAATTTTATGGTGTCAAGTTCAGAAACAAGGTGAAATACAGCGCTTATCTTCTTTGTTCAGTATTATAAATGAAAATTTTGGGATTGGGAGTTTCAGGAGGCACATGCACACATAATGTTCATGCACATGTGTGCACACGCTCTCTCTTTTACACACACACACACACACACCACACACACACACACACACACACACACACACACACCCTCGTGCACACAATATTGCCAGCCTGTAATATGTGTTTTAGAATGTTGGAAGTTGCCAGTCCTTATGTGGCTGCTGTTACCAGAGTCATTACAGACTTCAGACTTAAAAACACTTTATTACGCTTGGATAATAGCATTAGGTCTCATTGGACATGTCTTACAGCTAGTCCTCACTACTCCACTTTTAAACAATAAGATTAGAAAACATAACATTGTGAAACAAGTTGTAACATGAGTTGTGATGAAATACTGACTTTACATATATGCCAGGGGTCATGTGCTTTATAAAAGCTTGAGAAACAAAAGCACACATATAAATCTATGTCAACCCATAGCAGTAACAACAAGAACAACAATAGTAAAATAACACTACTGCTAGTAGTTGTATTCTAGGCCTTTACCCCTTTCGCTGCTATCATGTTTTGCTAAGACACATGCTAAGATTTTTTTCAGAAACAGACAAAAATCACGCTTATTATTTTCAATTGCTTATAATTCAGAAGGCATTGAAGATAGATACATAAAAGTATATATCAAATGAAAGGAAATTGAATGAAGATTGTGTTTATGACAAAATGAAATAATGTATCAGAGTGTCACATGTACTCTTTGAAATGCAATAAAAAAAAAAAGTTAAAGTCAATGATGATGTAATCAAGTGATGCAGGAGCTCACAAGCAGTTTATAGCACACTTTGATTTGAAGATATAGACTGTACAAAGGTCAGAAAGCAGTGTCCAGCCACAATATAAGCACAGCCTAACCACACATAAAATGAAAGGGTTTTATCTCCCAGTGTCTATCCCCAGTAAAAACGCTTCTGAGTGTGGTAGTTCTGGAAGTAGTCTTCTAAACACAGTCCTCTCCTTCCCCCTCTTGCTCCCCTTCCCCTTCTAGCAGGCCCAGCAACAGCAGGTCCAGCAACAGCAGGTTCAGGCCGAACATCATCACCATGCTGCATTACCATACCTGTAGCACAGTGAAAGCAAGGATTCAAATTTCCACATATTTTATGAAATAAAAAAAAGTCACACACACACACACACACACACACACACACACACACACACACACACACACACACACACTGACATAGGTAGCATGCTACTCCCCCATGCCACGCCCCCTTTCATTTTCCCCCAGTAAGTACTGCTTCTACCAAAGTGACTTCATTACAACATTGTTTCTGTCAGTATTATCACTGAATGCTTTCAATTTCCTATAAAAAGTCACACCAACAGTCTCTCTCTCTCTCTCTGTCTCTCTTTCTCTCCACACACACACACACGCACACCCCTCTGCTCCCACCCTACTCCTCACATAAACACACACAGGCCATGGAGATAGTAGCCTACTCCTCACACAAACACACAAAGGCCAGAGAGATAGCACAGGGCAGAGGCCGACCAGAAAAAACAAATCGTCAACAAGACACACACAGCGTGGCTGACAACGAGCGACGAGTGACACGCCCACAGGTCGAACACACTGCCCACTCGGTCACTGGCTCGCTCGCTGACCAGGCCCAAACAAAGGGCTCAGCCATACAATACACACACTTAGCTGTTCTATTTATAAATATACTGAGAAGAAAGCAATACAATCATGTTATAAAATGAATAAAGCTCTCCAATACACCTACCTGCATCTGGAACAATCGGATCTCCATAGGCCTACTCTGATTCAGACGATCAGTCACCAAGAGCTTCTTCCACATCAAAATCTGGGTCGTTGGCATCAACTTCACGAAGTTCAAAGCCAGCTGGCTTGAAGTCTTCATCTCCACTGTCTTGATCTCGAAAAATCGCTTCAATAACTTCTGCAACTGTGTAGGTTCGTTGTGGGGCAGCCATAGCGCTTCAAAAACTGAAAGCTCAACTTCGTAGCATCTTGCCAATCGATCGTGATAACTTATGCAAATGATCTAAATAACTTGAACAAACGGCACTCAAAGAGCGAAGATTGTCAAGGGACCTAATCAAATCATAAATAGAAGGATTCTGTGATATGCTAGACGAAAAGAGAAAGAGTGTTTGATACGGGACGATCCACGATCGTCAACAGAGCATTGCAGACGACGGTTTCTATGACGAGCGTCACTCGTCAACAGTGCAGTGAAGAGGTTAAATGTGTTCTCTTTGACCTTCCCTCTCCTCAGACCTCATCCCACGAGTACTTTTTAACAGGTGATACTTACGGGTAACTGGTATTTCTTGCACTTTTTGCATGATCCTCTATGATGATGTACAGGATGATGCAATGAGAATTAATCTTCAGGCTAACTTTTTTCAGTTTCTGAATATAGAAGAAGACTTTCATAGGGTATCCTGTATTGTGTTGTTGGTTTTCTTTCAAGTTGGTACTATGCAGCAGGGCACATGATGATGATGATGACATGTGTTTACTATTTAGCGACTGGAAACATGGCAGATGACATAGTTCCTAGCACTCATGTACGAAAATCAACTTTTACAGCAGAAGAAGTAGTAGCTGTCATTACTTGAGTTACTGATTCGGATCTTGGCTGTTGATTCACTTGATGTCTGGGAAAGTCGTGACGCTCCAGTACATGCAGTCAATATTTTACCAGTGAGAATGATAAGCATACTGTCCATCAGTACTGGCATTGGCAACTGTTAAAACAACAACAGTGCTGCTACTGGTGTACTGTATTTGAGTGAAACAAGTAAAGAAAAGCTGTATCTCAGTTCCTGAATGTAGCTTTGGTGGCAAGAAGGGGACATGGTAGAAAGGTCAGAATGTGTAAACACAGGTCTGCAGCATTTTTTCATTACTTATCTGAGTGTGTATTTAGAGTGTATGTTTTCATTACTTATCTGAGTGTGTATTATAGAGTGTATGGAGTTTGTTCAAGAGAGGTTCATCACACTTGGATATTTTCATATGCATTCCACTCAGATCTACCAGCGATTGCTTGGCAGGCTTTGTGTCAGCACACCGATGTGGTGACTGCCAAAGGAGTCGTGGACTATGTGTGTTAATGTTTCGATCATTCTGGCGGTGTCAGCTTAGTGTTTGATAGGTCCCTTCTCCCCTTTCTCCATTTCAAGACCTTGCCAGCACATAGGGTTTTGTGCTAGCTCAGGAAATCTGTTAGATAATTGCTGGCAGATTTGGGTGGAGTGTATATGGAATTGTCTGAGCGCGGTGAATCCCTCTTGAAATAACTCAGTATGGAAGCACTGAATCGGCTGACTGTATGCTTTTATTTCGTGTTTATTTCTTCTGAAAACCACAGCTTTCATCCAGACCACTGTACTATTTGAAACAGAGAAGTTGGGATGGGGGGAGAAAATGGAAAAAAAAGGACTGTAATGAGTAGTGATATGGTTGTTTGTACAGGATGTCAACATGTGTAATGTGTTTGACCAAAGATGTCCAAGAAGTAAAAAAAGTAGTGGTGTGTTTGATCAAAGATGTCCATGTTAAAAAGTAGTGGTAGTTCTGCCTTGATGTTGTCATATTTGATTGCAGGTCAGTCATGTGGAATGTGTGACACGAGAGGAAGCCAGAGATTTTGTGGAAGATGACAACACTCACACTTGATCCCCCTTGTCCCTGTCACGCCTTTCAGTGCATTTACTGGACATGTGACTATACAGGCAGCTATCTGTACTCCCCGCCCACTGTCAGGATGTTTGGGTTGTGGGTGGAGACCTGGTGGTCTTCAGTGTGGTAGAGAAACAGAGTTCTAGCCGTGTTTCTGACTCCAGTACCAGAACCAGTCGCAGTCAAGGGTGGATTTGGGCAGCACTGCAGTTTTGGTTTTGACAGAGAAGTTTTGTTCTTGGTGCTGTGCAGGGTGTCTCCCACCAGACAATGGCTTGTGTTCTTGTTATTTAAAATACTGAACTGACCCTTTCCCTAAAATAATTACCACTACCAAGCAGACGCAAACAAATGGAACTTAGATCTTGCTGACATATTTTAATTTATTATACAGAGGATTTTTATGGTATGTCCTTTATTAGTGTTGAGGTGTATGCTGGGATCCACTTGTTTTAAATGGATGTGTTATTTCTTACTCCAAGGAAAGTTTTTACTGTGCCATCCAACAGTTCTAGCAAGAGGTAAAGTATCATTTTGACTGCTATTCTTTTGCTTATCTGAAAGTTTCCTCTCTGTTTCTCTCACTGTCTGTCTGTCTCCCTCTCTCCTCTAATCTTTCTGCAGGAAAGGTGACAGTTTCAGGTCAGCTTGACGTGTGAATGTGTGGAACAGAATTTTCTGGCAAGTTTTTTTTTTTTTTTTTTAAATGAGTGGGTCTTTTTCAATTTGTCATGATTGCATAAGTTTGAATAAGCAGAGGAGATCTCCCTGTTTCAGGCCCCCCCTTTTCCTTTAAAGAAAAAAAGAAAACAACAACAAAAAAACAGATATCAGTAAGAAATACTTTGCTGTCAGTGGTCAGCTTTTATCTACATTTGGTCAGACTAGTCAGACGCTTGACAAATCTAAGTGGTCAGGCAGTGCTCCTTTCATCCTCCCATCCCCAAGCCTCATAGGGTCAGCATCAGCACTGTATAGATTTCACTGACATGGTCATTTTATGCATTGATGCAGAACAGTTGGCTATTTGTATTGCTGTGAGATATGATCCGTCCTTGATGGTGCCGCCAAAGATATTTTGTCCTCCATCATTCTTACTGCCTTTCACCCCTGATCTTCCGAAAGGTGCCTCAGACAACCAGGAAATTGTTACTATGGCTTGACCATTGTGTGTTGTGTATTATTGTAAATGGAAAAGGAGTGAGGGCAGAGTGTTTTTAGCCTACATTATCACATGATTATAATTTATGATAATGATTATAATAATTATCATGATTATTATGATAATGATATATGAAAAAGATAATTATTATGATTATCATTTGATTATTATGATAATAATGATGATAATTATTATTATTGCTACTACTGCTACTACTAGTACCATTTATCTGTTGACTATGAACTTGCCTGACTGATGATAGTCACCACTTCCATGTCCACTATCTCTTCGTCGCCTCCCGTTCTTTGTGAGTTCCATTTACAGGGAAGTGGTGAAAGGTGAAAGGAGCTGCTCCCTTCCCCCGCAGTTATGTGTCATCCCTCTGTCCCTGTCCCACACAAACTGACTGTTGTGACTTGATCCGGTCACGTACCACCACCACGTGCTTGTAGATAAAGGCAGCATCCCATTACTTAAACACTGAGAGGTTTGGGGAGTTGAGGGCGTGCATAACATAGTTTGTGTTCATAAAGTATTGTTGACAGTTATGTTTAGCTGTTGTCATGCTGTAAGTAATGGAACAGGTTGCAGAGTTTTGTTGTATTTATGTTTTCACTGTTTTGAAAGTGACTGGATTTTTAATGATACCAGTCAGTGTTGTATTGAAAATGATATTCCTCTAAGTATGTATAAAGATGTTTTTTTTATTTGTTTTTTTAATTTTATTATGATGTCAGGGAAGACCGTGGCTAAATCTGAACATATGGGACATGTGAAAAGCATCTACACCAACTGTACCATGTGTTTGATTTTTTAATGTTTAGTTTAAACAGCATGCATTAATTTAATGTGAAAGTGTGTGAGAGACTTTATTACATTTTCCTAGATTATATTTTGCTATGCATTCACTCATGTTGTTACATGCCAGTAATAATTGCTGGACTGGTATGTAAAAAATTATCATCTTAAGTTCCCACAGAGGTTTCCACATTATGTGCCCTTAGAGATTAGTGATCCCTTACGAAAGATAATTTTGACGTTTGTGTGAGTGGGTGTCAGAATGGCTGAAACACTTGGCGTGTGCAAGAGAATTATGTTCTCTGTGTGTTGTGTGTGTGTGAAAGAGAGTCTGTGTGTGTGTGTATATATATATGTAAGCGTGGTATGAGTACTGAAAACATGATCTTTGAAAATACACCCACATGGTGCTGGAATTTCAAAGGGATAGACGCAACTACGTAATAATGAAAAATATAGCAGTGCTGAAATTGAGCAAAGTCATGTTTAACATATTTTGAAACTTTGTAAAAATAATATCTACAAATTTGTATCTGTAAAGATCCAAACCTGCACTGCAATCTTCAGACTTAGTGGCATGCAGACCACAGAATTTATCTTGAATGCAAAAGATATTACTAGATTTCCTTCAGTTGTTGATGTTATAAAATTATTCATTGATACTTTTATTGTACAGAAGAGAATAATCAAAAAACATGAAAGAACAACACCCAGCTACCCAGAGTACTGTGATAGATCTCAACCATTAAAAGTCATTTTTTACTAAGGAGTTCTATATATATGATGTTATTGGAAAGTTGATCATGGGAGAAAGCAGAACTGGTAACCCTTTGACTCTCGCACCCTGTCCACCACCAGCAAAAATTAAACCCCTTGCCTCGTACCCTATGCACCAGCTTCCTGGGGGAAGCTGATAGAGTAAAGGGTTAAATTTATGCTTTGCTATCAATTTATGCTTTGCTATCATGGTTGACAAAGCACTATGCTAATGGATAGGCTGAGGGACTCAAAGGGTTAACAGGAAATTGGCTTGTCACAAAGAGATGGATCAGTAGCTTGAGAAGTGAAAGACCTGGAAAAAAATGTAGTATTGTCTAGTGAGTTTTGTATGTGCAAACCAGAAGAAAAATTCTTCCCAAAATTTTTATAGAATTATTCATGTCATGTCGTTTTTATGGAAATTTTTAACAAAATAATTCATGTCGTTTGTCTGTACATGGAGATGAATTTTATCGGTTTTTTTGTTTTTTTGTTTTTTTTTTATTTTTATAGAAGGATTGAAATAATTTATCTTTACGAGGATATGAAATTGATCTGAAATTATTCATCTTTAGAGCACCATGCTGTCTGTTTCAGTAATGGCAGATTGCCCCTATCACTGTCATGGTCACCATATGGGAACATAGATGACATGTCTCAATTTTATGAAAGTTCATACTTTGTTTAGGAATTGTAAACTTTGCAGCTTTTTTAGGAATTGTAAAGTTGGTAGGTTTGGAATTGTTAAGTTGCCTGTGAATATAATGTTACTGATCCAATGATAAAGGAAACCTACAACATCACCCACAAGTATATATTTCAGACAATTGTACTGGCTGTACTGCAGCGTAAACAATTTATTATCTATGCAAAACAAGCAAAATGATGACACTGGCCTAAGCATATGTGAGCAGCACAAAACATCCTGGATTCATGAATTTTTAGCTGCTGCTCAGCAAGAATTCGAGCAAATGCTTGACGAAAATAAAAGTAATCTGCAGTCTGATGATGCCAGACAAACTTGATTTTGTTGGGGATTACAGTAAAAAAAACATCTCCAAGGAGACATGTGTGGATTTCCGATTTCCTTCCCTTATTACTTACTGATGATCATGTGTGTGTGAGAGAGAGAGAGAGAGTCTATACATGTGTGTGTCTGTTTGTTTACATAGCTCTGACAGAAATATGTTGGCAAGATTTTCTCAGCTTTGTATGAATGACCTTATGCAGAAATTACTAACCTAATTAATCTATGAATAGGAAAAAATGATGATTAGCATAGGAAAAAAATCCATGCTTTCAAAATACTTATTGAAAAAAATCCTCTTAATAATTACATTTAAACAATTATTAAATATTAAACCATAACAAAACATTTTTATATCGCCCATTCGTTTTCCTTTCAGAAAAAAAATATATACATTACCAGTGTTAGTTCAGAATTGAATCCAGAATTTTTTTTTCCAATAACACCTCTTTCTTGTATGTGAAAATTCCTGGTAGGGCTGAGGGTTAAGAGAATATTTTTTGTCATCTGTCTTTTAGTGAGATCAGATTTCAAGAGAAATTTTTAACAGAATAATCATGTCATTTTTGTCTTTTACCTGGTCTTCACAAGATGTAACACAAATCGGTTTTTATTTCTGAAGCACTGCAATTTTAATGTTTTACCAGAAAGTCAGATGACCGTGTTCAAGTTCTATATATCCATTGTATGTGATTTCTGTTTGGTTCTAAGATGATTGATTTTTCCTGTCAGTTATGAATACATATGCTTTGAATATTATTTGTGTTATTGTTTCAACACTTCACATAGTGTAAAATCAAACTCGGTTGAATTATGTTTGCCACTTTGTGATTTTCTGTGTATAGTTTCTGATATGTTTGTATAATTTGTACTTGCATTATTGATAAATATCTCTGTAAGTCTTTTTTTTTTACTTCTTGTGTTGTACATTTTTGAATAAGCTTTATTGTTTAATGTTAATGATTGTTCAAATTTTAGTTAAGATTAAATTTTATTTTAAGTACTATCAGTTGTTCTTGCATTGTGTGTTTACATTTAAGGAAGGATGCTTTGTGTGTTTTCACTTTGGGATGAATGGTTCGTGTGGTTACACTTAGGGACACATTCTATTCTTTATATTGCTATGTTCAGTTATGAATGTGTGTTTATACTTAAGGATGAGTGCTTTGTTTATACTTAGCAGCGAGTGTTTTGTGTGGTCACATTTATTGATGAATGCTTTGTTTCCACTTAGGGATGTGTGCTTTGTTTATAGTCAGGGTGAGTGCTTTGTGTGGTTACACCTAGAGATAAATGATTTGTGTTCACGTACAGATGAATGCTTTATGTGTTTACATCTAGGGAGGAATGCATTGTATTTACATGTGAGGAAAGGATGAAAGCATTGTATGTTAACAAAGGGATAAATGCTTTGTGTTTATTCTTAGGTATGAATGCTTTGTGTTGACATTTCGGGGCCATCTCACTCAAACATTTCGAAGCAGTTGCTTAGAATTCGGAACCTTCTGTTTTTTTCTGCTCCTCTATCAGAAGATGGGACATCTGTCTGGCAGCCACTTTCCTCATCTCAAGATTAGACCACATGATCTGTTGAACTGTGCCATATGAAACACGGTAAGTTTGCATGTTTTATGAGATATGCCGACCGTCTTTAATACTCTGAACAGTTTGCTTGTTCTGGACCGCACTTAAACTTCCAGATCAGCACTTGTCTTTACAGTTGGTTTTTCCTCATTTGAAACTATCAGTCCAGCAGCAAACAGTCCTATATGATGCACACTTGTCTCCACACACAAAAGTAAAATTGGCATGGATTTGAAAAAATATAAATATATATTTTTAGGATCATTACACTCAGGGAGGTTACCTTTGTGCTCACCTTTGTTTTTGTTTTTTTCCATCCCATTTTTTATGCCATCTTTAATGGCCACCAAAGCTGGCACAGTTTTTTGTTTTTTTTTTACAATGCAATAATGATGATGTCGATGAGGATGATATTCATGACACTATGAAGTTCCATCTAGGATTGAGACTGCGTGACTGGGCTATACTCTTCGCTTACTATCGTAATATATCCTGGCATCAACCAGATCTGAGAGATACAGACACCTGCAGTGCTGGTCTGAAAATTTGAGCAACACCCTCAATGACGTATCCATGAAGTGGATGAGACTTGACTGTGTGGTCCCAGTATTCCCAAATTCTGGGTACTCTAGGTAGGAGCCGGTCAGAACCGAAAAATCCCACAGTGATATAGTTTTGAAGGGACTGATGGGGATTCGAACCAACAACCTTCCAGCTGGTTGTCCGTTGCATTAACCACTACACCATGGCAACTGGTAAATTGGCATGAATTTTGATAAGATTGTCTGAGTAAAATCCTGTTAAGAATAATCATGATGAGGACAAGGAATAGAATCAAAAGAGAAATAGCAGAAGAACAGTGTGGATTTGTGGAAGGGAAAGGAACTATTAATGCCATATACATCCTAAGAACTATTAATGCCATGTACATCCTTAGAACTATCATAGAAAGGTCAATTGAGATGAATAAGGATTTGTATTTATGCTTTGTTGACTATACCAAGGCTTTCGATCGGGTACAACATGAAGAATTGATCAACCAACTGGAGAGACTCAATATTGATGGAAAAGATCTACGAATAATCAGGAATATGTATAGTAAATTCAATGGCACTGAAAAACCTTGGAAGATATTTTGTGGAGCTATTTCACACCGATTCTAATGAAGTTTCTGACATAAAATTGTATTCTGCATGACGCATTGACAGCAGGTTAGCGACATGCCTACATAAAGACATTGTGACCATCGTCGTCTCTGGAAACTAAAAACTAGTAAAATTCGAATAAAAACCAAAACAAAAACGCCAATTACTTCTGGAAGCAATGGCAACAAAATCACATAGAACACTGCCATATCTTGGATTTATACCAAGCTATAATACTGAATGTAACTGATTATGGGTGTGGCTTCAGAATATTGTCACAGACAAATGTTTTGAAACTAAACAGAATACAGAATGAATCAATGAGAGTAATCTTCGGAACCACGACTTTAACTTCAAACTTCAAAAGACTTTATTACTCAAAGATAATAACATTAGGTCCCATTGGACTTGTACTACAACTAGTCTTTGCTACACTACACATATACACATAAAGACATCAAAGTGAAATGAATTACAACCAAACAAATGAAATAGAAAAAGGAATTGTAAAAACCTAAATAACAAACGTACATAGAAATGGATTTATGAAGTGAGAGCAGTCAGACGCGTAGAGACAATCACAATGATACATTATTTTCTAATGATTGAAGTTACAAGCTGAAAGCCAATTTTCATACACATCATCATCATGTGCCCGGCCGCATGGCGTTGGCGATTATGGCCCTCCATATGCATCTGTCCCTTGTTGCCACAAGCACATCTTCCACTCCCTCTGTCCTCAGCCACCTTGCAAGTCCGTCCAATATTTTCTCCCTGGGTCTACCTGATGTTCTCAGACACACCATTGCTAATTCACATATCTGCCTAAAACTGAAATACGTAAAGAAGTATATCAATGATTTGAGACGTATATACAAGGAACAAAAGAAAGGTAACAGCCATCGTCGTTTGAGAGGAATAATATGAGAGGTAAAGGAAGGAAAACGGTAATTCAGATATGTATGTGAGAGAGAGGGTTGTGGTGGAGGGAGGCAGAGTAAACGTGTGTATGTTAAGATACAGAGCAAGTGTGAGAGAGCCAGACAGGGGGAGAAAAAGAGAGACCATGAAAGTTTTCTTATTACCACTATCATGAATTGTTAATATAAACAACACATGAAGTAACAAAATAAATCACAAATGGATAGATACTATCACATTAGATCAATATGAAAGGAAAAGAGAATAAAAGAGCTTTCTGATTACCACTATAATAAATGATAAATTGTTAAGGTAACCAAATAAGTAATAAATGGACAAGTAGTAGCAAAGTAGGTCAGCAGGAAAGGAGTAAAATGAGACAAACTGGGAAATCTAGGAAGAAGAAACAAAAAAACAAAAAAAAACACAAACACAATAAAACACCAAGTCAAATATGCATATATATAACTAATTCAAACGATGAATAGAGAAACAAAGCAAAAGTAATACAATGATTCAAATTAACAAGATAACACTTCAAGAATATCTTGTCAATAATACATTAAACACACACACAAAGATTCATCATTTGATACAAATATTACCGATACTAATAACATTAAGAAGAAGAAGAAATGTGTCCATTAGCAACAGCATGCATGCACTTGGCGCACATAGATTCTATGTGCCTACACATGTATATACACTGAACTATATGCAATCAAATATACTGAATTATATGCAATCAAACATAATGATACTAATAGCAATAAAGTAAATAATGAGAAAGTAATAATTCCATTTGTATTGCACAAAGCATGCTCGGCACGCGCGCGCACACGCGTGTGTGCACACACGCACATATACTCACACACACACATACACACCAGTCAAGACAAAAACAAGTGAAGACATATTTCAGATAACTGGACAAAGCAAAAGACCCACTTCACGGTATGGTCAAAACAGCAAAAAGCAGTTGACTCCAGTGTGGGAAATGATGGTGGATGGGACAGGTAGAGAAGAATCTATATACCACGTATGTCAACAGATAGGATAAAAGATGGGGGAAATATCTAAATCATTAAAAAAAAAAAAAAAGGTCTACTAAAGCACCATACCAAATTATCAAGGAAGACGCCTTCGCAAATGGCCAGAAGGTCAAGCTTATGCAGAAATTCAGCTACTCTTTGAGCAAATGTGCTGTAACCCCGAAGATTCGATCGTACACATGGAAAGCCCGGCCACTAATAACAACTCTAAATAAGGCTTCACTCTCCAACAGAACGGAAACACCATACATGAAGAAAATGCTACGTTTAGTATCATAACATCCAGTCTAACAATGGAAATGCAGGCAGTCATACGTGTTCTAAAATGGTTAGCTTCATTGGATGATGAAAAGAAAGTTAACCCATCATCCTGACTCACCCAATGAACCTACTTCAAAAAGTGCACCATGGAGTAGGATCCCCAGGCTGGCACAAAGCAATGAGCAGTAACAATCTACATGAACACTCGTGGATCTAGTCTCTCGGACACGCTGGTGTTAAGAGAAATAAACATGCCAACAAACTTGCAGGTAATGCCATTACAGCAGTTTCAGTTTCACTCTCTCAAGATGATGTCTCTGCGCTCGGAATGAGTTCCATATGCACTAACGTCACAGGTGCGATGTGTGTGGTGATCATGACACAAGCCTTAAACTTGCACATAAACCCATGGGCTGGCGAGGTCCTACGTAGCCTATGTTTTACCTAGACTACATTTTTTATACTAGTATTGTATCATTCCATCATTGGAACAATATTGGTTACATGTAAATGACATGAGTACCTTCAAAGAAAAGATCACATATAGAAAGTAAATAAATAAATGACTAAAGGTCTGAATCACAATACAACTAGCCACTCAGTTTAAACTCGTCACATCACAGAAAACCCCCCAGTCAATGCCCAAAGTCTCAGTGCCTATCACGGTAGAGAGAATATTTCCTTTATCAAATACCCGCCAGTCTGTCGTCCATTTCTGTGGAAGAGAAAAGAGGAAATAGATTAGTAAGTACATAATAAAAAATAAATAGATAAATAAAGAAGTGTGTAGATAGGAAAGAAATGAGAAATAACATTAAGTACACGCAAATACACACATGCCCGCACACAGACACACACACATACAAGAAGGAAATGAGAAATAAATAACAGTAAATACATGTATACATATGTTTGCACACAGACACACACACATACATACATTCATACGTACACACTCATATCCACACAACATGATGGCCGACAACAACAACAGCAACAGTAAAAGGGAAACGCACATATACATGTAGCCTACAAGCGCTCATATATACACCAACGAACATCAGTGCAGCGGATGATAAAGCAAAAGGTAAACATATCAGCAAGAACTCTGTATCCTCGAAAGTCTGAAATCCTCACTTAAAACCATATCTTCTCGAACGAAATGTGTCACCACACCATTGACTGTCTTATTCACAAAGGAATAATTGGAGGGAATGGTCAAATATCCACCATGAAAGGAAAAACTAGAACCATCATCAATCGAACAAAAGTGACACTGCGCAGACTCCTATAGCGTGGAATGGAAAGTTTTGGCGTTTCCTGAATCAGAGATAAAAGAAATAGAAAAGACAATGGAAGGAACAGCGAAGAAGAAAGTGGTGAAAAAAGGACAAAGCTTCATGCCAAATCTGCTAGAAAGATCAATATCAAAAGCAGCGAGATGCTGATGGAAACGAAAGAACAGTATCAACAGTAACAAAAAGATCAAAGTGACGAAAGAACAATAAGAAGAATATGATGATGATGGTGAGCTAAGAACGGCAACAACAAGATGATGATGGACCGTAGAGAACAATATCAACAACTCAACAAGCAACAAAAAGGAAAATGACTAGAAGACAACGACAAACTGAGCAACACCACAACACACAGAAGAAGAAAAAGAAGCAAGAAAAACAGGAACAAAAAGGAAAACTCAAAAGATAAAGAAAAAGACGAAACAGAAGAAAGGCAACAAAATGCCATCTTCCGGGCTCTGTACTTGAGGAAAGTACGTCTAGTTTTTCTGGAGTTTTACCGGAGATGGTTACCAGCTGGGCCCATCCATGGTTGACAGGAACTTTATGGCGTTCAGAGCTTTCTTGTTAGCACCATTTTCCTTAGAATACTGTTATGACTAGTGCTTCACCCAACAGTCCTCTGACTTGCGTGGTCTTTCGTGACATCTGTGGGGGCTGACTTCAGAGGCGCTGTTTTCTTTTTCTTCAGGGAAACAGGCATAACCCCCACCCCCTCCCTTACCGATGGTTCATCAGTATTGAATGACAGTCGTGTGATTACAATACTGGTCTTCCAATTAGAAGATCCGATCGATCCTGCATGGGTACCATCTGGTGGATAAAAGATGGAGATTTTCCAAACACCCGGGTCAACAAATGTGCAGGTCTGCAAGCGCCACAACTCCCTTTGTGTATACAGGTACATACACGCAGAACATCAAATACGCACATTGAAAATCCTGAAAGCCATGCCAGTGTTTGGTGGCTGTTGGAAGTACGAAAACACTCTGCATGTATCATCATCATCATGTGCCCTGCCACAAGGCATTGGCAATCATTGCCCTCCATATGCATCTATCCCTTGTCGCTGCAGCACATCTTCCACCCTCTCTGTCTTCAGCCACCCTGCGAGTCCGTCCAATATTCTCTCCCTAGGTCTACCTGGTGTTCTCTTTCCCTCCAGCTTTCCTGTTGTGACCAGGTGCTCTAATTCCCCTTTCCTCATGAAATGTCCTATTGTCTTTTCTTAATCTTCCTTATCAATGATCTTCTTGTGTCTGCCTTCATCAAGACTGTCTCGTTTGTTTTCTTTGCTATCCATGGAACTCTCAACATGCTTCTTAGAAACCACATCTCGGTTGCCTCAATCTTGTTCTGGCTTTGCTTGACTGCCCATGCACGCAGAATATCAAATACATTGAAAATCATGAAAGCCATGTCAGTGTTTGGTGGCTGTTGGAAACACGAAAACATTCTGCATGCACCCTCCCTGAAAACAGTACATGACTGCCTTAATGTAATAAAGAGGTCAAACAATTGCCACACACGTAAAAGTCCACTCGTACACATGTATTTGCGTGCACTTAATTTAAGAGACAAGAAAAGAATCTGTGTTGAAACAGAGAAGTCAAGTCACACTTATCTATTAGTACTATGCCGATGCTGTACCGGAGAAGAGTGGCAGAATGGTTCAGACGTTCGCCTGCCAATAAATAAACTCGAGGTTCCAGGCTTCGCTCCTTGTAGAGGCCTCGAACTTTTCTCCTCAGTTTGACCGGAAAATTGAACCGAACTTCTAGTCTAGTCCTTCAAAAGGGGACGAAAAACGAGTCGGACCCGAGTGCCTTCTGGCTGCGCACGCTAAAGATCCCAAGGCAGTTGAAAATCGTGAAGAGCAGGGCATTGCCCGGCTGCCTTGTTATAAAACATAATTTCCGAAGTCCCTTGAAGACCAATTAGCCTTGTTGCTTCTTGCCTTTCTGAAGTCTTGGTAAAATGTGAATCTGAATCTGAATCGAGGGATAGGGGATGCACGCCGCTCTCGTGGTGCTGGCCCGGGAAAAAGTTGAGGTCTCTGCCACCTCACTCCTCTACGACCCAAGGGTTATGGAATTATCTAGATAGGATCTCAGGACCTGGCCAGTTCTTGGCAATCACATGGCACCTGTGACGATAGTGCATATGAAATTCTTTCCGAGCGCGGAGACGTCATCTTGACAAACTGAAACTTGACTATATATAAGCTTGCTGATCAGATGTGTTTGTCATCAACCGAGGTCAGTGGGCAAGTTTGACTCTGTTGTTTTATGGAGACTGCAATAAGTCTCACCTCTTTCTCCTTCTCTTTGGCCCTCTGTCCGAAGTGTATTCGTATTATGTGTTAGATTTAGTTTTTTTTATACCTATTATTTTTGTATTAAATTGTATACCAATACATACTTTGTTAAAAAGAGAGAAAACTGTTTGTGATATGCGTACCCCAGGGTTGAGCCTCAGAGTTTTTGACTCGTAAGCCTAAATCGTCATCACTGGCGACAGCAGAGGGGATCCAGGAGTCATGACCTGGATGTGGCCTGCCCCCTTGGATTATCAGGAGTTAAGGGCCGAAACACTTGCTTGCCGGGGGTTTCTCCTCTGAGAACCTTCTGCTGTCTGGCTCTCCCCAGAGTTTCTTACTACTGTTAACTATTTTCACGTCATTGTTTACAACCTCACAGGGCCTCCGACCCACTTTCCTGCCCACTATGTACCTGTCCTTGCCTTGACAGTGTCTGCAGCATGCATAGCTTGCATTGTTGACAACCGACCTGGGCAAAATGTATTGGTTGTGTGAGAACACGTCATTTGTGTCTGTTTCCTCAATCTGTTTGCAAACTGTGTGTCAGTGTGTGTGCATGTATGTCTGTATGTGTATGTGTGTACGTAGGCTTGCTTGTGCACCTGTATGCTCGTGTTTGTGTTTGCGATATAATACTAGCAAAAAAATGTAGACTAGGTAAAACACAGGCAATGTAAGACCTCAGGACCTGGCCAGCTCATGGTTTATGTACAGGCTTAAGGCTTGTGCCATGATCACCATGCACATGGCACCTGTGACGTTAGTGCATATGGGATTCATTCCGAGTGTGGAGACGTCATCTTGAGAAACTAAAACTGAAACTGAAACTAAAACTATTGCAAAACATTAACTGTAAAGTGCAGGGGCACTAAGCTTCCCTGGTTGTTGTGTTGCAATAATTTTATTATCGGTGATATTTGTTTCAAAAATCATATCGTTTCGGATAGAGCTTGACAACAGGTGTACGTCTGGATATTTGACTGCATATATTATTCAGTGTGTGTGTGTGTATGTGTGTTGTGTGTGTGTGTGTGTGTGTGTGTGTGTGTGTGTGTGTGTTCGTGCGTATGTGTATGTGTGAATGTGTGTGAGTATGCGTGTTTGTATGTGTGTGAATGTGTATGTGCACCTGCCCGCACGTGTGTGTGATTGTATGTGTGTGGGTGCGCGCGCGTGTGCGCACGTTGTGCTTGTGTGTGATTCAGTGAGACAGAGACAAAGTAGCCTACATATAACAATCGCTGGTATCAGAAGAAAAAGCTATAATAAGTTATATCTGACTGTATACTTTATTCACTCTGTGTGTGTGTGTGGTGTGTGTGTGTGTGTGCATAGCCTTGTGGCCCACATACAATAATTTCAGGTGTCAGGAAAACAGAAGACAATTCAACCCAACACACAGTCTCAAAATAAATCACATGCACACGCTATCAAGCGTCGAATCTTTAACAAAACCAAGACAGTGGTTGCAGAAACCTTCCCTACCACGTGGAGCGGGGTTTTTATTTTTATGCCGCGCAAAGAGGCCATAGATGATGCTGTGAAGGAGAAAGCGCGCTTGCCGCCCGTTTCTTGGCTTGCAACCATTGTGTGTGCAGGCAAGGGTATGGCTTCCCGTGCAAGTTCCCAGTTTAGAGCGCTTATAAGCAACAGCCACCATGAGTTCCCTGCTGTTTGCCGCCAAACCACTGACATTGACACTTGCCTTGGGATTTTGAAGTCTCTTCTTTGCTTCCAAACATCATCATAGGTACAACAAACGACTATTTGCTTCACAATTCAGACATAACTAGTGTTTTCATGTCGGTGGTGGCAATACTCTCAGTGCACTGTTTATATTTTACTATCTGTTTTAATCGACATGTGGATTTTGTTGTTCTTCCATCAGTAGTTCTTTGTGTCACTTCCGCGTGTGCTCAGCTTGCTCAAAACAAAACAATGAAAATAAACGCTTTTAATATTTCGTGAGACAGGTAGTCTAGGCTTATCTCTTTTCAGAAAAACAAAAGAGTATTTTTCCCTAAGCAGAATTGTATTGGTTATTGAAGGCGATCGCATGAGCAGTTCAACCTCAACAGTAAGTTACATAAAGAAAAATATTAAGCCTAGAAGCTTGTCTTACGAAACTGTGTGAAATGATAGCGAGCAGTATCAGCATGGCATAAACAATATTAATAAATCAGAAGTTTGTTATGTCTCGTGAAAGTGTGTGAGATACTAGCCAGCTGTATCAGTTTTTCTTTCTTCACAGCTTTTCCTGCATTATGAAGTCAGTCAACGCTGGCTGACTGAGAAACTGTTGACAATTGTGAAGTGAAAACTTGCTTCATATCCTGAGAATATGTGTAATGAGTCACATGTTTGAAAAAAATTACCTCCTCCCCCCTGTTTTACGTATTTATTCATTCAATTGTTTATTTTTTAACTTTCTGCAAGTTCAATAGTTTGTGTAGGCTACTCTTGTTTTTTCCAATTTCATGCAGAAGGGAAATCGTCTCGTATCCACCGCAAAGAGGTGTGTATGAGAATAATGAGTGGGTGGTATCTTCTCAGCTGTTTTTGGATGAACGTTTACCAAATTTGGGCCAAAGATGTAGACCACTGATTAGTTGTGTCTTTACCGTGGGGATGCCGGGGGCTCTTACAGTATAAATAGTAGCCCCACCTTCTGGAAATTCTGTGCTAGAAATTTCCTCTTTTCTGTCACTCTCTTTTTTTTGTTGTTGCCTTGTTCCTTTACTTTCTGTCATTTCTTCCTATCGATTTCTGCCTCAATGGTCCATTCACCTGTATGTGTTCGATAAAGTCTTACATACTTATCTTAGGATTGATAATTAGGTACGTGTATTGAGTGCAATTTTGGTTCTAGGGAGGTGAGATACGCGGAAGCGATTTTATGTAATTTATATCCATTTTTGAATAAGTTTTGGTGTCCTTGGGTATGCTTAAATGTGTATTCAGGTGTGTTTTGTAAATTCCCTGTGCGATAAATTGGATGGAATGGTCAACGCCAGGGGCATGTCCTTAGAT
This sequence comes from Monoplex corrugatus, assembly GCA_030674185.1. Taxonomy (NCBI): domain Eukaryota; kingdom Metazoa; phylum Mollusca; class Gastropoda; order Littorinimorpha; family Ranellidae; genus Monoplex; species Monoplex corrugatus. The sequence continues at coordinate 48,153,086 of CM060307.1, forward strand.
TATGTGTGCGGATGGAATGATATGTGCACTTAATTTTCTTTCCTTTCCTTTTTGTTGTTGTTGTTGTTGTTGAAATTTTGTATGTTTTGAAACGGTTAAAGCCCTGATATGGCTGTATGCAGTCGGCTGGGCTTTAAACAACAATAACAGTAACAATAACAATTAGTTGTGTCATAGCGCCAAGGTCAAGGTTAGACGGATTCTCCAGAAGCTCCTAAAATCAGCACTGATTTTTCCTTAGCAAGGTGTGTGAACAGTACTTTATCTAGATCTAGCACTTCAAACAATAATTACATGCTATTTTGACACTTGTGACAGTCTACCAGGCTACTTGTTCTTATTTGACCTGATGCTTCTGTAAAGTCACAGTGACCTTGAGAAGTACAAAATCTGGATTTTTTGTTATAGGCTTTGTTTAAAGAGGAGTATCGTTAGAATAGCTTGACCATGTTTTTTTTTTGGTTGAAACGTGCTTTCTCTCTGCCATTCAGATTCTTTTAATTTTTTTGTATCATATGGTTTGTTTTGAAAAGTTGATTTTTTAAAATCTCTTTGTATTCTTTTTCTGACTTATTAATCCCCACCCCACCCCCATTCTGTAAATGGGAATAGGCCCGTAAGTTTTTAATCAGTCGACTGTAAATAAACAAGAAACTGTATGCAGCCACCCTACATAATGTAGGCCCCCAAGCTTAATAAAAAAGAAAGTTAATTTATGACACGACCATTAATTTTTGTGTGCGTGTTTTCAAAACACACTCGTATTTTTACAAAAGGCAAAAAGTCGTGAGGGAGACTGCAGGCCAGAGAGACAAGAGAGAGAGAGGTGGGAAAAGTGTTTGAAAGTGTTGATTTACTGTGTAAAGTTGTCGCCTTTTTGTGAACGACCACTATCTGTGAACAATCCAGGCTGACGAAAGGAAGTGTAGGTCTTAAAAAAAAAAAAAAGACATGGCGTTTGGCAGTTGTTTCACGTGCTTCAAGTATTCCGTCTTCCTGTTCAACTTTCTGCTTTGGGTAAGTGTAACCTGTTCTGTTTAACTCTTTGGCTCCCGCACTCAGTCCACAGCATTCTGCATTGTCAACCATGCTAGCAAAACAAACAAAAAACAAACAAAAAATAAACAAACAAAGAAACAACGTAACCCTTTGATTCCCTCACTCTATCCACAAGCTTCCTGCAAGAAGCTTGTGGATAGAGTGAGGGAATCAAGGGGTTAAGTTTTTGCAGCTGGTGGATAAGATGCCGGAATCAAATGATTAATGTGTATGTTTAGCCTACTCGTGTACCGCAAACTGTGTGGTTGTATCTTTTATAAACGTCGGCGTGTTTGTTGTTGTTATTGTTTCAGCTGCAACTGCATTTTAAAGGATCACCGATCAGTTACACGCGCGCGTCAGATTTGTTTTTTCTTAAACCTCTTTTTCAGTTTTTGCTTGTGTTTTGTTTCGTTGTTTTTGTAGAAAATATTTTTAAACCAGGTGTGACCGAAAAAATTGACCGAAATAACATTGCTAAATATACCTAACACACAACTGCAGCAAGTCGGTAAAAATCTCTCTCTCTCTCTCTCTCTCTCTCTCTCTCTCTCTCTCTCTCTCTCTCTCACACACACACACACACACACACACTACGTGAACGAAACAACTTGTCAAACTTATTTGTTTTGGGAAAAATGAGAACATCGACAAAGAAAATCACACAAAACATGAACGAAACAACAACAACAACAACAAAAACAAGCTTATTTTTATACAAAGTTAGACAGCGACACAACACACATCAAGCATAGCTTTCCGTTGAAAGAAAGAATAAATCGTTATTATAACGGGCATTTTTAACAGGCTGACTGCAGATTTCATGTCTCGGAGTTCAGTTACATCCCGCATTATAAAATTTGGCTTGTTCGCTACACATTTGAATACTCCAAATGTTTGTGGTGTCAGCTTACTGTTTCATAGTTCCCATACTCTCACCATTTCAAGATCTTGCCAGCGCATGATAGAGTTTTAGACAGGATCGAGGATTTTTCCAGACAATAGCCGGCAGATTTTGGAGGAGCGCATACGAAACTGCCCAAATACGGCGAATCAAAGAAACTTTAAACACAAATTCCTTGTAGTGACAGCAAAGAGTATACTCTTTTTGTGACAGCCATCAAAAGAGTATACTGTTTTGGTGACAGTCATCATCCATCATCATCATCATCATCATCATGTGCCCTGCCGCGTGGCGTTGGCGATCATGGCCCTCCATACGAATCTATCCCTTGTCGCTGCAAGTATATCTCCCACCCTCTCTTGTCCTTCAGCTACTCTGCAAGTCCGTCCAATATTTTCTCCCTGGGTCTACCTGGTGCTATTTTTCCCTCCTGCTTTCCTGTTGAGACTAGGTGCTCTAATTTCTCTTTCCTCATAAAATGTCCCATAAATGTTGTCTTTTGCTAGTCTTCTTCATTAATGTTCTTTTTGTGTCTGCCTCATTCAAGACCGTCTCGTTTGTTTTCTTTACTGTCCATGGAACTCTTTAACATTCTTAGTAACCACATTTCAGTTGCCTCAATCTTGTTCTAACTCTGCGTTTTGACGCAGTGACAGTGTATGTGTTAAACTGAACAAAAGAGAACATATATGAATGAATGCTACACATGACAACCAATTTGTAGTAAGTGCCACATCAGTTCTTGCATAGCATTTTTCTGTATTTGGTATTGTATTGTGATTTTTTTTTTTCAAGAAAGAAGTTTCGTTTGGTGGGTTTATCCAAAAGTTGTGTTCTTAGACCTAATGAAAATTTTCTGATGGAAAGATTACTTAATTAAATACTTAGTTTTCAAATTTTGTTCAGTGCCGACCTATACTGTGACTTGATCCCATGTTTGCACACGTAATGCTTTGCTTTATAACTGTCCATTGGTTTAGCGCGTCAGGGACTCTGGGTGATCAGAAATTGAAAGTTAGAAACTGTCAGGGAGAAGAATGGCAGAATGGTTCAGACGTTCGCCTGCCAATAACTGAACCCGAGGTTCCAGGGTTCTCTGCTCGTAGAGGCCTCGACTTTTCTCCTCAGTTTGACCGGAAAATCGAACTGAACGTCTAGTCCTTCGGAAGGAAAACAAGTCGGACCCGAGTGCCTTCTGGCTGCGCACGCTAAAGATCCCACGGCAGTTAAAAATCGTGAAGGGCAGGGTGCCTTGGTTAAAATCATTGGAGAGCTAGGTTGATTTCCCAGGTCCCACACCTTGAAAACCATTTAGCCTTCTAGGGTTTCTGAAATCTTGGTTTTAAAAAAACGTGAATATGAATATGAATATGAATTTGAATCGAGGGAGAGGGGATGGGCGCCGCCCTCGTGGTACTGACCCCGGGAAAAGTTGAGGCCTCTGCCACTCATTCCCCTACGACCCCAGGGTTATGGAACTGTCCAGGTAGGACCTCAGGACCTGGCCAGCTTGTGGGTTTATGTGCAGGCTTAAGGCTTGTGCCGTGATCATTCTGGATCTTCTCCATCACTTGGCACCTGTGACGTTAGTGCATATGGAATTCATTCCGAGCGCGGAGACGTCATCTTGAGAAATTAAAACTAAAACAAAACAAAACAACAACAACAAAAACACACACACACAAACAAGCAACCCCCCCAAAAAAAAAACAACAACAACAACAACAACAAAAAACCCAAAAACAAAAAACAAAACAAAAAACACAACAACTATATCTATCAGTAGTTATACGTAGTGAGTAGTACATACACAATCAAGAGAATCCGACAATAACATCGGTATCTCACTATACAACCAACATGTTTTAAGGCTTCTTTGAGCAACATTTTTATAACTAGTCTTCATGTACTCTGAGAGTGGTAGGACTTTAAACTCAACAAACGAACGATGTCAACCCTTTGAAACCTTCAGCCTATTCACCGTTTTCCAGCAGGAAGCTGGTGGATAGGCTGAGGGAATCAGAGGGTTAACCTAACCTGACTATGTGTGTAATGCAAAACAGGTGTGACTGGCCGCGTTCAAGCAAACAGGAACCAGAAAAATCACGAAAAAAGATAAGAACGCGTATTTAATACAAGACAAGAAAGGCGCAAGACAGTTTGGCCGAGAATTTGCGCCTGTCTTGTCTTGTAAACTGGCCGAAAATTTCCGCCTGTCTTGTCTTGTTGTATTGAATACGGGTTGTATATATATATCTCTTTTTTCGTGTTTTTCTTTCTTTCTGGTAACTGTGTGTGTGTTTTGTTTACGATGGCATATTGAAAATGTCTTATAAGATATCACACGACAAGCCGAATACCTTTCCCAAGGGCACCAGTTCCTAGCCGTGAACCCTTTCATCTCCCTACCTTACCTATAGGCTTCCAACTGGGTGGGTGAAGGAGCGAGAGGGTTAAACCCACGTCATTGTGATGGGCGGTGCTGCTGTTAGAAATGGCGCCACATTTCGGTGAGACCAGAAGAGTGAGTCATGCTCTATATCCAGTTTACGCCGTGTCGCACAGTACATCCGCTCTGCCAGCAACACACACACACACACACACACACACACATACACGCGCGCGCGCACACACACACACACACACACACACACACACACACACACGTGTTGTCGTGCCAGAACTGTCTCTCCACTTAGTTCTACCAAAGAGAGTAATATTCACTTTGGTTCTAGCAACATACTACACACCACACACACACACACACACACACACACACACACACACACACACACGTGTTGTCGTACCAGAACTGTCTCCACTTAGTTCTACCAAAGAGAGTAATATTCTCTTTGGTTCTAGCAACATACTAGACCTATACTATACTTATACTGTCTTTGGTTCTACATCTGATGTATCTAGGCAAGTTGCCATACGATAATAAAGAAGACTGTGATGATATTTGTGACAGTTGCTTTTCATTTTCCGCAAATGGAATAAACATGACCTGAGAGGAAACAGTTAACACATTAGTTTGGGAAATGACAGTGGGGGACGGGGACCATGTGTGTGTGTGTGAGAGAGAGAGGGAGAGAGAGAGAGAGAGAGAGAGAAACCCGATATAAGAGGAAATTGTTAACACATTCATTATGGAAATAACAGTGGATGGGTGGGATGAGGACGGGGATGGTGGGGGAGAGGGGGCAGTGACTTTAAACCAATTGAGGTGACGGCGCCATGTATACATGGTGTGTCTGAGAGACGAACTCATGCCCCCTGTATTATCAGCATGGTGCTGTAAACGGCTGACCTAAGGGAGTAGAGCCACGTAAAAACATGTGGTGTGCCCCAGTGTCCAACCCGTGACCACTGAGTTTAATTTAACTCTTTGACTCCCGCATCCTATCCACTAACTGCAAAAACTGCCCCCCCTCCCCGCCCCCGGGGATGCCGGGGGCTCTTTCAGTATAAGTAGTATCCCCACCTTCTGGAAATTCTGTTCAAGAAATGTCCTCTTTTCTGTCACTCTCTTTGTTTCTGCCTTCTTCCTTTGCTTCCTGTCATTTCTTCCTTTTCATTTTCTGCCTTGCTGGTCCATTCACCTGTATGTGTTCGATAAAGTCTTACGTACTTTGTCTTAGGATTGATAACTGGGTACATGTGTTAAGTGCATATTTAGCTCTAGGGAGGTGAGATATGCGGAAGCAACTTTAAGTAATTTATACCCGTTTTTATATGTTTTAGTGTCCTTTAGGTATACTTAAATTTGTATTCAGGTGTGTTTTTTAAATCTTCTGTGCGTTAAATTGGACGGAGTGGTCAACGCCAGGGGCATATCCTTAGCTTATGTGTGCGAATGCATTGACATGTGTACTTAATTTTCTTTTCCTTTTTTTCCTGTTGAAATTTTGAAACGGTTATAGCCCTGATATGGCTCTACGCAGTCGCCTGGGCTTTAAACAACAATAATATTAACATTAATTGCAAAAACTTAACTCTTTAATTCTCTCACTCTATCCACCAGCTTCCCGCAAGAAGTGTTCACGTATGTGTTTACAGTGTGTGGAGGGGGGTGGACTGATGATATTGCAACGTGCTTTGCTCTTGCGTTTCTGGTCGGATTTACACTTACCTATGGTGACGCAGAATCTGACCCAGGCCCCTGACACGGAAGTACTGGCGGTGACGTTCCCCCTCCCCCCTCCTCCCCGATCAAGTACCTGCTACAGAGCAGCCAATGTTTATGTTGGAAAAGAAAATGGACAAGCAGAACGCTGTGATAGAAAGCATAATAAACAAATTGATTGACGTCAGGACAACTGCACAAACTCTGGCTGCACAGTTACAAAATAGAATGTTATCTCGTGAAGAAGGCGTTTTGGCACAAACCACTAGATTGCAAGAGCAACTTTCTCGTTTGATTAACAGAACCAAATCCCTTGAAAAGAACATAAATGAAATTGAATCATTAAGATTTTCTTCAGACTAGACGGGCTAGTTGGTAGAGCCATGGACTTAAGATCTGATATCTTGAATTCAATCCCAGCCCGCAAAATTAAAATCTGGGGATTTTTCCAGTGTCATAAATCCCATTTAGGAGAACTGTTATTTTTTCAATACCAAATTCCTCCAGGGCTTCAATCATCTCTGTAGTAATGTTGTCTGGTCCTGGGGCTTTTCCTGGTTTCATCTTTTTCAGTGCTGCTCTAACTTCACCTTTCATCATGGGTGGTCCCTCAACGTTCTTTTTTATAATGTGTTCTTCGTTTCTGTCATCTTCCAAAAGGTCTTTAATGTACTCTTCCCATCTATCTAATATTTTCTTTTTTTCATGATAAGCGTACCATCTTTCGATTTTGAGCAACCAGTTGATGTGCCTGTAATTTTTTCCTGTGAACTATTTTTTCAATTCTTCTGTACATACCCTGAGGATCCGTTTTGTGTCGGTCTTCTATTTCTTTGCATTTTGTTTTCAGCCAAGCTTCCTTAGCTTACATACAATGTATAAACTTCTGGCTCAGGCTTACCTTCTTAAAAGATGACAGACTTACCAAAAACGCATACATGTACATTGTTATCAGACCTACAGACCCAGAACTACAGCACATGGACTTGTAAAATCGGCAACGATCTTTATAAGTTTGTTGGCAATGTAAAAACATGTATTGATGAATTGAGACAAAGACTTGTTGGTTGCTTTATTCAAGACTGGCATTCTTCTCCCGACAATCATGAATTCTATTATATTCATTCACATTTCAGTCGATAGTTGTCTTTATGTTAATATCTTAACCCAATTCAAAATGTAAAATTAAGGAAATGTTAAACTAGATTTAGGATAGGAATATTACCATTAAATTGTCATTTTTCACGATACAAAACGACGAATATTGACAGAAATCGTAACTGTCCATTTTGTGAATATTGCACTGAAACTGCCGGTCTGCATTAAATCATGAAGTTCTGAGAGCTAAATTAATTCCTATGAAGTTTTACGGACATCTGTCAATGCTCCGCACAAACAATACCATTGATAGCTAATTACGATTACTTGTACTTCGTTGCTTGATTTGTGTTTTCTTTTCTTCACTCCTGTTATAATGAGCCAGAGGCCTTTTCAGTAAAACAAAACCTTTTGACTTTGACACACACACACGCACGCGTGCGTGCACACACACGCGCTACACACACACACACACGCGCGCGCGCGCAGAGAGAGAGAGAGAGTATGTGTGTGTGTGAGAGAGAGAGAGAGAGAGAGTGTGTGTGTGTGTGTGTGTGAAAGAGAGAGAAAGAGAGAGAGAGAGTGTGTGTGTGTGTGAGAGAGAGAGAAGAAGAGAGAAGAGAGAGAGAGAGAGAGAGAGAGAGAGGAGAGAGAGAGAGAGTTGGTTTCAACCTAAAAACAAACGGTAACTCATGAATAACAGCATGAAGTCTTGTTGGACCTGTCTAACAAGCTTGTGTCCTTTCCACTCTGCTCACACAAAAACTTGCTCACTTGTGACTTGTGTCCTGTGTGGAAAGTGGGTAGCTGGGTAAGATAGCTATCTGTCATCTTCCAGGATTCTGTAGTATAGAAAGGATACAACTCTGGTACTGTGTCAGCTTGGTATTGGCACTTTCCATACATTGTTCAGCATTCTGAAGGTGTAGAAACAAACTGACGACATGACGTAACGTTGTATTTTATTAACAGGAGTTACTGGATTATGTATTGTGATGATGAATTTTGTCACTGTTGTTTCTGTTGTTCAGTAAAAGAAAAGGACAATGAAAAATGAAAGGACAGTGAAAAAGAGAAGGACAGTAAAAACAAAAAGGACAATGAAAAAGAAAAGAACAATGAAAATGAAAAGGACAGTGAAAAAGAAAACGACGACGACAACAACAACAACAACAAAAGAAAAGGAAAAAGAAAAGACAGTGAAAAAGAAAAGGACAGTGAAAAAGAAAAGGACAGTAAAAAAAAGAAAAGGACAATGAAAAAGAAAAGGACAGTAAAAAAAGAAAAGGACAAAAAAGAAAAGGACGTGAAAAAGAAAAGGACAGTAAAAAAGAAAAGGACAATAAAAAGAAAAGGACAGTAAAAAGAAAAGGACAATAAAAAGAAAAGGACAGTATAAAAAGAAAAGGACAATAAAAAGAAAAGGACAGTATAAAAAGAAAAGGACAATAAAAAGAAAAGGACAATAAAAAGAAAAGGACAATAAAAAGAAAAGGACAATAAAAAGAAAAGGACAATAAAAAGAAAAGGACAATAAAAAGAAAAGGACAATAAAAAGAAAAGGACAATAAAAAGAAAAGGACAATAAAAAGAAAAGGACAATAAAAAGAAAAGGACAATAAAAAGAAAAGGACAGTATAAAAAGAAAAGGACAATAAAAAGAAAAGGACAGTATAAAAAGAAAAGGACAATAAAAAGAAAAGGACAGTATAAAAAGAAAAGGACAATAAAAAGAAAAGGACAATAAAAAGAAAAGGACAATAAAAAGAAAAGGACAGTATAAAAAGAAAAGGACAATAAAAAGAAAAGGACAATAAAAAGAAAAGGACAGTATAAAAAGAAAAGGACAATAAAAAGAAAAGGACAGTAAAAAAAGAAAAGGACAATAAAAAGAAAAGGACATATAAAAAGAAAAGGACAATAAAAAGAAAAGGACAGTAAAAAAGAAAAGGACAATAAAAAGAAAAGGACAATGAAAAAGAAAAGACAATAAAAAAGAAAAACAAATGAAAAAGAAAAGACATAAAAAAAGAAAAGGACAATGAAAAGAAAAAGACAATAAAAAAGAAAAAGGACAATAAAAAGAAAAGACAATAAAAAAGAAAAGGACAATGAAAAAAGAAAAGGACAATAAAAAAGAAAAGGACAATAAAAAAGAAAAAGGACAAAAAAAAGAAAAAGACAATAAAAAAGAAAAGGACAATGAAAAGAAAAGGACAATAAAAAAGAAAAGGACAATAAAAAAGAAAAGGACAATAAAAAAAAGAAAAGAAAGACAATAAAAAAAAGGAAAAAGGACTGAAAAAAAAAAAGAACAATAAAAAAGAAAAGGACATGAAAAAGAACAGGACAATAAAAAAGAAAAAGACAATAAAAAAGAAAAGGGACAATAAAAAAGAAAAGAACAATAAAAAAGAAAAGGACAATAAAAAAGAAAAGACAATAAAAAAGAAAAGACAATAAAAAAGAAAAGGAACAATAAAAGAACAGGACAATAAAAAAGAAAAAGACAATAAAAAAGAAAAGAACAATAAAAAAGAAAAGGACAATAAAAAAGAAAAGGACTGTAAAAAAAGAAAAGGACAATAAAAAGAAAAGACAAGGGAAAAAGAAAAGACAATAAAAAAGAAAAAGACAATAAAAAAGAAAAGGACAATAAAAAAGAAAGACATGAAAAAGAAAAGGACAATAAAAAAGAAAAGAACAATGAAAAAGAAAAGAACAATGAAAAAGAAAAGAACAATAAAAAAGAAAAGGACAATAAAAAAGAAAAGAACATTGAAAAAGAAAAGGACAATAAAAAAGAAAAGGACAATAAAAAGAAAAGAACAATGAAAAAGAAAAGGACATAAAAAGAAAAGCAATGAAAAAGACAAGGCAATGAAAAGAGACAGAACAATGAAAAAGAAAAGGACAATAAAAAAGAAAAGGACAATGAAAAAGAAAAGAACAATGAAAAAGAAAAGGACAGTAAAACAAGAAAAGGACAATGAAAAAGAACAGAACATTCAAAAAGAAATGAATGCACAGAAACACCCGCAGACTCCAGTTTGCGAATAGAGACTGACAGAGCAAGATGTGTTTCATCGTCTTTCAGCTGACGGTGTGCTGCCAAAATCCAGATACCATTCCCCATTCATATGTTGTTATTTGCCAAACACTGTGTGATTTTTTTTTGGGTGTAGGAAGCTAAACACACACACACTTGTGTGCATGATAGTGTGACGTTTTTCTGTATTGTTGATCACGAAAGCATTTTACTCTCTCTTTTTTCCTCTCTCTTTCGCTTTGTCTGTCTGTCTCTGTCTATTTCTGTCTGTCTGTCTGTCTGTCTGTCTCTCTCTCTCTCTCTCTCTCTCTCTCACACACACACACACAACACACATACACAACACACACACTCTTTCTCTCTCTTTCACCCCCTCTGCGACTTGTTTAAAATTAAAAGCGCCGTCATACAGTGTGTGATTCATACTTGTAAGTTCACGCAAACACACAGAAGCCCACTTTCTCTCGCTCTTTCTCTCTCTCTCACACACACATGCGCGCACGTGCACGTACGCACGCACACACGTACAAAGACACACACACACACACACACATAAACACACACTCACATTCACACACGCACACACGCACACGCACACATGCAAACACACACACAGACACACGCACACAGACACACAGACACACAGACACAGACACAGACACACCACACATAGACACACACACAGAGACACACACACACACACACACACACACACACACACACACACACACACACACACACACACACACACACACACACACACACACAACACAGTGTCATTCGGGGCACACCTGTTGTCTGCTTTCGCCACTTGTTCATCATTATTCAAACTGCCATCACATACAGTGTGATATACAGAACACCTTGACAACGCATCAATTTAATATTCGCACACGGTCCCCTACAGTTCCTTCTTCATCTTTCCCTCCCTCCCTTTCTCAGACCTCATGCTGCTGAGTCCTGTGCGCACCTGTGTACATACTCGTAAGTGCATTAGTGTGCGCGCCGCGCGCGTGTGTGTGTATGTGTGTGTGTGTGTGTGTATGTGTGTTTGTTTGTTTGTGAGAGAGAGAGAGCGCGCGCGTGTGTGTGTGTGCGTGAGAGAGAGAGAGGATGAGAGAGTGAGTGAGTGGAGAGAGAGAGAGAGAGAGAGAGAGTGTGTGTGTGTGTGTATGAAAGAGTGAGAGAGTTAGTGTTTGTGCTTGTGAGAGAGAGAGGAGTGAGAAAGAGAGAGAGAAAGAGAGAGTGTGTGTGTGTGTGTGAAAGAGAGAGAGAGAGTGTAGAGAGAGAGCGAGAGAGTGTGTGTGTGTGTGAAAGAGAGAGAGAGAGAGGGAGGGAGATTGCCACTGCTGTAGCTAAGAATGTAAACAAAGTCAACGGAGGCATGTCTTTGTAGTTCTAAGAGAGGGATGTAGAGTTGTTTTCCATGTAACGATAAGCAGAAACAAACAAACAAACAGAAAGACAAAGAGAAGTAAGCAAAAACAGATCTTTTACTCGACAGAATGAACAATCTGAACAGAAATCTTTATCAGAGACAACGCCGTCTTAAAAAAAAAGACAAAAAGGAAAAAAGGGGGAAAAAAAAGGGGTGGGGGTGGGGGAGAAAAAAAAGGAAGAAGAAAAATATCCAAGGTCGGGTTTGTGGATCAAGAACTACCAGAGCAGTGCTCTGTCTTTCACAGGGGTAGGACCTCGAAACCTGACCAGCTCATGGGTTTATGTGCAGGCTTTAGGCTTGGGCCATGGTCATTTCTGATCTTCACATGGCACCGGTGACATCGGTGCATCTGAAATGTATTCCGAGTGCAGTGATGTCATCTTGAGAAACTGAAACTAAAAGTCACAGAGAAGGTCTGTGTTCATAGGCTCACAAAGTAGGTGACTACTGTTTTGCTCTGTGTAGAGTTCAGTTTCGGTTTCTCAAGATGACGTCTCTGCGCTCGGAATGAATGCACTAACGTCACAGGTGCCATGTAATGGAAAAGATCCAGAATGATCATGGCACAAGTCTGAAGCCTGCACATAAACTCACATGCTCGCCAGGTCCTGAGCTCTTACCTCCATAACTCTGGGGTTGTAGGGGAGTGAGGTGGTAGACAACTCAACTTTTCCCGAGGCCAGCACAACGAGGGCGGCGCCCATCTTCTCTTCCTCGCTTGAAATTCACATTCATATTCACATTTTTTTTACCAAGACTTCAGAAAGGGAAGAAGGCTATTTGGTCTTCAAGGGATGGAACCTGGGAAATCAGCCTATCTCTCTAATTTTTTTTACCAAGGCAGCCTGGCGAAAGCCGTGGGATCTTTAGCGTGCGTAGCCAGAAGGCACACGGGTCCAACTCGTTTTTCGTCCTCTTCCGAAGGACTAGACGTTCGGTTTGATTTTCTGATCAAACTGAGGAGAAAAGTCGAGGCCTCTACGGGGAGCGAACCCTGGAACCTCGAGTTTAGTTATTGGCAGACGAACGTCTGAACCATTCTTCCATTCTTCTCCCTAAAATATTGCAGGTCCGGTGTAGAATTCATCTGACCTGCAATAAAGCGACAGCATGGCATGGGAGATATTCATACATTGTAAGTGAGCTACACAATTGTAAGGTAAACTTTACAAAATAAGAGACATCACTTAGATATGAATATGAAAACTATGTATTGGCAAGAGCGTACAATTTTTAGACGGCAGTCGAAATGTTGGCCGATATTAAAACTCTCTCTCTCAGTGTCCAAGTTGTGTGTACATGCGTCTCTCTCTGTGTTCGTCTGTCTGTCTGTCTCTGTCTTCCCTTTGTAGGGATGCCGAGGGCTTTTTCTGTATTAATAGTATCCCTACCGTCTGTGCTAGAAATTTCCTCTTTTCTGTCACTGTCTTTGTTTCTGCCTTATTTCTTTGATTTCTGTCATTTCTTCCTATCATTTTCTTCCTCGCTGGTCCATTCATCTGTATGTGTTCGATAAAGTCTTACGTACTTAGGATTGATAATTGGGCACATGCATTAAGTGCATTTTTGGCTCTAAGGAAATGAGATATGCGGAAGCAATTTTAAGTAATTTAAGCCTGTTTTAAAAAAGTGTTAGTTCATTAGTAATGTTTAAATTTGTATTCAGATACATTTTCTAAATCCTCTGTGATAAATTGGACGGAGTGGTCAATGCCAGGGGCATCTCCTTAGATTATGTGCACGAATGCATTGATGTGTGTACTTAACGTTCTTTTCTTTTTTTCCTGTTGAAGTACTGTGTATGTTTTGAAACAGGTTATAGCCTATAGCTCTACGCAGTAGGCTGGGCTTTAAACAAAAATGACAATAACAGTAACAGTCTGTCTGTCTGTCTCTGCCTCTCTCTCTCTCTCTCTCTCTTTCTCTCTCTGTTCATGACATGGCCAAAGCTGCAACTGTGCATAGTATGCATCGCTACACAGTGTAAATTAAAATCATAAATGGCATGCAGTCCTTTTTGTGTGTGTGTGTGTGTGTGTGTGTGTGTGTGTGTGTGTTGTGTGTTGTGTGTTTGTTTTGTGTGTGTGTGCGCGCGCGCGCGATATTGCCACAGCTGCAACTATGCATACTATGCGTCGCCACCCAACGTGGGCTCACATCGTAAATGGCAGTCTGTCAGTTCCTCTCTCTCTCTCTCTCTGTCTCTCTCTCTCTCTGTCTCTCTCTCTCTCTCTCTTTCTCCCTCTCTGTCTCTGTGTCTGTCTGTCTCTTTGTTGTGTGTGTGTGTGTGCACGCGAGTGACTATGTGTTGTGTGTGTGTGTGTGTGTGTGAGTATGTGTTGTGTGTGTGAGTGTGTGTGTTTGTGAGTGCTCGCGCGCGTGATATCTCCATTGCCGGAGCTATACATACGAATGTTTGTAACATACACAATGTTTGTCATGCAGCTGACTAGATGTTTCATGTGGAGCTAGCGTCAGGCTGGGATGTTTCCAAAACACACTTTTCTTTTGGTGTTTACCTGTATTTCCTGCAGCTGACTTGTCTCTGGCCTTTCATCTGTGCCTGTCTCTCTTTCTGAGGCGAAAGAACAGTCAGAGAAAGTACGTCCGGGGATTGATTAGATTTCTGAAAACCATAATAAGTTGACGTTTATCGTTGACATTTTCTCTGTCTGTCTGTCTGTCTCCCTGTCTGTCTGTCTCTCTCTCTCACACACACACAAACATACACACACATTCTCTCTCTCTCTCTCTCTCTTTCTCTGTCTGTCACACACACCACACACACACACACACACACACAACACATACTCACACACACACACACACACACACACACACACACACACACACACACACACACACACACACACACACACACACACATGTTACTTTAAGGTTATTATTTTAATTATCATTATCTTATTTTGTTTTGTTTTGCTTTTTATGACGATTTTTCTTTTACATTTGATGTTAGCGTTGTTCAAGTTTCATTTCTCTGTTTATTCATATCCTTTTTCTATAGACCTTACCGACTCTTTTAATTTTTTTTCCGTCTCTTACTCTGTTCCCTTCTTTCCCCTCCTCCCTCCCCCCCCCCCCCAAAAAAAAAAAAAATCATCCTCCATGCCATTTTTACCCGTCTAATATCACTTATAGTGAAAAGACGTTAAATCAAGGAACGAACGAACACACACACACACACACGTAGAGCGATACACCGACTGTACAGTGACAGTAAGTCAGCAGTGATAGTGATAATACAGTCCAGATGGAAATGACGGCTACTGTCCAGCCCGCAGTTTACACAGTGTTACATGACATTCTCAGGACGCCAGGAAAGTCTTCATTACTACAGAGACAGGCCAAAGCCCACAGAAGGCTGTACCACTTCAACGACAGTTGTTTCCCCTTTTCCCTATTTTCCGCATCGCATCAAAGGCATTCATTTCGTTTCCCTGGGGGAGGTAGTACCAAAGAGTATAGTACCTACGTAGGTACTATACTCATTGGTAGTACCACAGACCTCTTGTGTAGTACTTCTTGGCTTGCCCGTGTTGTGTGCGAGCTGTTCATCAGTCATCTGCCTTTTGTCTCTTGCTTTCTTGCTTTCTTTCTTTGTTATGTTTGTATTGTTTTTGTGTGTGAATCAACCACTTCTTGACAATGTGTTGGTGCTCAAGTGAAATGAACAGACTCGTGAAAAAAAAACCCAACTTATTCATGTACTTTTCGAGTTGTATATAACAGATTGTTGAGTCTGTTGGTTTGTTGAATACATAAGTAAAAATCATCTGGAACCAGTTTCTGTCATTTTATCTACCGTTTGTTGCATAACTATATAGTTCAAAATAAATAAGCGAACGGTAATCCATAAATGCAACTGCCAACGGAAAAAGCTACCATTGGAACCTGGAATGTCCGTACACTCCATCAGTGCGGCAAAGTAAAAGAACTAGAACACGAGCTGAGACGCTACCAATGGGACATTGTGGGTATATCAGAAGTAAGATGGACAGGCTTCGGAGAAGCAATCACAGAGGAAGGACACAAGATGTGGTACAGTGGCGAAGAGTCACTACATGAAAATGGCGTAGCTTTCATCGTACGCAAAGAAGTCATTGGATGCATCATGAGCTGCACGCCTGTCAACAGCAGAATCATCAGCATTCGGGTGTCAGCCAAACCAAAGAACATCACCATCATACAAGTGTATGCTCCAACTACCAGCCACGAAGACCAGGTGGTTGAAGAATTCTATGAGAAAATAGAAGACACCATCGGAAAAGCCCCCAGGAAAGACATCATCATAGTTCAGGGGACTTCAACGCCAAAGTCGGCCCAGATGCCTACAAAAACTGGGCTGGAACAGTGGGTCAATTTGGCACAGGGGAAACTAATGACAGGGGACTTCGCCTTCTGGAGTTTGCCTGCACCCAACGGCTCACCATTGCCAACACCCTCTACCCCCACAAACTGTCAAGAAGAACAACCTGGCATGCGCCGAACGGAAAGACTCACAACCAGATCGACTTTGTCCTCACACCGCGGCGCTTCAAATCAAGCATTAATAAAGCAAAGACGAGGACATACCCTGGAGCTGATATAGGCAGCGACCACGACCTCGTGCTGCTCACAATGAAGATCAAATTGAAAAAGAAGTACCAAGCTGCGCAGCCACGCATCAAGTTTGACCTGGAAAAGCTAAAAGATCCAGAGATAGAAGAGGCATTCCAGGCACAGCTCGGGGGCGGTTCGCGGCACTCAACTTCCTGGACAGCGACATCAACGACCTCACAAACAACTTTGGTGAGGCAGTCCGCGAAACAGCAGAGGAGGTACTGGGGCGACAGAGGAAGAAACACCAAGCATGGATCTCAAATGACATCCTTGACCTCTGCGACAACAGAAGATCACTGAAGAAGACGAAAAACTCCAGCCCTGAAGAAGCCGCACAGTATCGTAAAACCAACAACCTTGTAAAGAAGAAAATGATTGAAGCCAAAGAACAATGGATCAACAACCAGTGTGAGAACATCGAGAAAGGCATGAAAAAAGGAAACAGCAAACATGCCTTCACCACACTGAAAAACCTTACCAAGACGCAGCAAAACAGATCGTCAGTCATCGAGGATACCTCAGGCAAGCTGCTGACAGAAAGCTCCGCTGTTCTGAACAGATGGACGCAGTACTGCCAAGAACTATACAACTTCCCAATACAGCCAGATGACAGTTTGTTTCAGGGGGACTCAGCACCATTGAGGGAATCCTCACCGCTACCAGATGAGAGAAGAAGTGGAAGAAGCCATCCGCAGCCTACCAGCAGGGAAATCACCTGGAGCAGACAATATCCCAGCAGAGCTGCTCAAACATGGAGGGAATGATTTGGTCACTCGTGTAACATCGATTTGTCAGAAGATCTGGAGACAAAACAGTGGCCCACAGAATGGACTCAATCACTCATCATCCCCCTGCCCAAAAAGGGAAATATGCGCCAATGCCAGAACTACAGAACAATAAGTCTCATTAGCCACACCAGCAAGATCATGCTCAGAGTCATATTGAATCGACTGAAGAAAGAAGCGGAAGAACACCTTGCGGAAGAACAAGCTGGATTTAGGGCGGGCAGAAGCACAGTAGAACAGATCTTCACCTGCCGGATAATGATGGAGAAACATCTGCAGCATCAGAGAGACCTGTTCCACAACTTCATAGACTTTAAAAAAGCATTCGACAGGTGTGGCATAAGGGTTTGTGGCAGGTGCTAAGAAAGTTTGGCATAGAGGAAGGTCTCGTCCAAACCATCCAGGCGCTGTATAACACTGCCAGCAGCGCAGTTCTCCTCAACAACCAGATAGGGGACTACTTCAAGACCACAGTTGGAGTCCGTCAAGGCTGCCTACTCTCCTCCCGTGCTGTTCAATCTCTTCCTGGAGAACATCATGCGTGAAGCCCTCCATGACTTCCACTCCACTGTCTCCATCGGAGGAAGAACCATCAACAACCTGAGGTTCGCAGATGACATCGACCTGATGGGAGGCAGCAACGAAGAACTACAAGACCTGACCATGAGACTGGAAGAAAGTGCAGGTGCACACGGAATGGAAGTGAGCACAGAAAAAAGCAAAGTCCTGGTCAACAGCACAACCAACACCCATGCTGAAATCTACATGAACGGGCAACAGCTTGAAGAAGTGGACGCTTTCAAATACCTTGGCGCCACTCTCACCAAAGACGGTCGCTCTACAACAGAAATCAAGACCAGACTAGCGATCGCAACAGCAGCAATGGTAAAGCTAAACAAGATCTGGAAGAGCAGAGAGATCGCTTTCCATCGAAGATGAAGCTGTACAAGTCCCTGGTGCTCCCCATCCTGCTGTATGGATGCGAGAGCTGGACCATGACAGCAGAGACCACCAAGAGAATCCAGACGTTTGAAACTAAATGCTTCAGGCGCTTGCTCAGGATCTCTTGGCAAGATCGGAAGACAAACGACTTTGTGTGGAGCCAAATAACAACACTCGCAGGCCCACAAGAACCCCTCCTGGCAACAGTCAAGAACAGGAAGCTGTCGTGGTTCGGGCATGTCACACGCCACAACTCACTGCCCAAAACGGTCCTCCAGGGTACACTGGGAGGCGCAGACGAAGGGGACGACAAGCCAAATGCTGGATGGACAACATCAAAGAATGGACCAGGTTGGATGGCCCCACGCTGGTGCGACAGGCGGAGGACAGGACCGGTTGGCGACGGCTGGCTTCAAGAGTGTCTCTCATCTCTCCTCTACGCCCATCACGGGCAGGAGAATGATGATGATGATGATGAATCCATAAATGAATATTACCTTGAACCTACTTCTGTCATTTTATCTACCGTTTATTACATAGCTGCATAGTTCATAATAAATAAGCGAACGGTGAGCGGATGAACAGCTAACGGGCAATCTCCATGCTTTTCGCATTACTGTTCATCATCATCATCATGTGCCCTTCCGCATGGCGTTAGCGATCTTGTCCCTCCATACAAATCTGTCCCTTGAAGCTGCAAGTACATCTCCCACCCTCTCCGTCTTCAGCCACCCTGCAAGTCCGTCCAATATTTTCTCCCTGGGTCTACCTGGTGTTTTCTTTCCCTCTAGCTTTCCTGTTGTGACCAGGTGCTCTAATTTCTCTTTGCTCATAACATGTCCTATAAATGTTGCTTGTCTTTTTTCTAATCTTCTTTATGAATGATCTTCTTGTGTCTGCCTCCATCAAGACTGTCTCGTTTGTTTTCTTTGCTGTCCATGGAACACTCAACATTCTTCTTAGAAACCACATCTCAGCGCCATTACTATTGCATGCCTCTTATTTTGGCCGTCCAGCGCAGTGCAAGATCCAGACTCATTCAGTGACAACTGAAATCACGGCACCAAAGAGTCTACGGAGTCACAGAGTGTGTAATATCGCCCAATAGATAGTCTTAAGTGTTTTGCCCTGAGTCCTCCCTCCCCCACCCCACCCCCATCAAATTAAAAATGCACAGCATGCTAAGGGTCACTTCAGTGAAGTTGAGCAGTGTTTTGATCCACCCAGCGTTCTAGAAATATCACTTGCAAGGCACCCTGATGAGGACTGAAATTGCTTAACCCTTCGGCTCCCCACACCCTATCCACAATTGCAGAAACTTAACCCTTTGACTTCCTCACCTATCCACCAGCTTTCTGTAGCTTTCTGTGTGTGTGAGTGTGTGTGCGCGTGCTGTTCGGTTTGTTAAACAAAGTAACTGATGACTGTGTCCGAATGCGTCATGCAGCGTCATGCCCCCCCCCCCCCCTCCCCCCGCTTTGCTTGATGAAAAATGGCTGTCGTGTGGCTTGGGGAGCTTGGGAGGTGATGTGTTTGGAGAATGGGAGGTATTGGTGTTGTGGGTCCCATCCAGCATCCTCCAGTGTTTCTGGTTAACTTAAGATGTGGAACAAAGGACAAAATGAAAGCAAGTACTAGTCATGCCAAATACGACGTAAGACAGACCTAATGCATTATGTCCCCACCCCCCCCCTTTTTTTTTTTTTAAAAAGCCCTTTACAACTATTCTAAATCCAATTTGTCGTCGGTGCCAAATGTATGACCGTGGCTCAGCACGCGGACACTTAACAAGATCATCAAGGTACACACTTTGTTCGCCATTACTGTCATGTTGGGCGATTGCCTGCGTGTTTTTACTGGTCTGTTACATACCGCCGGTTCTCGCTTGTCTGACCGTTGCTCTGTCTCTCTCTTCTGTGTCCTTGACGTCTCTGTCTCTGTCTCTGTTTCTCTGTTCTCTGTTTCGTTCTTTATCTCTGTTCTGTCGTGCTGTCTCTGGTCTCTCTGTGTTGTCTCTTTTCTCACATCTCTCGCTCTGTCTCATTTTGGTAAGTCTTCTTGATTTGTCTGATCTCTTTCTCCCTCTTTCCTTTCCTCTGCTCCCCCCCCCCCCTCTCAGTCTCCTCAAAGGGATATGTAGGGAAAGGTGGAAGTGTCGAATCTGAGCCCCTTCTCCCCGTCTCTGGGCTGAGTGTAAGGAGGAGGAGACAATATTTTTATGCTTTTGTAACCCTTTGAACTCCCACACCCTGTCGTGCAGGGCTCTGTGTAGCTCAGTGATCTTGTGCGTCGGGATTCACATGTCTTTATGGTTGTGGGTTCGAATCTCGCGGATGACGTATATTAAAAATGGCCCTCTCACTGTCCAATCTTAACATCATTGTTGTTCTTGTGGTGTCAGTATAGGATTTGGTAGTCCCCTTTCCCCTGACTTCCCTGGGATGGTTACTCCCCGCTCGGCCATATCACTGTCGACGCTAAACCTGAAAAATCAATCAATTAAACCTGTCCAACTGCTTATTGTCAACTTGGGGCTAGTAAGGAAAAAAACAAACAAAAAAACCCCGCCCAAAACAAAAACAAACAACAAAAAGAAAACATAAAGGGGCGACAGAGGAAGAAACACCAAGCATGGATCTCAAATGACATCCTTGACCTCTGCGACAACAGAAGATCACTGAAGAAGACGAAAAACTCCAGCCCTGAAGAAGCCGCACAGTATCGTAAAACCAACAACCTTGTAAAGAAGAAAATGATTGAAGCCAAAGAACAATGGATCAACAACCAGTGTGAGAACATCGAGAAAGGCATGAAAAAAGGAAACAGCAAACATGCCTTCACCACACTGAAAAACCTTACCAAGACGCAGCAAAACAGATCGTCAGTCATCGAGGATACCTCAGGCAAGCTGCTGACAGAAAGCTCCGCTGTTCTGAACAGATGGACGCAGTACTGCCAAGAACTATACAACTTCCCAATACAGCCAGATGACAGTTTGTTTCAGGGGGACTCAGCACCATTGAGGGAATCCTCACCGCTACCAGTGATGAGAGAAGAAGTGGAAGAAGCCATCCGCAGCCTACCAGCAGGGAAATCACCTGGAGCAGACAATATCCCAGCAGAGCTGCTCAAACATGGAGGGAATGATTTGGTCACTCGTGTAACATCGATTTGTCAGAAGATCTGGGAGACAAAACAGTGGCCCACAGAATGGACTCAATCACTCATCATCCCCCTGCCCAAAAAGGGAAATATGCGCCAATGCCAGAACTACAGAACAATAAGTCTCATTAGCCACACCAGCAAGATCATGCTCAGAGTCATATTGAATCGACTGAAGAAAGAAGCGAAGAACACCTTGCGGAAGAACAAGCTGGATTTAGGGCGGGCAGAAGCACAGTAGAACAGATCTTCACCTGCCGGATAATGATGGAGAAACATCTGCAGCATCAGAGAGACCTGTTCCACAACTTCATAGACTTTAAAAAAGCATTCGACAGGGTGTGGCATAAGGGTTTGTGGCAGGTGCTAAGAAAGTTTGGCATAGAGGAAGGTCTCGTCCAAACCATCCAGGCGCTGTATAACACTGCCAGCAGCGCAGTTCTCCTCAACAACCAGATAGGGGACTACTTCAAGACCACAGTTGGAGTCCGTCAAGGCTGCCTACTCTCTCCCGTGCTGTTCAATCTCTTCCTGGAGAACATCATGCGTGAAGCCCTCCATGACTTCCACTCCACTGTCTCCATCGGAGGAAGAACCATCAACAACCTGAGGTTCGCAGATGACATCGACCTGATGGGAGGCAGCAACGAAGAACTACAAGACCTGACCATGAGACTGGAAGAAAGTGCAGGTGCACACGGAATGGAAGTGAGCACAGAAAAAAGCAAAGTCCTGGTCAACAGCACAACCAACACCCATGCTGAAATCTACATGAACGGGCAACAGCTTGAAGAAGTGGACGCTTTCAAATACCTTGGCGCCACTCTCACCAAAGACGGTCGCTCTACAACAGAAATCAAGACCAGACTAGCGATCGCAACAGCAGCAATGGTAAAGCTAAACAAGATCTGGAAGAGCAGAGAGATCGGCTTTCCATCGAAGATGAAGCTGTACAAGTCCCTGGTGCTCCCCATCCTGCTGTATGGATGCGAGAGCTGGACCATGACAGCAGAGACCACCAAGAGAATCCAGACGTTTGAAACTAAATGCTTCAGGCGCTTGCTCAGGATCTCTTGGCAAGATCGGAAGACAAACGACTTTGTGTGGAGCCAAATAACAACACTCGCAGGCCCACAAGAACCCCTCCTGGCAACAGTCAAGAACAGGAAGCTGTCGTGGTTCGGGCATGTCACACGCCACAACTCACTGCCCAAAACGGTCCTCCAGGGTACACTGGGAGGCGGCAGACGAAGGGGACGACAAGCCAAATGCTGGATGGACAACATCAAAGAATGGACCAGGTTGGATGGCCCCACGCTGGTGCGACAGGCGGAGGACAGGACCGGTTGGCGACGGCTGGCTTCAAGAGTGTCTCTCATCTCTCCTCTACGCCCATCACGGGCAGGAGAATGATGATGATGATGATGAATCCATAAATGAATATTACCTTGAACCTACTTCTGTCATTTTATCTACCGTTTATTACATAGCTGCATAGTTCATAATAAATAAGCGAACGGTGAGCGGATGAACAGCTAACGGGCAATCTCCATGCTTTTCGCATTACTGTTCATCATCATCATCATGTGCCCTTCCGCATGGCGTTAGCGATCTTGTCCCTCCATACAAATCTGTCCCTTGAAGCTGCAAGTACATCTCCCACCCTCTCCGTCTTCAGCCACCCTGCAAGTCCGTCCAATATTTTCTCCCTGGGTCTACCTGGTGTTTTCTTTCCCTCTAGCTTTCCTGTTGTGACCAGGTGCTCTAATTTCTCTTTGCTCATAACATGTCCTATAAATGTTGCTTGTCTTTTTTCTAATCTTCTTTATGAATGATCTTCTTGTGTCTGCCTCCATCAAGACTGTCTCGTTTGTTTTCTTTGCTGTCCATGGAACACTCAACATTCTTCTTAGAAACCACATCTCAGCGC
>CM060307.1:48183680-48263680 GCA_030674185.1 Monoplex corrugatus
GGATGCTCCATGCTAGCAGTGGGTGGCTGGCTGTTGACAGACGACAACGCAGGGAGGTATGTGGAAAAAAAACTTACCACCACCACCACTGGTGACCATTCCCCTCTCGTCATCAACTATGGACAGGTATGTCCATTAATAATTAATTCATTATTGAGTGTACAAGGGTATGTCACTGCCTCGTTTCTTCAGGTTGGAAGTCCTTCTCACCTTCAGAAGTCTTGTTGTTGTCACTTGTAAGCTTTTGACGTACACAGCAGTCTTGCTATCACTTGTAAGCTTTTGACATACACAGCAGTCTTGCTATCACTTGTAAGCTTTTGACATACACAGCAGTCTTGCTATCACTTGTAAGCTTATGACATACACAGCAGTCTTGTTGTCACTTGTAAGCTTATGACATACTCAGCAGTCTTGTTGTCATTTGTAAGCTTATAACATATATAGCAGTCTTGTTGTCATTTGTAAGCTTATGACATACACAGCAGTCTTGTTGTCATTTGTAAGCTTATGACATATACAGCAGTCTTGTTGTCATTTGTAAGCTTATGACATATACAGCAGTCTTGCTATCACTTGTAAGCTTATGACATATACAGCAGTCTTGTTGTCATATGTAAGCTTATGACATACTCAGCAGTCTTGTTGTCATTTGTAAGCTTATGACATATACAGCAGTCTTGCATCACTTGTAAGCTTATGACATATACAGCAGTCTTGTTGTCATTTGTAAGCTTTGACATACACAGCAGTCTTGTTGTCATTTAAGCTTATGACATATACAGCAGTCTTGTTGTCATTTGTAAGCTTTTGACATACACAGCAGTCTTGTTGTCATTTGTAAGCTTATGACATACTCAGCAGTCTTGTTTCATTTGTAAGCTTATGACATACACAGCATCTTGTTGTCATTTGTAAGCTTATGACATACACAGCAGTCTTGTTCACTTGTAAGCTTATGACATATACAGCAGTCTTGTTCATTGTAAGCTTATGACATACACAGCAGTCTTGTTGCATTCATCTTGTAAGCTTATGACATACACAGCAGTCTTGTTGTCATTTGTAAGCTTATGACATACACAGCAGTCTTGTTGTCACTTGTAAGCTTATGACATATACAGCAGTCTTGTTGTCACTTGTAAGCTTATGACAAGCACAGCAGTCTTGTTGTCACTTGTAAGCTTATGACATACACAGCAGTCTTGTTGTCATTGTAAGCTTATGACATGCACAGCAGTCTTGTTGTCACTTGTAAGCTTATGACATATACAGCAGTCTTGTTGTCATTGTAAGCTTATGACATACACAGCAGTCTTGTTGTCACTTGTAAGCTTATGACATACACAGCAGTCTTGCTATCACTTGTAAGCTTATGACATCACAGCAGTCTTGCTATCACTTGTAAGCTTATGACAAGCACAGCAGTCTTGTTGTCATTTGTAAGCTTATGACATACACAGCAGTCTTGTTGTCATTTGTAAGCTTATGACATTGACAGCAGTCTTGCTATCACTTGTAAGCTTATGACATATACAGCAGTCTTGCATCACTTGTAAGCTTATGACTATACAGCAGTCTTGCTATCACTTGTAAGCTTTATGACATATACAGCAGTCTTGTTGTCATTTGTAAGCTTTGACATGCACAGCAGTCTTGTTGTCATTTGTAAGCTTATGACATGCACAGCAGTTCTTGTTTGCACATTGTAACTTTTGTCCATACAGCAGTCTTATGTCACTTCTAAGTTTTTATCCATACAGCAGTCTTGTTGTCACATGTAATCTTTTGATCCATACAGTAGTCTTGTTGTCACATGTAATCTTTTGATCCATACAGTAGTCTTGTTGTCACATGTAATCTTTTGATCCATACAGTAGTCTTGTTGTCACATGTTATCTTTTGATCCATACAGTAGCCTTGTTGTCACATGTACATGTAATCTTTTGATCCATACAGTAGTCTTGTGTCACATGTAATCTTTTGATCCATACAGTAGTCTTGTCGTCACATGTAATCTTTTGATCCATACAGTAGTCTTGTTGTCACATGTACATGTAATCTTTTGATCCATACAGTAGTCTTGTCGTCACATGTAATCTTTTGATCTATACAGTAGTCTTGTTGTCACATGTAATCTTTTGATCCATACAGCAGTCTTGTTGTTGACACTTGTAAGCTTTTGCCCTCTTTTTATGCACACACACGCAGACCATCAGACACACATTAAAGATCATGTAAGCCATGTCAGAGTTCGTGATTTACGGGAAACAAGACGACATCCAGTATGCACACCTCTGAAAACAGAACGTGACTGCTTTAATGGCGGGATTATAAAACAAACAAAACAAGAAGCAATCAAGGAAACAAACAAACAAACAAAGAAACAAAGAAACAAAGAAACAAACAAGCAAGCAAGCAAGGAAGCAACAAACAAACAGACTAACTAACTGACTGACTGACTGACCAACAGACCAACTGAATGACTGACTGACTAACTAACTAACTAACTTACTAACTAACTAACTAACTAACTAACTAACTAACTAACTAACTAACTAACTAACTAACAGTAATACAGGTGAAACCTCACTCGCATGTTTGCTTGTTTGCCCAAGAATGCAGAAACAATAAAAAGAATAACAACAACAGCAGCAGCAACAACAACAACAACAACAACAACAACAACAACAACAACTACTACTACAACAAAATCTACCACCACCACCACCACCACCACCACCAACCAAACAGTTATGCAGACAACAAAATCACTCAGCTGTCATTGCAATGTCCGCGACAGAACACTTACTCATGCTCATAAATTTGGATAGTGTAATTGACTTGAACACACACATAAATAAGAAAGCGTGGGACTTAATGAGCGGGCTGGGCGTTTATTAATTCTGCACACAACCACACACATTTCTGTCACTTAACATCTTGCATCGAACCGAAGGTAATTTCACAAAGTTCGTTCTACTGAATTTGAAGACTTGGTTTCTCTCTTTCTGAATTCTCAGACAAACTGTATTGTTATATTTTGCTGGTTTTATGTTTATGGGGAATGTTCTGTGTTTATGGGGAAATGTCATTTTGTGTTTATGGAGAAACGTCATTTTGTGTTTATGGGGAAATGTCATTTTGTGTTTTATGGGGAAATGTTTTGTGTTTTATGGGGAAATGTTTTGTGTTTTATGGGGAAATGTCTTTTTGTGTTTTATGGGGAAATGTTTTTGTGTTTTATGGGGAAATGTTTCGTGTTTATGGGGAAATGTCATTTTGTGTTTATGGGAAAATGTTTTGTGTTTTATGGGGAAATGTCGTTTTGTGTTTATGGAGAAATGTTCTGTGTTTATGGGGAAATGAAAAGAGGATGTAGTGGTCAGGAGACCACTGAAAAAAAATACATGTTTATTATTCAGACCAAAACCAGTGAGCAAATAAGCAAGCAAGCAAGCAAGCAAACCAACATGCAAGCAAGCAAAGAAAGAAAGAAAGAAGCAAACAAACAAATAAAAAATGAAGCAACAACAAACAAGTATAAAAATGAAGCAAACAAGCAAAAGTAGGTAGACCACCACACCATTCTATGTAGTTTGTTTTGAATTAAACTAACATTTTCCCAACAGAAAGAGAGAACATGATGATCCTCGGATCTGTCTAAAACAATCTTGCTGATGATATGGACACTGTTCAGGTCACAGAGAGCAACATGGCTACCACTCTGGCCTACCTGTTCCTGGTGTTTGGAGCTATGCTTGTCCTCATTGCCTTCATTGGCTGTTGTGGGGCCGTTAGGGACAACCTCTGTCTCCTATCTACAGTGAGTCTCTGTCTCTGTCTCTCTTTTTTTTTCTCTCCATTGTCACGAGAATTTTAATTCCTTTGTGGACATTCTTTTTTTCTGTTGTTTTTATTAAAAAAAAACAACAGTAGATAAGTAAGCTGACATATGTGGCAATTTCAGTACAGTTTCAGTATAGTTTCATCTCTGTCTGTCTGTCTTTCTGTCTGTCTCTTTCTTTCTTCCTCCCTCCCTCCCCCTGTATCTCTTTTTGTCTACCCCCCCTCTCTCTTTTTACATCTGGTACCCTTTGATTTATAAATCGCATCACATCGTATCGTATCATACTGTGTCCTCCGTATCGTTTCGAATCGTAATGTACCATTCCGTATCATTCTGAGTTCTGATGATGAAGTTTGAGAATGAATACTTTAGCTATTATTTTGTTGTTTTCGATATGTATACCAAAGTTTGAAGTGTAAGTATAAACTGCAATCATTATCATACATTGAGCCTGAATGCAGACATGATCTCTTTACCCCCAAACACCTTTTGTCATCATCGTCCTAGCCAAATCTGTACCTATACAAAGGGGATAACCTCAGCACAGCATTTCACATTGACTTCATTCTAACAAGTTTCAGTTTGCTTCATAACCTCAGCACAGCATTTCACATTGACTTCATTCTAACAAGTTTCAGTCTGCTTCTCAAGATAGCCTGTCCGCGCTCAGAATATATTTCACATGCACCAGTGCTGTAGAAATCACAAGATGGAGAGGGTCCAACATGATCATGGCATAAGCTGTTCTATAGCGTTGGCAAGGTTTTGAGATCCGAACTAACATAAGAGTTTTACAATCTTTCATTGAAACAATTTAGGCTATATTTTTGTACATGTTCGTATATCCACATCTCCATATGCAATGTTAAAAGAATAAAAAGTTCTGTGGAAATGGATGAAAACACAGTGTCAGATTCAGTTTTTCATTTCAACGTCTTGCATGAAGATAGCCAAAGTGTACTGTCCTGTTTGCGTGAAGATAGCCAAAATATATTACATGTTCGCGAGAAGATAGCCAAAATATATTACATGTTTGCATGAAGATAGCCAAAAATGTTTTATGTACTATCCTGTTTGCATGAAGATAGCCAAAATGTATTATGTTTGCGTGAAGATAGCCAAAATATATTACATGTTTACGTGAAGATGAGCCAAATTTGTCATTACCCTGTTAAAATGAATATAGCCCGAATTATGATTATATCTGTTTGCGTGAAGATAGCCCAAATTATGATTATATCTTTTGCGTGAAGATAGCCCAAATTATGATTATATCTTTTTGCGTGAAGATAGCCCAAATTATGATTATATCTTTTGCGTGAAGATAGCCCAAATTATGATTATATCTGTTTGTGTGAAGATAGCCCAAATTATGATTATATCTTTTTGCGTGAAGATAGCCCAAATTATGATTATATCTGTTTGCGTGAAGATAGCCCAAATTATGATTATATCTTTTTGCGTGAAGATAGCCCAAATTATGATTATATCTTTTTGCGTGAAGATAGCCCAAATTATGATTATATCTTTTTGCGTGAAGATAGCCCAAATTATGATTATATCTTTTTGCGTGAAGATAGCCCAAATTATGATTATATCTGTTTGCGTGAAGATAGCCCAAATTATGATTATATCTTTTTGCGTGAAGATAGCCCAAATTATGATTATATCTGTTTGCGTGAAGATAGCCCAAATTATGATTATATCTTTTTGCGTGAAGATAGCCCAAATTATTTTTCTTCTGTTTGCGTGAAGATAGCCCAAATTGTTACTATTCTGTTTGTGTTTTGCAGTTTTCCATCTTGCTGTCCATGGTCTTCGCAGTGTTGCTGGGTGTGGGTGTCTGGTCCTTTGTGGCCAGCAAGAAAGTGGATGCACACACGGTGAGGATTCAAATCTTTAGTTTGTTAGTCTTGTTACTTTGGAAAGAGGCTGTGTGGTTCACTGTGGTGACCTGGCCGGGATGAGGTGAAGGTGGGTGGGATGTGAGGGTGAGAAATGTGTGTGTGTGGTGTGTGTGGTGTGTGTGTGTGTGTGTTGTGTGCGCGCGTGTGTGTGTGCGTGTGTCTGTGTGTGTGTGTGTGTGTGTGTGTGTGTCTGTGTGTGTGTGTGTGTGTGTGTGTGTGTGTGTGTGTGTGTGATGAGGCGTGTTTACGTGCGTTTGTTTGTTTTGTTGCTTTTGTTCTTTTGTCTTTGTTAATGTTTTTGTTGTTGATGTGTTGGTTTGTGGTTCCAAACGCTTTTATCTCTGTGTCATTCTCTCTCTCTTCTCTGTGTGTGTGTGTGTGTGTGTGTGTGTGTGTGTGTGTGTGTGTGTGTGTGTGTGTGTGTGTGTGTTGTGTTTGTTTTGTTTGTGTGTGTGTGTATGTTTGTGTGTGTGTGTGTGTGTGTGTGTGTGAGAGAGAGAGAGAGAAAGATGTGTGTGTGTGTGTATGTGTGCGTGCGGGCGCGTGCGTGTGTGTGTGTGTATGTATGCGTGTGTGTGAGTGTGTGAAAGAGAGAGAAAGAGGCAAGCAGAATAAGTAAGTGCACTTGATAAAATGTTTATTACCGGACCGTGATAACACAATATCAGTATGTCTGTGCATCTTGTAGACGAAGCTTCAGCGGCTGACCAACCGCACGCTGAGAGACGCTGTACCCAAATACTACACAGATCCAGACGCCAGATCCTTTATGGATGCCCTGCAGTTAAAGGTATCAACGAAAGACTCTTGTTAAGTTAAAGGTTCAGTTGGGTAGAAGGGTAAGTTTAAAGGATGAAGTTAGGTGAAGAAAGAGGTTATGTTAAGGAGATGGTAAGGTAAAAGAGGGTACATTAAGAGGGTAAGTTACGGAAGAGAGTCAGTTCAGTTAAAAGAGGATAAGTTAAAATGATGGGTTTAAGAAAGATCATCATCATCATCCTCAGGTGCCCTGCCGCATGGCGTTGTCGACCATGGACTTCCAACCATCTCTATCTCTCGTTACCCCTAACATCTCCCCCACCCTCCTCATCCCCAGCCATTCTGCAAGTCCGTCCAGCATTCTCTCCCTGGGTCTGCCTGGTGCTCTCTTTCCCTCCAGCTTTCCCGTTGTGACCAGGTGCTCCAAATCCCCCTTCCTCATAAAAAGGCCTGTAAATGTTGCTTGTCTTTTCCTAATCTTCCTTATGAGTGATTTACTTGTGTCTGCCTCCATCAAGACTGTCTCGTTTGTTTTCTTTGCTGTCCATGGAACTCTCAACATTCTTCTGAGAAACCACATCTCAACTGCCTCAATCTTGCTCTGGCTTTGCTTGCTGACTGTCCACGCCTCACAACCGTACAACAGTATTGGTTCTATATAACATTCAAAGACTCTCTTTCTGATGTTAATTGATAAGCATTTGTTGGTAAGAATGCTTGTCATCTTCTTGAATGCTGTTTTGGATTGGCCGATTCTGCCAGCTATTTCCGATGATAAGAAAGATGGAAACTTAAATAACTTAAAGGAATAGGGTAAATTAAAGAAGACGGTAAATTAAAGAAAGAGAGTAAGCAAAGGGCAATGACAAACGAATACGGGTGTGGGAAAAACGAGCAGGAACAGGAAGGAAAATTTGAGGTTATGTCACGGGGTTTGGCATCTCCGCAAAATACCTTTCGGTTTGTAAACAAGATCACTGATGACTTTAACGCCCTTTATAATTACAATATTTATATAGCGCAAAATCTTGATAAAATCAAATCTAAGCGCTGAAGCAGACACACACGCAAGCACGCACGCACGCACGCACGACAACGCACACACACACACACACACACACACACACACACACACACACACACACACACACACACACACACACACACACACGCATGGCTATAAATGGGGAGAAAGAATAAAAGCAATAAAAGCAAGAATAAAAGCAATGGAAAATTATAGAGAGCATAGCATATACAATTATATATTATAACCATGTGATTCCCTCCGAGCGGAGACAGGCTGCAGAGGGGGGGGGGGGGGGGGTTGAGTGAGGTTAGGATTTTATGCGGAGGAGAAAAGGTGAGTTTTGAGAGCGGACTTGAAGGAGACAAAAGTAGGTTGCTGACGGACTGAGAGAGGAAGTTTGTTCCAGGAGAGTGGACCAGAAACAGAGAAGGCTCGTGGACCATAGGTATTGAGCTTAGTGCGTGGAAAGCGAAAAGTCAGAGGATCAGAGGCAGAGCGGAGGGTACGTGAGGGAAGATAGATCTCAAGTAGGCTTGACAGGTAATCGGGGGCTGCGTTATTGAGGCTTTTGTAGCACATGGTGTCTAGTTTGTACTGTATGCGTTTTGATACAGGGAGCCAGTGAAGTTGTGCCAGGAGAGGAGATATGTGGTCAGCTTTTTTCTTTTTGAGTACAAGGCGTGCAGCATTGTTTTGAATGCGCTGTAGGATGTGAATGGTGGAGGCAGGAAGACCAGACAGGAGTGAATTGCAATAGTCAATGCGAGACATTATGAAGGAGAGAACGAGTTTTGCAGTTAAGGAACACCCGAGGGTGGTGGGCGGGACCCAGAGCACCAATGCCTCACCACTCTCCGGAGAATCAATTCCCAAGCTCCCGACGTCACACAGTAACCATTGTGCCCATAGTTCATGGCCAAAAGACCTCCGTGAGGGCAGGGGGCTAAGTGGCTGTACGCAGCCGTTATCCACCTCACGACTCTGTCATGGGGCATTTAGGGGATTTTCTGATGACTCCAGTCCGTCATAAAACATTACCCTTTGACTCCCGCACTCTGTCCACCAGCAGGAAGCTGGTGGAGTTAAAAGGGTTAAGTTCTTTTTGCAGCTAGTGGATAGGATGCGGGGGGGTCAAAAGGTTAAGGTATCTGTCAAGTGCCACCCTGCCCTTCCTGGCTATCATCAGCCGGTGTAGGACTGCTGTTTTGTCCAAGCAAGCCTGGCTTATTTGTCCAGGGAAGCCTGGCTTATTTGTCCAAGGAAGCCTGGCTTATTTGTCCTGGCAGGCATAGCTTATTTGTCCAGGGAAGCCTGGCTTATTTGTTCAGGGAAGCCTGGCTTATTCGTCCAGGCATGGCTTATTTTGTCCAGGGAAGCCAGGCTTATTTGTCTAGGCAGGCATGGCTTATTTGTTCATGGAAGCATGGCTTATCTGTCCATACAAGCCTGGCTTATATGGCCTAGCAATCCTGCCTTATTTGTCCAGGCAATCCTGGCTTATTTGCCCAGGCAGTCCTGGCTTATTTGTCCGAGCAATCCTGGTGTATTTGTCCAGGAAAGCCTGGCATATTTGTCCTGGCAAGCCTGGCTTATCTGTCCAGGCAAGCCTGGCTTATTTGTCCAGGCAAGCCTGGCTTATTTGTCTTGGCAAGCCTGGTTTATTTGACCTGGTAATCCTGGCTTATTTGTCCAGGCGAACTTGGCTTATTTCGTTGCCCATATCCGCAGGCCATCCGCCATCCGTTCACGTGCATCCGGCTAGGTATGGATGGTGGCCATACTGCCAAGTTGGAGACAGCATTTCCCAGACAGTTTATTTCAGTGCTTACAACAACCAGATTGACCAGAACACATCCAGTCTCATTCTTATGTGTCGTAGTGCGTTATCTTTGGTGTTAAAAAACCGTATCAGCTCTGTCCAAACTACAGAAATGAAATCAGTGCAGACCCAGTCATTATGTGGTCAACATTTTTAGACGGGCTCTGCGCATTGTAGTTTGTCAAGTGATTATTCGGTGAGAAAGAAAAGCAAGCAAGCAAGCAAGCAAGCAAGCAAGCAAGTGTGTGTTGTGTGTGTGTGTGTGTGTGTATGTGTATGTGTGTGTGTGTGTGTGTGTGTGTGTGTGTGTGTGTGTGTGTGTGTGTGTGTGTGTGGAAGGGGGATGAGTACCTGTGCGTGCGTGCCTCTTAAGAAAATATTCCTTTTTTGAAGATAAGATACACAGATACACGTGCCATTTACATGAAACTAAGATTATTCCAGTGATAGGCTGACAAAATACCAGTGCAGTATAAAATATAGACTAGGTAAAACATAGGCTAGGTAGAGACTCAGGACCTGGCCAGCTCATGGCTTAAGGCTTGTGCCATGATCACCATACACATGGCACCTGTGACGTTAGCGCATATGGAATTCATTCCGAGCGTGGAGACGTCGTCTTGAGAAACTGAACCAATAAAATCGTGCATTTGTTTGACTGTAACTTCCTTCCAAGCACCGCCCACCTTAGTGTTGTGTGTGTCCATTGTGTCTGCTATAGTTACGGTGTTGTGGTGCCGACAACGCCGCTGGAGACTACGTCAGTCGAGGATCCAGCAGTCAACCACCGTGTGACATTGCCTACTACCAGAAGGTAACAAATAGTAATAATAATAATAATAATAATAATAATAATAATAGTGATAATAATAATAAGTTTGAAAGATTGTTTTCTTTAACAGAATCTTGGTGTTCTTCCGCGAGACTTGATATTTTGCTTCCTTTTTGTGTAATCCCATTATTTTAAATAATGAGAGTTAAGATGTGTTTTTTCTTCATTCAAATTTGAAAAGGAAAACAATAAAAAAAAAAGATAATGTAGACGGGGGATTGTTTCCTCTGGGTAGTCGGCCATGTGTAAGTTTGGTAGTGCGTCATTTTTGTGACTGAGAGCGGTCCACATTGTGAACATAAACACCCGTGTTTCTGTGGTTTTTAATCTTTGACTCCCACACTCTGTCCACCAGCTTCTGCATGAGTCAAAGGGTTAGGTTTTTGCTTTGCTAACATGGTTGACAATGAAGGATTCTGGTGGACAGGATGCTGGAGTCAAAGGGTTAATTGGATTTCGGACGGATTTGAATTGAAGCTGAAATAAAAACAAAGAAAAGCATTTTCTGTAATGAAAGTCTGACGGACTTGTGTGCAGTACTGTTTGGACACCTTACTCCAAGAATTCGCCCTCTAAAGCTCATACAGTTGGCAGTGCCAACATCATTTCATTGTTAGGATTATCGCACTCAGAACGTTTCCTTTATTCTCACCATTCTTGTTGTCCCATTTGCTATGCCACCTTAATGGCCACAGTAGCTGGCACGGTTTTCACGATGCTATGATGATGATGATGACGTTGTTGTATGATAAATATGATAATCTTGACAGCATAGAGTTCAATCTAGGATTGACACTATATGACAGTGCTGTACTCTGTACTTCTCACCTGTCTCACCTGTCGGCGTCACCGGGTTTGGTGTTGGCCGTTGCACATCTGGATGCCACCATCTTTTGTGGACAACTTCTTGAATGTTAAGGCCACTGATGTTGGTTATGTTCTCGATGTATAAGATTGGAGGTCTGCCTTTCTTCCTTTTTGCCACTGTTTTTCCTTGACAGATGGTTGCCATGAGGTCTCTGTTCTTGTTGCGTGACACATGGCCAATGTATTTTGTCTTCTCTTGTTGATGTCTGCTAGTAGTTTTCTGGTGGTATCAAGTTCTTCCAGGACACTTTCATTAGTTCTTCTATCTGTCCATTTGACTCGTAGTAGTCTCCGATAAATCCACATCTCTGCTGCCTCATTTCTTCTGCAATCAGTTTTTCTCAGAGTCCAGGCTTCGCAGCCATAAATCATGACTGGCCAGATCAAACACTTTAGAAGTCTTACTTTAGGTCATTTGGTATGGCTATGTCTTTCCAGATGTTGTTGAGTTGGACCATTATTTGCTTTGCCATTCCAATTCTTGTTTTGATGTCTTCGGAGCAGGTTCCATCATCATTTTTTACAGAGCCACGATATTTGAAATCTTTAACACTCTGTACTTACTATCATAATATATCCTGGCGTCAACCAGGCCCGAGAGATATAGACACCTGCGTTGCCGGTTATGAGATTACAGCAACACCCTTAATGACGCATCCTTGAAATGGATGAGATTCGACCGAGTAGTCCCACTCTTCCCGGTGAGCACACAGCACCCTCATTGACTCGAGTTGGGGCCGAAAAACCCAACAATGATTTTGAAAGGACCAGTGGAGAATCGAACCCACCACCTTATTGTTATTGTTTAAAGCCCAGCCGACTGCGTAGAGCCATATCAGGGCTATAACCACTTCAAAACATACAAAACTTCAACAGGAAAAAAAAAAAAAAAAGAAAATTAAGTACACATATCAATGCATTCGAGCACATAATCTAAGGACATGCCCCTGGCGTTGACCACTCCGTCCAAATTATGGCACAGGGGATTTAAAAAACGCACCTGAATACAAATATAAGCATATCTAAAGACACCAAAACATATACAAAAACAGTCATAAATTACCTAAAATTGCTTCCTCACATCTCACCTCCCTAGAGTCCAAAATGCACTAATTACATGTACCCAATTATCAATCCTAAAAAAAAGTACATTAGACTTTAATGAACACATACAGGTGAATGGACCAGCGAGGCAGAAAATGATAGGTAGAAATGACAGAAAGCAAAGGAACAAGGCAGAAACAAAGAGAGTGACAGAAAAGAGGCAATTTGTAGCACAGACTTTCCAGAAGGTGGAAATACTATTTGTACTGAAAGAGCCCCTGGCATCCGGGGGGGGGGGGGGGGGGGGGGGGGGGGGGGAGACCCACCACCTTCCAAGTCGGTAGTCCGTGGCGCTTACCACTACACCACGGCGACTGGTTGATTGTATCATGGTTTACGTGTACAAGTCATGCTTGCCAGTGTTTAACCACTGCACCACGGCGACTGGTCGATTGTATTATGATTTATGTGTGCAGTCATGCTTGTCAGTGTTTAACCACTACACCACGGCGACTGGTCGATTGTATTATGATTTATGTGTGCAGTCATGCTTGTCAGTGTTTAACCACTACGCCACGGCGACTGGTCGATTGTATTATGATTTATGTGTGCAGTCATGCTTGTCAGTGTTTAACCACGACACCACGGCGACTGGTCGATTGTATTATGATTTATGTGTGCAGTCATGCTTGTCAGTGTTTAACCACTACGCCACGGCGACTGGTCGATTGTATTATGATTTATGTGTGCAGTCATGCTTGTCAGTGTTTAACCACGACACCACGGCGACTGGTCGATTGTATTATGATTTATGTGTGCAGTCATGCTTGTCAGTGTTTAACCACTACACCACGGCGACTGGTCGATTGTATTATGATTTATGTGTGCAGTCATGCTTGTCAGTGTTTAACCACTACACCACGGCGACTGGTCGATTGTATTATGATTTATGTGTGCAGTCATGCTTGCCAGTGTTTAACCACTGCACCACGGCGACTGGTCGATTGTATTATGATTTATGTGTGCAGTCATGCTTGCCAGTGTTTAACCACTACACCACGGCGACTGGTTGATTGTATTATGATTTATGTGTGCAGTCATGCTTGTCAGTGTTTAACCACTGCACCACGGCGACTGGTCGATTGTATTATGATTTATGTGTGCAGTCATGCTTGCCAGTGTTTAACCACTGCACCACGGCGACTGGTCGATTGTATTATGATTTATGTGTGCAGTCATGCTTGTCAGTGTTTAACCACTACACCACGGCGACTGGTTGATTGTATTATGATTTATGTGTGCAGTCATGCTTGTCAGTGTTTAACCACTGCACCACGGCGACTGGTCGATTGTATTATGATTTATGTGTGCAGTCATGCTTGCCAGTGTTTAACCACTACACCACGGCGACTGGTTGACTGTCAGTATTATGATTTATGTGTGCAGTCATGCTTGCCAGTGTATTTTGACTACGTAGCCGTTCACTTTGAAGACTTCATGAGAGACAGGCTGGTCCTTCTGGCCACATTGTCTGTGGCCTTCGCTCTGTGTTTGGTATGTGTCCAGTATGTTGCACACACGCACGCACACACACACACACACACACACACACACACACACACACACACACACACACACACACACACACACACATACACACACACACACATAACACACACACACACACACACACACACACACCACAGACATAAAACACCACACCACAAACATATAACACACACACACACACACACACCACAAACATATAACACACACAGACATAACACACACAGACATAACACACTCGCATACACACACACCACAAACATATAACACACACACACACACACACTCATACACCGCAGACATATAACACACACACACTCACACACCACAGACATATAACACTAACACACACACACACACACACACACACACACACACACACACACACACACACACACACACACACACACACACACGTACACAGCGCAGACATATAACACACACACACTCACACACCACAGACATATAACTAACACACACACACACACACACACACACACACACACACACACACACACACACACACACACACACACACACACACTCACATACATATAAAAAAAAACTTCCACAGACATATAACACACACACACACACATACACACACAAACACACACACACACACACACCACAGACATACAACACACACACACACACACAGACATATAACACACACACACACACACATAACACCCCACTCCCACAGACATATAACACACACACACACACACACACACACATACACACACAAACACACACACACTCACCACAGACATACAACACACACACACACACACACACAGACATATAACACACACACACACACAGACATATAACACACACACACACACAGACATATAACACACACACACACGCAGACAAGCTAAAATCTGTTGGTTTATCGGGCAATATGTTCAATTACATTAAATCTTTTTTAGCTAATAGAACAATTCAGGCAAGAGTGGGAGCTAGTTATTCTTCTTCACGATGCCTCGACATGGGGATTCCACAAGGTTCAGTGATAGCACCTATTTTATTTAATATCCTTATACAGGATCTTCCTAAAGCTCTTTCAAATCGTGTTGTTTTAGTACAGTACGCTGATGATATATGCACTTGGATGAATATCACTTTAAAAAAGACAACTCCACAGAGAACGCGAAATTACATCAGGAAGTTGTATCAAATTGATCTTGATAATCTTGGAAACTATATGTTAGAAAATGGGCTGTCGTTGTCAGCAGAAAAAACTAACATGATGCTGTTTGATCCTGGTGGTAACTCAAATAACTTGCCTATTTTCAAATTGCTTGGTGAAGTGTTAAATTACAAACAGGTCGTAAAATTCCTGGGAGTTTACATCACGTCCAAATTAAGCTGGAATGTCCATTTTGATTATATTTTAACAAAAGCGCGAAAAACCTTCAATTTTCTAAAGATAATAAGCAAATTACCCTGGGGAATGGATACAAATGTACTGATTCATCTGTCAACAGCGCTGGTCAGGTCTAAATTATCCTACGCGCAAGAAGTTTTCTTCAATGCACCCAAATATTTACTAAAAAAGATTCAGAGCTTGGACTGCAAAAGTCTTAAAATTGCACTAGGTGTACCAACTCATGCTTCTACTCTGGAAACGTACAAAGTTGCTGGAATTCTACCTTTAAACAACCATCGTGAGTTAGCTACAGCAAAGTTTGCAATTAGAACTACTTCACAAGTGGATAATTTTGTGAGCAAAGAAATTAAGATAAGGTCTGATACTGACTTTCCAAAACGAGCAAAAAACATTTCATCACAAATTACAGCCGCAACTTACATATCTGGCCTGATCAAACAGTCCAACATAACAATGGATGAAATTGCTGAGAAACCAACGATAACGCCTATCCCTACATGGGAAATGCTAAATGCCACATTTGATCTCGATTATGCAAAAGTTAAAAAAGATGATAATGTCAACATTACGCTATCCACAGCTTGTGAACACATCGATGAAAAGTACAGTACCCACCTCCACATTTTTACCGATGGGTCAGTCTTAGCAAACCAGAGCGCTGGAGCAGCCTTTTATGTTCCAAAATTTAACATTAAAAAGTCTTTTTTCATTGGGGCAAATGTATCTATATATACAGCAGAATTGGTCGCTGTTGTTCAAGCGTTGCATTATTTAATAAGCCTTCGGCCTGTGTCATTCAAAGTAGTTCTCTTTGTTGATTCAAAATCTGTATTATATGCCTTACAGTCTTTTGATACAGACACAAGACCTGACTTAATTATTGAGGCAAATCATCTAATACATTGTTTAAAGATAAATGGTTCGGAAATCAATTTATGCTGGGTGCCTTCTCATGTTGGTCTTCATGGCAACAACGTAGTTGACAGAGCAGCTAAATCCGGTGCCCTCCATTCTGAAAATTCCATAGAATTACATGTTAACACCTCGGTAAAAGAAGCTTACAACTCGCTAGAATTAGCATCATGGATTCGATTTCATGAACATTTAAATGAAAAATTTGTGTCTCAAAAAAGAATCAAACTTTCAGTTCAAAATATCTGTAAAAATTTGCAGTATTCCTCGTTATATCATTTGAGATTAATTGTTATGACATATTTTCGCATTCAACTGAACGCTTTGAAAACAAAATATTGTAACAACGTTTTATGTATTTGTGGCGAACAATTCACATTGTATCACTGTTTGTTTTACTGCAGAAAGCTTCGTTCCTTTTTACCAAAGACGTTTACACAAGGAAACTATCTTGAAACGCATTTTAAAGAAGTTGTATCGGATCAAGTTTTGTTAGTTAAAATTTCAGAATCATTGGTTCACAGTCCTGTTAATGCGTTACTTTAAGATTATTATTATAATTATGATTATTTTTGTTTTGTTTTGTTTTGTTTTTATGACGATTTTTCTTTTACATTATTGATGTTAGCGTTGTTCTAGTTTCATTTCTCTGTTCATCCATATCCTTTTTCTTAAGACCTTGCCGCTTCCTTTTAATTTTTTTTACGTCCCTTACTCTGTTCCCCTC
Organism: Monoplex corrugatus; assembly: GCA_030674185.1. Taxonomy (NCBI): domain Eukaryota; kingdom Metazoa; phylum Mollusca; class Gastropoda; order Littorinimorpha; family Ranellidae; genus Monoplex; species Monoplex corrugatus. Next base: position 48,200,390 of record CM060307.1, read on the forward strand.
TCCCCTCCACCCCCCCCCCTTATTTCATCCTCCATGCCATTTTTCCCCGTCTAATATCACTTATAGTGAAAAGACGTTAAATCAAGCAACGAACGAACATATAACACACACAGAGACATAACACACACACACACACACGCACGCATGCTCACACACACACACACACACACACACACACACACACACACACACACACACACACACACACACACACACACACACACACAGAGTTTATTTTCTGTTGACATGTTTTTACTGAGTAATATTTTCTGTAAAATGCAAACGCATTTAGAAGCTTGCTTTTCCGAGATTTTGTGCAAAGTCGTCATCATCATCATCATCATCATCATCATCATCATCATCATCATCATTCTTTTTCTTCTTCTTTTTAATTTTATTACCATGTTGAGTAACTCAAACTAGGAGACATTCAGTGGTGAAATATCTGTAACAACACTTATTTCATTGTCAGTTTTCTAAAAACAGTGTTTCTGCACTCAGGAAAGTCCATATGAGCTGACAACTCAGCTACCACGCAGTGAAAAAAAAAAAGATCCTAAATGACCATGGCAAATGCAGTAAGCCCAGGCGTAAACCATATCCGTTTGTAAAGGTTCGAGGTTCTACCTAACACATGAATTCTGTGTACATGTATGATGACCTACACTTGTATCTCTCGACACGTTGTACTGTATATGCGCGTTGGTGCGCGTTGTGTGGCTACGTCCCGGGGTTTGTCATCTCCCTACCTTGCCGTTCGGTTTGTAAACAAGGTAACTGATGACTGGGTCCGAATGGGTCACACAACACATGGACAGCCCCCCCCCCCCCCCCTTTGCTTGATGAAATAGCTATGGAGTGGCGTTGGGAGTTTGGGAGGTGATTGTCTGGAGAGTCTTGGTCTTTGAATACATGTATAAAGGTTGTATCTTGAATTTGTGTAGGGTGTTTGGCTTGGTACAAATAATTCTGTTAAATATTTTGGGGCGGATCTGTGTACTGTTTTGAACATTTGTGTACTTTTGTTGTACTTAAATTGGTTTTATAGTGATAATGTTTCGGCGTTTTTTAATTTTTGGTCTGTAGATAGGGAACTGTCAGTTACTGGACGTTTTCTTGCTCCTCTGTGCAGGGAATTATTTGTTGAAAAGCTTGACAGCAAGCATCCCATATCAATGATGATGCATAGTCAGTATGGGATTGGATATGGGCTATGTAAAATAACTTTTTTTGCTTCAGTGTTGATAAAATATGAGAGTTTACGAACAAGAAATATATTCTGAGAGAGAGAGACAGACAGACAGGACAGACAGACGACAGACAAGTGTGTGTATTTTTTGACTTGATCCTTTCTACGTCTCTAACTGCCCCAGTGGGTCTGTGTGCAGGTGGTACATATGCTGTGTCTGCTGCTGCTGTGCTGTGCTGTGAAGGAGAGAGGCAGGAGCGTCAATGTTTGAGCTGCAGGAATAACAGTGCATTAACAGTATACACAAACACGATGGACAAGTCATTCTAACGAAGTCTCTTTTTGTAGGAAAAGTATGGCAGAAAATCCAGATTTTGTAACGTTAAAGTCGCTGTTACTTTGAAGAGGCATCAGATGAAATACGTCTTAAAATGAAGCGAGCAAAATGGTGGAATGTCATAACAGTATAAGCAGAATGCAAATATTGTCTGGTCCGGCACCTTCCTAAAAAAATCCTGATTTCCCGATTTTTTTTTCAGCTGCGCGCCATGAAATCCAAATTCATGCATTTCCGACCACTCTTGGTCTACACCTTGACCCAAATGTAGTAAAGATTCTACCAGAAACAGCATAGAAACTCCTGCTGGCACATTTTTGTGATAGACATAAAGACAGACACACAGGTACACGTCTTTCTTTGGTCGATAATGAAATAATCTCCCTTCTCCCTTTTCTCAAGGAGAGATTGAAAAGTAGATTACATTCATTCTAATATTTGCGCCTCTAGTGTACGAGTCCCTCCTATCACAGTGTACTAGCGCCTAGTAAAACGGTACAATGTTCCCTGCATATTATATACATACTATATACGCATATACATACTATGTGCGTCCGACAGATACTTCTGTATCGGTGCAAAGATATTGTGCTGAAGAAAGGATACCATGACCAGGGAAGACCACTAAAGCGATACAAAGATATTCTGAAGGCCTACATTAAGACCCAGGGAGAAAATATTGGAAGAACTTGCAGGGTGGCTGAGGACAGAGAGGGTGGAAGATGTGCTTGCGGCGACAAGGGATATATGCATATGGAGGGCCATGATCGCCAACGCCATGCGCAGGGCACATGATGATGATGATACATTATAAGCTGTGGCATCAACACCACCAACTGGGAAGATGCTGCCCGCAACGCAGAGCAAGCTGGCTACAGCAGTGCACAAAGGGCATAATCAAATTTGAACGGAGGAGAACAGCTGCTATTCAGCAAAAGACGGACCAGGCAGAAGTAGAACCCAAGGCCACAGAAGTCCTTTCTATGCAGCGCATGCAGAAGAACATGAGCCCCCAGAACTGGTATTGTATTTCACATGAAAACCCATCTTCTTCTTTGTCGTCTTCTCTCTTAACTTCTAAACCTTTTGACTCCCGTACCATATCCACCAACTCCAAAAACTTAACCCCTTTGACTGCCTAACCCTATCCACCAGTTTCCTACAGGAAGCTGGTGGATAGGCTTAGGCAGTCAAAGGGTTACGTTTTTGCTTTGTTAGCATGGTTGACAATGTAGGATGCTGATGGACAGGTTATGGGACTCAAAAGGTTAAATTAAGCCACGGCAGGACTATGTTAAGCGCCATATGCCCGAGATGTCCTCTTCATTTCTAACCCTTGTAACAGCAGGCATCACATCTCTCCGACGTTTTCTCAAGTAATTCGATGCAGAAGCAACAACACAACTTCGTATCTGGTAGAATGGTAGTTATTATTACCTCCTAATACTTCGTTGAATTTAATGTGGCATCAATGGAAAATGTTATGGCAAATCGATAGAAACATTTCAAATCGGGGTAGTATTTGAACAATGATGGGTGGTGCTAGTGTCTGGCGCACGCGTCTCGCCTGGCACCACGGACCTAAAAATAGGAATGTTTAGGTCTGTAGCACTTTTCTGGGGCCACGATAGGGCAGCACGCTTATTGTTGTCAGTTTCAGCTTGACCATACTATAACTGCAGGTCCTACACATGTGCAAGTGTGAATAGGTGTGGAACGTGCCCCTCTCTGCAATATTACGAGCACAGCACAGACGCGGGGATGAAAATCTGTGAACTAGCTCATTGGGGCGCTACACCAGAGAACTGTTCACCTGATACTTCCAGCTCTGTCAGTTGTGTGGCAAAGCCTGGGTTTCGGCAAGTGGATTTTCTGTCTATTCTGCAATCTTTTAACTATCTAGCGACCGTGACCATGCATCCGTCTGTCTTACCTGAATGCTCTGATGCTCCTAAAAGGGGAGAGAGAGAGAAGAGTGGCAGAATGGTTCAGACGTTCGCCTGCCAATAACTTAACTCGAGGTTCCAGGTTCGCTCCCCATACAGGCCTCGACTTTTCTCCTCAGTTTGACCGGAAAATCGTACTGAACGTCTAGTCCTTCGGAAGGGGACGAAAAACGAGTCGGACCCGTGTGGCTGCGCACGCTAAAGATCCCACGGCAGTTGAAAATCATCACGAGCAGGGCATTGTCCGGCTGCCTTGGTATAAAACATTGAAGAGATAGGTTGATTATCCCACCCCTTGAAGACCAATTAGCCTTCTTGCATTTCTGAAGTCTTGGTTAAAAAATGTGAACATGAATATGAAGTTGACGCGAGGGAGAGGGGATGGGCGCCGCTCTCGTGGTGCTGACCCTGGGAAAGGTTGAGGTCTCTGCCACTCCCATACGACCTTGGGGTTATGGTACTATCTAGGTACGACCTCAGGACCTGGCCAGCTCATGGATTTATGTGCAGGCTTAAAAGGCTTGTGCCGTGATCATTCTGGATCTTCTCCATCACATGGCACCTGTGACTTAAGTGCATACGGAATTCATTCCGAGCGCTGAGACGTCATCTTGAGAAATTGAAACTGAAATTTGAAAATTGAAATTGATAATTGAAAAATTGGCAATGTAGCGAGTCCATCGTTTTTTTCCCTTCTGTTTTCCCTTCCGTCTCCCCCCCCCCCCCCTCAAAGTTTCCTGAAGAATTTATTTAACTGAAGTCAGCAGTCGCTAAGATCTTTTATACATGGTTTTATTATCGTAGTTTTCGGCTTTTCTTAACTGAAGTCAGCAGTCGCTACACAGTCCAGTGTGCTGCTTGATGGTTGGGTAAAACAAGGTTTTACACACTATGTCCTTACGTATCTTACTTATACTAGGTTTAAGTCCCTAATACAACAGTGCGTTAGAGAACACACACAATACATTTGTAAAAACAAATCATTTGACAGAGCCGTAGGCTTAAGATTTCCATGTCTGATATTCCCACCCTGCAATATATGAGCTGGCCTATTCGCTGCCTAGCTTAATGGTTAAATCATTATTGCGTGTTTTTAATAAGTCACCTTCCCCTCCACATTTCAAGACCTTGCCAGCGCATATATTTTTGCGCAGGCTGAAGGGATCTACTATATAACTATGGAGGGCCATGATCGCCAACCCCATGCGACAGGGCACATGATGATGATGATAGTCTCAACCTGTCCCTACTACGCGCTATACTTGTGCTTTACACAGCCACAGTCCCACTCGTACTTACCTTAGCTAGTTCCGACCACGGCAACAGTGTACCAGTCCTTATCACAACAATGTCAGTGTGTATCCATGGTGTGTTGCACAGTACCAATTATTATCAGAATCTGATGGTCAGTGGTAGAAGATACGCATGAGTTTGGGACGGGGGTGGGAAGAAAGCAGACGGAAAAGCTGGGAAAGGTTGTGATGGAAAAGCTTTTAGGCCTCCATACTAGTGTATATTTCGGGCTGATCAGAAGGCCTACAAGTTCTCCCATCAGGTTCAACACACAGGCACGTGCTCAAACGTACGCGTGTTTTGGCAGAACTCTTGAGCCGTAAAGCCTGTTTTTGTGACATGATACATGACTTGTGTGTTGTTGCATCTCCATAACGTTTCACGCACACACACAGACACCACAACAGAGCAAGAGAAAAGGAACACATACACAACACGAGCAAGAGACAAGGAACACACACACACACACAGGGAAAGGGAAAGGGGAAAGAGAAATTTGGCCAGCTTGTCAAGTTCTTTTTTCTTTATTTTTTAACTATGGTTATTTCAGATGCAAGTTTTTTCTTGTAATGTCAATATTTTTGTTCTCAAATGGAAAAAAAAAGTCCACATATGCAGTGTCATACACATACAGACCACACACACATACATATGTATACACATGCGTTATACACACACACACACACTCATGTACTGTACACACACACATCATGTACTGTACACACACACAGCACATACATATGCACACACATTTGCTACACACACGTACACACACATACGCATACACACAAACACACACACATGTGCTATATGCACACACACACATGTGCTGCATACACACACACATGCACGTACATACACACACACATGTGCTAATACACGCACACACACACAAAACACACACACACACACACACACACACATACACACACACACACTAAAACCAGAGGTAGGAAAGGGGGCAGAGTTGACAAAGTTGGCACGAAACCAGATTTCCTGCTCTCGCCTGAACCAGCTGCATACCATGTGCCAAGAGGCCACGTAATCACTATTCCCATAGCAACATCGGTACACAAACAAGGCAGGCAAGCCATTTGAACACACGAGTTACTCCTGAAGTCTTGTTGGGGAGCACAGGGCTACAACAGCGGACTCGATCTGGGCTGTTCTCTGCAGTTGGGATCCATACATTTATCTTAAATCTCTGTAATCTTCTCCTTTGTGTGTGTGTATGTGTCATTTTGTACCTCATGGCAACCATCTCTCAAGGAAAAAACGGTGGCAAAAAGAAAGGCAGATCTCAATCTCATACATCGAGAACATATCCAACATCAGTGGCCTAAATATTCAAGAAATCGTCCACAAAAGTCAAGACAGAGTGGCCTGAAGGGAGATGGTAGTGTCTAGGTGTGTAGCGGCCAACATTGAACCCGGTGACGCAGATAGGTGAGACATCTCCATAATCCATTCTATGGAACACCTTCATTATGGTCACACACACACACACACACACACACACAACACACACACACACTCAAAGGTTAAACTAAACGCCAAGGTACACTTTTTTTTAATCACGGAACAGACAGATTTTCCCTCTCCCGACCACTAAATCTTAAGTAAGGGGTCTGGGCGCTAGTCTTTCAGATGAGATGATAAACTTAGGCCCCTGTGCAGCACGCACTCACCACACATTCAAGATCCTACCCACAACAAAGGTGCTGTCCTTGGTAAAATTCTGCAGGACAAAAATCATCTTTCATACAGTTAACAGAAATACATGCTTACTGAAACAGGGAACAAAAGGGGGATGGTGACCTATTCTCTGGCTCTACTTCACTTCTTACTGCTATTTTTGTTTAAAGCCCAGCCGACTGCATAGAGCCATATCAGGCTATAACCGTTTCAAAACATACAATATTTCAACAGGAAGAAACTTAAGTACACATATCAATGCATTCGCACAAACTATCCAAGGAGATGCCCCTGGCGTTGACCACTCAGTCCAATTTATCACACAAGGGATTTAAAAAACATACCTGTATACAATTTTAAACATAACTAAGGACACCAGTACATGTATAAAAACAGGACTAAATTAACTAATATTGCTTCCGCATATCTCATTTCCCTAGTCAAAAATGCACTTAATACATGTACCTAATTATACTAAGAGAAAATACATGAGACTCCATCGAACACACACAGATGAATGGACCAGTAAGGCAGCAAATGATAGGAAGAAATGACAGAAAGCAAAGGAGCAAGGAAGAAACAAAGCGAGTGACAGAAAAGCGGAAATTTCTAGCAGAGAATTTCCAGAAGGTGGGGATATTATTTATACTGAAAGAGCCCCTGGCTTCCTGACGGGGGACTCGACTCCACTTGGTCAATCCGTTGTGACAAATGAAATAAAAAGCAATAAACAGAAATACAAATACGTCCAGTAAGATCATTCAAATTGGGACAAGAGATGCCATTCATCATAGTCGGTCTCCCATTTTATTAGCAAAAAAACATGTTTGACAATGCCGTTTCAATATGTAACCAACTATGAATGTGTTCACTACTCCTGAAATTTTGTACATACATGACATGTTGATCATGAGACATTTGCATGGCATTAAAAATTGAACTGCTAATATATAAAGTCAATATGACACGAGTCAAATGTATCATTTCTAACCCTTTCACTCCCTCATCCTGTCTAACTGCTTCCTACACAAAACACCAGGAAGCTGGTGGATAGGCTGAGGAAGCAAAAGTATTAACCATACCAGTCTTGCTTGTGTGAATGTCTGTTGAAGTTTATATACCAGTTGAAGTTATGTATATTTTGCTTTTGTGTGCAGTTTCCATGTATGAAATAAAAGTGTGTTCTCTAGTACTTGGCATTACTAATAAAGAAGTCTTATAGGTGACACTCAGCAGATTAGTGTCTGCAGCATGCAACCTGTGCAGCTGCACTGTGTATTATACAGTTCATCCTCATTAGAAACAATCACACTCATTGAAAGGTGTGAATGATTTCTGTCTGTTCAGTACACACTATCCATGATGTTTGACTTCACTCAATGTAGAATCTTGTACATAGTGGTATGATCATTTGTTAGATGTAGATTTCGTGTGAATCAGCTGCATTGTTTTTATTTTTATAGACAATATAACATTTTTCTAATTGCAATATGTGTGAAGTGCATTGTTTTCGTCCAATGACTGCAGAACTGTGTGCACACCCATATACAAACACAGTGAAGAGATACAAACGGTGTGTATACACTCATATATAAACACTCTGAGGACATAATAACACGTTTTCCATTTATTTAAAACCAACAAATACAGTAATCATGCATCAAATGTGATTAACAAGGAAATAGCACCGTGACCTCTCTCGCACACACATACACACACTCTCTCTCACTCACACACACACTCACACACACTGTTATATTTACTGTTATCTCTGTTTAAAGCCTGGCTGACTGCATAGAGCCATATCAGGGCTATAACTGTTTCAAAACACACAATACTTCAACAGGATAAAAAAAAAGTATGCATATCAATCCATTCGCGCACATAATCTAAGGAGATGCCCCTGGCATTGACCAGTCTATCTAATTTATCGCACACCTGAATACACATTTAAACATAACTAAGGACACTAAACATCTTAAACACGGGCCTAAATTAACTAAAATTGCTTCTGCATGTCTCATTTCCCTAGAGCAAAAAATGCACTTCATACATGTACCTCTTATCAATCCTAAGAGAATATGTGTAAGACTATTGAACAAATACAGGTGCAGAGACCAGCAAGACAGAAAGCAAAGAAATAAGGTAGAAACAAATAGAGACAGAAACGAAGAAATTTCTAGCAGAGAATTTCCAGAAGGTGGGGACACTATTTATACTGAAAGAGCCCCTGGCATCCCTATGGGGGATACACACACACTCGCACGCACACACACACGCACACACATACATGTTCCTTTCCCCAAATGGATAAGAAGACAGTATGTGTATTATTTCATTTTTGCTGAGATCACATGGATCATAAATATATGGCATCAGAAAATCCACAACATAATTCCAATTTGAAATATCACTTGTATTTGTTCAATTTGCTAACGTAACCAGAAAATGTGAAACACAAACAAGAAGAAACCCAAAACGTCAATCAAACCAACCATGTTCACAGTGTTTCACCGTCATTCAAAACAATCCAGTTTTTACAGTTCCTTTTACTGACTGTCACATAACAGAGGTTCATTCTCAAGTTTTCATATCTTCTCAAAGCAATCCTTGTTCCAACTGGCTACACCCTAAGTTAACACACACTTTTTAATGTATCAATGTTACATGAAATTCACAAGTAAGTCATCTTTTAAAGCAGAGTAAAACATGAGCAGAATCAGTTCTAATTTTGGTAGGCACACTACTTGCATCATTCAACTACTTTTTTTCTATTCATGTTTTTTAATATAAATATGGAAGTTGCTAAATAATGAATTTCAATGACAGTCAATGCATATTACTGCTACACATGACTGTATGTGCATATGTGTCGGCGTGTACACACTGCAAGTATTAGTGTTATTAAAACTGAAGCACCACACAGAACTATTTCAAAATAATAATACCGTTTCATTGACATTCACAATCTATGCACTTTATATAATACTGGAAAAACAATGCTGAAATCAAGCTGTCTTAAGTACAAAAATATCCAATGTTACCCTGAAAATCAAATTTCCCAAAACATTGAACAAGCATGAAATTGAATACCGTAATGCCCAAAGACAACTCAGAATTTTAATAAATACAGCACCACTACCCTTTCATGGCAGGGGGAGGGGGATGGGGGAGGGTAATGAACAGACACGTATTTGTCATAAACACAATGACAGACTCCAAGCAACATGACTTACACAGCTATACACAATTATCACATGCAATCATTACATCTCATCTCTTGTAACTATAGATACTAATACTTCACATTACTTCTGAAGTTTGCAATACTCCCTCCCTTCCATCTTAAAAACGCCGATGGGAGATTTAACAGGTTATTTCCTTTGCAGTTATTGGTCAGTGCACTAATAAATATTCTTCTAAATCATCAACTTCAGTGGTATCAGGTATATCTTGTGCACTGGACACTTACACAGAAAATGATTTTTGTTTTCTGGTGCATTTAACTTTGACACTATATCAAATATTTCCATGGGAGTGGCTGGACCAGCACTGAATGGACCACTGACAGAAAAGTGTAACTAATATGCAGATGCTTCCAGCAACGGTCTGGTTCCAGTGTCAGAGATAAAAGGACAGCTGAAATAGCTATATACAAGCAGAACCTGTATGTCAGATGCAACTGCAAGATCTTTCCAATGCATAAGATTTATTAACAGAATGCATAAGATTTATTAACAGACTTATGGCCTCTGCAATGACTATTTTGGACTTTCCATCACAATACATTTGTATTGTAACATGTACTGAATCTTTCAAGCGCTATGTCGTCTTGAGCAGACTCAAACACTAAAATAACCCCACCAGAACAATTAGCACCTAATGACATTAGGACAGGCAAGAAGCAGGACAATTGTCTTTTCTGTTGAGGGCAAACAAGAATGAAGTAAACAGGAGGCAACACCAAAAAACAAAAATCAGGAAACGCAAAAGAAACAAGAAATAAAACACTCTTAACCACCAACACTACTTAATTAAACCACCAAACTTTTAAGAGAAGTCAATGTTTCACTGTATAATATAAATGGCAACAAGCTAAAGATTCATACTGACTGAATACTTCAACAAAGTCAAGGAGGCAAGAAATAGACATAATTTCATAAGACTCAAAACTTTACATTGATGGTAAGATAAAACAAAATTTTTCACACACTCCAAAATATAAAAAGGAAATTCCCAATCCAACACACACTTTTCCAGGAGATCCAAATAATACAAGTCACAGCATACAGTGAATAACTGAAAAGAATCAACTAGTTTTAGATAAAATGTTTCTCTCTGTACATATCTTTATACAGTTTCACACAGCCTAAACTTCCTACTAACTTATATGAAATGAAGCTACAGGTGTTTATTTTTTCATGCATCTTCAGTGAATAAATAAGAATCAAAGACAATTTCTATGACCTACTTAAAAATGGTGTCTAAAAATTACATTCTAGAGTAACTACTGAAAAAAGCCTTCTTCTTTTTTTTCCAACAGCAACTACTGAAAAAGTCTAGTCCTCTTTTTTCAGAAAAATACATCTACTCTTGTACTTACAAAAAAAAAAATCTGTATGAAATGGCTCAAACAGACCTGTTTCAACAAAAAATCAAAACAACAATTACAGTTTATAGTGATCATTTTCACACAGCCATATACTTGAACATCATTCAAAGCATTAGTCTATTACCCAAACAACTCCCAAGATTTGCAAAAACGCACAAATCTCAAACAACAGACCCTGTTTCCAGCCCTGACAGGTTTTGATGGGAGGAGAAACGTGGGTTAGGAGAAAGCAGTGGGGTGAAACATTCTGTGGAAGAAGGAAGATCGGTGAAGGAGAAGAGAAGGGAGTGGGTGAAATAGTTGTAGGAGGAGAAAGACAGGCGGAGGAGAAGGCAGTGGACTGAAACATGTAGTTGAAGAAAGATGGGTGGAGGAAAACGGAGCCCAGTGAAAAATTATGCTGAAGGAGAAAGATTGGTGGAGGAGATGCACTTGGGATGAAACACCTTGTTAGAGAAGAACGATCAGTGAAGAAGCAGCGATTGGGATGAAACACCTTGTTAGAGAAGAAAGATGGGTGAAGGAGAAGTGATGGGGATGAAACCCTTGTTAGAGAGGAAAGATGGGTGAAGGAGAAGTGATGGGGATGAAACACCTTGTTAGAGAAGAAAGATGGGTGAAGGAGAAGTGATGGGGATGAAACACCTTGTTAGAGAAGAAAGATCAGTGAAGAAGTGATGGGGATGAAACACCTTGTTAGAGAAGAAAGATGGGTGAAGGAGAAGTGATGGGGATGAAACACCTTGTTAGAGAAGAAAGATGGGTGAAGGAGAAGTGATGGGGATGAAACACCTTGTTAGAGAGGAAAGATGGGTGAAGGAGAAGTGATGGGGATGAAAATATTTGTTAGAGAAGAAAGATCAGTGAAGGAGAAGTGACTGGGATGAAACATCTTGCTAGAGAAGAAAGATGGGTGGAGGAGAAGGGAGTGGGGTGAAACATTTTGTCAGAGGAGAAAGATGGGAGAAGAACAAGCAAGCGGGACAGAAAATTTTGAGGGAGGAGAAAGATGAGGAGAAGGCAGTGGGATGAAAGTCAAACATTTTGTGTGAAGAAAAAGCTGGGAGAGGGATGGCTACTGACTTACAGCAGTTGATGAGGGTAGATCGCACACACCACTAACAGTAGATTTGACACCTTCTGTAACCTGATACTGACAACAACAACAAAAACCACACCAACAACAATCACAACAGTTCATATGCTCACTTACAGACATCATACTAAACAAAACTCTTTGGTGGACTTGACAAACAGGTCAGAAAGCAAAACGCACACTTCCTTGTCAGTCAAGAATTATACACCCCTGTTACACAGACTTCTCTAACAAAACAACAACAATAATGACACAACAACAATACAGCAGACATATGTATTGTTATTGTTATTGTTGCTTAAAGCCCAAACCAACTGTGCAGAGCCATATCAGGGCTATAATTATCTCAAAAACTACACCATACCACACTGGAGAAAAAAAACACATGGAAAAGAAAATTAAGTACACACATCAATGCATTCATGAGCATAATCTTAGGATATGCCCCTGCAGTTGACCACTCCATCCAATTTATCACCAGGAGATTTAGAAAAACATACCTGAATACAATGTAAACATAATTAAGTACACTAAAACATACATATAAAATCAGCTTAAATTATCTAAAATTGCTTCTGCAAATCACATTTCCTTAAAGCCAAAAATGCAACTAATACATGTACCCAATTATCAATCAAAAGAGAAAGTTTTTAAGTCTTTATCAAATACATACAGCACACACACACATATAGCAAGAAGAAAATGATAGGAAGGAATGACAGAATGCAAAGGAGCAAAACAGAAACAAAGAGAGTGATAGAAAAGAGGAACTATGTATACTATGTATACTGAAACAGCCCCCAGCTCCCCATGGGTAATGGGGCAGAGAGATGGTAGTGACTTACAGCAGTAGATCTGACACCTTTTGCAACCTGATACTGACAACAACAACAAAAACCACACCAACAACAATTATAATATTCAATGTTTTCATTTAGTGACATCATACTAAACAAAACTCTTTGATAAACTGGACAAGCAGATCAGAAAGCAATACTTCTTTGTCAGTCAAGAATTAGAATCCCCTATTACACAGACTTCTCTAACAAAACAACAACAACATCAAGACAATATAACAACAACAGCAGCAACAGCAGCAGCAGATGTAAGTATAGAACACTTGCAAATTATTTGCTATCAAAGTGCTCCACTATACATATTACAGATATTCAACATTTGTTCACTCCATTATGTCAAATGAGATCAAAGGATTTATTGATCACAAACTGGTCATTGCTGATTTACTACCAGAAAACTTGGGTGACCAGACGCAGAGAAACAACAATTAAAACATCAAAGAAAAAAGCAGCAGTAAAGAATGAAATGGAAAAAAACGCACTGTGAAAAGAAAACTGGTTACACTTGAGAAATATCCCATCAGAAATGAAATACATACATGTTAATAATAATAGAATGTATCAACAGAAATGAAATATGAACATACTAATATACCCCATGGCCCAACAACTATAACAAAGATGGTATCACAGTTACTAAATCTATTTAATGTGTGGCAGCTATTAGTTATTGGTCAGTCACAGACTTTCATGCTTATGTCAGACAAAGACCTTTGGAAGGAGAAGTGGATGCTGGCAGGTGACCAACAGTGGACATCTGCCGGAGTTGAGGATAGTTTGTGGAACAAGACTGATAGACAGCGTAGTCAGGAAATGACTGTCATGCTCTGATCGACACATCTCTCGTCTACTTTGCTATAGTAGAAATGAACATCATGCTATAAGCATGACATCTGTCATCTACATTGCTATGTAGATTGTAACAACCATCATGCTATAAATCATGCTAAGCATGACACTGTCATCTACTTTGCTATGTAGATATGACCATCATGCTATAAGCATGTCATCTGTCATCTACTTTGCTATGTAGATATGACCATGCTATAATCATGATGTCTGTCATCTACTTTGCTATGTAGATATGACCATCATGCCATAAGCATGACATCTGTCATCTACTTTGCTATGAGAAACGACCATCATGCCATAAGCATGACATCTGTCATCTACTTTCTATGTAGATATGACCATCATGCCATAGCATGGCATCTGTCATCTACTTTGCTATGTGAGAATACGACCATCATGCTATGAGCACGACATTTGTCTGTCTACTTTGTTATAATGAAAACGACCATCATGCTTAGAGCATGACATCTGTCATCTATTTGTTATAGTGAAAATGACCACCATGCTATGAGTATTAAATCTGTTGTCCACTTTGTTATAGTGAAAATGACCATCATGCCATGAGCATGACATCTGTCATCTACTTTATTATAGTGAAAACGGCCATCATGCTATAAGCATGACATCTGTCATCTACTTTGTTGTAGTGAAAACGCCATCATGCTATAAGCATAACATCTGTCGTCACTTTGTTATAGTGAAAACGACCACCATGCTATGAGCATGACATCTGTCGTCCACTTTGTTATAGTGAAAACGACCACCATGCTATAGCATAACATCTGTCATCTACTTTGTTACAGTGGAAACGACCACCATGCTATGAGCACGACAGCTGTCATCCACTTTGTTATAGTGAAAACGACCACCATGCTATGAGCATGACATCTGTCGTCCACTTTGTTATAGTGAAAACGACCACCATGCTATGAGCATGACATCTGTCGTCCACCTTGTTATAGTGAAAATGACCACCATGCTATGAGCATGACATCTGTCATCCACTTTGTTATAGTGAAAACGACCACCATGCTATGAGCATGACATCTGTCGTCCACTTTGTTATAGTGAAAACGACCACCATGCTATGAGCATGACATCTGTCATCCACTTTGTTATAGTGAAAACGACCACCATGCTATGAGCATGACATCTATCGTCCACTTTGTTATAGTGGAAACAACAACCATGCTATGAGCATGACATCTGTCGTCCACTTTGTTACAGTGAAAATGACCACCATACTATGAGCATGACATCTGTCGTTCACTTTGTTACAGTGAAAACGACCACCATGCTATGAGCATGACATCTGTCGTCCACTTTGTTATAGTGAAAACGACCACCGTGCTATGAGCATGACATCTGTCGTCCACTTTGTTACAGTGAAAATGACCACCATGCTATGAGCATGACATCTGTCGCACACCTTGTTATAGTGAAAATGACCACCATGCTATGAGCATGACATCTGTCATCCACTTTGTTATAGTGAAAACGACCACCATGCTATGAGCATGACATCTGTCGTCCACTTTGTTATAGTGAAAACGACCACCATGCTATGAGCATGACATCTGTCATCCACTTTGTTATAGTGAAAACGACCACCATGCTATGAGCATGACATCTATCGTCCACTTTGTTATAGTGGAAACAACAACCATGCTATGAGCATCACATCTGTCATCTACTTTGCTAAAGAGGAAATGACTACATGCTTTGAGCATCACATCTACCTTGCTACAGTTTAAGATGAAAGACATAAAGAAAATCATTATTTTAGTAACTATTAAATCTATGTAATCAAGAAAGAAAAAAAAACCCAAAGCAATGATATGATGGTAATTTTCAGATTACCACATCAGCATAAGCAGGGGAAAAAAAGACAGGAAGTCAATCAACGGATAGAAAAATGTCCATTAGATGTAAGTTCAGATAAAACGTATTCCATCCATTAACTAGAATAAGTTAAGTTCAGACAAAAAATAACCCATCCATTAGACAGAACAAGTTCAGATAAAAAATAACCAATCCCTTAGATAGAACAAGTTCAGATAAAAAATAACCCATCCATTAGACAGAACAAGTTCAGATAAAAAATAACCCATCCATTAGACAGAACAAGTTCAGATAAAAAATAACCCATCCATTAGACAGAACAAGTTCAAATAAAAAAAACCCATCCATTAGATAGAACAAGTTCAGATAAAAAATAACCCATCCATTAGACAGAACAAGTTCAGATAAAACGTATTCCATCCATTAACTAGAATAAGTTAAGTTCAGACAAAAAATAACCCATCCATTAGACAGAACAAGTTCAGATAAAAAATAACCCATCCATTAGACAGAACAAGTTCAGATAAAAAATAACCCATCCATTAGACAGAACAAGTTCAGATAAGAACAAGTTCAGATAAAAAATAACCCATCCATTAGACAGAACAAGTTCAGATAAAAAATAACCCATCCATTAGACAGAACAAGTTCAGATAAAAAATAACCCATCCATTAGATAGAACAAGTTCAGATAAAAAATAACCCATCCATTAGACAGAACAAGTTCAGATAAGAACAAGTTCAGATAAAAAATAACCCATCCATTAGATAGAACAACTTCAGATAAAAAATAACCCATCCATTAGACAGAACAAGTTCAGATAAGAACAAGTTCAGATAAAAAATAACCCATCCATTAGATAGAACAACTTCAGATAAAAAATAACCCATCCATTAGATAGAACAAGTTCAGATAAAAAATAACCCATCCATTAGATAGAACAACTTCAGATAAAAAATAACCCATCCATTAGATAGAACAACTTCAGATAAAAAATAACCCATCCATTAGATAGAAACAGTTCAGGGAAAAAAGTAACCCATCCATTAGATAGAACAAGTTCAGATAAGAACAACTTCAGATAAAAAGTATCCCATCCATTAAATAGAACAAGTTCAGCTAAAAAGTATCCCATCCCTTAGACAGAACAAGTTCAGCTAAAAAGTATCCCATCCCTTCAGATAAGAACAAGTTCAGCTAAAAAGTATCCCATCCATTAAATAGAACAAGTTCAGCTAAAAAGTATCCCATCCCTTAGACAGAACAAGTTCAGCTAAAAAGTATCCCATCCCTTAGACAGAACAAGTTCAGCTAAAAAGTATCCCATCCCTTAGACAGAACAAGTTCAGCTAAAAAGTATCCCATCCCTTAGACAGAACAAGTTCAGCTAAAAAGTATCCCATCCATTAGACAGAACAAGTTCAGCTAAAAAGTATCCCATCCCTTAGACAGAACAAGTTCAGCTAAAAAGTATCCCATCCCTTAGACAGAACAAGTTCAGCTAAAAAGTATCCCATCCCTTAGACAGAACAAGTTCAGCTAAAAAGTATCCCATCCCTTAGACAGAACAAGTTCAGCTAAAAAGTATCCCATCCCTTAGACAGAACAAGTTCAGCTAAAAAGTATCCCATCCCTTAGACAGAACAAGTTCAGCTAAAAAGTATCCCATCCCTTAGACAGAACAAATTCAGATAAAAAGTATCCCATCCATTAGATAGAACAAGTTCAGATAAGAACAACTTCAGATAAAAAGCATCCCATCCATTAATTAGAACAAGTTCAGCTAAAATGTATCCCATCCCTTAGACAGAACAAGTTCAGCTAAAAAGTATCCCATCCCTTAGACAGAACAAGTTCAGCTAAAAAGTATCCCATCCCTTAGACAGAACAAGTTCAGCTAAAAAGTATCCCATCCCTTAGACAGAACAAGTTCAGCTAAAAAGTATCCCATCCCTTAGACAGAACAAGTTCAGCTAAAAAGTATCCCATCCTTAGACAGAACAAAAGTTCAGATAAAAAGTATCCCATCCATTAGATAGAACAAGTTCAGCTAAAAAGTATCCCATCCATTAGACAGAACAAGTTCAGCTAAAAAGTATCCCATCCATTAGATAGAACAAGTTCAGATAAAAAGTATCCCATCCATTAGATAGAACAAGTTCAGATAAAAAGTATCCCATCCATTAGATAGAACAAGTTCAGCTAAAAAGTATCCCATCTATTAGATAGAACAAGTTCAGATAAAAAGTATCCCATCCATTAGATAGAGAACAAGTTCAGATAAAAAGTATTTCCATCCGTTAGATATAACAAGTTCAAGATCAGATAAAAAGTATCCCATCCATTAAATAGAACATGTCCAGATAAAAAACAGCCCATCATAAGACAGAACAAGTTCAGATAAAATGTAACCCATGAAGCCAGCTCATTAGGGAGACAAAGCATATGTATGTGAAGACAGCACTACTGTACCAGAAACATGTTCACTATATTTCTAATATTATGTGCATACTGACACACCTTGATTAAAATAATCAATTTGACATTTTTTGCTTTTCACAGTCAGTCTGTTTTCCTCAAATCAGACAGCAAAACTTGGAGTTACATCGACTTTCTCAAATGACTCATTGTTTTGTTTGTTTATTATTTTAGCTACTTTGTTAGCTTTCTTTGATAACAGCGTAGGCCTATTTATTTTAGTTTCCCCTAAAATTCAAGAACACATTTTAATCTTTCTAGCAAGATGCAAAATAGGGAGGGGCAGGGGGGGGTGGGGGAGAGCTGAAAGAAACTGGAGATGAATGGGGCACTCCCCAGAAAAGAATCACAGCTGAGGTTTTAAAGCTAAAAATTTGCAGTTTAAAACTCATTCATTAAGAATGTCAGTCTTCAATACAACAAACAAACAAACAAACAAACAAATTTAAAAAAAAAAAAAAGAAAGAGAGAAAAACAGAAAACTCTGTTTCAAGATGATTCAGATAGCACTTTGAAATGAATTTACATGGTTTTCTCCATTGCTTGTTCAGACTGGATTTGGAAATAATATATACAAGGTTTTGTCTACTGCTCCAGTTCAATAAAGAAATGATTGCCAAGAATGGAATATCGACAGAATGGAGTGGTAGCCCTATGGTTAAAAGCCACTGCCTAAGAAAACCAGGACTTTTCTCCCCCTCACATAGATCTTGAGTGATGGTCTAGGTGGTAGTTTTCAAATGAGACCGAAACTTCTCTCTCTAGAGTTGTTATTGTTGCTGTTCACACTGCTCAGTATGTTGCTGCCTACTCTACATGCTCCATCTCTAATGTCTGTGGTTTTTGTTTGTTTGTTTGTTTTTTGAAGTATTATTGTTAGTGTAAAGTTTCAAAGTGCTGTGACAATTCGGTGTTAAGTTATAAGTACATTCTTGCTGTTTATTGGATAACCCTCATTATCTAGTACTGTAAGCCGAACATTTAGCATCTAACATTTAGCTTTATCCATGACAAAATTGATACTGAAGGATTAATTTTAGCTAATTATTTGTTTTCATAAAATCAAACTACTGATCATAAAATGTACAGGTACTAAAGGTTACTAAACCTGAAGCAGCAGGATTTAAGTAACTGAGCAAGTGGTTATGCCTATTACAGTATTTTCACACAGGGCAATAACTAAGTATAGCATATATATAGTATATAGTATATAGTACACAGGACAAGACTTTCACACATGGAAATCATGAAGCATTTCACTGACATCATGCTCACCTGTTAGTTCTTTTTATGCACTGCATAGGCTCACATTGAGATTTCAAGGTCCATTTGACTTATACGCAGTTACTTCAAAAACTCATATATATTCCGTAATACTGTTTATTAAGAAGAAACACCACCTTGATTGGGTGCAGAGAAGTATGTCTGATGGAATGAATGTTTTGAGTAAACCAGATAAATATGCTTTAACACTTAAGAAATTAAATGTAAACATGAGAATTGTTTCCCTGACATAGTGAAACTATCTTGCTCTGTAACATCTACTCCCCCCACTAAAATCACATATGAATTCATGGCATCCAGTTGAAGTTCAAGTGAAATTTTCTCTCCTTGTGAACCTGGTTAGGGTCACCAGGATCTGGAAGCAGTCGACAGGGAAGGCTCCAATGGTCCTGTTGTACAGGTTCAGGCTTAGGTCTGTGCAGCCTAGTAGCTGTGTTTGGGCAGCGTTGTGTTCGTTGACCCTAAAGGTCATGTTGAAAAAATGTACGCAGATGTCAGCCACCTTTGGAAGAGAGCCCAGGCACATCAGGGGAGACTTGTCCGCTGTGACACCAAATATTATACTGAACAATAAAAAATAGTGTCAAAGATTTCAATGAAAAGATCTAAGTAAAATGTATCAGATAATAATTGTTAATTTCATAATCACACACCTAAAATCAGACATGTTACTTGCTGGCAGTTCCAAGCAAACATTTTAATAGTCAAAGTGATATTAACTATTTACAAAATCTAAGAAATTTAAACTATAGAGTTAAATGTTCATAATTTCAGAATATACACACAAACATAAACCAAACAATACATTAGAAATACACACATACAAATACACAGGAAAAAAACCCAATATCCTATCTATCTATCTGTTCGTTCGTTTGTTATTTCTTTATTGTCTACTTCTGTCTATCTAGATCAATCGATCGATCTATCTATTGATCTATCTATCTATCCATCCATCTTTATATCTATAGACATACACACACACACTCACATATATATATATATATATATATATATATATATATATATATATATATATATATATATATATATATATAACATATACATAGAGATAGATAGACAGATAGACAGACAGATAGTAGATAGTAATAGATAGACAGATTAGGTAGATAGATGGATAGACAGACAGATAGATGGATAGACAGATAGATGGACAGATATATAATCTAAATAATCTAAGCATCAGTTAGGGGCAGCAGTGTAGACACCTCCTATACTGCTAATTATGCATGAATTGAAATGATCTGCTAAGTAAAGATAAAAATTGTATGTCTTCACTTTCTTTTGCCAAAAACAGACTCTAGCAGGAAATTAGTCTTTGTTGTTTGCATGAAGGAAGAAAAAAAAAAATCAAACCAAACCAAACAAAACTAAACAAAACCAAACCAAACCAAGAATATAAATTCATACGCAGTAAACTGGCTTTGCAAGATTTTATCTCAACAATATGATGTATCAAACAAACTGAAGTACGAAGCATCCTGGAGTTCAAGTTCATATTGCTTATAGCCCAGCCGACTACTAGAGCTGTATCAGAGCTAACACCAAATCAAAACAATAACCAGGTTAAGATAAAAGACAACAGTTAAAAACCATGCTCGCCATTAACCTTGCAAGTCTAAATTGCAATTAAAGAACAACAGCCGTAAAATAATATGAGGTGAAATTTATTGATCTCTTGTAAAAGGAAGCATCCTCAGTCATGTGACAGCAAAAGCATTGTATTCAGCATCAAATTGGATGTTCTTGTGGTGGTCATCTCTGCTTTTTCCTCTCAGCAGTATCAATAAAAACACTGTCACTTACAAAATTGCTTTTTGGTAGTTTAAGATTTCTAAGGCTCTAATGAAAAGTGTGTTTTGAATGACACATCATAATCATGCTTCTTCCAGTTGTGGAATATTTCAGAAAATATATGCACACAATAAGAAATGAGATACATTTTGCATGGGTACACAGTAATTATGCAGACAATTATAGGTATGTATTTAAACTGAATAAATACAGACCTGATATATGGGCTTTGTGAACTACTTTTCCATCCAAAGAAAACTGAAGATCCAGTTCCTGAAAGAATAATCCATATTTCATTTGTAACATCAACAACATGTGTAGTACAAATGGATTGCTTAAAATCAATAAATCATAAATAAAAGGTATGTTCAATCTGTGGCAGACATCTCAAGAATGACTATCTGTAATCTGTGTAAAAGGGTCTGAAACTGATCTAACTGCTTTCCAGAGAACATAATCAGACACAGCCTTTCAAAATTGACCAACCTAACAACCAATCTCACCTCCTCTCAAAATTAACAATACTACAATCTTAAGATTGAAATGTACAGTGAGTGGATACGGTTTAAATCTTCATTGTATACTTATTACAAGTAACCATTTGTATACAAACATGTTTGAAGCTTGTTAAACAGCAACCATTTTGAGAACATACACTAAACAGCAAACCTGATACCAAATTGTGAATACCATAAATCTAAAAACGAAATAAATCTCAGAATATGCTACACTCAAACCTGTAGTTTAAAGCATACTATTCATACCATAATTATAATATTACTAAGCATGTGTGCAAAGTGGAATTTTCTAAAAATGTTGACATGAAGTGTGATGAATAGATAACAGTTTGTGACCAACACCAACTGATAAGAAAAGCATTTTGGAAGCTGATAACACATATGTAACTGTAAACACAAGATCACCCAGGACACCTACGTGAGTTTTTGAAACAAAAGTGAAATTGGAGCAAGCTGTTGAATTGAGGTGTAATCTCTTGCTGGTGATCTGAGAGCAGCAGACACAGTAGCGTTCAAAGCAGTCACAATACCCAAACTTGAGTGGCATGGCATAGGTGAAGTTTGCAGTCCTGTTGCGTGAACTCAGCAATATAGGTCCGTTCAGATTGAGGGGGTCCACTTTGTTCAGAAACTGCGTTTCCTTCATAATGTGTCCTATGTCCTCAAATGACACACTCAAATTCCACTTGTGCTGCACAAACACCAGCTGGGGAAGCCACTTGGGTGCTGCACCAATCACTCCCAACTGTTCTAAAGTTTTGTTTTTTATTTTCTCACCAATGTTCACTGTCTTGTTCTGCACTTTGATACCCAGTTCATAAGTCTTGTTTTTAACCTGATTGTCCATGGCTTTAATACTTAGCTTCTCACTTTCTTTCTTGTGATTTTCTGGTTTTTTAGTCTCTGCTGCTTTTTTACCATTATTATGATTTGTACCACTACCAGTCATGTTCTTGTGTGTGAGGTCATCTCGTGGAAAGTGAGGAGCTCGTAATACATTCAGCACAGATTCTTTTTGGTGACTGTCTCGATGTGTGGTTGTGGTATGTTTCCTTGTAACACCAACATGCTTCTGCTGACGTTCTTGAATGTGGAAACTTTCCTGTCCAGGGAACGACATTAAGTCACCTGAAACAAATTTAATCATGGCAGTACAAGTCTTCACTTTAGAAACTAATGACACCTAACAGTTTAATACTTAAGATCCAAGTGTGAGTGCTACTACTACTAATCTTACAATAGAAGTTACATCTACCATAAACACAACACCTGTTATTGTGTGTGTGAGAGAGAGAGAGAGGGAGAGAGAGAGATAGAGATAGATAGATAGATAGATAGATAGATAGATAGATAGATAGATAGATAGATAGATAGAGAGAGAGAGAGAGTGTGTGCGTGTGTGTGTGTGCTCTGTGTGTGTGTGTGTGTGTGTGTGTGTGTGTGTGTGTGTGTGTGTGTGAAATATTAGTGTGTCAGTACAGTACATTCTGTGTCATATAATATGTGTAATGCACAATTAATCTAAATATTAGGCAGATGGCAGATGACAGAAATGCACAACACATTATAACTTATATAAGAAAGAACTTTGAAGGACCACCCATAATGAAG
The DNA here is from genome assembly GCA_030674185.1 of Monoplex corrugatus. NCBI lineage: Eukaryota > Metazoa > Mollusca > Gastropoda > Littorinimorpha > Ranellidae > Monoplex > Monoplex corrugatus. The sequence continues at coordinate 48,223,816 of CM060307.1, forward strand.
GATGAAGTTAGAGCAGCACTGAAAAAGATGAAACAGGAAAAGCCCCAGGACCAGACAACATTACCACAGAGATGACTGAAGCCCTGGAGGAATTCGGTATTGAAAAAATAACAGTCCTCCTAAATGAAATTTACGACACTGGAAAAATCCCCAAAGATCAATTTTCATTGCACTTCCAAAGAAGACAGGGGCTATAGAATGCGAACTCCATCACACAATCAGTTTGATGAGTCATGTAACCAAGATCCTATTAAGAATAATCATGATGAGGACAAGGAATAGAATCAAAAGAGAAATAGCAGATGAACAGTGTGGATTTGTGGAAGGGAAAGGAACTATCAATGCCATATATATCCTAATGTCTATCATAGAGAGGTCAATCAAGGTGAACAAGGATTTATATTTATGCTTTGTTGACTATACCAAGGCTTCCGATCGGGTAAGACATGAAGAATTGATCAACCAACTAGAAAGACTCAATATTGATGGAAAAGATCTACGAATAATCAGAAATACGTATTGGGAACAAACAGCTGCAATGAGAATAAAAAACGATACAAGCTCTTTCCAAAATATCAAAAGAGGAGTCACACAGGGTTGTGTTTTGTCACCAGATCTGTTTTCACTTTACAGCGAAAACATCATGAGAAACCTAAAGACCCTGGATTAAAGGTTGGAGGAAAAATGATAACAAACATTCCATATGCAGATGACACCGTGCTAATTGCAGAAAATGAAAGGGACTACAAAACCTTGTGAATAAACAAAGTTTGAAATAGAAAGCAAAGGTAAGGGGTTGGAACTAAACAGCAGGAAGACTGAAGTCATGGTGATCAATAAAAAACATGAAATCCCCTCATGCAAAATAACAGCAAACGGCACAACCTTGAGACAAGTTGATAAGTTTACATACCTGGGAATGATCATTTCACCAGATGGCAGATGCACATCAGAAATAGCCAGCAGAATCGGCCAAGCCAAAACAACATTCAATAAGATGGAAAACATTCTACCCAACAAATGCCTATCAATTAACATCAGGAAGAGAGTTCTTGAATGTTATATAGAACCAATACCGTTGTATGGTTGTGAGGTGTGGACAGTCAACAAGCAAAGCCAGAACAAGATTGAGGCAGCCGAGATGTGGTTTCTGAGAAGGATGTTGAGAGTTCCATGGACAGCAAAGAAAACAAACCAGACAGTCTTGATGGAGGCTGACACAAGTAGATTATTCATAAAGAAGATTAGGAAAAGGCAGGCAACATTCATAGGCCATTTTATGAGGAAAGGGGAATTGGAACACCTGGTCACAACGGGAAAGCTGGAGGGAAGGAGAGCACTGGGTAGACCCAGGAAGAAGATACTAAACGGACTTGCAGATTGGCTGAAGAAAAGGAGGGTGGAAGAGATGCTTGAGGCAACAAGAGATAGAGACAGATGGAAGTCCATAATCACCAACACCATGCGGCAAGGCACCTGATGATGATGATGATGACAATTAATCTACATGAGTTTGGAGAATTGTGCAATATAATTTCTAACCAGTATTCATATAATGCTAAGTTACTAAATCTTGAAAAAACAAAACAAAGTGCATTATGATTATTGTAACAACCAGACAAAGATATCTGCATAATAAACTATCTCCATTAACCAGTTCAGTGCCTATAAGCCGTCAGCTGACGTTGCACAAAAGGTGTTGCTATATTGCCTAAGAGCCGTCCGCTGACGTTGCAGGAGTTTTCCGATTTTTCGTTCACAACTGTGTGAGCCAGTCAGCACACAGAAACACTGCACACTGAGCTATATGTGTCTACAATATAAAAATAGGATGTAAATTAGGATACGTCATAGGGAAGACACTTTTATTGTCGCTAATGATTTGGTAACTGGACCACGTGAAGTGGAGCACAATGGCGACGCAACCTTCGACAAGCCGAACGGTGGCTCACGTCAGCGGACTTCCACGACTCTAGAGGCCGTTCAAATGATTTTACAGCATGATGACGATGAGAGAATTTGTTATCTGATCATTCGCTTCAACATGAGGGTGGAGAAAGTAACAATGACCACGCCGACATTCAACGCTTGCTGGCTGAATCGATGCAAGCAGACGATAACAAGTACGAGTCAGACCGCGACTGCCGTGGTCAGTGCGAGTGGCGAGCGCGCAGGCCGTGACACTTCGGACTTTGGACCCAACAGCAGTGAACGTGATGGTACATGGTGAGATGGGTCACGCACGTGTTCGTGGTGTGGGAAGGGGGGAAGATGAGAAGGGGGAGAGGTGCAGAGGAGCTGTGCCCCAGTTAGACGGCATGGCAGGGGGCGTGGCGATCAGCGAAGTGTTTCGCTCACTGAAAATCTGTTGGCCTCCAAATGGACAACAGTCAGACATTCCTCAATTTTTATGAAATCCAGGATTGAAAGTGGGAACTGGTGACGTGTGCTATGCTTTTTCAAGCTGTTTCTGACTGATGAGCATGAGCTGATTGACTTATTTGAATAAGGATTCTGATTCTGGGCTTATTTTCTCTTGTTTTGATTGCAGAACCTGAAGAACAGAGAGAACCAATTCATGAGTGTCATGTAGTTTGATTGTTCAGTGTCTGAGTACACTGACTGTCATGTAGTTTGACTGTTCAGTGTCTAGTACAATCACTTTTATGTTTACCGAAACCAGGTCTATCATTGATGGGATGGTTACTTACTTATTTGTCTGCATGGGTTTAGTATCGTTTCATAAACATTTTATGATGTCATATGTTTTGTTTTCATTTATGTATGTAAACTGACAACAAACAAGTCATTTTCAGCTGTTTTTTTTGTTTGTTTGTGTGTTGGGTATCAATCTGTAGAGATGGAAACTTACTTTTTAGACAACACAAAAAAATTATTTCCACTTTGGAATGCCTGGACAGGTCTTTGCAATCAAGCTAAGAGAAAAATAAGCACAGATTCAGAATCCTCGTTCATTTTCCTTCAAAAAACACTGATGTTTCTTTGTTGTATCTCTTACAGTTTTTGCACTAGAATTTTTTGTTAATTATTACCCTCGAATCCTCAAAATTCCCCGGCAATGGGGAAGCACATGTTTACGTTTTTCTCTGGCACTGAAAGGGTTAACTTTATCATTTAAATTTCATGCTAGTGAAAAGGTTTCAGGGCATTGGCATTTTGGGATTATAATAGATAACCAACTAAAACCAGAAGCCTACATTATGTATAAATATTGATAGATATATATATACATATTATATATATATCTAATTGAGGAATTTTACAGCCAAAAATGTTATCTGACCAGTGCTATACTGAATTTCTGAAGCTTAAAATTGTTACTCATTCTTCTATGCCCATATTATGTCTAAAATAAATTATGTTTCAAACATTTGGGATAACTGTGGAAAAGAACATACGGGCAAAAATAACCCTGAATCTGTAAATATGTGCAAGTTCTCGACAAAGAAGCAAGATGGTTCCAGAGGGGAGTAAAGGAGGCAGTTTACATCGCCGCAAGGAACCCCACCCTCAACCGTGACCGTGGCCGACACAACCTGCCATCGGTGTACTCCTCACTTACTCAGTCACACTGTCGTGAGTTCGCTCACGGCAGTGCGCACTGAAGCCAGTTCTCAACCCAGCAGTTGTGCTGAAGAAGTCGGCTGGATCGCCGATGAAAGCTACGCAGTAGGTAGCCTTTTTTGTAACTGAGAACCAGGTTCAACCAGGTAGCCATTATGCAAAAAAAATTTCATTTTTGTGAGTTACAATGGAGTCCACCTTAAGAGAGCCTGCCTACAAAACATTTCCAACAATAGTGTACTTTATTTTTATTTTCCTTGCCCACTTCCTTCTCTTTCCCTCTTGTAAAACACAAAATCTATAATCACACATTTGAGAACTAATGTTTCTTTGTATGAAAGTGGTGTTGTTTCCCAAAGGCCAAGCTTGTTAAACTTAATGCTACACAATTTTGCTCTGCAATGAACATGTGGCCAAGAATGGTATGAAAGCATCATACACTGTGTGTATTGTACAGCAATCAGCATGATGTAACATCAGAAGTGATGTGTATATGCAGTTTGTGCATGTTTTGTATGCATGCATGTGTGCGTGTGTGTGTGTGTGTGTGTGTGTGTGTGTGTGTGTGTGTGTTTGTATCTGGCTTCGTCAATGACTGCATCATAAAACTGGCTGGTAAGCGAGAATGATGTATACAACTGGGAATGTTGCGAATACCTTAAATCCACCCGCAAGGCAACAAACAATCAGCACTGTGTAAGGTCAGTGACTTTTCTTGTTTGTAGAGCTCTATTGTGAACTACTGCTATAAAGAATACAGTTCCACCTCAACTGAATTTCCTTGTAAATGAAATCCACTGTACATGACTGATTTACCTATCAACTTATCAAGTGCTGAATCTTTCAACTTTCCTAAAATGATTAAAGACATAAACGAGCATGAGCGCACATGTTTGTGTGTGTGTATGACTATGAGTGTCACTGTCAGTGTGTGTGTATGTCACATGTGCATGAGTCATTGAGTGTGTGTGTCACTGTGTGTGCGAAGAGAGAATCTGAAAGCAAGCAAATGAATGTCACTGTGTCACAGTGTGCGTGTGCACGCGCGCGCGTGTGTGTGTGTGTGTGTGTGTTTGTGTGCGCGCATGATGTGCGCCTGCACATCAGAACAGAGCTGAGTTGAGTAAGTAACCGTCACTACGGGCAGTCATCAGTCAATCTGTATTCAGTCAATCAGTGAGTGCATGTGAGGGTGTACTGCGTCTGCGTCCCGTGATCGTCTGAAGTATCTAAGCATAGATTTACGTCTTTCTTACCTTTTGGAGGCAATGAAAATAATAAATAGATCAAGGAAACAAAACACACAATCAGCAAAACAACGAAGACACGTTTCTGCCGACGAATAACTGCCATGATGCAAAGTTGTTTGCGTCACGTGATATTGCTTAGAGTAGTGTCCCTTCCCGAGGCTCGGAGTGGAGTGAGGTAGGGACACCGTCGGCGCAGTGCGTTGTACTGTTAGCATTCTTGATTTATTTATTTATTTATTTTATTTTTATGACGACCGTAAGATAGCAGTGGCTTTGCATATAAACCAAAATCTGAATGCTAAGGCATATGTTCTGAATTAAAACTTTCAGAGTCAGGAGAGTTTGGCCTTTGTGGTTGTTTTAGAAGATTAAAAGCAGGTACTGAGGTAGGCAGTCTTGACTTTAGTCCCATAAAATAAGCCGATGAGGGTAAAAGCAACGAAGACTTGCATTGCAGTGACAAGGACAAAGAGAAGAGAGCAACAGATAGACAACACACACAAACACGCACACACACACTTTTTTTTTTAAAGCAGACAGAATGAACTCCGTGTCTGGTCTGTTACATCAAAAACGAAACAAACCTTCAAAGCAAAAACTGCTATGGGATTGGGGAGAACGGGTGAGGGGAGAGACAGAGACCCAAAGCGTTCTGCCAGTCTGTTCGGTCCTCCACAAGGTTAGGTTAGGTCTTCGACCTTTGTGGAGTGCTGCCACCCAATTTTTGGATGGCTCATTCTGCACGTGTTTTGACAGTCCTCTCCAACTGCTGTCCTAAGCAGCAAGTGTGATGAGGTTTTACACACAGAACAAAACGATCGTCTCTTGCTTTGGGAGCAGACCTTCCGCTGGCAGAGCACTCTGGGAGGGTCACCAAGGAGAGACCTTTTCTGCTCCCAAAGACATTATGTAAAGAAAAACAGTTCTTTTACGACGTCTTTGCCTGCTCCCCATCTCCCCATTTTTTCCCCCGAGCAGTGTGTGCCGCAAAAGTTTCTATATCGTTCGTGTTATTGTAAATGAGACAGTTCATTCTGTGAAGTAAAACATCTTTTGTACAAAAGGGCAGAGGTTCACCTACGTACATTCTTTTCAAAACAGATATAGATGTAAGCACACACATCACACACACACATACACACGCATGCACGCACACACGCACGCACGCACACGCACGCAACACACACACACACACACACACACACACACACACACACACACACACACACACACACCACACACACACACTTAGATATCCCTCCAGTCGACGTTAAATGTTCTGATAATTAATTCTTTTAAAGCAAGTGTTTCAGCCCTTAACTCCTGACACTCCCTAGTATACACTTAATTCTTTATTGGAAGCTTTCTCAGAAAAAAATGATTACAAAAGAATTGACTCAGCAGAGATTTGGTTTTATCGGAGACTACTACTTGTCAAATGGACAAATAGAAAAACTAATGAAAGTGTCCTAGAAGAACTTGATTCCACTAGAAAATTACTAGCAGACATCAACAAGAGAAGACTAAAATACACTGGCCATGTGTCACGTAACAAGAACACGGACCTCATGGCAACCATGTTTCAAGTAAAAACAGAAGCAAAAAGGAAGAAAGGCAGACCTCCAATCCCATACATCTAGAACAACCAACATCAGTGGCCAAACTATTCAAAAATTTGTCCTCAAAAGCCAAGACAGAGCCGTTTGGAGGAGAGTGACGGTGTCAAAGAGTGCAGCGACCAACACTGAACTTGGTGATGCCGACAGGTGATACAGATGAGACTTTATTCCATCTATACTTTTCAGTGCATGTCCAGAGCCTTTTTCCAAGTCATCACTGAAGACATAAATCCTCTCTCTCTCTCTTTCTCTCTCTCTCTCCCCTCCCTCCCTCTCTCTCTGTCACAGACACGCACACAAACTCCACACACGCATGCACTTGAATACACACACACACACACACACACACACACACACACACACACACACACACACACACACACACTCTGTCTCTCTCTCTCTCTCACATACACACACACACACATCCACACACGCATGCACGTGAATACACACACAAACAACACATCCGGACACACACACACACACACACACAACACACACATCACACACACACACACATCCACACACACATACACACACATCCACACATGCATGCACGTGAATACACACTTAAACACACATACATCCGGATACACACATACACACACACACACACACACACACACACATCCACACACATACAAATCCACACAATACACACACACACACATCCACACAATACACACACACACACACACACGAACATAATTACACACACACACACACACACACACACACACACACACACCCCACACACACACACACACAAACGCACTCAAACATTCATACCTTCCTTTGAAAGAATGGAAGAGGGATGTTCAAGGTGTTGCTGACGAATACGTTTTACTCAAGCGATACGTGTGTGACTCAAAACACTGTCCGCACACGTGAACACCGGTCACTGCCTGTCAGATACATGTTGGCCGGAAATCCTGTTTTTCACCGAAGGAGAGGAAAGATTCACACTGACCGAACATTAGTATATGTGTGTGTTGTAGTGGTGAAAGTGATGGCGGTGTGTGTGAAAATCATCAATGTTACAAAGTTTCTCAAGTTCATCAACTGACTTTAAATAAATTTAGCTCGCAAATCTGTCACCTCAGTAAAGTTTATAAATAACTATGCTTAAAATCAAACCAAACCGAAAACAAAACAAAACAACACAAAAGAAAAAAAAAACATCAACCAGCCAACCAACCAACTAACCAACCGACCAACCAGCCAACCAATCAACACACCAAGACACCAACCCACCAACATACCAACCAACACACAACACATCAACCAGCCAACCAAGCAACCACGCAAGCAAGCAAGCAAACCAACCAACCCACCCACCAAGACACCAACCCACCAACACACCAACCAACACACTAATACACCAACCAGCCAACCAACCAATCAACCAACTAGCCAGCCAACTAACCAGCCAACCAACCAACCATCCAACCAACCAACCAAGGCAAGATCGCAAGCCATTCTGACAATCTCATTTTTACACAAGATTTATTAGGTCAACAGAAATCCAGACTATGCACGTCTCAAGGCTACAGTGACCTTGAAATAAACTTGAGTGAAGTGAGGATAATAGCTGACTGTCACATTAAGGCGAAACACCCCCCTCCACCTCCCCCACCAGCACAAATCTTTTCCCCGCGCTCCTACCTCTGCCACATACACGCCTACCCTACCTGTATTTCTGATTTCCTCGCCGTTTGGATTCTTGGACAGCTCCTACCTAGATAGTGCCTGGGGTTGTAGGGGAGTGAGGTGGCAGAGACCTCAACTTTTCCTGGGGCCAGCACCACGAAGGCGGCGCCCATCCCCTCCGAGCGTGGAGACGTCATCTTGAAAAATTGAAACTGAAACTGACAGCTCCGATCATTATCAGATAATCGCATTCTCTGCGTTCCTCATGTACAATAACATACTAAAAGATAAGGCCACTGTTTCTTCTTTTTTTGTGTATCACAACATTGGAACTCACTTCCTTCAACGGAAGAAGAAAGAGAAAAATGATAAACAGCATTCCATACGCAGATGACACCGTGCTAATTGCAGAAAATGAAAGGGACCTACAAAACCTTGTGAATTTACTCGAAATAGAAAGCAAAGGTAGAACTAAACAGCAAGAAGACTGAAGTCATGGTGATCAGTAAAAAACATGAAATCCCCTCATGCAAAATAACAACAAACGGCACAACCTTGAGACAGGTTGATAAGTTTAAATATCTGGGAACGATCATTTCACCAGACCGCAGATGTACATCAGAAATAGCCAGCAGAATCGGCCAAGCCAAAACAGCATTCGAGAAGATAAAAAGCAATCTTACCAACAAGTGCCTATCAATTAACATCAGGAAGAGAGTTCTTGAATGTTATATAGAACCGATAATGTTATACGGTTGTGAGGCTTGGACAGTCAACAAGCAAATAGAACAAGATTGACGCAGCCGAGATGTGGTTTCTAAGAAGAATGTTGAGAGTTTCGTGAACAGCAAAGAAAACAAACGAGACAGTCTTAATGGAGGCAGACACAAGAAGATCATTCATAAGAAAGATTAGGAAAAGACAGGCAATATTTATAGGCCATTTTTTGAGGAAAGGGGAATTGGAGCACGTGGTCACAACAGGAAAGCTGGAGGGAAAGAGAGCATCAGGTAGACCCAGGGAAAAATATTGGACGGACTTGCAGAGTGGCTGAAGACAGAGAGGGTGGAAGATGTGCTTGAGGCGACAAGGGATAGAAACAGATGGAAGGCCATGATCTCCAATGTCACGTGGCAAGGCACTTGATGATTATGATGACTATCATTACTAATATTAGTCTTATCTCATTCTCCTCTCTCCTCTTCGCTGTACTGTCCATATTGTACTCGTGTGTTAGCTGTGTGAGAAAATGTTAGTTGTACATGTTTGTGTGGGGTTAGCTGTGTGAGAAAATGTTAGTTGTACATGTTTGTGTGGGGTTAGCTGTGTGAGAAAATGTTAGTTGTACATGTTTGTGTGGGGTTAGCTGTGTGAGAAAATGTTAGTTGTACATGTTTGTGTGGGGTTAGCTGTGTGAGAAAATGTTAGTTGTACATGTTTGTGTGGGGTTAGCTGTGTGAGAAAATGTTAGTTGTACATGTTTGTGTGGGTTAGCTGTGTGAGAAAATATTAGCTGTACATGTTTGTGTGGGGTTAGCTGTGTGAGAAAATGTTAGTTGTACATGTTTGTGTGGGGTTAGCTGTGTGAGAAAATATTAGCTTGTACATGTTTGTGTGGGGTTAGCTGTGTGAGAAAATGTTAGTTGTACATGTTTGTGTGGGTTAGCTGTGTGAGAAAATGTTAATTGTACATGTTTGTGTGGGGTTAGCTGTGTGAGAAAATGTTAGTTGTACATGTTTGTGTGAGGTTAGCTGTGTGAGAAAATGTTGTTTGTACATGTTTGTGTGAGGTTAGCTGTGTGAGAAAATATTAGCTGTACATGTTTGAGTGGGGTTAGCTGTGTGAGAAAATGTTGTTTGTACATGTTTGTGTGAGGTTAGCTGTGTGAGAAAATGTTAGTTGTACATGTTTGTGTGAGATTAGCTGTGTGAGAAAATGTTAGTTGTACATGTTTGAGCGATTGCCCGTATTGTGCTCGTATGTTTGGCTGCGAGAGAAAATGTTAGCTGTACATGTCTGAGCGATCTGTTTGCAGCCTTTGTGTTGGTGTGTGTGCGTGTGTCAGCATGAGTCCCTGTGTAGGTGTCTGCTCTTGTTTGTGTACGTGCGTGCATGTGCACCTTCGTAATGTGTATGTGTGTGTGTGTGTGTGTGTGTGTGTGTGTGTGTGTGTGTGTGTGTGTGTGCGTGTGTGTGTGTGTGTGTGTGTGTGTGCGTGTGTGTGTGTGTGTGTGTGTGCGTGCTTGTGTGTGTGTGTGTATGTGTGTGTGTGTTTGTGTGCGTGCGAGTGAGTGTGTATGTGTTTGTGCTTGTGGGTGCGTGTGTGTGCATGTGTCTGTATATCTGTGTATGGGTGTATGCTTATGTGTTCATATGGAAGACTGTTCGCGTATCGTAAGCTCTGTGGACGACACGGTTGTATTCTTTTCTTGTTCATGTCATGTTTATATGATTGGTTTATCGTTGACTTGTGTTTTATGCATATCATTTTCTGTAAAGTGCAAACTTTAACAAACTTCAAAACACTGTACTACTCAAAGATAGTAACATTAGATCTCAGTTAACTTGTGACCTCACTGACCCCCAAAACACTTAGGAGCTTGCTTCCCGGGATGTTGTGCTGTGTGAATCGTCGTTATTTCCATTTCATTATCGTATACAGTTTGTTCACTAACAGGAGTCGAACGTTTTATAAGTACTCTATCAAGGCCTGTCAGAATTAAAAAGATGAAAATATTGATATGGTTTGACTTTTTTTAAAATGACCTGTCTGCGTTCACGTGGTTTATGCGCAACTGGCTTTTCAGCCGTCCACCAGACATGTGTTCATTTTGTTGAGCTGAAGCTACAGGCGGTGGGAAGGGATGTGTTAGTGTCTGGCTGTGGGTGTGTTCGTTGTGTACGTGGACGTTGGCGAATCCTCAATGACAGTCAAAAGGAGTGTGGGCGAACCTTCAGCACAGACGACCAAGCGTGCACAAACCACGACAACCGCGCCTTCAGTGGAAGTGATCAGACAGAAACTGAAGGCGGACACCTCACGTTCAGGCGCCGCCTTCAGTGCCTTCTCTCGAGGAGGAATGATGTCGTTCCCTCACGCCGACTACATCACCACCCACGCCGACTCCCACGCTTACGTCGGTGTCGGCGTCATCGGTTCGCTGTTGCTCACAGTGTTAGGGTGTATGATCTTTCAATACTGCAAGAACAAGCAGCGGGAACACGTTACGCAAGACAGCGAAAGACGAGGTATAGGCACGGTGACCTCTGACACACAGCAGGCATACCATAACGAACAAGAAGACCTTGCCCACGAGGTCGGCGAGCAGCACAGCGTGATGTCCAGCAGCAGTGAGGAAGGGGAACACCGACAACTCACTGCCAGTGCAGGAGCAGCACAGGTAGCACGCTACTGCCTCATCCCCGACAGTCCTGCTTTTCCTCTTAACATCGCCGACACAGTAGGCGAAACAAATTATCCTGACCGTGTAGGCGAAGCCAAAAGTACGGGAGAGGACATTCTGAAGTCCGACGCAAATAAAGACTTGGATAAAGTGGACACTATACAAAGCAGGGAAAGTCCTGCTTTTTCTCTTAGCATCACCGACACAGTAGGCGAAAAAAATGTTCCTGACCGTGTAGGCGAAGCGAAAAGTACCGGAGAGGACATTCTGAAGTCTGACGCAAATAGAAACCTGGACAAAGTGGACACTGTACAAAGCAGGGTCAACACTTCTGACGCGGTGATTACGGTCACACAGCATGACGACGATGAAGTCGACATAGGCAACACACATGACCAGACCAACAGTAGTGACCAAGCATCCGTCAAACAGACAGTACACAGTGACATCCGCCATTGCGAGGACCAGGCATCAGGCACATCACCAGCCCAGGAGCTGCCCAGTCAGATGGACACAGCCAGTGACGTGTCGGGATACCTGGCCACGATGGTGATGGACGTCAGCTCAGAGCACAGTGACGTCACAGGAGATCGTACTCGGAGCAGCTCGTCACGTACAACAGACGACAGTTGCCAGTCTTTAGAGTCATTCAGTCGCCTGCAGGAGGTGAAGGTAAAGCTTTGTCTTTAACAAATCAAAGTATTGTAGTGCGTATGATTCCCTTGTTTCTGACATAGGCCCTAACCTACTGAAAAAATGCCCTTTGTTTTCCTTTGGGATCTGTAGTAGTAAATAGTGGTAGTAAAAGTAGTAGTAGTAACAGCAGCAACAACAACAGTAGTAGTAGTAGTTTGTTGTTGTAGTAGTAGTTGTTGTTGTAGACTGGTTCAAAGCCTAAACCTCACAGCTTATACACATCCCATCCTTGGAAACTGGTGGGATTTGTGTTTCGCATGTACATGGTCGGGTCTGACTGCAATCAGTTGTCAAAACCAAAAAGTAAAAAGAATTTACTAAGATATGAAAACGTGTTCATTAGACCATTGAATGAGTTAGTGAATTGTGCAGTTTTAAATTTAGATGGCGGTGAGGCCCAGAGATGTCCATACCGACATATTCTATCCAACGTAGCTGGCATTTGATGTCAGTCTTCCAAAGGCGGATCTAGCTCTGGAAGTGTCCAGCGTTACCAATCCATCAAGAGATGCATTGCTTCAAATATTGCCCAAGTAGCAGAATTGCCCCGTGGGAGTGCCGGGGGCTCTTTCAGTATCCCCACATTCTGGAAATTCTGTGGTAGAAATTTCTTCTTCGTCATTCTCTTCGTTTCTGCGTTGTTCCTTTACATTCTGTCATTTCTTTGCATTCTGTCATTTCGTCCTATAATCCTCTGCCTTGTTGGTCCGTGTGTGTGTGTGTGTGTGTGTGTGTGTGTGTGTGTGTGTGTGTGTGTGTGTGTGTGTGTGTGTGTGTGTGTGTGTGTGTGTGTGTGTGCGTGTGGGCTGGCGCTCGCGTGTGTGTGAGAGATAGAAAAACTAACTTGATTCAAGGGTCATTCGCTGAACAAGCTTGAGTGTACTCCAGCTCAGCATTTGGTGTGTGTGGTGTGTGTGTGTGTGTGTGTGTGTGTGTGTGTGTGTGTGTGTGTGTGTGTTGTGGTGTGTGTGTGTGTGTGTGTGTGTGTGTGTGTGTGTCGCGCGCGCGCACACATACGCACGCACGCACGCACGAACGCACGCTCAAAAGAATCTGAGCGAAGATTTATCTGATATTTCAATGATCTTTATACAGTTTGGAACATTGAGGTACAATGAAAAATGGCAAAAACATTGTGCTTTGGCAGGATCAGTTACTTGTGTTTAGTGGCAACAAGCAGAAATATGACTGCATTTGTAGCAAGGATATCACCTGTCTGTGTGGATGGATGTGTTATACAATTATGGTTAACCTATTTATGGTGGATCTTTAGCAAATGTTTGTCCATGGTCAGACCTTTTGATAAACAGAGACTGTCATCTACTGTGACTGATTGGTTTCTTTTCAAATGAGTACACAGAAAATGCTTTATGTGTAGAGTCTCTCTGTCTGTCTCTGTCTCACACACACACACACACACACACACACACACACACACACACACCACACACACACACACACACACACACAGAGAGAGAGAACCAGTATTCACAAGAATGCATGAAGAGGAAAAACATAATGCTAAAATGAATGCAAGTCTTTTCTACACACACATGCACACGCTGCACTTACACACACACACACACACACACACACACACACACACACACACACACACACACACACACACACACACACACACACACCACACACACACAAAAACCAGTATTCACAAGAATGCATTAAGAGGAAAAACGTATTAGTGCTAAAATGAATGTAAGTCTTTTCTACACACTCATGCACACGCTGCACTTATACACACACACATACATACACACACACACACACACACACACACACACACACACACAACACACACACACACACATACACACACACACACACACACACACACACACACACACACACACACACACACACACACACACACACACACACAATACACACAGAACCAGTATTCACAAGAATGCATGAAGAGGAAAAACATAATGCTAAAATGAATGCAAGTCTTTTCTACACACACATGCACACGCTGCACTTACACATACATACACACACACACACACACACACGCACGCACACACACACACGCACACACACACGTACATGTACACACACGCACGCACACACACACCCACACGCACGCGCATGTTGCACCTACGCGTCTGCGCACGCACGCAGATTCTTAGCATGACTTAATCGGTTTTATTTCTATAAGAAAAAAATTCTTCAAACTGAATGCTTCAATATTTTTAGCACATGGTTATCTCAGTGTCAAAACGAGTTTTGCGAAAATACAACATCTTGTCTCGATTTGGCTTAAAATGTTTAGATATGTATTGATTTTGCAGGTGGTAAGCTGACGCTGCTTGTCGATCTTCCATATGACGCTGCTTGTCGATCTTCCATATGACGCTGCTTGTCGATCTTCCATATGACGCTGCTTGTCGATTTTCCATAAAACGACAGTCATCCTAAAATGAACAGACTGGGGGGAGGACTGGGGGAACTGATGATGTAGAAGTTTTTGTGTTTCAGGCGCAGGCTGACTTCTCCCCATACCATATTGCCTGGAGCACACCTCGCTTCTCTCAGCATCCTTCTCTGAAACCGCGCCATTCGCAGAAAAGTTCTGCTGCCAAAAAACTAAACCTGGATGGTGGGGGTGGGAAACACTGTGACACCATACCCGAGACAGTCGGTGAGCAGAGCCAGTCGTCCACGGACAGCCTGGAAGCCAAACGTGACGGTCAGCGGTCGTCTGAAGACATCCATGGCTGGGTGTCCAGGAAGCCTGAGGATGCTTGGAACAGACCCGTTTCTGCTGACTATCGCACCCCACGACCTGTCTTCAATAAGGACAGACGGAGAAGTTTGGGCACTTGGCGGGCTGCAAGTGAAGACAGTGCTGAACAAGAACAGCTTCCGCTTCTTGCCTACTCTGTTTCAGAATATCGGAGAAGTTTAAAGAACATTGCCAGTGAAGCAGGCAGCACTGAAGATTTTAAGGAGGCCATGTCTCCGGAGCAGTCATACAGCTTGCCATCAGCTCACTCTTCTAGCCTACAGTCCGCAGCATTTTACAGTGACATGGATGCCTGTGGAATGTCACTGTCCATTGCTAACGTTTCTCCAGTGTACAGTGCTCACAACGAAGAAGAAACTCTCCTAAACTTGACATCAGATGTACCCGTCAACATGGACAGCACGCTTGCTGATTTTCCAGAAATTACGCACAGCAGTGTTGGAGAGTGTAGCGCTGCATCTGTATCAGCATCATGGAATAACAAAAACGATCAAAATCAAGACCCCACGACAGCATCAGAGGATGCACAGAACAATAATAAGACTGTTTATGGCTTCGACACTTCACAGTCAGCAACAGAGACTTCTCTGTCGTCAGCAGAGTCTTTGATACAATCTTCCACATCACCCTCCTACATACACTCCTCTGGAAGTGAGCAGTTTTCTTCTGACCCCTCACCAGAGCAGATGCACACACTGTCAAACAGATATGAGAGAGTTGATGTAGAAAGTGGTTCAGCTGTGTCAACATCATCTGGTTCCAAGTCACCCAGATCAAGGGCAGTGGGCACGATGGACATTTTTAAAATTCCCTATCCCGTACACTCTACTGTACTGACGACTTTAGCCGTTCCCTCGTGGAGAAAAGGTGCAGACAAAACCAGCCTACCAAGGTCAGTATCATCAACGGCAAAGCCCATGGTACAGGGAACATTGTTAGATCCAGGTCACAGGCAGCTGTGCAGGTCCAGGACGTCAGAGTCTATCAGCTCTTCCACCCACAACCTTCATCAGCCGATGAGTCTGGGTTCATCCAGTGACGTCAGCGTTGCAGGATCGTCTGCCAGTCGGCTGTCTCTACAGGACCCTTCCTTCACCTGGGACAACGAGTTCACTGCCTCAGATTGCGCTCACAATGACTCTCTCACCTGGGAAGACGATCCGTATCTTAATTGATATACCAAATTTACCTGGTTGTTGTGATCCGTATCTTAACTCAGATGCCACAGTTACCTGGTTGTTGACAACAGTTTATGGTTCTGTTCAAGCAATGAAGTGGTCTAAAAAAGCAAACTGATCCTGCTACAAGTTGTTATATCCTTTTTTTCGGATCATTTCTCGTCATTGAATTTCTTGGACGTCTCTGGAAACGTTCCAAAATGAAGCTCAGCTTGTTGCTGTACATTGGTGTCCAGAGAAACATTCAGGCAATTACCAGCTTCCGCCAACAGGTTGCTAAGAAAACTTACATCATGCTGTCGTGATGTTTGATGTTAAACAATGTACTTTGTCGCTCAAGAACCAGAAAAAACACGAAAAGAGAATAAGAATGCGTATTTAATACAACAAGACAAGACATAAAAGCTTTTTCTCACACTGGACCGAGCTGCAGGCAAATTTCAGTCTTTTTTCCCTAATTTTTGTATCTGGTTTTTTTAATTTTTTTTATATTTTTTTTTTTATCTTACGCTTGACAAAGGCCAGTTGGCCGAAAATTTGCGCCTGTCTTGTCTGGTTGTATTAACACGCGTTCTTATTCTCTGTTCGGGTTTTTTCTGGTTCCTATTTACTTGAGCGCGGGCAGTCACACTTGTTTTGGATTTCATGTCGCTCAAATTGACGTAACATAATGGAATTATTTAAAGTGTATTTGCGTACGTACTCGGTTGACGCAGATTCGATTTTGCATGTTTTGTAAGTGTATGCTTAATTAACTTGATCCCGGCCTGCCCCTCTCCCCCCCCCCCCACCCCACCCATGGGGATACCGGGGGTTCTTTCAGTATAAGCAATATCCACACCTTCTGGAATTCTGTGCTAGACATTTCTTCTTTTTTGTCACTTTTTTTCTGCCTTGTTCCTTTGCTTTCTGTCATTTCTTCTTACAATTGAATCCTTCCCGAAAATGGAACATTTTCAAAAAAGTGTTTTCCCCACTCCCTCCTTCCTTACAGATTTTGAGTTTTCATTCAATGAAATTGGCCTGGTCTTAAGCCGCAAATATACTGTACAAAAGTTTGCATGCTATAGCTGTGCACCTTGTGAATCATGTGATATATGTATCCCCAACTGCACACCTATGATTACAGATACTTTCAAAAAATGGAGGATCATACGTGCAAATATTTTTATAATGTGATTCAGTGGTCCAGATGATAATAGTGGATGGAGAGTGGATGTTAAATTTAGTATGTGGCAGCCGTTGTCTGTGTGCCACCTATCGTTGCTCTGTCTACCTGCATTATAGTCTGCTGTGGGGAGGGAGAAGAATGGCAGAATGGTTCAGACGTTCGTCCGCCAATAACTTAACTCGAGGTTCCAGGGTTCGTTCCCCGTACAGGCCTCGAATTTTCTCCTCAATTGGACCGGAAAATCGAACTGAACTGAACGGAAGGGGACGAAAAACGAGTCGAACTCGTGTGCCTTCAGGCTGGGAACGCTAAAGATCCCACGGCAGTTAAAAATCGTAAAGAGCAGGACATTGCCCAGCTGCCTTGGTATAAAACACTGGAGAGATAGGCTGATTTCCCAGGTCCGATCCCTTGAAGACCAATTAGCCGTCTTGCCTTTCTGAAGTCTTGGTTAAAAAAAAATGAATATGAATGAATAATATTTGACGCGAAGGAGAGGGGAAGGGCGCCGTCCTGGTGGTGCTGGTCCCGGGAAATGTTGAGGTCTCTTCCACCTCACTCCCCTAGGACCCCAGAGTTATGGACTTATCTAGGAACGACCTCAGGACCTGACCAGATTGCGAGTTTACATGCAGGCCAAAGGCTTGTGCCGTGATCATTCTGGATCTTCTCCATCACATGGTACCTGTGATGTTAGTGCATATGAATTCATTCCGAGCGCGGAGACGTCGTCTTGAGAAATTGAAACTGAAATTGAAACTGTTTGAATTAAACTAACTTTCGCATAAAATTGGGAGCTGCAGGAATAATTCTAAGTCTACTATCTTTCTTGTGATAATATGCTAGGCTGTTCGCCAGCAAGTCGTATTGTGAACTGCAGGTATAATTGACGAGGCTAGCTGCTTTTCTGTGATGGTATGTTAGTCTGCTTACCGCCACGAATGTTGTGAACTGCAGGTATAATTAGTCAGACTACATGTTTCCTCTGATAATGTTAATCTGCTTACCGACACTAACATTGTTTCCCCCGTGGGGATTCCGGGGGTCCTTTCAGTATAAACAGTATCCCCACCTTCTGGAAATTCTGTGCTGGAAATTTCCTCTTTTCTGTCACACTCTGTTTCTGCCTTGTTCCTTTGCTTTCTGTCATTTCTTCCTATCATTTTCTGCCATGCTGGTTCATTCACCTGTGTGTGATCGATGATGTCTTGCGTACTTTTGCTTAGGATTGATAATTGGGTACATGTATTAAGTGCATTTTTGTCTGTAGGGAGGCGAGATACGCGGAAACAATTTCAGGCAATTTATGCCCTTTTTTATATTTACTTTGGTGTCCTCAGATATGCTTAAATTTGTATTCGTCTTTTTTAAATTCCCTATGCGATGAATTGGACGGAGTGGTCACCGCCTGGGGCATGTCCTTAGATTATGCGTGCGAATGCATTGATATGTGTACTTAATTTTCTTCTTTCTTTCCTGTTGTTTTGTATGTTTGTATGGTTTGAAGCGATTATAGCCCTGATATGTTTCTACGCAGTCGGCGGGGTGTTAAACAACAGTAACAATAACACTAATATTGTGAACTGCACGTATGATTAGTCAGGCTACATGTTTTTCTGTGATAAGATTATTCGGCCTGTCGCCAACTAATACTGTGAATGCAGGTGTAGTTATAGGGCTAGCATTCACAGTATAGTTATCAGGCTGTCTTCTTTGCCGTAATAACATTAATCTGGTTGCCGTCAAGTAGTGTTGTGAATTGCAAAGTATGATTAATAACCATACCTGCTTTCCTGTTATAAAAACGTGCATTTAAGGGAAGCAAACAGGCCCCAACTGATATTCCTGGTTGGACAGAGTTAGTTCCCGCACCCCTCGCCCCTCGCCCCCCCCCCCCCCCCTTTAAGGGGTGGTCTGGGTGGTGACCTTTTGGGTGAGATGGTAAACAGACGTCCTGTGTACTGCAAGCATTCAACACATTAAAAAATAGTAGAACACACGCACGCACGCACGCCACACGCACCACACACACACACACACACCACACACACACACACCACACACACCACACAGAATCCGTGTCAATAAAGTTGTTCTTGCAAATTATATTAAAAACCCTTTGAATAGGTAAACTGTAACACAGGCATACAAAGTCAAAACAAAATAAAACAACTTCCCCAAAACAACAAACAACAACAAAAAAGTGGCACTACACTATGGTGACAGTGTCACCAAGGAGAGCAGCCTGAATTTTTATGTAATAAAGCTATTATGATGAGAAAGATTGTAAAGTGCAAAAGAATGATAAATAGATGATGAAACGAAACGGAACGAACGAACGAACAATGAGTTTCACTTCCAGTTTCATTTTCTCAAGATGACGTCTTCGCCTCTCGGAACGAATTCCATATGCACTAACGTCACAGGTGCCATGTGTATGGTGACCATGGCACAAGCCTTAAGCCTGCACATAAACCCACAAGCTGGTCAGGTCCTGAGGCCTTACCTAATCTGTTTTACTTAGTCTATATTTTATACTGGTATTGTATCAGCCTACCGCTGGATAACGAATGAATGAATGAATGAATGAATGAATAAATAATAGAAAAATACAACGCCACTTTAACAGTCGCTCTTTGTCTGAGGACGGTTATGCTCTGTTTCCCAATGAGTAACAGATACTTCAGGTTTACTGTGGTTAAAGATGATCCCCACGAACGATAACCATGACGCTCTCAAGTCAAAAGGTCAGTCACCGCTTTTGTGAAATAGAAACCAGAAACACACTAAAAGATGATAAGAACACATAGTTTATTGACGAAACAAGACCTGCTGACATTTTTTTGCCAACTGGTCTGTATCACACTTAAAAAAAGAAGAAAAAATAAAGCAAAGAAAAAAACGCGCGCGCACACACACACACACACACACACACACACACATCAACCGAAAACAAAAGAAAAAAAATCATGGACTGGATCAGAGACATTATATAGATGTCTTTGGACTGGATTGAATTGGATTGGATCGGATCATGAGTTTATACAGAATAGCTAGTTCGTTAATTTTTCATTTATTTTCTTTATATGTATGTTCCTTTTTTGAAGACAAGATACACATGTCATTTACATGTAACCAAGATTATTCCAGTGATAGGCTGATACAATGCCGGTATAAAATATAAACTAGGTAAAACATAGGCTAGGTAGGACCTGACCAGCCAATGGGTTTAAGTGCAGGCTTAAGGCTTGTGCCATGATCACCATACACATGGCACCTGTGACGTTAGTGCATATGGAATTCGTTCCGAGCGTGGAGACATTGTCTTGAGAAACTGAAACTGAAATGGATCATGTTCATTTTCTGCCTGAAAATGTGGGTTGCTTTCCTCGGGGAAAGCACGCCGCCATAGTACGGTGCCACCCATTTTCTTAATCCTATTGGCGTGTAATTTTTGTTAGTGGTTTCTTTTACACACTTTTGCCAGCCTCGATCTTTTTTTCGTGGGATATTTAACGTGCACTAAGTGCACGCTACACACGAGAATTTCGTTTATCTTTCGTTTCAGAATATAAAAACCCAGGCCGCTACTCGAGATCTAGTGATGGGGGAAATAAACAAATCCCTGAATCGAACCCGGGACATATCGCATCGTAGCTGATGAGTCGTCTATCCACTAGGCCACATACTCCAATATTGATCAAAGGATAACAGAAAAAAAAGAGATCGCAAAATTAACCCTTTGACTTCCACGCCACACCCTATACACCACCAGCAAAAATGTAACCCTTTGACCCCTCACCCACTATCCACCAGCTTCCTGCAAGAAGCTGGTGGTTAGGGCAAGGAGTCAAAGAGTTAACATTTTCAGGAAGCTAGTGGATAGGGTGAGGGAGGCAAAAGGTTAGATTTTTGCTTTGCTGTCATGGTTGACAAAGCGTGATGATGCTAGTAGATAGGCTTAGGGAGTCAAAGGATTAAGGACAACAGAGAAAAGTGATCCACGAAATAAAGGACGAAAGAATAGACCAAAAAAAATCTAGCACTTCTCTAGCTCCGAAAAGAGAAGAAGAAGAAGAAGAAGAGAAGAAGAGAAGGAAGGAGAAGGAGAAGAAGAAGAAGAGAAGAAGAAGAGAAGAGAAGAAGAAGAAGAAAAGAAGAAGAAGAAGAAAGAAGAAGAAGAAGAAGAAAAAGAAGAAGAAGAAAGAAGAAGAAGAAAGAAGAAGAAAAGAAGAAGAAGAAAAGAAAGAAGAAGAAAAGAAAAAGAGAAGAAGAAAAGAAGAAGAAGGAAAGAAACGAAAGGGGTGGTGGTGGTTGTACATACACAAATGTAAAATAGACAAAAACGAAACTCTAAAAAAAATTTGTTTTTTAAAAAGGAAAAAAAAAAAAAGCAGGATCTAGAAATTCGATCTCATTTGAGTAAATTTGTTTTTTGTTTTTGTTTTTTGTAGACTGGGACCACACAGTCGAGTTTCATTCACTTCACGAATGCGTCATTGAGGGTGTCGCTCAAATGTTTTGACCGACACCGCAGGTGTCTAAATCTCTCAGGCCTGGTTGACGCCAGGATATATCAT
This sequence comes from Monoplex corrugatus, assembly GCA_030674185.1. Taxonomy (NCBI): domain Eukaryota; kingdom Metazoa; phylum Mollusca; class Gastropoda; order Littorinimorpha; family Ranellidae; genus Monoplex; species Monoplex corrugatus. The sequence continues at coordinate 48,245,717 of CM060307.1, forward strand.
GATAGTAAGCGTAGAGTACAGCCCTGTCACGCAGTTTCAATCCTAGATGGAACTCCATAACATCATGATTATCATCATCATCAGCATCATCATCGCATTGTAAAAACTGTTCCAGATTCTGTGGCCATTAAGATGGCGTAAAAAGTGGGACGAAAAAAAAAGTGAGCAGAAAGGTAACTTCCCTGAGTGCAATGATCCTTTAAAAAAAGAAAAAAGAAAAAAAAGAATTCAAGCAAAGCGTTATGTTCCTTGAAGTTTTGATAGGATGTTTCAATCCCTTCTAAATGTGCCATTGCACTGTGTTTTTCATTTTTTCCTGAAAGGTATTCTCAGTGAATTTAATTAAGAGAAAAAAGTTTCAGTTTTTGTTTGTCAGGTCGATATGAAATGTTCAAGGTACGAACATTGTTTATGATGTACTTTAACCCTTTGACTCCCGCACCCTATCTACCAAATGCAAAAAACTTAACTCTTTGACTTCCTCATCCTATACAAAACTCCCTGCAGGAAGCTGGTGGATAGGTGAGGGAGTCAAAGGATTAAGTTTTTGCTTTGCTAGCATGGTCGACAATGCAGGATGCTGGTGGGGTAGGGCGAGGGAGTCAAAGGGTTAAATGATGTACGGAAATTTGTCAATAAAAAATTGCATTATAACAAGTTTTTTTTTTAGTGATCATCATGTATAGATGTACATACGTCTTGATATATTTTTTTCAGTCGACGTTTTCTTTAAATACATGACTAGGCCTGTGTATATTGAGTATGGATGACCATTTTGCTTTCATACATGAAACATGAGCTGTGAAGCAGTTTAGTCAATTTGGTCGTACAGTAATACCGATTGCATTGTTACAGGTGGTTTACGAATTGTATCTGGTGGTATATGAATTGTTACTGGTGATTACGAATTGGTACAGGTGGTTTATGAATTGTTACAAGTGGTTTATGAATTGTTACAAGTGGTTTATGAATTGGTAAGGTGGTTTATGAACTGTTATAGGTGGTTTATGAATTGGTACAGGTGGCTTATGAATTGATACAGGTGGTTTACGAATTGTTACAGGTGGTTTATGAATTGGTACAGATGGTTTGAGTTGTTACAGGTGGTTTATGAATTGGTACAGGTGGTTTATGAATTGGTACAGGTGGTTTATGAATTGGTACAGGTAGTTTATGAATTGTTACAGATGGTTTATGAATTGGTACAGGCGGTTTATGAATTGCTACAGGTTTATGAATTGGTATAGATGGTTTACGAATTGCTACAGATAGCTTATGAATTGTGACAGGTGGTTTATGAATTGCTACAGGTGATTTATGATAATTCAAAATAAAAGTTCAATTACTTTTTCTGAGTGTGACTGTATTTTTTTAAGCTTACATGAAAGTATCGGAGGCCAGAAAAGAAAGTGGCCAGCATACCAGGTAATATCTGTTCTTCTTACACGAAGAAAGCAGTGGTACCGAGGTACTGTCTTTGTTCAGCATCGATTCAGCACAAGTATTATTCCAAATTCTTCCCCGTGGGGATGCCGGGGAATTCTTTCAGTATAAACAGTATCCCCACCTTCTGGAAATTCTGTGCTAGAAATTTTATCTTTTCTGTCACTTCTCTTTGTTTCTGCTTTATTCCTTTGCTTTCTGTCATTTCTTCCTATCATTTTCTGCCTTGCTAGTCCAGTCATTTGTACGCTCGTATGTTGCGTACTTTCTCTTGGGCTTGATAATTGGGTACATGTGTTAGGTGCATTTTTTGGCTCTAGGGATATGAGATATGCGGAAGCAATTTTAGGTAATTTAGGTCCGTTTATATATATATTTTAATGTCCTTAGTTATGTTTAAATTTGTATTCAGGTATGTTTTTTAAATACCCCTGTGCGATAAATTGGACAGAATAGTCAACGCCAGGGGCATATTCTTAGATTACGTGCACGAATGCATTGATATGTGTACTTAATTTTCTTTTCCGTTGTTTCCTGTTGAAGTGTTGCATATGTTTTGAAGTGGTCATAGCCCTGATATGGCTCTACGCATTCGGCTGGGCTTTGAACAACAATAACAATAACAATCCAAACTCTGACGACAGAGCACAAAGTAATGGAATATTTTGTATTGATCCGACAGATGAGTAAGTTTACTGGTTCTTGTCACCTGCAGCCGGTCTGCCCACACATCCCTCCCCCCCAACCCCCACCCCCGGTGGTGATACCGGGGGCTCTTTCAGTATAAATAGTATCCCCTCCCACCTTCTGAAAATAATGTGCTAGGTATACTGGTCCTTATCACGTGCAGGAACCCCCCTCCCGTGGGGATGCCGGGAGCTCTTTCAATGCAAGTAGTATCCCCGCCATCTGAAAATTCTTCGCTGGAAATTTCCTCTTCTTTCTGTCAACTGTTATCCCTTACTTCATTGCTTTTCGCTATCTTTATCATCTTGTCCTGCTGGTCCATTCACTGTGTTGTTCCATAAAGATATACAGACTGTGGTGTGTAGTAGAACATCCAGACTGTGTGTCAGTGGACATACAGACTGTGGTGTTAGTGGACATACAGACTGTGGTGTGTAGTGGACATACAGACTGTGGTGTGTAGTGGGACATACAGACTGTGGTGTGTAGTGGGACATACAGACTGTGGTGTGTAGTGGGACATACAGATGTGGTGTGTAGTGGGACATACAGACTGTGGTGTGTGGACATACAGACTGTGGTGTGTAGTGGGACATACAGACTGTGGTGTGTAGTAGACAATCCAGACTGTGTGTGTAGTGGGACATACAGACTATGGTGTGTAGTGGGACATACACACTGTGGTGTGTAGTGGGACATAAGACTGTGGTGTGTAGTAGAACATCCAGACTGTGGTGTGTAGTGGGACATACAGACTGTGGTGTGTAGTGGGACATACAGATTGCGTGTGGTAGTGGGACATACAGATTGTGGTGTGTAGTGGGACATACAGACTGTAGTGTGTAGTGGGACATACAGATGTGGTGTGTAGTGGGACATACAGATTGTGGTGTGTAGTGGGACATACAGACTGTGTGTGTAGTGGGACATACAGACTGTGGTGTGTAGTGGGACATACAGACTGTGTGGTGTGAGTGTGGAGTGGGACATACAGACTGTGGTGCGTAGTGGGACATACAGACTGTGGTGTGTAGTGGGACATACAGACTGTGGTGTGTAGTGGGACATACAGACTGTGGTGTGTAGTGGGACATACAGATGTGGTGTGTAGTGGGACATACAGACTGTGGTGTGTAGTGGGACATACAGACTGGTGTGTAGTGGGACATACAGACTGTGGTGTGTAGTGGGACATACAGACTGTGTGTGTAGTGGGCCATACAGACTGTGGTGTGTAGTGGGCCATACAGACTGTGGTGTGTAGTGGGCCATACAGACTGTGGTGTGTAGTGGGACATACAGACTGTGGTGTGTAGTGGGCATACAGACTGTGGTGTGTAGTGGGACATACAGACTGGTGTGTAGTGGGACATACAGACTGTGGTGTGTAGTGGGACATACAGACTGTGGTGTGTAGTGGGACATACAGACTGTGGTGTGTAGTGGGACATACAGACTGTGGTGTGTAGTGGGACATACAGACTGTGGTGTGTAGTGGGACATACAGACTGTGGTGTGTAGTGGGACATACAGACTGTGGTGTGTAGTGGGACATACAGATTGTGGTGTGTAGTGGGACATACAGACTGTGGTGTGTGGACATACAGACTGTGGTGTGTAGTGGGACATACAGACTGTGGTGTGTAGTAGAACATCCAGACTGTGGTGTGTAGTGGGACATACAGACTATGGTGTGTAGTGGACATACACACTGTGGTGTGTAGTGGGACATAGAGACTGTGGTGTGTAGTAGAACATCCAGACTGTGGTGTGTAGTGGGACATACAGACTGTGGTGTGTAGTGGGACATACAGATTGCGGTGTGTAGTGGACATACAGATTGTGGTGTGTAGTGGGACATACAGACTGTAGGTGTGTAGTGGGACATACAGATTGTGGTGTGTAGTGGGACATACAGATTGTGGTGTGTAGTGGGACATACAGACTGTGGTGTGTAGTGGGACATACAGACTGTGGTGTGTAGTGGGACATACAGACTGTGGTGTGTAGTGGGACATACAGACTGTGGTGCGTAGTGGGACATACAGACTGTGGTGTGTAGTGGGACATACAGACTGTGGTGTGTAGTGGGACATACAGACTGTGGTGTGTAGTGGGACATACAGATTGTGGTGTGTAGTGGGACATACAGACTGTGGTGTGTAGTGGGACATACAGACTGTGGTGTGTAGTGGGACATACAGACTGTGGTGTGTAGTGGGACATACAGACTGTGGTGTGTAGTGGGCCATACAGACTGTGGTGTGTAGTGGGCCATACAGACTGTGGTGTGTAGTGGGCCATACAGACTGTGGTGTGTAGTGGGACATACAGACTGTGGTGTGTAGTGGGACATACAGACTGTGGTGTGTAGTGGGACATACAGACTGGTGGTGTAGTGGTGACATACAGACTGTGGTGTGTAGTGGGACATACAGACTGTGGTGTGTAGTGGGACATACAGACTGTGGTGTGTAGTGGGACATACAGACTGTGGTGTGTAGTGGGACATACAGACTGTGGTGTGTAGTGGGACATACAGACTGTGGTGTGTAGTGGGAGATAAAAGTATAAATTTTGATGCGTGAAGGGACTCTTACACTCTGTGGAGAGTAGTAGCGATTTAGACTTGTGAGGCATTCTGGACAACAACAGTTAGAAAGGAAAACTGAAAACAGAACAAAATGAACAGAACCACAAAAAGTAAAGCAGAGATGTCATCAGGAAAAAGAAGATAAAGAAGAAGAAGGAACATACATACATGCACGTGCGCGCGCACTGCACACACACACACGCTTGCGCGCGCGCGCACATGTACACACACGTACACACACACACACACATACACACACACACACATACACACACACACACATAAGAAATAAACACTTTATTGTCCATGTGCAGTTCAAATTATTACAAGCAAAAATGTCAAAAAGAAAATCCTCTATAATCCCTCGCATACATGCACGCTCACTCTGAATGAATACCACCTTTAACTACAGAATATATTTGATATTTGTACAACATATTGATATAAATGTCTTTGTTACAAAACAACGTACAGACAAATGAGCATACGGTGAGTATTAGTTCGGCTCTTCGTCTGTGGACATGAAAAAAAAAAGTTATTTCATTCAAGCTCTTGAGATTATAAACAATGCTGAAAATCAAGCTGCGAGTAGTTTACATGCCTTTACTTTCGCATAATTTCGTTGACAACAAATACAGCAAAAACAATGCACAGTAATTACTACAGAACAGATCGATGGCAGTTATCATTTCCAATGGCAGAGTTGCACAAGCATGGCACAATTTTTTTGCACTGAAACAGCACCTGTTTAATGAAAAAAAAGCTCAAAACTTCTAGACAACGAGCTATATTTTTATATCGGTCGCTGTGATTGTTATTCGACTAACAAGTTAGCAAAAAAAAACTAAAACGAAATTGAAGACCATCTGAGAAAGTATTACAGAGGGAAATAAAAGGTCAAGAAGTACTGGCCAACAGGATCATTTTCGAGGTCAAAAGGAAATCTCTAGATGGCAAAATCATTGACATGTATTCCCCCGAGAAATTTTCCAGTTGAATAGTCCACTAATGGGTGCATCAACAAGTTGCCGTTTCAAACAGCATTCCCTCCTTCCCAATGTCTCCATGACAAATTCTATGAGTTTAAGGGGAAAATAGTAAATGAGAAGACATTTCAGCTGCAACTCCTTACTTTAAGTGTCTGCCCTTTTACTGACATCCCACTTAGGTTCTTCAAACAGTCAATTTCTGAGTAATGACCTTATAATAATTATAGCATCTTCCAATAAGAGCAAATGATACAAGTGGTTCTTTGACTTCTCCAAATCTTGTAGTGTTAATTGTATTGTAGAAAACTTTCTCAGATTGAAGTTATGAATATTTCTTCGAATACAGGTGTTGTGCCACAGAGATTTAACATGCCCTAGTCAAGCCTCTACTCAAAATGTCCAATCTATATTACGGTTTTCTAACAGTGTATTGGCCTGTTTTCAGTCTTCGGTGTCTGTCCAAGGTCTTTTAACATTTCGTTTTGTTACACTTAATAGTCTTCTAGAAGGCAACAATCTTCGTGAACATTTCCAGTCGTAAATCAAACTACTTTGTGAAAAGTTGTAAACAGCTTTCTGCAAGCTTCTGATAATGGAAAAAATACCAATTCCATCAGCACCATTTAAAACTACTGACCATGCATTATAATCACAGGATTGTCGTCCACACTGAGTGGTTCCAGTCATACTTTTTTTGTTGAACTCGGTCTTTCATTATCAATGTGATCAGGTCAGCTCCATCTTTCTAAAACAAGGCGTCCCACAGGGTTGTGTTTTCTACACTACTATTTACACCCCCTCAGCTCTGTTATCAAACACTCAGGAGCAGTCTACCATTTCTTTGGCACTGACTCACAACTGCGCCGTCGTGCTTTCCCGAGAGACATATCAAAAGCTGCCAGCGGAATTGGGAACACTAGTGAGAACAGAGTTGCCAGGATGAAAGCAAATAGTCTGAAAATATTTAAACGCAAAAACAAAAAAACAAAAACAAAACAAAACAAAAAACAAAACAAAACAAACAACCAAAAAGACAACAACAACAAAAACCCCACCAGAACTCATGTACATAGGCACAAAATCAAACCCTGAAAAGTAACCTTGAAGATCATGGTTATTTCAGACCGTACTCTTCAGCAAATCTTTCCGAAATTTGACGAGCTTTATTAATCTGAACTAGTTAACTATCTGTGCAAAATCCTGTATCTCCAGCAGTGCAGCATAAGCACCATCCGCCCATTTCTGCCTGTTAATGCAACTAGATCACAGCAGCTCTCTCTTAGTCGAGCTGTCTGTTAACAAGTTCAACTCGAACAAACTCCTGCAAATCCAGCGAATACAAAACCGTGCTGCTGTACTATTTCTACAGGACAGTAAACAGTGCAGTTCAAACGCAAGTTTGCCAAAAAGCTACAGTGGTTTTCAATTAAACTACGCATTGAGTATAAACATGCCACATTCTGCTTTCAACGTCTAAATCTAAATACCATGCCAACATATATGTTATACGTTTTCCTGCGCTACAAGTCTTCCAGAGCTCTCAGGTCTCAAGGAATTTTCCTCTTAACAGTACCTCGGTTCTCTCACTACTTGTGGAAAAAAATTCCTGTTTTTGGCCCAACAACGGGAACTCGATCCCGGTGTTTTTAGGACAAAACAAAGGTCTGCCTAATGAAAATACAACAAAACAAAGGTCTGCCTAATGAAAATACAACAAAACAAAGGTCTGCCTAATGAAAATACAACAAAACAAAGGTCTGCCTAATGAAAATACAACAAAACAAAGGTCTGCCTAATGAAAATACAACAAAACAAAGGTCTGCCTAATGAAAATACAACAAAACAAAGGTCTGCCTAATGAAAATACAACAAAACAAAGGTCTGCCTAATGAAAATACAACAAAACAAAGGTCTGCCTAATGAAAATACAACAAAACAAAGGTCTGCCTAATGAAAATACAACAAAACAAAGGTCTGCCTAATGAAAATACAACAAAACAAAGGTCTGCCTAATGAAAATACAACAAAACAAAGGTCTGCCTAATGAAAACACAACAAAACAAAGGTCTGCCTAATGAAAATACAACAAAACAAAAGAAAAAAAACAAAACAAAACCTCTAAATATTTTTTTCCGATTAGCATATCAAATGTTTTGGGTCGGGTCATGTAGCAATTGATCTGTGTGTGTGTGTGTGTGTGTGTGTGTGTGTGTGTGTGTGTGTGTGTGTGTGTGTGTGTGTGTGTGTGTGTGTGTGTGTGTGTGTGTGTGTGTGTGTGTGTGCGTGCGTGTGCGTATGTGTGTGTACTGTGTATGCATGTATATGTATGTATGTATGTATGTATGTAGGTAGGTAGGTAGGTAGGTATATATAATATATATTATATATATATATATATATATAATATATATATATATATAATGCATGCATGTGTGTGTTGTGTGTGTGTGATTGCATGCGTGCCTGTGTGTGTGTGTGTTTTGTGTGTGTGTTGTGTGTTATGTGTGTGTGTTGTGTGTATGTGTGGTGTGTGTGTGTGTGTGTGTGTGTGTGTGTGTGTGTGTGTGTGTGTGTGTGTATGTGTGTGTGTGTGCGTGTGTGTGTGTGTTTTGTGTGTTTGGAAACTGAAAAGAAGTCAGAATACATTTATTTACCATAAAGTCGAAAGTAGGGTTATAAGATGCACACTGGTTGTAATAAGTTGACACAACAGTTATTGATTTCACATTTCACAGTATCATCAACATCATCATCATCATCAGCACATCATCATCATCATCATCACACCCACCACCACCACCAACCACCACCACCACCACCACCACCACCACCACCACCACCACCACCACCACCACCACCAAACCAAACAGCAGCAGCAGAAAGCAGGGGTTAAATCAGGGTGGTTGTCTGGATGCAAACGCACTGATTGTGAATCAGTGTGGTTGTCTAGAAACAAAGGGCAGTGGTTTTGAATTAATGCTGGTTATGTAAAAGCATAGAGCAGCGGTTTTGAGTCAGGGTGCTTGTCTAAAAGCAGAGAGCAGTGGTTTTGAATCATGGAGGTTGTGTAAAAGCATAGAGCAGCGGTTTTTGAATCATGGTGGTTGTCTGGAAGCAGACAGCAGTGGTTTTGAAACAGTGTGATAGCTTAGAGGCAGAGAGCAGTGGTTTTGAAACAGTGTGATAGCTTAGAGGCAGAGAACAGTGGTTTTGAAACAGTGTGATAGCTTAGAGGCAGAGAACAGTGGTTTTGAAACAGTGTGATTGCTTAGAGGCAGAGAACAGTGGTTTTGAAACAATGTGATAGCTTAGAGGCAGAGAACAGTGGTTTTGAAACAGTGTGATTGCTTAGAGGCAGAGAACAGTGGTTTTGAAACAATGTGATAGCTTAGAGGCAGAGAGCAGTGGTTTTGAAACAGTGTGATTGCTTAGAGGCAGAGAGCAGTGGATCTGAAATAGTGCAACTGTCTAGAGGCAGAGAGCAGTGGTTTTGAATCAGGGTGGTTGCTTAGAAGCAAGAGCAGTTGGTTTGAATCAGGGTGGTTGCCTAGATGGTCAGAGTAGTTGTTTTGAATCAGGTGTTGTCTAGAGCAAGGCAGTTTTGAATCAGGGTGGTTATCTGGAAGCAGAGAGCAGAGCGGTGGTTGAAACGGGTGGATGCCTAGAGCAGGGCAGTGTTTTGAATCAGGGTGGTTGTCTGGAAGCAGAGAGCAGAGCGGTGGTTTTGAAACAGGGTGGTTGCCTAGAGGCAGAGGCAAGGTTTGAATGAGGTGTTGTCTAGAGCACAGAGCAGTAGTTTGAATCAGGGTGGTTGTCTGGAAGCAGAGAGCAGTGGTTTTGAAATCAGGGTGTTGTCTGGAAGCAGAGAGCAGTGGTTTTGAATCAGGGTGTTGTCTGAGAGCAAAAGAGCAGTAGTTTGAATCAGGGATGGTTGTCTGGAAGCAGAGAGCAGTGGTTTTGAATCAGGGGTGTTGTCTGGAAGCAGAGAGCAGTGGTTTTGAATCAGGGTGGTTGTCTAGAGGCACAGAACTGTGGTTTTGAATCAGGGTGATTGTCTGGAAGCGGAGAGCAGTAGGTTTGAATCAGGGTGGTTGTCTGGAAGCAGAGAGCTGTGGTTTTGAATCAGGGTAGTTGTCTGGAAGCAGGGAGCAGTAGATTTGAATCAGGGGTGGTTGTCTAGATGCCTGTATGACACTCTGGCCCGTATAGGGAGGCATTATAATTAGCATCGACGTCAGCGATCAAACTCTCGAAGGGCGTCTCTGAACTCAGGCTGTCCCGTACCTGTCCCATGCACACACAAAAACAGCTCGTTTAGAAAGGTTGGGCATGCGGTGTGTTCGTGTGAGCGTCCGCCGGTGTGCGTGTGGTGTGTTTGTGTGCTTATAATATATATATATATATATATATATATATATATATATATATATATATATATATATATAACGTATATGTGTGTGTGAGTGTGTGTGTATGTATATGTATATGTATATGAGCCAAAGTCAAAAGGTGCTTCTTGCTTTTGTCCAAAATGAAACAGTTTTAAGGCATTAGATTTATCATGTTTTAAGAAGTATGTACATCAATGTTCAATGTTTATACAGTGAAAATTGTCTTTTTTGGTATCTCTGCTCAAAAATGTTTAAAAAATGTCTGGTTTCACTCGTGACATGTGACGACAAACATATCCTTACCCATGTCATTACTGATTAAAATATGATTACTTCATGGAAATTTGTGGTGTTTTCAGGCTTGAGACGTTCTAAAAATGGAATATCTAAAACAGACTATACTTTTGGGCCAGTTCATTAGGGAGAAAATAACTGCTGTTTGTCGTCACGGTCACAAATGACACCATCTTATTCACAGACAAGACAGCTACAGTGAAAAGCAAGAAAATAGGACAGTTTCTTATATTTTATTCCAAGGAACACAATGAAAAGATTTATGAAAAGGATGGAAAAGTTAATACACCAAATATTACAAAGCATAGCAACAAAATAAGTTTCATCTGTGACGATTGCAGTGTGACACCAACACACCTTTCTGTATATTTGTGCTCATAAAAACACAAAGCAAGCAATTTTTTTTAATTATTCTGATATATTCCTAAGAACACAATGAGAAGATTTATGAAAAGAATGTCAAAGTTAATACATCAAATATTTCAAAGCATAGCAACAAAATTTCATCTGTGACGATTGCAGTGTGACTCGAACACAATTTCCTGTAGCATGTCACGAATGACTGCTCCATTCAAGTTTATGAAAATATAAAACAATACCAAAGTAAAAATAACATCTGTAATTAAAAGACGAGTGAAAGATAAAACAATGTAGATCTAAGTGCTATCATACACTGACTCACTGCAAACAAATATTCCTAAGCTAGAAATAATGCTGTGTTACAAAATGCAGCGGAAAAGATCAAGAAATCTATGGCAGATACAGATCTGGGCTGAGTTCGACCGCACACTGTCAATAGATCAATGTACATCGTGCGCACACTTTGACAGCCAGCGGAAAGGGGGGAGGGGAGGGAGAGACCCTAAAAAAGCAAAACAAAAACGTATGCACCAAAACGTGAATGCATCTCTAGATCTAGAAATCAGCATTGAGTCTTTGTGTGGAATATGAAAACTCAGTGCTGTTCTGTGCCCTGTACACCTATATTACTGCACCGCCTCTTGCTATTACAGTTAAGTGTCCCTGCGATGTTTCTTTCGGCATGGCATCATGCATTCATGCATCTTTCATCATATGTATAGATTAATAGCAAGAGAAATAAACTGCTTACTACACCACCAGTTGAAAATGCATGTATTTTGCATTGTGACAGTCAGTTTCTTAACTTAGTTTTTTTTCCATTAACTTTCAGTGTGTTGCGACAGAGTACTTTCTGTTGGTTTTATCAAAATTCTTACAGCTATGATGAGTCAGACATACATGATGTAGAACCACAGACACTAGATCTGGAATTTACCGCGGCCAGTGGCTTGCAGCTTAATGCTGGCACTGAAAGAACAGACCTTCGCTTTGTACGATTCCCTGGCACTGAGCAGCTGTTTTGTTTTGTGTTTGTGCACAGCCTATGTTAATTAACATACGACATTAATGTTTGTACATTTAGACTGATGTTAAAACATAACTACAGACATTTTCAACAACTAAAACCTTATTGCAAGCTAAAAAGTCATATTTATGATAGAAAACACGTGACTCAGTTTAATGTGTGATTTGAACAGTTAAATAGTTTCATCCGTGACAAGAAAAATGGTGTGACAACACAACTTGTCTTACTCATCTTGATCATACTCAGCCATTTTGGCGGGAAAGAAATATTCCATCACGCCTTGAATGCTCCTTGATCAAACAAAATGTTGGACTGGCTTTTCCAGAGGCAGTAGCTCATACTTTATAGGGCATAGTTTCATCCGTGACAGGTGTTACACGAACGCTAAAAACTCACGTAGTTTCCAAAGTATCCATTTGATTGTAGTGCTGATCGGTTCTATTCAGACAGTTTTATGCATAAAACTTGAAAAGCCCTATTTCATTGCAGTTTTTAATCATTTTTTCCCACTGTAATTGATCAAAGCATTGTAGGCCTGTGACACAAAAGTGTCACGAATGAAACCTTATATTTACACTTTAATATAGCAGAATATATGAGAAAAATAGGCAAACAAACCAAATGAAATTATAAACTAGTGAGTAACCTTGATAAGAAACCAAAAAATACGTACATAGGTACAACCATTGGTTTAACACCAAACTTTATTCTCAGCCTACTACACCTATCTGTAAAAGGAAGGTTGAAATTTGAGCAAAAGTGTAAATACAAACTTGACTGGCTAATAAATGATCTGTTCAACTTCCATGAATTCATGTCTACTATTTGATCTGACATTTAAAGCTCAGTATCTCGGATTGCTCAGGCTGTGTAAAGGCAAGAAAATTAGTTGCAGTGATTTGAACTAGGAAAGTCATCCCAAAGCACCTTTTGACCCTGGCTCATATGTATATGTATATGTATATGTATATATATATACATATAATTATATATATATACATACATATATATATATATATATATATATATATATGCATACATGTGTGTGTGCGCGTGTGTGTGTATGTATGTGTGTGTGTTTATGCGTCCGTCCGTGTGCGTGTGGGTATGTGTGTGTGTGTGTGTGTGTGTGATAGAGAGAGAGAGAGACAGAGAGAGAGGGAGAGAGAGAGAGACAGAGGGAGAGATAGAGATAGATAGAGACAGACAGAGACAGAGCAAGAGACAGAGAGAGAGAGAGAGACAGAGACAGAGACAGAGACAGAGACAGCTTCCTTGTGTGTGTATGTGTGTGTTTATGTCTTTATGCTCGCGCGCGCGCGCGAGTGTGTGTGAACTTCCTTGTGAGTGTGTGTATGTGTGTGTCTGTGCGCATGCACGTGCGTGCGTGCGTGCATAGGTGTGTGTGTGTTGTTGTGTTGTGTGTGTGTGTGTGTGTGTGTGTGTGGTGTGTGTGAGCATCCTTGTGTGTGTGTGTGTGTGAGCTTCCTTGCGAGTGAGTGTGTGTGTGTGTGTGTGTGTGTGTGTGTGTGTGTGAGAGAGAGAGAGAGAGAGAGAGAGAGAGTGTGTGTGTGTGTGTGTTTGTATGTGTGTGTTCAAGTCATTAGTGTTTATGTGTTTGTATATGTATGCTTGTGTGTGTGTTTATGTGCATGTGTATGTGTGTATATGTGTAAGTGTGTGTGTATGTATATATATATATATATATATTATATATAAAAAATAAACTATATGTATATATATATATAAATTATATATATACATGTTATTCATACATGTGTGTGTGCACGTGTATGTGTATGTATGTGTGTGTGTGTGTGTTTATGCATCCGTCATTGTGCGTGTGGGAATGTGTGTGTGTATGTGTATGTGAGTGTGTGTATGTGAGAGAGAGAGAGAGAGAGAGAGAGAGAGAGAGAGAGAAAGAGGGAGAGATAGAGATAGGAGAGACAGAGACAGAGAGACAGAGCGAGAGACACAGAGAGAGAGAGAGAGACAGAGAGAGCTTCCTTGTGTATGTATGTGTGTGTTTATGTCTTTATGCGCGCGTGTGCGTGTGTGTGTGTAATTTCCTTGTGAGTGTGTGTGTATGTGTGTGTGCGTGCGCACGCGCGTGTGTGTGTGTGTATTTGTGTGTGTGTGTGTGAGAGCATCCTTGTGTGTGTGTGTGTGTGAGCTTTCTTGTGTGTGTGTGTGGTGTGTGTGTGTGTGTGTGTGTTGTGTGTGTGTGTGTGTGTGTGTGTGTGTGTGTGTGTGATGTGTGTGTGTGTTTGTATGTGTGTGTTCAAGTGTTTAGGTTTTATGTGTTTGTATATGTGTGCTTGCGTGTGTGTTTACATGCGTGTGTATGTGTGTGTGTATGTGTGTGTGTGCGCGTGTGAGTGTGTGTGTGTGTGCGTGTGTGCGTGTATGTGAGCTTCCTTGTGAGTGTGTGTGTGTGTGTGTGTGTGTGTATGTGTGTGTGTATGTGTGTGTGTGAGTGTGTGTGTGTGTGTGTATGTGTGTATGCGTGTATGTGTGTGTATGTGTGTGTGTGTGTGTGTGTGTTGTGTGAGTGTGTGTGTGTGAGTGTGTGTATGTGTGTGTGTGAGTGTGTGTATGTGTGTGTGTATGTGTGTGTATGTGTGTGTGTGAATGTGTGTGTGTGTGTGTGTGTGTGTGTATGTGTGTGTGTGTGTGTGTGTGTGTGTGTGTGTGTGTGAGCTTCCTTGTGAGTGTGTGTGTGTGTGAGATTCCTTGTGAGTGTATGTGTGTGTGTATGTGTGTGTGTATGTGAGTGTGTTTGTGTATGTGTGTGTGAGTGTGTGTGTGTGTGTGTGTGTGTGTGTGTGTGTGTGTGTGTGTGTGTGTGTGTGTGTGTGTGTGTGAGCTTCCTTGTGAGTGAGTGTGTGTGTGTGTATGTGTGTGTGAGCTTCCTTGTGAGTGAATGTGTGTGTGTATGTGTGTGTGTGAGCTTCCTTGTGAGTGAGTGTGTGTGTGTATGTGTGTGTGAGCTTTCTTGTGAGTGAGTGTGTGTGTGTGTGAGTATGTGTGTGTGTGTGTGTGTGTGTGTGTGTGTGTGTGTGTGTGTGTACGTGTGTGTGTGTGTGTGTGTGTGTGAGCTTCCTTGTGAGGAGTGTGTGTGTGTATGTGTGAGCTTCCTTGTGAGTGAGTGTTTGTGTATGTGTGTGTGAGCTTCCTTGTGAGTGAGTGTGTGTGTGTGAGTATGTGTGTGTGTGTGTGTGTGTGTGTGTGTGTGTGTGTGTGTGTGTGTGTGTGTGTGTGTGTGTGTGTGTGTGTGTGTGTGTGTGTGAACTCAGAACGTAGAAGATCCATTTCCCCTAAGAACCTAGGATGAGGCTGCAAGACATGCATATGAGTGACGTTTGTGTGCAATATTGTTCAGGATTTTTGTTTTTCTTGTTACTGATGTTGTTTTTTTCAGTGGCTGTATCAGTGCAACTGGTTAAAGCACAATGGTGTTAACGCAGAGGTCGTGTTATCGGACCCCATCCCCCGTGGGGATGCCGGGGGCTCTTTCAGTATAAACAGTATCCCCACCTTCTGGAAATTCTGTGCTAGAAATTTCCTCTTTTCTGTCACTGTTTTTGTTTCTGCCTTTCTCCTCTGCTTTCTGTGATTTCTTCCTATCATTTACTGCCTTGCTGGTTCATTCACCTGTATGTGTTCGATAAAGTCTTACGTACGTTCTCTTGGGATTGATAATTGAGTACATGTATAAAGTGCATTTCTGGCTTTAGGGAGGTTAGATATGCGAAAGCAATTTTAGGTAATTTAGGCCCGGGTTTTTTTTGTATGTTTTGGTGTGCTTAAATTTGTATTCAGGTGTATTTTTTAAAATCCCCTGTGGGATAAATTAGACAGAGTGGTCAACACCGGGGACATGTCCTTAGATTATGTGCGCGCGAATGCATTGATCTGTGTACTTAATTTTCTTTTTTTTAAAGTTTTGTATGTTTTGAAGCAGTTATTGCCCTGATGTGGCTCTATGCAGTCGGCTGGGCTTTAAATAACAACAATAACCATAATAATCAGGCCCCAGGCAGACCAGTTATTCTTTATTTTCCCTGGTCTGTCTGCCTGGTCCTGGTAACAGAGCCAGTGGACTCAAGAGCTGATGCCAACAGCTCAGTCCCAGCCCGCGATATAAAAAAGTGGTCTGTTTGCTACCCATCTTTACGCCGGCCTCAGTAGCTCAGTTGGTTGAGCGTCGGATTCACGAACTAATGGTTGTAGGCCCGAATCCCGGGGTGCACTGTATTAAAACTGGCCTTCTCACTGTCCCATCTCAACATCGTTGTTGTTATGGTGGTGACAGTACAGGATTAGATAGATTCCAGTTCCCCCACTTCTCTGGGATGGTTATCTCCGTCGGCCATATCACCTGAGGTGGATGCCAACGTAAAAACTGAACCAAATCAATCAATACCTATCTTTATACATCGTATCATCGGGTCCAACGGACTACCGACTGGAAGGTTGTGGGTTTGAATCCCCCACCAGTCCCTTCAAAAATCATTGTGGGATTTTTCGGCTCTAACCGGCTCCTACCCAGAGTTGGACCTGCTATGGGCTCATTGGGAAGACTGAGACCACACAGTCGAGTCTCGTCCACTTCATGGATGCGTCATTGAGGGTGTTGCTCAGATCTTCTGACCAGCACCGCAAGTGTCTGTATCTCTCGGGTCTGGTTGACGCAAGGATATGTTATGACAGTAAGCGTAGAGTACAGCCCTGTCACGCAGTCTCAGTCCTAGATGGAACTCTACAGCATCATGATTATCATCCTCATCGACATCATCATCACTGCATTGTAAAAACTGTTCCAGCTTCTGTGGCCATTAAGGTGGCGTAGAGAATGGGACGAAAAAAAAAAAGGTGAGCACAAAGATAACCTCCCTGAGTGCAATGATCCTTAAACAAAAAGGCTCTAGTCATTGTGGTGGCGTCAGCTTTGTGTTTTCATAAATCCTGTTCTCTTCCCCCTTCTCCCTCCTGTTTCAAGACCAGGGAAAAAGACAGAAGATTTTTGTGAAGAGTGGACATGGGTTTGCCCGAGTGTGATGAATCCATCACGAATAAAACTCCATAGTCCATGAACCAGAAAAAAAAGACAACAACCCAACAACAAGAAAATGGAATCAGAACGTGTATTTAATACAACCAGACAAGACAGACGCACATTTTCGGCCAACTGGCCTTTGTCAAGCGTAAAGTAAGATCACAAAACTAACAAACACCAAATACAAAACAAGACTAAAACTTCTTTTGCTCCTAATCTTTTTCTCCTAATGTTTTTTTAATATCTCGTGTTTGTTTGTTTGTTTGTGATCTTACGTTTACGTCAGTTGGTCAAAATTGGTCGTATTAAGTACACGTTCTGGTTCTAGTTTCGTGTTTTTTTTTTTTCCTGGTTCCTGTTTGGCTGAACGCGGGCGGTCGCATTTGCTTTGGATTCCTTAGTTCAAACCTAGTGTCCATAGGGCTCACCTGTTCCACGGCTCTGAAGACTCTCATCAGGTTTTCACCGGCCAGCTTCATTAAGTCCGGTTTGGAGTAACCACGACTCCGCAGTTCACTGAACAGGTAAGGGTACTTGGACACGTCTTCAAGACCCACCGGCAAACTGACACACACACAGTTTCAGTTTCAGTTTCTCAGTATGACGTCTCCGCGCTCGGAACGAATTCCATATGCACTAACATCACAGATGCCATGTGTAAGGTGATCATGGCACACACCTTAAGCCTGCACATTAACCCATGAGCTGGACAGGTCCACACACACACACACACACACACACACACACACACACACACACACACACACACACACACACACACACACACACACACACACACACAACAGACAGATATAAACACACAAACACACAGACACACATAGACACACAGATATACATATATATATATATATACATACATACACATATTCATATATACACATGTGTGTATATATATGTATACACACATACATACATATATACATACATACATACATACATACATACATACATACATACATACATACATACAAACATACATACATACACTCAGAGACAATATAGCATATAAGCTGTCACAAGTGTGAATGTGCGTGTCGGTGCGTGCATTCGTGTGGTAACGCTCTATTGGTATACATTTAGCCGTATCGATATATTTA
>CM060307.1:48273680-48276180 GCA_030674185.1 Monoplex corrugatus
CCCCTTTCCTCATAATATGTCCTATGAATGTTGCTTGTCTTTTCCTAATCTTCTTTATGAACGATCTTCTTGTGTCTGCCTCCATCGAGACTGTCTCGTTTGTTTTCTTTGCTGTCCATGGAACTCTCAACATTCTTCTTAGAAACCACATTTCGGCTGTCTAAGTCTTGTTTTGGCTTTGCGTGTTGACTATCCACGCCTCACAACCGTATAACATTATCGGTTCTATATAACATTCAAGAACTCTCTTCCTGATGTTAATTGATAGGCATTTGTTGGTAAGAACGCTTTTCATTTTCTTGAACGCTGTTTTGGCTTGGCCGATTCTGCTGGCTATTTCCGATGTGCATCTGCTGTCTGGTGCGATGACCGTTCCCAGATATTCAACTTATCAACCTGTCTCAAAGTTGTGCCATTTGCTGTTGTTTGCATGAGGGGATTTCATGTTTTTGACTGGTTACCATGACTTCAGTCTTCTCGCTATTTAGCTCCAGTCCTTCGTTTTTTGCTTTCTATTTCTATTATATTCACAAGGTTTTGTAAATCCCTTTCATTTTCTGCAATAAGCACGGTGTCATCTATAATAATAATAATAATTACAATATTTATATAGCGCAAAATCTTGATAAAATCAAATCTAAGCGCTGAAACAGACACACACACGCACGCACGCACACACACGCACGCACGCACGCACACACACACACACACACACGCGAGCGCGCGCGCGCGCACACACACACACACACACACACGCACACGGCTACAAATGGGGAGAAAGAATAAAAGCAATGGAAAACCACAGAGAGCATATTATATGCAATTATATATTACAATGTGATTCCCCTCCGAGTGGAGACAGGCTGCAGAGGGGATTGAGTGAGGTCAGGATTTTATGCAGAGGAGAAAAGGTGAGTTTTGAGAGCGGACTTGAAGGAGACAAAAGTAGGTTGCTGACGGACTGAGAGAGGAAGTTTGTTCCAGGAGAGCGGACCAGAAACAGAGAAGGCTCGTGGACCATAGGTATTGAGCTTAGTGCGTGGAAAGCGAAAAGTCAGAGGATCGGAGGCAGAGCGGAGGGTACGTGAGGGAACATAGATCTCAAGTAGGCTTGACAGGTAATCGGGGGCTGCGTTATTGAGGCTTTTGTAGCACATGGTGTCTAGTTTGTACTGTATGCGCTTTGATACAGGGAGCCAGTGAAGTTGTGCCAGGAGAGGAGATATGTGGTCAGCATTTTTCTTTTTGAGTACAAGGCGTGCAGCATTGTTTTGAATGCGCTGCAGGATGTGAATGGTGGAGGCAGGAAGACCGGACAGGAGTGAATTGCAATAGTCAATGCGAGACATTATGACGGAGAGAACGAGTTTTGCAGTTGTTTCCACAGAGAGATACTTCCTGATCAGGCTTATACGATGGAGGTGATAGTAGCAAGATCTGGCAGTTTGAGAAACAAAGTTGTTCATGGAGAGGGTAGAGTCAATGCAGACACCAAGGTTTTTAGCTGAATCAGAAATCGGGACTGTGTTATATAATGGGAGAGAAAGAGGAGGCAGCTGAGAAAGTTTCTGACGGGTGCCAATGAGGATAGCTTCTGTCTTGTCATCATTTAGCTGAAGTTTGTTGTATGTCATCCAATTTTTAATGTCCGAGTAACACTCAGTGGTGCGAGTCAGGAGGCGCTGTATATTGTCAGGTGAGTCACTGTCTTGAAGTTGAGTGTCATCAGCATAGAAGTGGTGTTTTATAGAGTGGGAGTTGATGATGGTGGACAGGGGGGAGGTGTAAAGAGTGAAAAGAACAGGGCCAAGGACAGATCCTTGTGGAACACCACAGGTCAGGTATGCAGGTTGAGAGTAAGTGCCATTGATGAGAACAGTTTGTTTTCTGTTTGATAGATATGAAGTGAACCAGGAGAGAGCAATGTCAGAGATGCCAAAAGTATGATGAAGTCTAGAAAGGAGAATACCATGATGAATGGTATCAAAGGCTGCAGACAGATCAAGGAGTGTGAGGAGAGAGACTTTGCCAGTATCAGTTGCAAGGAGGAGATTGTTGAGAATGTGTAGCAAGGCAGTTTCAGTGCTATGGCACTGGCAGTAGGCTGACTGGAAAGGATTGAGGAGATTGTTGGCAGACAGGTGAGAGTTCAGTTGGTTGAGGACAACTTTTTCAAGCAGTTTTGACAAGAAAGAGAGATTAGAGATAGGCCGGTAATTTTTCAGTTCATTTCGGTCTAAATTGTATTTCTTGAGGAGAGAGTGAACAATAGCAGACTTGAAAGAATCTGGAACAGTTCCAGTTTGAAGAGAAGTGTTGATGATGTCAGTGATGAATGGGAGGAGCGTAGGGAAACAGTCAGAGTAGAGAGAACCTGGAAGAGGATCCAGTTCGCAGGTTTTGAACGACATGGATCTGATTGTGTTGTGGGTAAAAGTAGTAAGAGGTGTGCCAGAGAAGAAAGGGTCAGGTGGGCATGGTTGACAGAGTGTCCTGTCAA
>CM060307.1:48281180-48291180 GCA_030674185.1 Monoplex corrugatus
ATTCAAACAAACTCTGAGTGTTCTGAATAAATTCAAACAAACTGTGACTATATCTTGTGTTTTAGTAAACCTAGGCTACCCAGAACTGTCACACGTGAAGATATGCACCATTCCGTTCACTTAAATCTTTGTCGGTTACGCACATACAAGCTTTCCGTTCGAAAAGCGTTCTTTTCAGTTGATCTTGGCTGGAAAAGAAAAGAGGATTTTTTTAAATTCAAGTTTCACGGGTCATATGAATGGATGCGAGCGAACCATCCGTTTTCTTTCATGTGTTGTACATTATCCAAA
Source organism: Monoplex corrugatus (assembly GCA_030674185.1). Lineage (NCBI taxonomy): Eukaryota > Metazoa > Mollusca > Gastropoda > Littorinimorpha > Ranellidae > Monoplex > Monoplex corrugatus. Next base: position 48,281,472 of record CM060307.1, read on the forward strand.
ACAAGTGTGACTGCCCGCGTTCAAGCAAACAGGAACCAGAAAAAACACGAAAGAAGAATACGAACGCGTATTTAATACAAGACAAGACAGGCGCAAATTTTCGGCCCACTGGCCTTTGTCAAGAGTAAGATTACAAACAAACAAAACAAACACCAGATGCAAAAATTATGAGAAAAATACTGAAACTTCCCTGCTGCTGTGTCCAATGTGAGAAACGGAATCTGACTCAGATCTGTAGTGAGAGTTTGTTTGAATCTACTCAGAACGGTTGTAATCTGCAACCTTCACATTGTGATGCATCGCACTAAACTCCCCTGACCAGTGAAATAGCTTCACAGCATTGAGGAGTCAAAGGGTTAAACAAAGCAGCATGGAAAATACACGGCGTGGAAGTGGGCCAGAACAGTCAGTGCGATGGAAATCAAATGAGGATACTCCAGACACAAATGTGTTTGGCTGTTGATAGTAGTACAGACAGACATCCTTGCCTGCATCTGTCTCAACGATGTGTACGTTTTCTAGATAAATTTGTTCCACTGCCCAATCCTCAATGCTGTGAAGTAATTTCACTGGTCAGGGGATTATAGTACGATGCATCATGATGCGAAGGATGCAGATCACTTAATTGTTGATACCCTGTGGGGATGCCGGGGGCTCTTTTAGTGTAAATAGTATCCCCGCCTTCTGGAAATTCTGTTAGAAATTTCCTCTTTTCTGTCACTCTTTTTGTTTCTTTCTCCCTCCTTTGCTTTCTGTCATTTCTTTTTATCATTTTCTGCCTTGCTGGTCCATTCACCTGTATGTGTTCGATAAAGTCTTACGTGCTTTCTCTTAGGATTGATAATTGGGTACATGTATAAACTGCATTTTTGGCTCTAGGGAAATGAAATATGCGGAAGCGATTTAAGGGAATTTAGGACCGTTTTTATGTATGTTTTAGTGTCCTTACTTATGTTTCAATTTGTATACAGGTGTGGTTTTTAAATCCCCTGTGGCATAAATTGGACGGAGTGGTCAACGCCAGGGGCATCTCCTTAGATTATGTGTGAGAATGCATTTATATGTGTGCTTAATTTTCTTTTCGTTTTTTCCTTTTGAAGTATTGTGTATGTTTTGAGTTGGTTATAGGCCTGACATGGCTCTATGCAGTCGGCTGGGCTTTAAACAACAAGAACAACAGTATCACGACACTAGAAATGGAGACTACTGGTATACTTCCTTCTGTGGTACATGATGCAATGCTGGAATACGAGAGAAAAAAAAACGAATCTTTGCAACGGAAGGAATTGTTACCTGAAAGGGACATTATTTGTAAAATACCTCATGTGTATTTCCCGTCAATCTCCCCTTTACCTCCCGCCTCAAATCACTCTTGTGCAATAAAGACAATTCTAAATTGACGCCTTTATAACGTTACTGAACATACATCTTCGACAGCCTCACTATCTCCTGAATTAAAACAAAAGACAGAAACAAGACAAAGAGAGAGAGAAAGAGAAAGAAAGAAAGAAGAGAGAGAGAGAGAGAGAGAGAGAGAGAGAGAGGAGAGAGAGAGAGAGAGAGAGAGAGAGAGAGAGAGAGAGAGAAAACCACGACAGAAAAATTATGATCGTTGTCATTTCAGCGTTCTCTTATTTAATGCAAACATGGTTACAGAAAATCCAGATTTCGTACTTCTCAAGGTTATAGTGACTTTGAAAAAAAATCAGTTCATATCAAATTTGACGTACACTGAAGACAGTGGTAGATTGTCACATTTATGGACACCAATTTAAAGGCACTTTAAAAAAGTTTCTGAGAAAATGCTTTTGACACATCTTCCTCAAAAAGCGCCGACTTAAGGCACTTTTTGTGGGGTCAATGTGACGTTGAGCTTACTCACCGTCCTCCAAACTTTAGTATTCACGACTCCTTTAAGTTCCATATCTTTTTGGTTCAAATTTGGTAAAGATCCATGTAAAAACAGCCGAGAAAATCTTGCATTTTGGTGACAGATAGATAAATTGAAAGACACGCACAGAAACACCATCATTATGAACCATTTATGTCAAGTTAACAAAAACACTGTGCAGACACACAAACACGGATCCGTCATGGGTAATACGAAATAATTTCCCTTGTTTTTGTAAAGTTGACATGAACTCTGTGCAGACACACAGACACAGATCCGTCATGGGTAATCATCATTATCATCAAGTGCCCTGCCGCAAGGCGTTGGCAATCATGACCTTCCATATGTATCTATCCCTTGTTGCCGCAAGCACATCTTCCACGCTCTCTGTCCTCAGCCACCCTGCAAGTCCGTCCAATATTTTCTCCCTGGGTCTACCTGGTGTTCTCTTTCCCTCCAGCTTTCCTTTTGTGACCAAGTGCTCTAATTCCCTTTTCCTCATAAAATGGCATATAAATATTCCCTGTCTTTTCTTAATCATCCTTATCAATGATCTTCTTGTGTCTGCCTCCATCAAGACTGTCTTGCTCGTTTTCTTTGTTGTCCATGGAACTCTCAACATTCTTCTTAGAAACCACATCTCGGCTGCCTCAATCTTGTTCTGGCTTCGCTTGTCAAAGGTAATACGAAATAATTTCTCCCGTTGTTGTAAAGTCAACATGAACGCTGTGCTGACACACACACACAGATCCGTCATAGGTAACACGAAATAATTTCCCTCTTTTTTGTATGGCAGATTAAAAAAAATAGCAAGACTGGGGAGGTGTGTACTGTCGAGCTACAGCAATGTGATCGGCACAACTAGGCAAAGGCTGTACAGCTGACTGTATGCACACATTGTGGAAAGCTGGCTTGAATCTGTTGTACAAACGGAAGAAGTATTTTCAGCTTCAAATAGATCCATTGAATGAATACTCAAATCCATTTAACTTAAAGAAAGACATTTTGCACTGATGTGTGGACACTGGGTACCTTTCTTTGTCTGTTATGGACTTGTCAAACCGGTTCTGGGCTTTTTAGAATACGCCTTAAGCACTCAACACACAAACACACACATACACATACACACACACACACACACACACACACACACACACACACGCACACACACACGCCGACACCCACGCACATCACGCACACCATTAATACTGTGAAGTGCCAAGCCAATACCCGTGCTGATTCAGCCGTCTTTCTTTGTGATTACTTGTGGTTATCATTTCTGCGCTCTTTCGCTGCATGAATACTATGTGGTATGGAAGAATGAACAAAGATTACCTGTGGTTGGAAATGAATTTCATTTTGTGATGAGTGTCTTTATCAATATCAATACTTACACAGACAGGTTGGTATTTATGATACAGCCATGGAGTCAAGATCTGATATCTCAAACCCAGCCCCAGCCCGCACCATTACAAACTGGCCTGTTCCCTGCCCATCTTAATGTTTCCATCATTCCGGTGGTGTCAGCTTAGTGTTTTAAAAAGCCCCTTCCCCCTCCTCCCCAATTTCAAGACCTTGCCAGCGCATAAAGTTTTGCGCAGGCTTAGGGAGTCTGCCAGATAATTGTTGGCAGATTTGGGTGGAGCACATACGGAATTGTCCGAGTGCGATGATTCCTTCTTGCACAAACTCCAAACTCCAAACAATATCATGACCGTGGCACCTTGCAGATGGGCGTTACAGATACGCTGATGCATAGCACTACTATATGGCCTATTTTTGGTTCATTGACACATTGATATAAGGACAGACATTCGTACATGGGACCGTTGAGTTAGGTTGATCCTCAAGACCTTAGAGGCATGTAGGGATTACCTGTGCACTTTTGGCATATATCACAATTGTTTTGGATTCTTTTCCATAACGTGGTATTTGCAATCTCATGTATGACGTGGTATTTGCAACCTTATGCACAGCATGGTATTTGCAGCCTTACGCATAATGAATATATTTCAAGTGTGGAAACAGTGTTTTGAGTACAGTGAAATTGGAATCATAGTCAAACGGAATCGATTTCACTTTCATTTCTCCATTCTTTGACATGGTTGAACTTACATTTTCCTAACGTTAAGAAAGACTATGTTGTCACTTCCAACCAAAAATATCTGACACACTGATATTAGTTGATACTGGTTTTGTGTGCCATATTATTTTTCCTCAAATAACGTGCGATTCTTAGCTAAACTTCCATTCTAGAGTCATTTTCTAGCAGCTCAACAAAACCATTAGGAACATTAGCCATCCTGTTGCTTGTGTCTTCAATCTTGAGAACTTGTTTCTTCGTTGTCTTTCGTATGCGCTTGACAAGGGGCCAGATGTGAGAATTTGCGCGTGTTTTGATTTGCTGATAAAACACTCGTTCTCATTCAATCAGTATGTTTCTGGGTTCCATTTGCTTGAACGCTGGCAGTGTTTTTGCTTCAGATTTTAAGTGCTGTCAATGTAAAATTTACGGAGCTCTCGGAGCCTTCTGTGGTGCCTACAAACGTAAAATTTACGGCGGTAGTTCGACACACGTTTCAGCCTAATGTAAATGGGAGAGAAGCACTGACTGATGTTGTCAGCCTCAGAGAGGGTTCATACAAGTGAGTAGCTTCCCTTACATGATTTTTTTTACCTATGCAACCATCACCAGACTGGTTTTATTTATCTGAAAAGAGAAACTGGTTTCCAGCAAAATGCTGACACCAGGACTGTCTTGCAATGCTGCATGTTTTCAACCTTTGAAAGCATGTGAGTTGAGTCAAGAACTTATAAATGACTGTAGGATGATCCAGAAGACAATTCTGACACAAGAAAAGGTTGAAAACAGCAGTGGTTACTCTCTGTTGATATGAGATGTGCACCAGACATACCCAACATGAAAAGTATTGATTTTACAAGCACCTGACACAAAGGGTTTGTGGCCCCAAGCCATACTGGCAGCTAGCCAACACCACACCCTTCAAACACACAGGGTTAGGGCATTGTAGAATAACCCAACACTTTCAGTGAGTACCAAATAAATAAGAGGGAAGCAGGGAGAATTTTTATAATATTAATCAAAGAACATAACTGTTGAGAGTCACGTAGGAATTATCTCCCATGTTGTAGAACTTCTCAATTCAGTGAGTAGTATTAGAAACCCCAAGGGGAGGACTAGGGTTATGGAGTGGAGTGGGGGTGGGGGGAGTGGCGGCAGCCGACGACTTGATGGGTCAAGCCACTTAGTGCACTGGTACACTGCAGCTCTTCGTATGTCGTCAGCTGTCAGCGATCTGTCAGTAGGTGGTCAGCCAAAGTCTGAATACTTTTAGATTTCGTCAGGAGGGCCATATCTTCTGCTTTTTCCTTTTTTTTTTGTTTGTTTGTTTTTGGCTTCTATTGTGAGGAGTTATGAGTTTTTATGGGCATTTCCACAAAATATTACTACATAAATCATCTGAAAATACATTTAGTCATGCCTAATGCATCATTCTGTGTAATTTCATGCATAGATTCCCATAAATATGGAAGCAACAGTTGTTTTATTGTACATGGTAATGATGCCACGTTTTTACCCGGCACATGGAAAGCGCTGGATGTCAAAAAACGTCGACACTCAAGGGGTTAAAACCCCATCATTTCGGATAAGATTTCATGCTTGGATTTGTTTCTTAATTTCTTAAATGTCCTTTGGACTTATCTCCTGTTTGATTTAGGCTCCTTTGGACTTGTCTCCTATTTTCTTTAATGTGTTTTGTACTTGTCTCCTATTTTCTTTAATGTGTTTTGTACTTGTCTCCAATTTTCTTTAGCATTTTTTGTACTTGTCTCATTTCCTTTAAGGTCCTTTGGACTTGTCTCCTGTTTTCTTTAGTGTGTTTTGTACTTGTCTCCTATTTCTTTAGTGTGTTTTGTACTTGTCTCCTAGTTTTCTTTAGTGTGTTTTGTACTTGTCTCCAGTTTTCTTTAGTGTGTTTTGTACTTGTCTCTCCAGTTTTCTTTAGTGTGTTTTGTACTTGTCTCATTTCCTTTAGGTCCTTTGGACTTGTCTCCTGTTTCCTTTAGTGTGTTTTGTACTTGTCTCCTATTTTCTTTAGTGTGTTTTTTGTACTTGTCTCCTATTTTCTTTAGTGTGTTTTGACTTGTCTCCATTTTCTTAGTGTGTTTTGGACTTGTCTCCAATTTTCTTTAGTGTGTTTTGGACTTGTCTCCTATTTTCTTTAGTGTGTTTTGGACTTGTCTCCATTTTCTTCAGTGTGTTTTGGACTGGTCTCCTATTTTCTTTAGTGGGTTTTGGACTTGTCTCCTATTTTCTTTAGTGTGTTTTGGACTTGTCTCCTATTTTCTTTAGTGTCTTTGGACTTGTCTCCTATTTTCTTTAGTGTGCTTTGGACTTGTCTCCTATTTTTCTTTAGTGTTTTTGGACTTGTCTCATTTCTTTTAAGTCCTTTGACTTGTCTCCTTATTTTCTTTATTGCCTTTGTACTTGTCTCCTATTTTCTTTAGCATCCTTTGTACTTGTCTCCTGTTTTCTTTAGCATCCTTTGTACTTGTCTCCTGTTTTCTTTAGCATCCTTTGTACTTGTCTCCTGTTTTCTTTATGTCCTTTGTACTTGTCTCCTGTTTTCTTTATGTCCTTTGTACTTGTCTCCTGTTTTCTTTATGTCCTTTGTACTTTAGTCTCCTGTTTTTTTATGTCCTTTGTACTTGTCTCCTGTTTTCTTTAGCATCCTTTTGTACTTGTCTCCTGTTTTCTTTAGCATCTTTGTACTTGTCTCCTGTTTTCTTTAATTCCTTTGTACTTGTCTCCTGTTTTCTTTAGTCCTTTGTACTTGTCTCCTGTTTTCTTTATGTCCTTTGTACTTGTCTCCTGTTTTCTTTAGCATCCTTTGTACTTGTCTCCTGTTTTCTTTAGCATCCTTTGTACTTGTCTCCTGTTTTCTTTAGCATCCTTTGTACTTGTCTCCTGTTTTCTTTAGCATCCTTTGTACTTGTCTCCTGTTTTCTTTAGCATCCTTTGTACTTGTCTCCTGTTTTCTTTAGCATCCTTTGTACTTGTCTCCTGTTTTCTTTAGCATCCTTTGTACTTGTCTCCTGTTTTCTTTAGCATCCTTTGTACTTGTCTCCTGTTTTCTTTATGTCCTTTGTACTTGTCTCCTGTTTTCTTTAGCATCCTTTGTACTTGTCTCCTGTTTTCTTTAGCATCCTTTGTACTTGTCTCCTGTTTTCTTTAGCATCCTTTGTACTTGTCTCCTGTTTTCTTTAGCATCCTTTGTACTTGTCTCCTGTTTTCTTTAGCACCTTTGTACTTGTCTCCTGTTTTCTTTAGCACCCTTTGTACTTGTCTCCTGTTTTCTTTAGCACCCTTTGTACTTGTCTCCTGTTTTCTTTAGCATCCCTTTGTACTTGTCTCCTGTTTTCTTTAGCATCCTTTGTACTTGTCTCCTGTTTTCTTTAGCACCTTTGTACTTGTCTCCTGTTTTCTTTAGCATCCTTTGTACTTGTCTCCTTTTTCTTTAGCATCCTTTGTACTTGTCTCCTGTTTTCTTTAGCATCCTTTGTACTTGTCTCCTGTTTTCTTTAGCATCCTTTGTACTTGTCTCCTGTTTTCTTTAGCATCCTTTGTACTTGTCTCCTGTTTTCTTTAGCATCCTTTGTACTTGTCTCCTGTTTTCTTTAGCATCCTTTGTACTTGTCTCCTGTTTTCTTTAGCATCCTTTGTACTTGTCTCCTGTTTTCTTTAGCATCCTTTGTACTTGTCTCCTGTTTTCTTTAGCATCCTTTGTACTTGTTCTCCTGTTTATTCTTTTAGCACCTTTGTACTTGTCTCCTGTTTTCTTTAGTCCTTTGTACTTGTCTCCTGTTTTCTTTAGCATCCTTTGTACTTGTCTCCTGTTTTCTTTAGCATCCTTTGTACTTGTCACCTATTTTCTTTAGGTCCTTTGTACTTGTCTCCTATTTTCTTTAGCATCCTTTGTACTTGTCTCCTGTTTTCTTTAGCATCCTTTGTACTTGTCTCCTGTTTTCTTTAGGGTCCCTTGTACTTGTCTCCTAGTTTCTTTAGCATCCTTTGTACTTGTCTCCTGTTTTCTTTAGCATCCTTTGTACTTGTCTCCTGTTTTCTTTAGGGTCCCTTGTACTTGTCTCCTGTTTTCTTTAGGGTCCCTTGTACTTGTCTCCTGTTTTCTTTAGCATCCTTTGTACTTGTCTCCTATTTTCTTTAGCATCCTTTGTACTTGTCTCCTGTTTTCTTTAGCATCCTTTGTACTTGTCTCCTGTTTTCTTTAGTCCTTGTACTTGTCTCCTAGTTTCTTTAGCATCCTTTGTACTTGTCTCCTGTTTTCTTTAGGGTCCCTTGTACTTGTCTCCTGTTTTCTTTAGGGTCCCTTGTACTTGTCTCCTATTTTCTTTATGTCCTTTGTAACTTGTCTGTCTCTATTTTCTTTAGCATCCTTTGTACTTGTCTCCTATTTTCTTTAGCATCCTTTGTACTTGTCTCCTGTTTTCTTTAGCATCCTTTGTACTTGTCTCCTATTTTTCTTTAGCACCCTTTGTACTTGTCTCCTATTTTCTTTAGCATCCTTTGTACTTGTCTCCTATTTTCTTTAGCATCCTTTGTACTTGTCTCCTATTTTCTTTAGCATCCTTTGTACTTGTCTCCTATTTTCTTTAGCATCCTTTGTACTTGTCTCCTGTTTTCTTTAGCATCCTTTGTACTTGTCTCTTATTTTCTTTAGCATCCTTTGTATTTGTCTCCTATTTTCTTTAGCACCCTTTGTACTTGTCTCCTGTTTTCTTTAGGGTCCCTTTGTCTTGTCTCCTATTTCTTTAGCATCCTTTGTACTTGTCTCCTATTTTCTTTAGCATCCTTTGTACTTGTCTCCTGTTTTCTTTAGCATCCTTTGTACTTGTCTCCTGTTTTCTTTAGCATCCTTTGTACTTGTCTCCTATTTTCTTTAGCACCCTTTGTACTTGTCTCCTGTTTTCTTTAGGGTCCTTTGTACTTGTCTCCTGTTTTCTTTAGCATCCTTTGTACTTGTCTCCTGTTTTCTTTAGGGTCCCTTGTACTTGTCTCCTATTTTCTTTAGCATCCTTTGTACTTGTCTCCTGTTTTCTTTAGCATCCTTTGTACTTGTCTCCTATTTTCTTTAGCATCCTTTGTACTTGTCTCCTATTTTCTTTAGCATCCTTTGTACTTGTCTCCTGTTTTCTTTAGCATCCTTTGTACTTGTCTCCTGTTTTCTTTAGCATCCTTTGTACTTGTCTCCTATTTTCTTTAGCATCCTTTGTACTTGTCTCCTGTTTTCTTTAGCATCCTTTGTACTTGTCTCCTGTTTTCTTTAGCATCCTTTGTACTTGTCTCCTATTTTCTTTAGCATCCTTTGTACTTGTCTCCTGTTTTCTTTAGCATCCTTTTACTTGTCTCCTTTTTCTTTAGCATCCTTGTACTTGTCTCCTGTTTTCTTTAGTCCTTTGTACTTGTCTCCTGTTTCTTTAGTCCTTGTACTTGTCTCCTGTTTCTTTACTCTTGTATGTCTCCTTTTTGTACTTTGTACTGTCTCCTGTTTTCTTTACGGTCCCTTGTACTTGTCTCCTGTTTTCTTTAGCATCCTTTGTACTTGTCTCCTGTTTTCTTTAGCATCCTTTGTACTTGTCTCCTGTTTTCTTTAGCATCCTTTGTACTTGTCTCCTGTTTTCTTTAGGGTCTTTTGGACTTGTCTACTATTTTCTTTAGGGTCCTTTGTACTTGTCTCCTGTTTTCTTTAGGGTCATTTGTACTTGTCTACTATTTTC
>CM060307.1:48296180-48403680 GCA_030674185.1 Monoplex corrugatus
CGTGGTCGATGTCCAACCTAGCACTTGTTGGCGCTAGGTGCCATGTGCATATGTAAGTTGCTGTTGTTTGCGCAGAACCTCAGCAACTCTCTCCACTTGCCTCCACAAGTCCAGGGCAAACCGAGATAAGACAGCTGTTCTCATAGGAGACAGACGGCTGAACAGCAGATGGCAAGTCGCAGCATATGGTCAGAACCACAAGCAGTGCTCTGTGGCAATGCCCTTTATGAGACTGCGGGATTTTCTGTCTGGGTTTACTCCCATAGCCTTTCCCCATCTGAGGGGTAACCCACAAGGCAGCGGAGACAGACGCAGATCGTAGTCTAAAGTTGACATAGAAAACACGTTTAACCAGCATGCATGCCCACCAAAGATACAGACTATGCAACAACATTGTGGAATGTGGTCTGCTCGGTTTGAGGTCTCCGTGTCCCACTGTGAAACGTGCAGTACGGCCCTGTGAGTAAGGAAAATAGCGCTATACAAAAACAAGTTCTATCGGTGTAGGAGAAATCTCACCCGCAGAACCCAGCTGAATACGAGGAAACAGAAGATTTGTGATTGCGCCAACCAGTAGACCGTGTCGGTGAAATGGGATCCGGCACTATTTTAAAAAAAATCTTTTTTTCGTTCTGGGCTACAATACCTACTCGCACGCAAGTGGGCTTCTACGTGTATGGGCCTTCTTTGTTTGATTTTTTTACCCAGCTGTTAATACATACTCCATTTTCGGGTTGTATGGATGCGGAGCGTTGACAGTCAACACGCAAAATCAGAACAAGATTGAGGCAGCTGAAATGTGGTTTCTAAGAAGAATGTTAAGAGTTCCATGGACAGCAAAGAAAACCAACGAGACAGTCTCACAAGACATACACACTGAAATAATATCAATCGAAAGGATAAGGAAAAGACAAGCAACATTTATAGGACATTTTATGAGGCAAGAGAAATTAGAGCACCCAGTCCCAACAAGAAAGCTGGAGGGAAAAAGACCACCAGGCAGTGACAAAAGATAGATTCGTATGGAGGGCCATGATCGCCAATGCTTATGCAGCAGGGCACATGATGGTGATGGTGATGGTGCTTCCTGGATGTTTTCGTGCCACCAAATACTAAGGTGGCTTACAGGATCTTTAACGTTCGTAATTGTTGTTCTGCGCGTGTATTACACGCGAAGAGGGTTCAGGCACTAGCAGGTCTGCACTCACGTTGATGTGGGAAATCTTCACCATTAATCAGACAGGTGGTACCCATCCACTTTGAAACCCCACATACCTTTCTATTGGAAGACCTGTGTGTGCGTGTGCGTGAGCGTGTGCGTCATGCGACACTGTCATAAAACAATCCTCATCCTGATAGTATTAATAACAGAAATATGGAAAACACGTCGACATATGTCCACTCCTATTTGCTGTGAGGGGCGTGACAGTAGAGTGGCCAAGACGATGGCAGACTGTGTGGCCTCAGAGAATGAAAACCTAACTTTTTTTTTTTCAAGCGTTCAGATTGTAATGGATGTCCGTAGTATGCACGTTGTTTTGCTCATACTGTATTGCCGTAGGCCACTGCACAGTCTGCACACTACGTCTTTCGGGGGCGTGCAAGCTGGGTATTTTCATGTTTCCGTCTTAATCAGCCTTTTGACTCTCGCATCCTATCCACCAACTGCAAGAACTTAACCCTTTGACGCCCTAACCTTATCCATCAGCTTCCTACAGAAAGCTGGCGGATAGAGTGATGGAGTCAAAGGGTTAAATTTTTGCTTTGCTGGCATGGTTGGCAATGCAGGATGCCGGTGTCAAAGGGTTAAGCCACCGAGTTTCAGTTTCAGTTTCAGTTTCTCAAGATAATGACGTCTCCACGATCGGAATGAATTCAATATGCACTAACGTCACAGGTGCCATGTGATGGAGAAGATCCAAAATGATCACGGCACAAACCTTAAGCCTGCACATAAATCCATGAGCTGGCCAGGTCCTGAGGTCCTACCTAGATAGTTCCATAACCCTGAGGTCGTAGGGGAGTGAGGTGGCAGAGACCTCAACTTTTCCCGGGGCCAGCACCACGAGGCGGCGCTCATCCCCTCTCCCTCGTTTCAAATTCGTATTCATATTCATTTTTTTTTTTACCAAGACTTCAGAAAGGCAAGAAGGTTAATTGGTCTTCAAGGGGCCGAACCTGGAAAAATCAACCTATCTGTCCAACGTTTTTCACCAAGGTAACCGGGCAATGCCCTGCTCTTTACGATTTTCAACTGCCGTGGGATCTTTAGCATGCGCAGCCAGGAGACACACGGGTCCGACTCGTTTTTCGTCCCCTTTCGGAGGACTAGACGTTCAGTTTCGATTTTCCGGTCAAACTGAACAGAAAAGTCGAGGCCTCTACGGGGAGCGAACCCTGGAACCTCGAGTTTAGTTATTGGCAGGCGAACGTCTGAACCATTCTGCCACCTTTCTTCCGAGAGTGGGCCATATGTCACCGGACGCTTACATAGCTTACAGGATCTATGACGTGCGCAACTGCAATACATACATGTAAAACATCAAACATAAATTTGGCAAACGTCGTATACGTGTGCATACACTTGAAGGTAGTTCAAGCGTTAAAATATGCAGCAAGCATAAATTTGGCAAACGTATGCGTGTGCATACACTTGAAGGTAGTTCAAGCGTTAAACATATAGCAAGCATAAATTTGGCAAACGTATGTGTGTGCATACACTTGAAGGTAGTTCAAGCGTTAAAATATTGTCATATTGTTTTTTTTTTAATGTTATAGGGTATTCGTATGTGAACAATACTTGTTTTTTTTATGTGTAAACTGACTTCTCCTGGTTACATTGTTCGTTGATGTTTGATTATCGAACAGCAAAAAGATATAATTTGAAAAAAGGTTAATCAAAAAATGTTGAAATATGTCTGGATCTTGATGTTCACTTTTAAAACTCTAATGTATAAACTATCATTATGTACATTCTGTATGTTATATGGTGTTGATATGTTAACAATACTTACTCATATGCATATGATTTGATTTCATTTTTCGTCACTATAATGTATGGGTGATGTCCATTTGTTGTAAAACAAAAGATAAATTTAAAAAGTTTACTAAAAATATTTTGCACGATTTCTCACTCGGGTGAGAAATCGTGCAGCAGCGAAAAACCGTGTCACGAACGCAGCAATTTTCTCAACCAGATGAGAAATCGTCTCGAGTGCGACATGTGACGTAACATCCCCTAACCTTCAAAATATCATCAGGTGTACATTGTATGCTTTTGGTCGATTACATTACATCATTTAATTGACTTTCCACTCTTTGTCTCTTCAGCAGAAGATAATAGATATAGTAGATATAGAATGATTTCGTTAAAAACAAAGGAGGGGCAGGGTGGAAGCAGACACACAGGGAAAAAACAGAAAGAAGCGCAACACTCACCCATCAATAAGTAGGTAAGTCTGTAGTACTCCTTTTGCTTTATTCTCCTGGTTGTCAGCATTGCTCAGTCCGACGGCCACCCCGACAGCCACAAGAAAGACCACAATGGCGATGATGGCCACAGCAACCAACAGTCGCTTTTTACTGCACGCTCCGCTCTTCCTGGAGGATCCAAACGTCTCCGAAGAGTAGGACCCCTCTTCCATCGAAGACATGATTATATCCGTTGAAGATCGTCACAAGATGAAAAGATTTTGCCCAATATACTATTCTAACAGTCCGACAGTAACAACTTGCTGCAGAGATGACTGAAAGATCGCCAAAGAACAAGAATGCTTTGTGTTAAATCAATACAGGGCGATAATCTGGACGTAAAAATGTAAGACGGTTTTCACAGAGTAGTATCACAAGTCAGGTGTTAAATAATATGATCTTCAGCAGGTTAAGTTTGGGCGTCAAATTCACAGTTGAACGAAGAATTGAAATTTTGTGATTCCGGTCTTCTTTCCAACCTTCGCGTTTTCGATGTCCAATGCGTGCCTTTGGGATCCCAGTTCTTTCCACCGGGAGGAGGGATAAGTGAACAACTATGATACATCAACCCTGTCCTGTCATTTGAGCACCGCTTGTAATGCTAGTGGGGAATCTCGAGACCTCGTGACCTTGTTACGCTTGAAAAGGTCTACAGGCGCTTGCAATGCACACATGTTAATTTAGTTTACAGTCCGCCCACGTTTTGAAGTTTGGTTGGGAATACAGATTAGTGAGCCCTCTCATTGGTTAACGTACAGTACAGGCAGATCTCCCAGCTTCTGGTTTAAGTGCAAGAGTTCGAGTCCCGTTCGAGAAAAAAATGTACGTATAAGCTCCATTTTATGCAACTGTGAATTGGGTACGGCCATTGACTCTGTTTAGGGCTTGGAAGCGTAAAGCTCTGAGGGCTAAGACAAGGCACTGCACTCATAATGCCGGTCCTCTAGAGAAATTTGAGGTTTTTAACTTGGGATCTCTACCGTCTCACTCCGTTACGACCTTAGTGTTATAGATTAATTTTTCGTTTTCAAGAGAGTCCTGATGGTCTTTGACTCTTTGACTAGGTACTAACGATCTTTAAATACTATATACTTGAGGTACTAATGAACTTTAAGCAGTCTATGACTGGGGTATCAATGATCTTTACGTACGCTATGATTAGGGTACTAATGATCTTTAAGCACTCTATGACTAGTGTACTAATGATCTTTAAGCACTCTATGACTAGGGTACTAATGATCTTTAAGCACTCTATGATTAGGGTTCTAACGATCTTTAAGCACTCTATGCCAAGGGTACTAACGATCTTTAAGCACTCTATGACTGGGGTATTAATGATCTTTACGTACGCTATGATTAGGGTCATAACGATCTTTAAGCACTCTATGATTAGGGTACTAATGATCTTGAAGCACCCTACGACTAGGGTACTAACGATCTTTAAGCACTCTATGATTGGGGTACGAATGATCTTTACGTACGCTATGATTAGGGTACTAGCGATCTTTAAGCACTCTATGACTAGGGTACTAATGATCTTTAAACACTCTATGACTAGGGTACTAATGATCTTTAAACACTCTATGACTGGGGTACGAATGATCTTTAAGCACTCTATGACTAGGGTACTAATGATCTTTAAGCACTCTATGAGTAGGGTACTAACGATCTTAACACACTCTATGACTTGGGTACGATCTTTAAGTACTGTGTGATCAGGAGACTAATGATGTTCAGATACTTGATGACTATAAATCAATGATCTTCAAGTACCTTATAACTTGGGGACTAATGATCTTTAAACACCTTATGACCAGGGGACTTATGATCTTTAAGCACTTAATGATTTGGGAACTAATGATTTTAACCCTTTGACTCACGTACCTTATTCACTAACTGCAAAATCTTAACCCTCTGGTTCCCTAACCCTTTTCACCAGCTTCCTTACAGGAAGCTGGTGCGCAGGAAACTGATGGAAAGGATAAGGAAGTCAAAGGATTAAGTTTTAGGAAGCTGGTGGAAAGGGTGAAGGAGCCAAAGGGTTAAGTGTTTGCTTTGCTAGTATGGTTGACAATATAGGATGCTGGTGGACAGGATGCGGGAGCCAAAGGGTTAAGTACTAAGGAACTAATGATCCTAAAGCATTCTATGAGCAGAGAACTAATGATCTTTGCCTTTATGTCCAAGAGACTAATGATCTTTACGTATGTGTCCAAGAGACTAATGATCTTTACCTCTAAGTCCAAGAGACTAATGATCTTTGCCTTTATGTCCAAGAGACTAATGATCTTTACGTATATGTCCAAGAGACTAATGATCTTTACCTTTATGTCTGAGATACTTATGTTCTGTATCTTTACGTCAGAGACATCAATAATCTTTGGCCATATTTCTAGGAGACTAATGATCTTCACTATGTCCAAGAGACTAATGATCTCAGCTCTATGTCCAGGAGACTAATGATCTTTGACCCTAATGTCCAGGAGACCAATGATCTTTAACTCTTCGTCCAGGGGACTAATGATCTTTAACTCCTATGTCTAGGAGACTAATGATCTTTGATTTTTGTGTCCTGGAGACTAATGATCTTTAACTCTATGTCAAGGAGACTAATGACCTTTAACTCTTAAGTCCAGGAGACAAATGATTTGTTTTACTTTTATGTCAGGAGCCTTATGATTTTTTTTACTCCTATGTCCAGGAGACTAATGATTTTTTACTCTTATGTCCAGGAGACTAATGATTTTTTTACTCTTATGTCCAGGAGCCTAATGATTTTAACCCTTATGTCCAAGAGACTAATGATATTTTTACTCTTATGTCCAGGAGACTAATGATTTTTTTAAACTCTATGTCCAGGAGATTAATGATCTTTAACTCCATGTCTAGTTCTGTGACAAGGGGACTAATGATCTTTATGCCAGGAAACTGGTGTTAACTCTCTGAATAGGGCACAATGATCTTTAACTCTATGATCAGGGGACTAATGATCTTTATGACCAAGACACACAGGGTCCTTAGTTCTATGGTCAGAGAACTATTGATCAAACTCTATGATCAAGGGGCTGATGATGTTTGAATATATGATAAGGGGACTAGTGTTCTTTAACTCCATGATGAATGGACTAATGACCATTAGCTCTATGACCAGGGGACATGTGCTCTTTATTTCTTTATTTCAATGATCAGGGGAGTATTGTTCTGTAACTCTATGACTAGTGGACTGATGATCTTTAACACACGTCCATAGGGCTAATGATCTTTAAGTCTATATCCACCTGACAAATAATCTTTAATTCTATGTCCAGCTGACTAATGATCTTTAAGTCTATGTCCAGCTGACTAATGATCTTTAATTCTATGTCCAGCTGACTAATGATCTTTAATTCTATGTCCAGCTGACTAATGATCTTTAATTCTATGTCCAGCTGACTAATGATCTTTAATTCTATGTCCAGCTGACTAATGATCTTTAATTCTATGTCCAGCTGACTAATGATCTTTAATTCTATGTCCAGCTGACTAATGATCTTTAATTCTATGTCCAGCTGACTAATGATCTTTAATTCTATGTCCACCTGACTAATGATCTTTAATTCTATGTCCAGCTGACTAAAGATCTTTGACTCTTATGTTCAGGAGACTAATGATTTTTGACTCATGTCCAGCTGACTAATGATCTTTAATTCTATGTCCAGCTGACTAATGATCCTTAATTCTATGTCCAGCTGACTAATGATCTTTGATTGTATGATCAAGAATTCATACTCTTAAACTCTATGATCAGGAGAATAATGATTTTTAGTTCAATTACTAGAGGACGATTGCTCAATGATCAGAGGGCTAATGATCTTAAAATCTCTGTCCAGGAGACTAATGATCTTTAGCTCTATGACCAAGGGACTAATGGTTTTGACTCTATGATCAAGGTACTAACTATCATTAACTCTATGATCAGGGAACTAATAATATTTAATTCTATAATCAAGGAACTAATGATCTTTAACTCTATGATCGGGGAACTAATGATCTTTAACTCTATGATCAGGGGGATTAATGATCTTTAGCTCTTATGATCAGGGGGACTAATGATCTTTAACTCTATGATCAGAGGACTAATGATCTTTAACTCTATGGTCAGAGAACTAATGATCTTTAACTCTATGATCAGGGAACTAATGATCTTTAACTCTATGATCAGGGACTAATGACCTTTAACTCTATGATCAAAGAGCTAATGACATTAACTCTATGATCAGAGAACTAATGATCTTTAACTCTATGATCAGGGGACTAATGATCTTTAACTCTATGATCAGAGGACTAATGATCTTTAACTCTATGATCAGAGAACAAATGATCTTTAACTCTATGATCAGGGGACTAATGATCTTTAACTCTATGATCAGAGAACTAATGAGCTTTAACTCTACGATCAGGGGACTAATGATCTTTAATTCTATAATCAGGGGGACTAATGATCTTTAACTCTATGATCAGAGAACTAATGAGCTTTAACTCTACGATCAGGGGACTAATGATCTTTAATTCTATAATCAGGGGGACTAATGATCTTTAATTCTATAATCAGGGGGACTAATGATCTTTAATTCTATGGGCACGGAACAAATAATATTTAACTCTATGATCAGTGGGGTAATGATCTTTGGTTCTATGATCAGCGAACTCATGATGTTTAGTTTAATGGTCGGTGATCTTATGATCTTTAACTGTGATCAGTGGACTAGTGATTTTTGACTCAGTGATCACGGAACTAATTTTAGACTCTATAATCAGGGAATTAATAATATTTAACTCTATTACTAGGGAACTAATGATATTTTACTCTATTATCAGGGAACTAATAATATCTAACTCTTTAATCAGGGAACTAATAGTAATTAACTCTATGATCAGGAAAACAATGATCTTTAATTCTATGATCAAGGAACTACTAATATTAACTCTATTATCAGAGAAGCAATGATCTTTAACTCTATGGTCAGGAAAACAATGATCTTTAACTTTATGATCAGGGAACTGATAATATTAATTCTATTATCAGGGAAAAATGATTTTAACTTTATGATCAGGGAACTGATAAGATTAACTCTATTATCAGGGAAACAATGATCTTTAACTTTATGATCAGGGAATGATAAGATTAACTCTATTATCAGGGAAACAATGATCTTTAAATCTATGATCAGGGAACTAATGATATCTAACTCTATGATCAGGAAACTAACAACATTTAAATCTATGATCAGGAAACTAATGATATTTAACTCTATGTTCAAGGAACTAATGATCTTTAACTCTATAATCAAGGAGCTAATTATCTTGAGGATCAGTGGACTAATAAATCTTTAACTCTATGATCAGTGAACTAATATAATTTAACTCTTGATCGGGGAACTTATAATATCTAACTCTATGATCAGGGAACTAATGAATTCTAACTCTATGATCAGGAATTAATGATATTTAACTCTATTATCAGGAAACTAACAACATTTAGCTCTATGATCAAGGAACTAACAACATTTAACTCTATGACAGGGAACTAATGATATTTAACTCTATGATCATGGAACTAATAATATTTAACTCTATGATCAGGGAACTAATGACATTTACCTCTATGATAAGGGAACTAATGATACTTAACTCTATGATCAGGGAACTAATGATACTTAAATCTACGATGAGGCAACTAATGATATTTAATTCTATGATCAGGGAACTAATGATACTTAACTCTATAATCAAGGAGCTAATTATCTTGATGATCAGTTGATTGTAATATATCTTTAACTCTATGATCAGGGAACTAATATAATTTAACTCTATGATCAGGGAACTAATATTGTTTAACTGTATGATCAGGGAACTAATATAATTTAACTCTATAATCAGGGAACTTATATAATTTAACTCTATGATCAGGGAACTAATATAATTTAACTCTAGGATCAGGGAACTAATGATCTTTTGTGGCATGATTAGTGGACTTTTGATTTTAGCTGTTCGACTAGGGGGGGGGGGGGGAGGCTGATGTTATTGAACTCCATGGGCCTATGTGCAGGTGCGTGCATGGCTGGCTGACAAGGTAAACAAACTCCTTTGAAAGTTTAAGCATAAACTATCTATTCATTACGAGTATGACGACGTGAGTGTGCCGAAACAAGAATCATTCTTTTTTTTCTTCTTTTTTAAAATTTATTTCCTTGCAAACATTTCTCTATCCTGTCCCAAGTTTTCAATTTAAAAAAGAAAAATTGTGCAGCTCCAGTGCTGATAGGTTAATTGCAAAGGACAAAAAATGAAAGAAAGAAAGAGAGAGAGAACAAGAAAGAGAGAAAAAGAAAAAGAAAAAAGAAAGAAAGAAAGAAAGAAGAAGAACAATGACGACGACAACGACAACAACAACAACGACGACAAGAACAACAACAACGACGACAACGACGACGATGACGACGACGATAACAACAACAGCAGCAGCAGCTGCAGGAACAACAACGACAGCAAACAAGAACAAGAACAACACAACAACAACAACGACAGCAACAAGAACAAACAAAACAAACAACAACAACAACGACAGCAACAAGAACAACAACAACAACAACAAGAACAAGAACAACAACAACGACAGCACAAGAACAAGAACAAGAACAAGAAGAACAAAAACAAGAACAAGAACAGGAACAACAACAACAACACAACGACAGCAACAAGAACAACAAAACAACAACACAAGAACAAGAGCAACAACAACGACAGCCACAACAACAAGAACAAGAAGAACAAAAACAAGAACAAGAACAACAAACAACAACGACGACAACGAAGACGACGACGACGACGACAACAACAACAAAAACAACAAAACAACAACAACGACGACGACGACGACAACAACAACAACAACAACGACGACGACGACGACGACAACAACAAAAATTACAAAACAACAAAACAACAACAACAACAAAACAACAAAACAACAACAACAACTACAACTACAACAACAACAACAGATTCTGTACTTCTCAATGTTAGCTCTAACGACTAGGGGGCTGAACTATGTAGGCCATGCAATCAGAAACGCCAAAACAGATATCAGTGGCCCTGCAGGGGAAAGGTGAGGTGAGGTGAGGAAAGAAACTAGAGAAAACCGCACACCTCCTACTTCAACAACAATGGCTGAAATCCATAGTCTGGGTAATCCAGGAAGTCGCCCACAAATGTCTCAATCGTGTGACCTGGAGAAGACTTGTGACGTCGAGCGTGGCTCCTACCACCAATCCCTGCGAGGGAGAGAGGTAAAGGTTACTGTAGTAGTGAAGTAGCATCATATGAAATAAACCTTGATGTGAACAAAGCGCAACAGCAAACATTGAAAAGAAAATGTTAATATTGTTTATATATATATATGATATAGCATGACGGTCCCTACCAGACAAAGGTGCTCATAGGAGCCCCATTTACGTTGTTATCCGCATTTTTCTTGCTTTGGCTGGCTATGGGTGATCTTGCGAATATACGATGGTGGTTCCCGTCGTCTTCCAACGGTTTGTGTACGGTCTCTCCGCCAGCCTTTGTCGTTCACACGACAACCTACAAGGCAGTAGGGGTGATTTTCAGTCAGGGTTTGCTCCCTTAGCCTTATCCTCTCCCGAGATAACCACAAGACAGTTGTGCTATTTACTCATAGCTGGGAGTCTGGTTTGTGGACACCAGGGCATGTCCGCA
Source organism: Monoplex corrugatus (assembly GCA_030674185.1). NCBI lineage: Eukaryota > Metazoa > Mollusca > Gastropoda > Littorinimorpha > Ranellidae > Monoplex > Monoplex corrugatus. The sequence continues at coordinate 48,307,410 of CM060307.1, forward strand.
CGCTGGTCGGCCTTCGTGCCGCACGTCTGCGGGCCAGATCTCCTCTGCGTCTGTCGAGTTTTAGCCTGAGTCCGTGAGGTGCTCAGTTACCACATGTGGCCACGAGGAGGCACAACGTAGGGCTTGCTGATGGAGAGGCTATGTACTGAGAGACAGAGAGACTTATGCATTCTGCTCTCCTTTTCGCATAGCTGCAAGCAGCGTGCGGACATGCCCTGGTGTCCACAAACCAGACTCCCAGCTATGGGTAAATAGCACCAGAGGTGCAGGCTGAAACCGAGAGGTGACAAACACACAGTCACTAGCCAACACACTAGACGCGTCATATCAGCCAATAGAAATATTGGATGGACTGGCTGAGGACAGAGAGGGTGGAAGATGTACTTGCAGCTACAAGGGATAGATTCGTATGAAGGGCCGTGACCGCTAACGCCCATGCGGCAGGGCACATGATGATGATGATGATGATGATGATGATGATGATGTGATGATGTTGATGATGATGATGATGATGATATATAGGTTCTTGTGACTTTGACCTTGGCTCTATCGACTTCCAAACATATGCATTTAGGACTGCTGAAAGGTCCACATTATTGACCCAAATTTGGGAAAGATTCATCTAAGAAGCAACCGATAAATCTTGCTGGAGCAGCTTTCTCGGTTCAGTATGAAACTATCTCCCTTTTCACCCTAAGAAAAAGAGGGGATATATGATATGGATCACATGGCAACCAGCGTAGCCATGCATTGTATCGGTGTGGGAAGAGTAAATATTACAGTAGAGCGATATCTAAACTTTTAGGTATTACCTTTAATACTGTATACAATCACACGCACACCTGCACACACAGACACTCGCACACACATGCACACACACAGACATATACGCATATAAAGACACACACGCACACACGAGCGCGCATGCACCTACCCATTTCCTACACACACACACACACACACACACACACACACACACACACACACACACACACACACACATACACACACACACACACATACACACACACACACACACACACACACACACACACACACACACACACACACACACACACACACACACATTTTGTACATTTGTGTGACAAAGGAAGTGTTGACAGCTGAGTTTTATTTCAGTCACAAAAAGGAGGCGTATTACAATAGCTTGACCATCTTCCTTTTCCCGAAGAACATTAGTAAAGAAGATCAGGAAAAGACAAGCAACATTTCTAGGACATTTTATGAGGCAAGAGAAATTAGAGCACGTAGTCACAACAGGAAAGCTGGAGGGAAAGAAAAAACCAGGTAGACCCTGGGAGAAAATACTGGACGGACTTGAAGAGTGGCTGAAGACAGAGAGGGTGGGAGATGTACCTGCAGCGACAAGGGATAGATTCGTATGGAGGGCCATGATCGCCAACGCCATGCGGCGGGGCACATGATGATGAGCCTGGACATTTCGAACAGTTTACTGCCGAAAAAAAAAAGTCATAATTCCGCTTAAAAGAAGTTTTAACGTTCTTAAGCCACCGATGGAATGACGTTTTTCATCATTGTTATTTAACCTTTTGACTCCCGCATTCTGTCCACCAGCATCCTGCATTGTCAACCATATCCGTTGACTCCCTCATCCTATCTACCAGCTTCATGCAGGAAACTCGTAGATAGGGTGAGGGAGTCAAAGGGTTAAGTTTTTGCAGTTGATAGGGTGAGGGAGTCAAAGGTTCAAGTTTTTGCAGTCGATGGATAGGGTGCAGGAGTCAAAAGATTAATTTTAAAAAAATGCCATTTCATTCAGAAATGATCGGATTGACGGGAGACCATTATTTCTAGATATAGAAGTTTTCGTGGTAAAATTCTGAATTTCTTCTAGTAGTGTCAAAATAAGTCGCCATACTTTGGGTATTTGCAGCTCGGGTCGAATTGAATGCCATACTGCTTTTAAAACGACCGCATAACCTCTTTCCTCCTTAACGACTGTCGACTTCTTTCTCACCCCACCCCCACCCCCTTCATGGTTTTCAAGCTATTCGGTTTTGCAACGAAGAAGTGTTTGGAGTGTATTCAAGAGGGATTCAATGTACTGGGACAATTTCAAATGCACTCTATCCCAATCTTGTCGGTCATTATCTGGCAGACCTCTTCAGCATGTGCAAAATCCCCTGCGATGGCGAGGACTTGAAAATGGAAGAGGGTGCTGGTGTTGGTGGAGGATCTACGATTCCAGTTGACAGTGTTGTCATAGTATGGAACAGTAGTATGGAACCAGAAAAACACGAAAAATAGAATCAGAACGTGTATTTAATACAACAAGACAAGACAGGCGCAAATTTTCGGCCCCTACTGGCCTTTATCGAACGTGAATGTAAGCACAACCAATTACCAAATACTAGTACGATTACAGTATTAAGATGGGCGGCAAACAACAGACAAGAGTGTATGTTAGTGGCTGAGATTGATCTCCTAAGCGTGACATGGTGCCAGAATCTTTTGGGCCTCAATAAGGCACTTGACTTGGTGTGTTTTTTTTCGTTGCGTTTTTTTCTTTGCTTTTTAAAATATCCCTTAAAAACAAGGATAAAAGAAAAAAGGAGATTATTTCATACCTACCGGGGAGAGAGAGAGAGAGAGAGAGAGAGAGAGAGAGAGAGAGAGAGAGAGAGAGAGAGAGAGAGGAGGATGAGAGAGAGGGTGAGAGTGATGTGAGGAGAAAGAGCGCGCAAATGAGGAGAGAATGTGTGTGTGTGAGAGAGAGAGAGATGGGAGAGAGAATAGTGAGGGAGAGAGAGTGAGTGAGAGAGAGAGAGTGCGAGAGAGAGAGAGAGAGAGAGAGAGAGAGGAGAGGGAGAGAGAGAGAGAGGAGAGAGTGCGCGAGGAGGAGAGAGAGAGAGTGGAGAGGAGAAGAGAGGAAGAGAGAGAATGGTGGAGAGAGAGAGAGGAGAGAGGGTGAGAGAGAGGAGAGAGAGGAGAGTGAGAAGAGAGAGAGAATGAGAGAGAGGAGAGTGGGGAGAGAGAGAGAGAGAAGAGAGTGAGGAGAGAGAGAGAGAGAGGAGAGAGAGTGAGAAGGCGCGAAGAGAGAGAAAGTGGAGAGAGAGAGAGAGGAGAGAGAGTGAAAGAGTGAGAGAGAGAGAGTCGGAGAGAGAGAAGAGAGAATGCGCGCGGGAGAGAGAAGTGAGAGAGAGTGAGAGAGAGAGAGAGAGAGATGAGGAGGGAGAGAGAGAGAGAGAGAGAGGGAGAGAGAGAGAGATGGAGAGAGAGAGAGAGAGGAGGAGAGGAACTTTTTTTACGAGGACAATACGTGACAAAGTGGAAAAAGTCAAATGTTTGGTATACAAACCTGTAGCCACCAGTTAACTGGTGCAATCTTATTCACATAGAATCCGACTGTAGATTCGGTATCTCAGCGTGCTAGTCCTCATATGCTCAAGAGTGGTACGACCGTAAAAACTCAACAAAACAAACAGTGAACTAGTGCGTGTCGAGATAGAGTTGATAACAATACTGCTCGGATATCTGGCCTATAGTGTGGTATGTAAATTTTCTCTCCTCTCGTAAATAAGTCTCTGTTTCTCACCCCCCCCCCCCCCCGATACACACATACATGGGGATGCTCGCACGGGAGCACAGACACACACACACACACACACACACACACACACACACACACACACACACACACGCACAAACACACACACACGCACACACACACACATTGTCACGCAGTTTTGTTCATTTTTTTTTGTACTCTCCCTTTTCTTCTCGTTTGGGGACAAGGGTGTTTGCTTGGGTTAGCGTGTGTGTGGAGTCTTAGCCAACTGGGATAAACTCAACTGTCCAGTTACAGTTTACCTGTGCCTGTGTGTGTGCTTTTACGTGATTCTGTATTTTGGCTGTGAAAATTTCTTTTTATTATTTTCTTTACAATGCAATATGCACAATGTCATTTACAATATAGCATCGAACACATTTCAAATCATTTACAATATACAATCGAACACATTTCAGATCATTTACAACATAACATCGAACACATTTGATAATAATAATAATAATAATAATAATAATAATAATAACAACAAAACAACAATAATGATAACAGTATGTCTACGGCGCTCAATATTGGCAATTCAAATCAAAGCGCACTCATGCACCAGGCATACGCATACAATCGACAAAGACCACCTTACAATATTTGATATTAATACACAGACTGAGGGAGAGAAGTTGTAGAATTGAGAAATGGGGTGAGTTTTTATATTGGATATAAAAGCTGAAAGGGTAGGTGTTAGGCCAAGGCAGAGCGGAAGTCTATTCCAGGTTGACGGTCCTGAGACAACAAAAGAACGCTGGCCAACATTTGATATTTAAATCTAGAGACCTGAAGGAAAAGAGTACCTGAAGCTGAGGGCAAGGTGCCAGCTGGCGTATAAATGTTGATGTTGTCACAAAGATATGATGGAGCAGACTGGTGAATAGATCTGTAATACAAAGTATCCAGCTTATATTCAGTTCTTTTTCAAGACAGGCAACCAGTGAAGAGAGCGAAGGAGAGGACTGATATGATCAAACCTTTTCTTTCTGAGAACAAGACGAGCAGCTATGTTTTGTATGCGTCAGAGCCGAAAAATCCCAAAATTATTAATTTTGAAGGGAGTGGTGAGGATTCGAATCTACAACCTTCCAGTCGGTAGTCCGTTGCGTTAACCACTACACCACGGCAGATTTGGTATGTTGTACCAGCTTGGCTATCTCCACTTCAGAGACAGTCACCTCGTAGGAATGTGATGGGGATTCGAGCCCACAACCTTCCAGTCGGTAGTCCGTTGCGTTAACCACTACACCATGATAGAGTTGATATGTTGTACCAGCTTGGCTATCTCCACTTTGAAGACAATTAACTCGTTGAAATGTGCACCACGGATGTGTTTTCTTTCCAACTTATTTAATGGATCTAAGTCCGGGTGACCTAAATCTCGAGAACAGAAATGTGTGGCAGAGCGTTGCATTGGTATGATATTTCACTGTGTTCTCCGTTGCAAGATCCGTTGTTATGTATTTCTATGGCGAATCCTTTAACAATGTTTTACGTCTTTTTCGGATTCCAGGTCTTCATATTTTCATCAGAAACGTCCTCTATTAATTAATCTTGATTAAATGGTTTGTCCCGATGGAACGCGATGCGCCCTGAACTGAATACATGGTTATCATAGGCACATGATCATCACCATCATCTTCACATTTCTTTGCTTTCTTCTGAACTTGATAGGTCTTGGAGAGGTGGGAGTGTGCCACTCTGACGATTGTATCTTTAATATGGAGATTTGCCCATCGAAGCTACTGCGCTCTTTCAGTTTCAGTTTTTGAAGGTGATGTCTCCACGCTCGGAATGAAATCCATATGCACTAACGTTCACATGTGCCATGTGATGGAGAAGATTTAGAATGATCACGGCACAAGCCTTAACCCTGCATATAAACCCATGAGCTGGCCAGGTCCTGAGGTTCTACCTAGATAGTTCCAAAAGCCTGGAGTCGTAGTGGAGTGAGGTGACAGAGACCTCAACTTTTCCCGGGGCCAGCACCACGAGGGCGGTGCCCATCCCCTCTCCCTCGCTTCAAATTCACATTCACATTATTTTCACCAAGACTTCAGAAAGGCAAGAAGTCTAATTGGTCTTCAAGGGGTGGGACCTGGGAAATCAACCTATCTCTCCAATGTTTTTTACCAAGGCAGCTGGACAATACCATGCTCTTCACGATTTTCAACTGCCGTGGGATCTTTAGCACGCGCAGCCAGAAGCTCGAAGGCACACGGATCCAACTCGTTTTTCGTACCCGACCAAATGACTAGACGAGAAAAATCGAGGCCTCTACGGGTAGCAAAACCCTGACCCTCGCGTTTTGTTATTGGCAGGCGAACGTCTGAACCATTCTGCCACTCTTCTCCCCTTCAGTAAACTATTCTCCCTTTCAATAGTTCGCTCTTTCAATAAACTATGACGACTGCAGAAATCGGATTTTTTTAAAGGGAAACTACAACAAGCTGTTTCTACGTCCTTTTCAAATAGGAAGTTCTTTCCCTTGGACCATGAAACGGTGTGTTGTATTCTCTGGAGATCCGACCTGTATTTCAGACGATATCGAAGGTGGACTTTAATGATACCAATACTACTACTAATAAAAACAACAACAACAACAACAACAACAATTATACTACTACTATTACTACTACTACACAACCACCACCACCACCACTACTACTACTACTTCTCTCCTCCTCCTCCCACTACTACTACTACTACGACGACTACTAATATTACTACTACTACTACTGCTGCTGCTACTGCTACCTACTGCTGCTGCTACTGCTGCTGCTGCTAAATACTACTGCTACTACTACTAACAATAATAACTCTCGCATTGACTATTGCAATTCACTCCTGTCTGGTCTTCCTGCCTCCAACATTCACATCCTACAGCGCATTCAAAACAATGCTGCACGCCTTGTACTCAAAAAGAAAAAAGCTGACCACATATCTCCTATCCTGGCACAACTTCACTGGCTCCCTGTATCAAAGCGCATACAGTACAAACTAGACACCATGTGCTACAAAAGCCTCAATAACGCAGTCCCCGATTACCTGTCAAGCCTACTTGAGATCTATGTTCCCTCACGTACCCTCCGCTCTGCCTCCGATCCTCTGACTTTTCGCTTTCCACGCACTAAGCTCAATACCTATGGTCCACGAGCCTTCTCTGTTTCTGGTCCACTGTCCTGGAACAAACTTCCTCTCTCAGTCCGTCAGCAATCTACTTTTGTCTCCTTCAAGTCCGCTCTCAAAACTCACCTTTTCTCCTCTGCATAAAATCCTGACCTCATTCAATCCCCTCTGCAGCCTGTCTTCACTCGGAGGGGAATCACATTGTAATATATAATTGTGTATAATATGCTCTCTATAATTTTCCATTGCTTTTATTCTTTCTCCCCATTTATAGCCGTGTGCGTATGTGTGTGTGTGTATGTGTGTGTGTGTGTGTGTGTGTGTGCGTGCGTGCGTGTGTGTGCGTGCGTGCGTGCGTGTGTGTCTGTTTTAGCGCTTAGATTTGATTTTATCAAGATTTTGCGCTATATAAATAAAATATTGTATTTGTATTGTATAACAATGCGCCAAATCTTGACCTAAGAATGAAACCAAGGCACTCACTCTTATCCCTCACCAAGGCAATCACCACCACCACCAACACCAACACCACTAGCAACAACAACAACAACAACTACTACTACTACTTCTACTACTACTACTACTACTACTTACAATGCACCAAATCTTGACTCAAGAATCAAATTAAGGCGCTCATTCTTATCCCTCACCAAAACAATCACCGACAACGACCCAGTCTCCAGGGCACAAAGCACACGCAAACCAAACACTAGTGCTTCCTTACAGTGCACAGTGCACCATGTGACTTCAAGCTGATTCATGAGACTTGGGAACCTTCACCTGGAAGTAAAATCATTTCATTCTTCCCAGTGGATTAGGTGATGGGTACTGTACGTCAGGTTGATAAGTTGAAATACCTGGAAACGGTCATTTCACTAGACGGTAGATGCACATCAGAAATAGCCCGTAGAATCGGCCAAACCAAAACAGCATTCAAGAAGATGAAAAGCATTCTTTCCAACAAACGCCTATCAATTAACATCAGGAAGAGAGTTCTTGAATGTTACATACAACCGATAATGTTATACGGTTGTGAGGCGTGGACAGTCAACAAGCAAAGCCAGAACAAGATTGAGGCAGCCGAGATGTGGTTTCTAAGAAGAATGTTGAGAGTTCCATGGACAGCAAAGAAAACAAACGAGACAGTCTTGATGGAGGCAGACACAAGAAGATCATTCATAAGGAAGATTAGGAAAAGACCACCAACATTTATAGGTCGTTTTATGAGGAAAGGGGAATTGGAGCACCTGGTCACAACAGGAAAGCTGGAGGGAAAGAGAGCACCAGGTAGACCCAAGGAGAAAATATTGGACGGACTTGCAGGGTAGCTGAGGACAGAGAGGGTGGAGATGTGCTTGCGGCAGCAAGGGATAGATGCATATGGAGGGCCATGATCGCCAGCGCCATGTAGCAAGGCACTTGACGATGATCTATGAAACCGGATATGTCTTGCACAACAATACTAACCTAGATTCCTACATTACAATAGTGACATCGCGCGCGGTAACATAACACTACCATTGTTTTTATAAACTGGACCTCTAAACACTGTTTCACGAAGCCAAGATATCCTGTAGGATCTAACCTACGTCTATAATAATAACGCATTTACTCCAAGAACAATACTCCTGATGAACCTAGAATATTACCAACACTTGATACCGCCATCGCGATACTTAGCAACGGAAGGCAGGGCACAGGGTTAAGCGTTCTGTTATAAACAATGGTGATGGTCCGGATGCTTGAACTCTACAGTAACACCAAGAAGTTCTTAGCTCTAAACTGAAGTGTTGTCTTCGCCCAACAGTCAGAATGTCTTCCATGTCAGAAACACCTCTGCCAGAAAATACTAGTTTGCCATTTGGGATGGTGAACCAAAGATGGAATTTCGCTCTTCTGTATTGTATTTTATTCTGCAGCATGTGTCACGTTGTATTATGTAGTGTCCATAAAAGAAAATTAAACAGGAAACAGATCTGAAAGACGGAGATAGATTGATAGACAGACAGGCAGACAGACAGAGAGACGGATAGACAGACAGGTAGATATATATATATATATATATATATATATAGATAGATGGATAGATAGATAGAAAGATAGATAAATAGATAGAGACACAGAGAGTGAGAGAGAGAGAGAGAGAAAGAGAGAGAGAGAGAAAGAGAGAGAGAGAGAACTTTATTTACCGATTTATTTCTAAGAGTTTATTGCTCAAACAGAGACCCAGGAAAGTACACAGAACACTTACCTGTCGTTGATTATGATGGTGGTAATAATGATGATGATAAAGATGATGATGAGAGTAACACAACTACTACTGCTATTTGTAGTTGTGTTGCTTAACTTTCTGACCCAAGGAAAATGTAACCGCGACCTAATTGGCTGCCCCCTTTCTGCCAGTGGCTGAAAGTGACCGCCCTTATCAAATCACGGCTACTCCTACACTCCTCATTTCTCTGGTGTGGAAAGTATCGTCTGCCAATTTTTGTCAGTGCTTGCTGTCTCAGATCTCCTGAAATCCAGTTTTGCCTGTCCTCAGGTTGTGTGTGTGTGTGTGTGGTGTGTGTGTGTGTGTGTGTGTGTGTGTGTGTGTGTGTGTGTGTGTGTGTGTGTGTGTGTGTGTGTGTGTGTGTGTGTGTTACAATTTTCTTTGCCCATAATATTGTGACTGAAATATTTCTGATCACATTTTATGCATTGTACAAGTCATGGTGTATCGCACTGTGCGTATGACGACGTGCTGATAGTATAGGCATGCAGCAGCGTTCAGAAATACTGTTTGCAATGCTTTCATTTTGTTTGTTTGTAGTCATGTGAATGACATGTTTTGGGTTGCTTTCTGTGTTTGGTGTAAATCACAATTATTTACAGTGTACATACTAACATTTGTAAAATATAGATATACAATAGCATTCAAAAATCGACCATTTTGATAGATTAAAAGCAGATTCTCTCAAACAGTGAATTTGGTAGAGATCCACCAATAGACAGCTGAGAAAACCACACAACTTAAACTCAAGTTTATAGGTATACACGTTCGTGTTTGTATACTGCAGACGCTGGGGGAGCTGGACAGCAGAAGGTACACAGACTAGTCAGAGGAGAAACCCCCGTCAAGCAAGCTTTCAGTCCTCAACTCCTGGCAGTCTAAGGGGGCTCGTCCGCATCCATGTCATGATTCCAGTTTCAGTTTCAGTTTCTCAAGATGATGACGTCTCCGTGCTCAGAACAAATTCCATATGCACAAACGTCACAGGTGCCACGTGTATGGTGATCGTGGCACAAGCCTTAAGCCTGCACATAAACCCATGAACTGGCCAGGTCCTGAGGCCCTACCTAGACTATGTTTTACCTACTCCATATTTTGTACTGGTATTTTATCAGCATACCACTGGAATAATCTTGGTTACATGTAAATGACATGTGTATGTGTGCATCTTACCTTCAAAAAAGGAACACATACACAAAGTAAATACATAGATTTATGATTCCAGATGCCCCTCTACTGTCATCATTTTATATAGAAAATCGTCCACCACCAGGGTTCAGACCCAAGCACCCAAGGTGGCCAGGTGTCTCAAGACCAATTGATGTCTTAACCACTTAACTATCGTACACCAGTAACATGTAGGCGCTTACTGCATTACTGGAAAGAAGCATTTGCCTGGGGAAACAGGTCTGGGGGAACGTAGTTCTGGAGGAAAATAGATCTTTGGGGAACATAGACCTGTGGGGAACCCGAGGACATTCTCAATATACGATCTTGGTGCACGCGGTGCATATGCTCTAAATGATGAAAATGAATTGTCTTTTCTCATCACAGTATCTTTATATCCACCTGCTCAAAGATCACTGTCTGCTTACTTTAATCGTGGTCAAACCATGTATTGTTTTCTCTACCTTGTCATATTGCCTCCCATCATCGTTATGTGCCCTGCTGCATGGCGTTGGCGATCATGGCCCTCTCCATATGCATGTATCCCTTGTTGCCTCAAGCACATCTTCCACCCTCTCTGTCTTTAGCCACCCTGCAAGTCCATCCAATATTTTCTCCCTGTATCTGCCTGGTGTTCTCTTTCCCTCCAGCTTTCCTGTTGTGACCAGGTGTCCAATTCCCCTTTCCTCATAAAATGTTCTTAACATGTTGCCTGTCTTTTCCTAATCTTTATTTTTATCAATGATCTTCCTGTGTTTGCCTCCATCAAGACTGTCTCGTACCCTTGTCATATTGCCTCCCATCATCGTTATGTGCCCTGCTACATGGCGTTGGCGATCATGGCCCTCTCCATATGCATGTATCCCTTGTTGCCTCAAGCACATCTTCCACCCTCTCTGTCTTTAGCCACCCTGCAAGTCCATCCAATATTTTCTCCCTGTATCTGCCTGGTGTTCTCTTTCCCTCCAGCTTTCCTGCTGTGACCAGGTGGTCCAATTCCCCTTTCCTCATAAAATGTTCTTAACATGTTGCCTGTCTTTTCCTAATCTTTATTTTTATCAATGATCTTCCTGTGTTTGCCTCCATCAAGACTGTCTCGTTTGTTTTCTTTGCTGTCCATGGAACTCAAACTCTCAACATTCTTCTTGGAAACCACATTTCGGCTGCCTCAATATTGTTCTGGCTTTTCGTGTTGACTGTCCACGTCTCACAACCGTATAACATTATCGGTTGTATGTAACATTCAAGAACTCTCTTCCCGATGTTAATTGACAGGCATTTGTAGGTAAGAATGCCTTTCGTCTTCTTTAATGCTGTTTAAGATTGGCCGATTCTGCTGGCTATTTCTGATGTGCATCTGCCATCTGGTGAGATGACCGTTCCCATATATTCGAATGACTAACCTGTCTCAAAGTTGTGCCATTTGCTGTTATTTTGCATGAGGGGATTTCATGTTTTTTACTGATTACTATGACTTCAGTCTTCTTGCTATTTAGCTCCAGCCCTTTATTTTGGCTTTCTGTTTCAATTATATTCATAAGGTTTTGTAGGTCCCTTTCATTTTCTGTAATTAGCACGGTGTCATCTTATTAACGAATGTTGTTTATCATTCTTTCTCTAACCTTAATCCGGGGCATTCTTCTAGGTTTCTCGTGACGGTTTTGTTGTAAAGTGAAAACAAATTTGGTGACAGAACACAACCCTGCCTGATCGACCCCTCTTTTGATATTTTGGAAAGATCTTATATCTTTTTCTATGCTCTTTGTTTCCAAGACATGTTTCTGATTATTTCTTAGATCTTTTCCATCAATATTGAGCCTTTCTAGTTGGTTGATCAATTCTTCATGTCTTACCCGATCGAAAGCCTTGATATAATCAACAAAGCATAAGTATAAATCCTTATTCAACTCTGTTGACCTCTCTATCATTATCTAATTATCTAATGTAAGCAAGCTACGGCAGATTTGTTGAAATCCTGTCCACAAACAGCGTAGCAATCCTTGTCCTCAAACTTTCTTTACAAACGTACACACATAGAGGCCTGTGCACAGATAGTAGTAGTAGTAGCAGCAGCAGCAGCAGCAGTAGTAGTAGTAGTAGTAGTAGCAGCAGCAGTAGTAGTAGCAGCAACAACAGCAGTATCAACAGCAGCAGCAGTAGAAGTAGTAATAGTAGTAGCAGCAGCAGTTGTAGTAGTAGTTGTTGTTGCAGTAGTTGTAGTAGAAGTAGTCGTAGAAGTAGTAGTAATAGTGGTATTCGTAGTAGTAGTAGCAGCAGCAGCAGTAATCGTAGTAGTAGCAGTAGTTGCAATAGTAGTAGCAGTAGTATCATGATGATGATGAGTGATGACGACTATTATTATCATTCGTCTCCCTAACGACCAGACTCATCAAAGAGTAATAATAATACAATGAACGATGTTTGAGAGACAGAGGAAGAGAGGAGGGACGGAAAGAGAGACAGACCAATAGACAAGCGTCCCTCATTTCAGTAACAATCCATCCCCCCCCCCTTTTTTTTTTTGTTGTTGAAAAAAATTAAAACTTTTCAAAAAGAGAGACTGACAAAAAGGAGGATTTGAATGTCAAAAGGAGAGGTGCATGTTTGGTGTAGGGCCATATTTCATGCGTCACACTAATTTGGGCGAACAGAACATGTTTTGCGCATGTCTAAGAGTGAGTGAAGCGTTATTATTAATTGTAATCCTCCCCACCCCACCCCCACCACCAACTCCTTGCGAGGTTCTTATAAATTCACGACCGACGACAAGTGTTCCCTTGTGAGCGAGTCGACAGGCAAACAGGATGTTGAGGGAAGTTTGTCTAGTTTTGTGTGCTACAGCTCTTCTGCAAGGTAAAGGTTAAAACATTGTGTGCGGAATTTTGTGATATTTGCCTTACATTGCCAACAACAAGACGTTTTATTATTATTATTATTATTGCAAATTTTGTTCGTATAGGCCTAATTCTGCGTTTAAATGTTTGCCCGTGTTGTGGTCAATGGTACAGACCTAACATACAGCGTAGTATATCAAATGATGTAACGACCTATGCCAGAATTCACCAGAATAATACACAGAGAAGCGATGGATTAAATCATAGTACTTAAACATTTTTATGAGGAATTGCAGCATTTAACAGTTGTTAGAAGTCAGTCACTGGCTGGCTTAAGTGCGATGGTTTAAGCACAGGTTTTGATTATCTTGCATGAAAATAAATGGATAAGACATTAATGAATGAAAAAAAAATGAATGCAGGTAGAGATATTGGGTCAATTTAGTGCTTCCCATTGATCCAGTCCCAATGATTTTGTACATAGCATGGAAATGATTTTTCATCACATTTTTTTTCTCATGAAAGAAACGTTCAATTCCATATAACAAAATGATGGAGAGATTGGGAATTAGGCTGCTTTTCAGTGAAACTTTTGTATAGATCTTTAATTTTGGAAATACGTACAGCTTTTTACAAATGATTATCATTTGTGATGGGGCATCGTACGTCTGGAAAATAGCAAAAATATTGAACTAATTACCGATTACGTTTGTTTGAGTTTATTCGTACGCAGTCAACATACCCTTCTTAAATGGATGACTTTGGTACAATACCTTGAGACATACCCACAATTTTCGCGCTCTACAATGTAATTCATCATTTTACGCACGACTTTCCTTCTCTTACAACTGACACTCAAATATCTAGCCAGCGCACACACACACACACACACACACACACACACACACACACACACACACACACACACACACACACACACACACACACACACACACAGAGGACATGAAAAATGACTAAGTAAAAATCGTAGTGAAAGATATTCATCCCCACACTCGACTTTCACATCTTTAACAATTCAAATCGTGTAAACCTATTCTTATTTCGCTCAGTGGGATAAATATAGGAATTATTCAATAATTCATCGATCTAGGATCCACTATTAGCAATCATTAACGACGAAAGGGGGAATCCAAGGCAGAAATCCTCTCTATTGCAGCAAAGACTACAACAGCATTATCCGGGCTAAAAATTGTATTGAAGGACAAGAACATCTCCATGAAACTCAAGATCACAGTCTTACCTGCACTGACATAGTCTGTCTTCCAATATGTATGTGAGACATGGACTCTTACAGAGGGTTTCAAAAGACGAATCCAAGGCATGAGAATGAGATGTTGTCTTAAGATAATAAACATCAGATACACTGATCATATCACCAGTGAATATGTGCGCCAAACCGTCTAGGAGCAGACTGGACCAAATGAAAATTTACTGACACCAGCTAAGAAAAGAAAACTACGTTGGTGGGTCCATGTAACAAGATCCATGTCCTTGCTAAACCAGTCCTGCAGACAACTGTCGAGGAAGAAAATGAAAGGGAAGACAGAAAAAGACCGATGGACTGACAACATCATGGAATGGACGGAAAAACCATTGGCAGAGACCCAGGTTTTGGCACACAACCGACATTGCTAGAGGGCTGAAAGAATATGGTAAGCAGTTCTTTAATGTGTCGCGGTAATGACTCTTCACGGAGTTAAGGGAAAAGAATAATGGGAAATTGCTAGAGTCAATGGCGTGAGTCCAACGGATGAATAAGCGCACTGGCCCTTTATCAGTTGGTATGGGTCATCATCCTTTTTTCGTGTTTTGGGGGGAAAGAGAACACTGGGTAGACCCAGGGATTTGCAGGGTGGCTGAAGACGGAGAGGGTGAGAGATGTACTTGCAGCGACAGGGGATAGAAAGATATGGAGGGCCATGATCGCCAACGCCATGCAGCAGGGGACACGATGAAGATGATGATGGGTCTTCATGTGGGAAACAAAATTGATCGTGAGGCACATGTTCTTTCATAGTCATTGCATGGAAGAAATCCAGTGGCTTTGGGTTCTGCATCCGCTGTTTCCTTCTTCTCTTGAACAGCTATTTTTTGCACTATTCAAATATGATTTCGTCCTGCATGCATCACTGTTACCAGCTTACCCTTTGATGGGTAGTATCTTCCCAGACAAAACAAAAATAAGCACTGACATGCTTTTACCCACAAAACCTTGTGGATATAATAGAAATAGCAAAAATAAAGGGTTGGAGCTAAATAGCAAGAAGACTGAAGTCATGGTAATCAGTAAAAAACATGAAAACCCCTCATACAAAATAACAGCAAATGGCACAACACTGAGACAGGTTTATAAGTCTAAATATCTGGGAACCGTCATGTCATCAGACGGTAGATGCACATCACAAATAGCTAGCAGAATCGGCCAAGCTAAATCAGCATTCAAGAAGATAAAAATTATTCTTACCAACAAATGCCCATCTACTAAGATCAGGAAGAGAATTTTCGAGTGTTATGTGGAACTAATACTGTTGCACGGTTGTGAGGTGTGGACAGTCAGAGCAAAATTGATGCAACTGAAATGTAGTTTCTAAGAGGAATATTGAGAGTTCCATGGACAGCAAAGAAAACAAACGAGACATTCTTGAAGGAGGGAGACACAAGAAGAACATTAATAAAGAATATTAGGAAAAGACAAGCAACATTTATGGGCCATTTTATGAGGAAAGGGGAATTAGAGCACCTGGTCAAAACAGGAAAGCTGGAGGGAAAGAGAACACCAGGTAGATCCAGAGAGAAAATATTGGACGGACCTGCAGAGTGGCTGAGGACAGAGAGGGTGGAAGATGTACTTAAAACGACAAGGGATAGATTCATATGGAGGGTCACGATCGCCAGCGCCATGCAGCAGGGCACATGATGATGATGCTTTTTCAAACGAACATTGTTTCCAAACATTTAATACGTTCAACACATTTGCCACGAAGGTATTGAGTTTTGCACGAATTATCTTTACGATCATCTCGAAATGTACACCAGTGCCCGACCTGTCTTTCCTGCTTCTGATAATATGTGTTCACAAATATATTCCTCGAGACAGATGTTCCACGGTTAGTCGCCGTTCATTTTCTTTGTCTAGTTCATAGTAATAAAACGAGCTTTCCCTATCTCTTCGACAAACTCTTCTTTCCTTAGGTCTGACTTGAAGACATACGTTTTTGTCCAGCAGTGATATCCACTCGCCTCCTGTACTCCCCCTCCATGTTTGAGTGTGTTTTGTATCCGTAAGGGTTTGTCTTGTCATTATGACTGAATGTCTGAGCAATTTGATTTACACATCAAGATTTGGAGCCTTACGGCAAAAATAATAAGGATGAAGGTGATGATGATGATGATAATGATGACGACGATGACGATGATGATGATGATAATTATGCTTCCAGTTCTTTGCTAGTATTTCTGCACAACCTTATAAACAATGGAAATATACATGTATATAAACTCAAACAGGCAAAATGTTTTTGAAGCTTAACAGCTTTTTTTCCCTTCACTTCAATTTTACACTGTGATTTTAGAAAACGTAGATGCATCTCCATACAAAAGAAAAATGCAGTCATCTTGTAGTTTGTGAAAAAGAGGAAATCAAACACAAAGCTACATAATCTTTTACAGGTCACATTACTGGAAATACCATCTATACAATCCCCTCGGCCAGCGAGAATGAAATCAGACTTTCAGGGGATGGTGATCCCAACTCTGACCCTGACCCGGGCAATGGTGAGGGTGGCCTGGCCTCGGTATTGAAGGTGTTGAAAGGGCTGCAGGCAGACAACGACCAGCTGAGACAGGCCCTTCAACAGTCCACCTCCCAGCTGATGGGTCTGGTGCAGGTTCTGCAAAAAGACAACAAAAAACAATGGCATCAGCTCAACAACAGCCTGACCATAATAACCGACATGACGTCCGACATGGGCAAACACATGTGGGACAATCTGCAGCAGGTGAATGAGCAGGTGCAGTCCCAGATGTCAGATCTGGTGGATTTGGTAGATGAGACGAAGAGTCAGCAGAAGGAGACGGGGGTGATTAAGGATGTGATGGACATGGTGCATCGGTTTGAGAAAGACAACCTCACCGCCATTCTGACTCACCTGGCTGAGACGATACCGTCTGCTAAGGTCAGTCTTCTGCAGCGTCCGGTAAGGGCTGTGGACATTATGTTATTGTTGCTGTTTGAAAGAAAGTAATGCTCCTAAAAGCTATCAGTCCAACAGAATCCATTATAGTTGTCTCTTTCTTGCCATCCATCTCCTCTCTCTTCGTCTTTAACTTTTGTAAAAATTTGAAAGAAGCATTTAAGCCATTGCTTGGTTTATTTGTTTCTGTTCAGCAAAAAAAAAAAAAAAAAAATGTATACATATATATACATACATACATACATACATACATACATACATACATACATATATATATATATTGGAGAAAATTGTCATTAATGGACAGCATGTTATGATATGCTGGTCATACATTGGGTCTAGAGTCTAAAGAAAATGTGCATATGCACAACATTGAATAGACATGTCCAATACATATTTACATGTATAATGTGTTTACTGTAGCAGCATTTCGCTGCTTACTACACAGCTTAGTGTTCCACACGTACCGTTTCTCTCGCTTCCTCGATCCAGGAAATTTGTAGACCTTGCTTGTGCATTTGTTTTTGCTTAGGCTTGAAGAGTCTGCCAAGTAATTACTGGCAGATTTTGGTAAAGCACACATGGAGATTCCGAGTGCAATGACTTCCACTTAAACAATTTCCCAGCTCTGTGACTAGGAGAGATTTTACAGACTACAGTAAGAGTACTTAGGAGAAGAGTGGCAGAGTGGTTCGGATATTTGCCTTCCAATAACGAAACTCGAGGTACCAGGGTTCGTTCCCCGATGAGGCCTTGACTTTTCTCCTCAGTTTGACCAGAAATTTGAACTATTGAACTGAACGTCTAGTCCTTCGGGAAGGGACAAAAAACGAGTCAGACTCGTGTGCCTTCTGGCCTGTGCATGCTTAAGATCCCACGGCATTTGAAAATCGTGAAGAACAGGGCATTCGTCCAGCTGCCCTGGAATAAAACATTGGAGAGATAGGTTGATTTCCCAGGTCCCTCCCCTTGAAGGTCAGTTAAACTTCTTGCCTTTCTGAAGTCTTGATAAAAAAAAGAATAAAAAATGGGTGGCGACGTGCTCTCAAAATGGAGAGCATCCCGAATTTTACAGGGAAAAATCGCTGTGACAGGAGAAATGAATATGAATATGAATGTGAACATGAATATGAACATCAAGACGAATATGAATGTTATCACCAGTCTTATTGCAAAGACTTTAAAACACTCCACGATCAGCATACCTCCTTGTCCACTGGCAGCATGCGCATTGCAGTCTGTGATGCTGATGACACCGATCTCGTGGTGGTACGAACACTGAGCCCAAAGATCTCACTAACAGGCTCGTGGACATTGTAGGGGCATCCGGAACGGGAGTCAGCAATGAAAAAAGTACAGACCTCAGTCAATAGCACAGCCAACAGTAGTTCGGTAGTCAGTACGGTCAGAGAGATTGACAGGAGAGAGAGAGAGAGAGAGAGAGAGAGAGAGAGAGAGAGAGTGTGTGTGTGTGTGGGGGGGGGGGGGAGAACGAGAGAGGCCGTACCATAAATATGTATATGTGTGATGATATAAACTCTCTCTCTCTCTCTCTCTCTCTATCTATCTATCTATCTATCTATCTGTCTGTCTGTCTGTCTGTCTATCTATCTATATATCTGTCTGTCTGTCTGTCTGTCTATTTATCTATCTGTCTGTCTGTCTGTCTATCTACCTGTATCTACCTATATCTATTTATCTAATCTATCTGTCTATATAACTTTTCAAAAATTTCCTCCAGAATTTCTGAAATGTCAATTTTATGTCTGGACAACCTGTTATGATGGTCAGGTGGATGGTCATGGATACCCGGAGAAGTTGGCCACTGTACAGCACATAGTGGACATCCTGAAGTCGTTGATGAAAAACCTGCTTCGTGAACCAGCCAGCGACATGCTATCTTCTATTACACAGCGCCCTGTTCCAGACTCACGTGAGACACATCTTTTAATATTATTTATAGTTATATAACAACCATAGTAACGGAAAAAAGTGATATTAATCAATGATAACCTTAAATAACAACAAAGTACCGTAACTATGAGTTGTCTGGCTGTATTTTAACCCTTTGATTCCCACACCCTGACCACAGCATCCTGCATTACCAACCATGCTAACAAAGCAAAAGCTTAACCCTTTGACTCCCTCACCCTATCCACCAGCTTCTCTCAGGAAGCTGGTGGATAGGGTGAGGAAGTCAAAGAGTTAAGTGTTTCCAGTTGGTGAAAAGGGTGCGGGAGCGAGTAAGGTGATGGTTGTTCACCTTAGACCTGAGACAGATACAGCGTTTTTCCCACAGTGACACAGCAGTCATTTTAAGGGACAGCACTGCTCTCCTCACAGAACTAACACTGTTGGTATAATAGATCGACAAAGAGTAGTTTATAAATGATATGTGATCATCATCAAACTTGTATGGACTACATGTATGAACAGTTCTCAGGCCTAATCCTCCTCCTCCTCCATCACCTCGTCGTCATCATTACCGTTACTGCCGTTCTTCTTCTTCTCTTTCTTCTTCTTCTTCTACTACTAATAATAGTAATGATAATGATGATGATGACAGAAATATGATAATGATTACAACAACAATAACAATAATTACTATTATCATTATTACCATTGTAACATTGTCGTTTTGTTGTTGTTGTTGTTATTATTATATTATTATTATTATTGATAATGATGATGGTGATATCATTATAGTCATCATCATCATGTACCCTGCCACATGGCGTTGGCGATCATGGCCCTCCATATGTATCTATCCCTTGTCGCCACAAGCACATCTTCCACCCTCTCTGTCCTCAGCTACCCTGCAAGTCCGATCCATATTTTCTCCCTGGGTCTACCTGGTGCTCTCTTTCCCCTCCAGCTTTCCTGTTGTGACCAGGTGCTCTAATTCCCCTTTCCTCATAAAATGGCCTATAAATGTTGCCTATCTTTTCCGACTCTTCCTTATGAATGATCTTCTTGTGTCTGCCTTCATCAAGACTGTCTCGTTTGTTTTCTTTGCTGTCCATGGAAGTCTCAGTATTCTTCTTAGAAACCACATCTCGGCTTCCTCAATATTATATATATATATATATATATATATATATTATATATATATATATATATATATATATATGTATGTATAAGAATATGTATGTGTATGTGCATATGTGTATGTATATGTGTGTATGTGTATGTATATCTGTATGTGTGTGTAATATGCATATGTGTGTGTGTGTGTGGTGTGTGTGTGTGTGTGTGTGTGTGTGTGTGTGTGTGTGTGTGTGTGTGTGTGTGTGTGTATGTGTAACATATGTGACAGTGTTGACCAACGTGGCGCTGAACAAGCCAGCAGTACAGAGCACGTATCACCATTCGTTTGGAAACCCAGAGAGAGTTGTGGATGGTGTCAAGGGTACCAACATTGCTCAGTGCACCCACACCGCTGGCGTGGACAACAACCCCAACCGATGGTGGCGTGTTGATCTGATGGGGCAGTTTAAGGTTCATGCTGTGGTCATCACCAACAGGGGAGACTGTTGTGGTCAGTGGCTGAAGTGATGTCCTGTGCCTATTACACACTGTACAAAACAAACAAGAATAACGACAAGAAAGAAATGAAATAAAGAAACAGATTGCATGATCGCCAGGTCGTCTAGCTGCTGAAAAATTCATACAGGAAGAACAGTTCTATCTTCTTTATCATCAATCAGTGAATGACAAAAGTTTCAGCGTGTCCTACACTAAACAGTCTGTAAAGTTCGTTATGTTTTCCTGGTTCAGTCACGATGTAAGTTGAGATTAATAAAAACATGATCACCACCAGAAGTCGCTGCTGTTGTACGGCTGTAATTTCTGTCACTTAAAGTTAACCCTTGTTCAGAAATCAGTATATACAACGCTTTTTAGAATGACCAGATATATTTGATGTCGTAGACTGATGTTCCGGTACCTTCACCAAATATAGCTTATGTTTCTGCAGGTTCCCGTCTCCGAAACTTAAGTATCTACGTGATGCCAACACTGTCTGACCCACTGGAAAGGAAGCATGACTCCAGTGACCTGTGTGTACACCACAAAGGCAGATTGGTCAGGGAGCCACTGTACGTCTGGAATGTAGTCATCCAATCACAGGCCAGTACGTGTCATTGGTGCTGCCCACAGACTCCGAGCCACTCAACTTCTGTGAAATGGAAGTACTTGGGACGCCAGAGTCTGGTATGAGTTATGTTCTACAACTGTGACTGTCCTGTGTTGTTTTCATTTGTGTTTTTATAACACTAAATTTTGTGGAATGATTGTGTTGCGATGTTCACGTATGCCTGTACTGGCTATGTAATTAATTTCGTGTGCTCATTTATCAACGCAGATGCAAAACATAACACGTGTGTCCTGATATTTACTGTATTTGTTTGGATATCTAATCATACAGACTGGTGACACTCTACTAATCATGAAGTGCCCAGTAAGCCCCACTCTCGTTGGATCTGTTATTTTCGTCAAAACTAAACTAATAAAAGAAAACTAATACCATAATGATAATTAGTACATTTTCACTGTAATAAACACAACACTTACAGGGGGTATTTTTCTTTTATACCCAGAAGCGCCATTTCCTACCTGTGGTAGGTTATGTTTTCTTGTTGTTGTTGTTGTCCATTTTCTTCTTTTTCTATCTTCCTCCTCAATGTTTCTTTCATTCTCATTTTCTGCTATCTGTTTATCCACCTTCCCCTTTAAAACATAACAGTACACATACAGTGATTGATATATAGAACTAGTGCTTTAAAGTGATGGAACTATGCTTTGAAGTTTCAGAAATGAAAATGCTACGATTCGCAGTGGGAAAAACAAGAGAAGACAGACTGAAAAACGTAGAAATACGGATAAAGCCGGTGGCGGCTGAAATGAATAGCACATAGAGAAGCATAAAAGAAGCATGGACTTGTATTGTGGAAAGAGGACAGCTACGTTGAAAAATGAATGAGGAAAATGACAGTTGGGAGCAGAAAGAGAGGAAGACCCGAGAAGGGGATACATGACTGCCTAGGTGAAGACCTGACATAAACAAGAACAAAGGAGGATGCCTCTCACAGAAAGTCTGGAAGGATGGAATCTGCACCATCGATCTTATGACCCAGTTGGAAAAAGTAGAACCTCTAGAGTGATAGACTCCGCCATTTAAACTTGTAGTTCTTGTTTGAATTGGCACGCGTGTTTATATAAATGGTGCACAAATACCGGCTTGACAAAGGCTTAAAGTTGGGCGTTGTTGTTGGTGGTGGTTGTGTATTTTTTTCATTCTTTCTTTTTCTTTCTTTTTAATTCGTGTGTGTGTGTGTGTGTGTGTGTGTGTGTGTGTGTGTGTGTGTGTGTGTGTGTGTTGTGTGTGTCTGTGTGTGTCTGTGTGTGTCTGTGTGTGTCTGTGTGTGTGCTGGCCTCTTTGTAGAACATAGTGGTTGACTCTCTCTCTCTCTTTCTCTGTATGTGATGTGTGTGTGTGTGTGTGTGTGTGTGTGTGTGTGTGTGTGTGTGTGTGTGTGTGTGTGTGTGTGTGTGTGTGTGTGTGTGCTGGCCTCTTTGTAGAATACAGTGGTCGACTCTCTCTCTCTCTCTCTCTCTCTCTCTGTATGTGTACATGTATGTGAGTGTGTGTGCGTACAGGCCTCTTTGTAGGATATAGTGGTCGACTCTCTCTCTCTCTCTCTCTGTATGTGTTTTTTGTATGTGTGTGTGTGTGTGAGTGTGTGCATGTGTGTGCGTGCGTGTGCGTGTGTGAGTGTGTGTGTGTGTGTGTGTGTGTGTGTGTGTGTGTGTGTGTGTGTGTGTGTGTGTGTGTGTCCGCGCGCTATGTTTTGAACAAAGCATCTTCGTTTGCATCTTAATTCTGTGTATGAGTTTTTCGTTTCGTGAAATTGACTCAGAGTGAGATTGTAGAGTGAGAGTTGTTTTTATTTGATTGATGTCGTAGCGTACGTGACAATGCAACAATATTGAAATATGTTTTTACACGTTTATATGCTCACGTTTTCAGGAAACGGTGCTAAGTCAAGCAACGCAGCTGCTGGAAGCAGTGAGTCTTCAGGTATTTCCTTAACTTCTACCTTTTATATCTTTGTCAGAATAAGAAACACAGCATCGCTAACAAGTCTTAAACTGTACTTCCTACTAGTTAAATTTTGCTTAAGAATTGAATTTTATTGTGTACTTTTTGTTGTTGAAAATTTCAACATAAATGTCTCCCGGTTTGTTAGTCTGTGAATCCTTGCTGCCAATAAATTGACTTTGGCTTGAATTCACGTCATGTCCACTTTATTTTCTCCAAAAGAGAAATTCAATACAAACACCAGAAACATTTATATTACAATACATGGATCGTAAATTCAACGTCGAATGTCAAAAAAAGAAGACAAGTTAAGCTGTGGTCTTCAACATGCATACAACACAAATACGTAAAACATTTACACTAATCACATAACATTCAAGATACTTTCGTATGTAAACTAAAACGATATAAAAGCAAATGCGCACATCCCTAGCACACACACACACACACACACACACACACACCACACACACACACACACACACACACACACACACACACACACATACACACACACATACACCACACACACACACACACACACACACACACACACACACATAAACACACACAGGCACACGAGCACACACACAGACACACACAAAGACACATACATAGACAGACACACACAGACACACACACAGAGACATAAACATACACACACCACCACCTCAACACACACACCACCAACGCTATTACGACCGCCACTACCTAATGTATACAATCATTGAAATTGATCAGTAAATGAATGCAAAAAAAATTTGAATGCATTTGTACACACGCTCATACAGGCAAATGTATGTGCACACACGTACACACATACACCCATATACACATGCACACACTCCAGGGTGAAGAAAACAAATCAAAATATGAAACATTTGTAAATACAAACATTAACTAGCGAGAGACCTTCATCCTCTGATTTAGATGCTTGTCTGACTTCCTCTCCTCCACCTATTTGTCTCTCTCACACTTGTAGTCACGTGTTTTGTGTGTGACAGAGCTGACCAACGTGGCACTGAATAAGCCAGCAAGACAGAGCACGTACCACCATTTGCATGGAAAGCCAGAAAAAGCTGTTGATGGGATCACAGACACCGTTATCAGTGAGTGCACCCACACCGCTATCGTGGACAACAACCCTAACCGATGGTGGCGTGTTGATCTGCTAGGGCAGTTTGAGGTTCATGCTGTGGTCGTCACCAACAGGGGAGACTGTTGTGGTCAGTGGCTCTTACATTGTAGGATTTTTGTACATGAACATGCAAAAATAACTGGGAGAAAAAGAAATCAATGGACAGTAGCCTCCCAACCTCACTACCCCTCCCCATCCCCATCCCCCACCTACCCCCCCACCCACCTCTTTGTTTTTTGTTTTTTTTTCCCTCTGTGTGTGTGTGTGTGTGTGTGTGTGTGTGTGTGTGTGTGTGTATGTGTGTGTGTGTGTGTGTGTGTGTGTGTGTGTGTGTGTGTGTGTGTGTGTGTGTGTGTGTGTGTTAAAATCATTATTGTGAACAGACATTAAATAAAAGATTCCATTCCCTACCAGTTAATTAAACAAAAACGTTCAAACAAGCCTTTTTGAGAGAATATTTCTGTTTTATTTATTTTTTGTTGGTTTTTGTTTCTTCATGAATGAATAACTGCCAATAGTGTCAGCATAATACAAATAGTAAAAAGTCTTGCCTGCCTGTAAAAAAGTATTTATGATCTGTACTATATTATTTTGCAAACAGAAATCATTTTCCATTTACGGCAACAACGAAGATCTGCCTGTCCTGGGCCAGCTCCTGTGTCCTACTTCACATGTTCTTCAGGGCTTTGTGTCTCCTATCGATAAAAAGAAAACGATTTCCAAGAGCTGCTATTGACTACAATCATCATTATCATCATGTGCCCTGCTGCATGGCGTTGGTGATCATGGCCCGCCATATGCATCTATCTCTTGTTGCTGCAAGCACATCTTCCACCCTCTCTGTCCTCAGCCACCTTGCAAGTCCGTCCAATATTTTCTCCCTGGGTCTACCTGGTGTGCTCTTTCCCTCCAGCTTACCTGTTGTGACCAGATGCTCTAATTCCCCTTTCCTCATGAAATCGCCCATAAATGATGGTTGTCTTTTCCTAATCTAATCTTCCTTATGAATGATCTTCTTGTGTCTGCCTCCATCAAGACTGTCTTTGTTGTTGTTGTTGCCCGTGGAACTCTCAACATTCTTCTTAGAAACCACATTTTGGCTACCTCAGTCTTGTTCTGGCTTTGCGTGTTGACTGTCCTCGCCTCACAACTGTATAACATCGATTCTATATGTAACTTTCAAGAACTCTCTTCCTGATGTTAATTGATAGGCGTTTGTTGATTGACCACAAATGGTACAAAACGTGAGCTGCTAATCGATGTTCAGATACCGTACAGCGCATATTCTGCTTGTGCACTAACTGCATCATTATTGTTTACAGGTAACCGTCTGGCAAATTTCAGTGTGTACGTGATGTCAGCATTGTCTGATCCCTCGGAATGCAGACATGACCCCAGTGACCTGTGTGTACACCACAGTGGGCCAGTTGGTCAGGGTGCCACTGTACGTCTGGAATGTAGTCAGCCAATCACAGGCCAGTACGTGTCATTGGTACTGCCCACAAAATCTGAGCCACTCAACTTCTGTGAGATGGAAGTGCTTGGAAAGCAAGCGTCAGGTAGGAGTCTATTTACAATGGATCAATTGATATATTCACTCAGCATTCACAGGCGATTTTTTTGTGAAAGGGTTATTTTTTTTATGACCTTCCAAAATGGGATTTACGTATTATCATTTTTTATTTCAAATATTATAAAGCGACGTGAGAATATCTATCTATCTATCTATCTATCTATCTATCTATCTATCTATCTATCTATCTATCTATCTGTCTGTCTGTCTGTCTGTCTGTCTATCTATCTATTTATCTATCTATGTGTGTATATGTATATATACATACATACATACATATATGTATATATACATATCTATTTAGGTATAGATATAGATATTTTAGGACTAGGGGAAGTGAGGTGGAAGGGGGTAGGCATGATAACATCAGGAGAGCATACCGTAATATATTCTGGTGGAAACTCACATGAAAGAGGAGTAGGCATCATAATTGACAGGGACAAATCAAAAGCAGTTATGGGATACTGGGCTGTGTCCGACAGAGTTTTGCTGGTTAAATTGGATGGCAGGCCATTTGATATCAAAATCATTTAGGTGTATGCACCAACATCCGCAAGTACTCCGGACGAAATTGACAACTTCTACGAAGTATTAGAGATGGCCAAGGCCCAATGTGACAATAATAATGGGAGATTTTAATGCTAAAGTGGGACAGGATAGGGTGAAGGATATAGTTGGACCACATGGTCATGGTACACAAAATGAAAGGGGAGGGAAACTTGTAAAATGGGCACAGATGAATGAGTTCATAGTAGGAAACACCTGGTTTGAGCAGCCTAACAGAAGAAAATGGACTTGAATGAGTCCAGGAGATAATACCAAAAATCAGATTGACTACATCCTGATCAATAAAAGATTTAGAAATTCTTTACTGTCAGCAAAATCTACAAGGCGCAGACTGCAACAATGACCACAATCCTGTAGTGGGAAGATTTAGGCTGAAATTGAGGAAAAGGAAACAGACCAAAAGCAACATCAAACTAAATCTTGAACTCTTAAAGACAGATGAAGTGATACGTAAAAAATTTAACGTACATGTTCAAAACAAATTCAGTGCTCTGGAAGACGTTGGTGACAGTGAGGAAAAATGGACAAAGTTGAGAAATTCGATAAATGAAGCTTGTGAAGAAATCCCTAGAGTAGATAGAAAAGCACAAAAGAACTGGATGACAAAAGAAATTCTAGGCTTGATGGAGGAACGGAGGAAGACAAAGAGAAAGGAGGAGATATACAGGAAGATAAACAAAGAAATCAGAAATAGGTGCAATGAAGCTAAGGAAGCTTGGCTGAAAACAAAACGCAAAGAAATAGAAGACCGACACAAAACAGATCCTCAAGGTATGTACAGAAGAATTGATGAAATTGTCCACACGAAAAAGACATGCACATCAACTGGTTGCTTAGAATCGAAAGATGATACGCTTCTCATAGAAAAAGACAAAATATTAGATAGATGGGGAGCGTACATAAAAGACCTTTTTGAAGATGACAGAAACGAAGAACACATTATAAGAAAGAACGTTGAAAGACCACCCACAATGAAAGATGAAGTTAGCGCAGCACTGAAAAAGATGAAATCAGGAAAAGCACCAGGACCAGACAACATTACTACAGAGATGATTGAAGCCCTGGAGGTATTTAGTATTGAAAAAATAACAGTCCTCCTAAATGGGATTTATGACACTGGAAAAATCCCCAAAGATATGTCAAAATCAATTTTCATTGCACTTCCAAAGAAGACAGGGGCTATAGAATGCGAACTCCATCGCACAATCAGCTTGATGAGTCATGTAACAAAAATCCTATGAAGAACAATCATGATGAGGACAAGGAATAGAATCAAAAGAGAAATAGCAGAAGAACAGTGCGGATTTGTGGAAGGGAAAGGAACTATTAATGCCATATACATCCTAAGAACTATCATAGAGAGGTCAATCGAGCTGAATAAGGAATATATTTATGTTTTGTTGATTATACCAATGCTTTCGATCTGGTAAGACATGAAGAATTCATCAACCAACTAGAAAAGACTCAATATTGATGGAAAAGATTTACGAATAATCAGAAATATGTATTGGGAAAAAACAGCTGCAATGAGAATAGAAAACGATAAAGCTCTTTCCAAAATATCAAAAGAGAAGTCATACAAGGTTGTGTTTTGTCACAAGGTCTGTTTTCACTTTACAACGAAAGCATCATGAGAAACCTGGAAGAATACCCTGGGTTAAAGGTTGGAGGAAAAGTGATAAACAATATGCGATATCCAGATGACACCGTGCTAATTGCAGAAAATGAAAGGGACCTATAAAACCTGGTGAGAATACTAGAAATAGAAAGCAAAATGTACTAGCGTGTGTGTGTTTGGGGGGGGGGGGACTAGGAGTGGGAGTTAGTATAATTGACCACTAGGCGGAGGGTTGGAACTAAACAGCAAGAAGACTGAAGTCATGGTGATCAGTAAAAAACATGAAATCCCCTCATGCGAAATAAAAGCAAACGGCACAACCTTGAGACAGGTTGAAAAGTTTAAATATCTGGGAACGGTCATTTCACCAGACGGTAGATGCACATCAGAAATAGCCAGCAGAATCGGCCAAGCCAAAACAGCATTCAAGAAAATGAAAAGCGTTCTTACCAACAAATGCCTGTCAATTAACATCAGGAAGAGAGTACTTGAATGTTATATAGAACCGATACTGTTATACGGCTGTGAGGCGTGGACAGTCAACAAGCAAAGCCAGAACAAGATTGAGGCAGTCGAAATGTGGTTTCTAAGAAGAATGTTGAGAGTTCCATGGACAGCAAAGAAAACAAACGAGACAGTCTTGACGGAGGCAGACACAAGAAGATCATTAATAAAAAAAAAATTAGGAAAAGACAAGCAACATTTATAGGCTATTTTATGAAGAAAGGGGAATTAGAGCACCTGGTCACAACGGTAACGCTGGAGGGAAAGAGAGCACCAGGTAGACCCAGGGAAAAATATTGGACGGACTTGCAGAGTGGCTGAAGACAGAGAGGGTGGAAGATGTGCTTGCAGCAACAAGGGATAGAAACAGATAGATGACCATGATCGCCAACGCCATGTGCAAGGCACTTGATGATGATGATATGTATATGAAATTTTCCTCATAAGGTAGTAAGTCCATAAATGCGTCAATGCGGTATTGGGGATTCATACCAGTATCATAAACATTTCAGAACATTTTGACTGTATTGACATTTGCCTGTCAGCCATAAGGATAACACAGTATGCCGATTCTGACAGTTTTCGAAAGAATTTAAAAATATTGTGTTGATATTAGTCTGTGCAGGACTCTGAGCCGGATCCATGTTAGCTTGTAACCCACTGTGGTTTTAAATGGTTTGTGGATAATTTTATTCCATTTCCCAAAAACATCTTGACATATTTGATTCCGTTTTCTGAAGTATGGTGGATAGTTAGTATGGTCTGGGTTTCAAGTATATCATTTGATTAATTTCCATACTGCTGTTTCTCATTATCATTGAATTCAACGACGTCCAGCCCAGAACTCTGCTTTAAAATTTCAAGAGCCATATTCACTCCTGTATACATTAAAAAGTTTGCAGATATATCAGGAAATGCTGTTTAAAAGTCACCAAATGTCAGAGACTCCTTCCAACGCTTGTCAATTCATCAGTAGTTAAAACCGTTATTAATCCATTTCATTGTGTATGTTGTTTTAGGTCTTCTAATCACATGTATTTTATCATGTACAATTCTTTCAAAGAAAATGAAAAAAAATATTCTAAGCACATACAGTTATCTTGTTTGTTTAAGTATGGATTTTTAAGATAAACTGAAATTTACTGCAATGAAGCATAAGCCGACATATAAACATAGTGTCAGTACAAAATGGATTTTAAATGAATACGCTAGATGAATGTGTTTTGCATTCTGCTTTAATTTTGTATTCAAGTTGCTACCATCTTGGAAACCTATGTGCCATAATTTGTTTCAGTTCAACCAATGAAGATGCAGTCAGTACAGATTTCTCCTTCACCTCTTACCAGTTTAGCTCCGCCATTGTCTACAGCAACAGGTACGCTATGATATTTTCAAACTCTTTTCTTCACATTCAGCAACCAACCTATTGAAGCAGCTCCTGGCTCCCTGTGGAAGCAAGAGTAGAATATAAACTAGCTACTGTGGCTTATCGGCATTTTGATGGTACCTTGCCTATCTACCTCTCTTCTGTACTTAAAACATTAAAACATACAGGCCTGAACGCAGTCTCGGGTCAAGCAACCAGAAGCTTCTGGCAAAATCAAAATCAAAATACAAAACCATAGGACACCGAGCCATCCGTTGCCATGTCCCACTTGTCTGGAACGATCTGCCTCTTTCTCTCCGCTGTTCATCATCTCTCTCTTCTTTCAAGGTGGGCCTCAAAACTCACCTTTTTGATAAATACTACCAGTAATGAAACATGATTTTTGATCTTTCTGATTCAGTAATGTACATATTAGTACTTGCTTGCAACAGATGTACTAGTGTGTGTGTTTTGGGGGGGGGGGGGACTAGGAGTGGGAGTTAGTATAATTGACCACTAGGCGTAGGGCTGATTGGGAAAAATGAACAAATCAATGTAAAGTACAGTGAGTCTTTACCTCTGTGTAGGAAAATAGCGCTATATAAAAGTGATTTATTATTGTTATTATGAAATAGGCAATAGGCAACAGAAGGCAGAATGAGAAAAGGACTGTATGCCCTCTCTACACTTTAAACAATCCCTGTGAAGTCACAGGTCAGCCGAACCAGTCGTTTAATTACCAGCCGTGACAAAGTCCAGCAGTGATGGAGAAGCGGTGACAAGGGACAGGCAGAGGATGATGCTGGAAGTCGCTAGCTATGACTGTGCACGTAGATGGTAGTAGAGTGATAGTTGTCCACCCTAGACCTGAGGCAGATACAGTGTTCCTATTTTCCCACAGTGACAGAGAGACCTCTTTTATGGGACAGTACTGCTTTCCCCACAGAACCAAACTGTTCATATAATGGACTGAAAACAACAACAATAGTTTAGAGAAATGGATCTGTCTAACTTGGCATTCCATCACCAAGAAAGTTCGACACTGATGACAGTCACAGTCTATATTTCACCATTGGAGGGAGAATACGCAGTCTACACTTTGATGATTATTTCTGAATCATCCAAGTATTTCAGAGCAGCTCATGGAAAGTAATGGAAGACTATGTTAACCCAAATACCGTAGACTGTTCCTGTGGTCTGGAACTGATTCCCTCTTAGATCACTCGCTGTTGGTGCAAGTAGTGCAATGTTTGGACTTCAAAGCTGACTGCGTATTCTGTACCTGCGTTTCAAAGAGACATCAGCCTGGAAAAACAGACGCACTCCTTGGCACAAAATCCTATTGCAAGTACATATGTTTGTCCATGATAATGTTTAGCTGTTCATGTATTAAGTGTAGAAACAATTTCGGCTGGAAACTCGTAATTCTCAAGTTATCGTGTATTAGGACAACGATCTGTAAGTTTCCATCCACCCAGTCCATACCCACCATAACATTAGTATCACAAAACCTTTACTATTGAAAATGGGGATAGAAAAAAAGGTTGATTGATGGCAATGACTTCGTGAATGAACGACTAAGAAAAAGGGGCAGGGGTCCCCTACTGCACAAAAGCTGATGACTAACAAAGTGTCCACGGAAAAGGCAGTATTTTCAACACAGATTGTGTTTACTTTTCAAATAAGGTAAACTTAAAAGAACCATTTGTTGTTAAATTAACTGATGTTTTTCCAACTCTCTAAATATCCTTTTCGATTGTGGAATAGGAACAATAATGGGCCAATAAAACATTTATGGTTGCCTCATGAACGCAGTTTTTGAAGAGAATAAACATTTGGTCTTGGTGTTTTGGGGATAACCTTTAAGATAATTAGATCCTGATATGAATCGCGACTGTAATGTCCTTCCAGTTGCCTTAACATGTCTAAACCTTTGCAAAATTAAAGGACTCCATGAAAGGATAAAAGAATTTCTCATTCTCCTTTGGAAAAAGATTATCTCCTAAGAAAAGAGAAGAAGCACGAACCAAACATATAGTTATCTCAAACTTTATCGCTAGTGTAAGAAACGTCCTGATACTTATCTGTAACATTTTAGCACATTTCGTCTTTTGTTTGATTTTGTTGTTTTATTTTGGTTTTTGTTCTGTGTCCTATTCATTTTGTTTTAAAGTGTTCGGTTTGATGCTTCTTTCATATTTACTTGTACGCCTGGAATTTCAATGTGCATTCATGGTACAAAACGTCTGTATTGCTACCTTCCCCTTTCCCTCACACACACAGCCTTCTCCCCTTCACTCTGACATACATACTCGCACATGAATTCGCTCTTTCTCTATGGTTGTTTTAGTCGTGTGTATGTGTATGACGTATGTGACAGTGTTGACGAACGTGGCACTGAACAAGCCAGCAGTACAGAGCACATACTCCCATTCGTATGGAAACCCAGAGAGAGTTGTGGATGGGTTCAAGGGTACCAACATTGCTCAATGCACTCACACAGCTGCTGAGGACAACAACCCTAACCGATGGTGGCGTGTTGATCTGATGGGGCAGTTTGAGGTCCATGCTGCGGTCATCACCAACAGGGGCGACTGTTGTGGTCAGTGGTGGAAGTGATGTTCTGTGCTTATACACTGTACAAACAGACAAGAATAATGACAAGAAAGAAATTTAAGAAAGAAGCAAATAGCATGTTGATCAGTTCATGTAAATTGATGAAAAATGTACACAAAAAGAACAGTTCTATCTTTTTATCATCAATCAGTGAATGACAAAAGTTTCAGCGTAATCTACACTCAACAGTTTATAAAGTTCGTTTCTATTTTCAGTCTATCCAAGTTCTTTTTCTGGTTCATTCACAGTGTGAGCTGAGATTAACAAAAGCATTAATACAGCCAGAAGCTGTCATTGTACTTCTACTGTAATTTTGTCACTTACGTTAGTCATTGTTCAAAAACCAGCATGGTACAACTGTTGTTAGAATGACCAGATATTTTTGATGTCGTAGACTGATGTTCTGGTCCTTCACCAAATGTAGCTTATGTTTCTGTAGGTTTCCGTCTCCGAAACTTCAGTATCTATGTGATGCCAACACTGTCTGACCCACTGGAGAGGAAGCATGACCCCAGTGACCTGTGTGTACACCACAGTGGGCCAGTTGGTCAGGGTGCCACTGTACGTCTGGAATGTAGTCAGCCAATCACAGGCCAGTACGTGTCATTGGTGCTGCCCACAGACACCGAGCCACTCAATTTCTGCGAAATGGAAGTACTTGGGAAGCCAACATCTGGTGTGAACTATATAATATTACGGCCGTGACTATTCTGAGTTGATAGTATTATTTGCATGACACTACATTTTGTGATGTGATTGTGTTGTGATAATCAGGGATGCCTGTATCAGTGATGTAATTTCTTGTGCTCATTTATCCAGTGCAGAATATAAAACTGAACATGTGTGTCCTGATATTTATTCTGCTGGTTTGGATATCTAATCGTACAGTCTGGGGACATATTGCCGGCTGTCCTTTCGAAAAAAATGCGCAATAAGCCACAAACCAGTTGGAACTATTATTTTCGTCTGAACAAAACTAATACCATGACGAAAATATGTATATTTTTACTGTAATGAATGAAACACTTATCAGGGGTATTTTTTCTTTTATAGACGAAACCTGCATTTCACGCCTATGGTAAACTTTAAAGTTTGTTTTATGTTGTTGTCTATTCACTTCTTTTTCTGTCTTCCTCCTCAATGTTTCTTTCATCCCCACTTTCTGCTCACTCATCCCCCCCAACCCCCCCCCCCCCCCCCAAAAAAAAAGCCTTCCAAAGCAGTCCTTGACGAATTTGCTAGACTTCATATTTCTGATTCAGAGGTAGTGAAATGGTAAATTCTGAGGTTTATTAGCTGTAGTGTTATTTGCCAGCTGGATTTACACACTAACTATAAAATTTTATTGAGTTATTTATCCCCAGTTCATACATGGATGTGATGAATTAAACACAAGGGAATTTGATCCTTTTACCGTGGCTATCTACATTTGTGGATGTGTCTTTTTAAAAGAATGAATCGTTTTGTGAGTCGTTGAATTTGGTTTTAATGCTTTTGCAGTGAAGAACTTAATTTTTTTTATTAGAATAAAATATCAATTTCAATCGTTTAACGCCTTTACATTCTTCAGACGGCTTGAAATAGTTGGCTGGGCTACAGCAATGAAATGTGATAATAAGTGAATTAAATACTTGTCACTGTGGCGGATACCGTGTTTTTACTTTTTTCATTGTTTATCCACGTCATTTGTTACTCAGAAGCAACAACATTACAAGAAACACTGAACACAATGTAATATGTGGGATGTGTGTCACAATGACACCAATTTCTTTCAGCTTTCTTACGATGATTGCTTCTTACGCTCAAAATATCCCTACAGACGGAGTGGTGCCTAGGCTTGTTGATGGTGATTCTGGGTAGATATTCAACGTGATTATCAGATTTAAGCCTGCAAGTACAGGTCACCTTCCTTTGACATTCCACAGCTGGAGAACCTTCTGATATTGCATGTTTCCTAATCTCTACTTGACTTGAAGGTGCAATGTAGGTCACAATTTTTTTTATCTGACGAGGGAATCTTTTTTTTTTTTTTACCTCTATCCGGCGTCGCCTCATCATACCAGAGCAGTACGAGGGATCAGTGCGTTAACTGTAGACTTCTTCGAAGCGTACAGATAATGTGCTACGATTAAGATGTGTTGATTAAAGTCCCTTTCTTTCTTCTTGTTTTGACCCTAGTTTCATCAGTCTGAGTTTTTTTCTATTAATGAGAAATACATGTGTGTATTCATGTATGTAGTACAGACAACCACAGCCACAGTGTGAAATGACAGACCTTACTTTGAAAACATAAAAGTGGACATATAGTGATTAATACATACACGCAATGATTTGTAGTGGTGGAACAATGCTTTGAAGCTGCAGAGATGAAAATGCTACAATTGGCAATGGGAAAACAAGAAACGATGAAGTGAAAACATAGAAAATACGGAGGAAACTAGAAATGACTGAAGTGAGTAACAAGCTGAGGGAAGCAAGATTGAGAAGACATGGACATTTATTGTAGAAAGAGGACACCTACGTGAGAAAAAGAGTAAGAAAAATGAGACTTGGGAGCACAAAGAGAGAAAGGCCAGAAAGAGGTATACACAGCTGTCTAGGCGAAGACAAGGGGCGAGCAAGAGTGAAGGAAGTAGGTGCCATAGACAGATGTTCTTTGGAAGGCTGGGATCTGCCACAGCGACCTCATGACCTAGTTAGAAAAGCCTGCAGAATAAAAAGAAGCTCTGGAGTGATGGAGTCTGCCTTTTAAACATTACTCCTTGTTCAACTTGGCGTGCAGGTGTGTGCAAACTGTACACACATACTAGTTTGATACTGGCTGTGAGTTGGGGGTTGTCTTTGATGGTGCTAGTTTTTTTTCTTTCTTTTTTTCTTTTTTTTTCTATTCAAGTTTAGGCAAGAATTCGTACAATATAAGTATAAACTGCATTTTTGTAGAACACACACTTAAATGGATATCATGTATGACAATCCAAATATACAGAAAGATGTGCATGCTCAGTATGATAAAAATACACACACATACATAACCCACATACACACACGCACGCGCGCATCAGCACGCAGCACGCACGCACGCACGCACGCACATACACACACACACATGTATACAGATTGCACAAAAACGTACAATCATATGTACACGCACTCTCAGGCTGACATTTGAATATTTTGATAAAGACTCGAGCAATAAAGTAAAACCAAAAGGCATGAGTGTATCAAACCTATCTTATGAAAAGAACAACACACACTCCTCAGAGATAATGATGATAATATGATGATGATGATGATGATGATGATGATGATGATGAGAGATGATAATGATGATGATGATGAAGACGATGACGATGATGATGGTGATAATGATAATAATAATGATAATAACAATAATAGTAATAATAATAACAATAACAACAACAACAACAAATAACCCATTGTTTGTTTGCAGTGTTGTCCTATTTGTATAACGTCCTATTTGTTATAACTGGAATACTGCAGTATGTCAGGTTATAGTCTGCAGAATCTGGC
The DNA here is from genome assembly GCA_030674185.1 of Monoplex corrugatus. NCBI lineage: Eukaryota > Metazoa > Mollusca > Gastropoda > Littorinimorpha > Ranellidae > Monoplex > Monoplex corrugatus. The sequence goes on from CM060307.1 coordinate 48,343,634, forward strand.
TGTGTGTAATAGATGAAAAAACTTAGTCATTAAAAGTAATAACTGGGCAGTAGTACGTCCAATCCATTCGTACTTTTGCGCAGTCATTCTCAACTTTCGATTGTATAGTTCAGTGACTCATCTCCATTTAAGTTTTTTTTTCTAAAGATGTGCAGATTTGGCATAAGTTTTTTTCACATTTACATCGATAAATGAAATATTTTGCGAAAAGCAAAACGAATATAAAAGATGTTATCACTTTGAGAAGTTTTAATCCCCTGTTTAATTTTCTTTTTAGTAGTGCACTCAGGTCAGTGAGGGTCATTGCAGGACTGCCAAGGACCTGATGCTGTCTTCAAATGGGCTTCTGGTTGCACTTTTGTCTATACTCTGCCAGGCCTGCCTAGAACTAATTTGTTGTCTTTGGTGTCACGCCAAGTACATTTTCTTTTAGAATTACTATATAGTTAGGGTGCAGGGAGCTAGCCTATTTGTAGAATGTAGTGGTTCACTGAGCGATATGAGCACTGTGCTCGTGTGTGGGATTCCGCCTATGGGTGACTCTGTGTGTGTGTGTGTGTGTGTGTGTGTGTGTGTGTGTGTGTGTGTGTGTGTGTGTGTGTGTGTGTGTGTGTGTGTGTTCATGTGTGTGTGTGTACGTGTGTGTGTCTGTGCTATGTATAATAACGCATCTTCTTTTGCCTCTTAACTTTGTGTGTGTGTGTGTGTGTGTGTGTGTGTGTGTGTGTGTGTGTGTGTGTGTGTGTGTGTGTGTGTGTGTGTGTGTGTGTATGTGTGTGTGTGTGTGCGAGTTTCTCGTTTTGTGTAATTGTCTTAAAAGTGGAATTGTAGTGTGTTGTGTGTGTGTGTGTGTGTGTGTGTGTGGGGTGTGTGTGTGTGTGTGTGTGTGTGTGTGTGTGTGTGTGTGTGTGTGTGTGTGTGTTGGGGTTGTTTTTAACTGATTCAGGTTTTAGCGTACATGACAAAGTGACGGCATTAAAAAAATCTGTTTGTACATTCACACTGTCACTTTTCAGGAAACGTTGCTCAGTCAATCAATGCAGTTGCTGGAAACACAGGATCTTCAGGTATTTCCTTCACTTCTTCCTTTTATATCTTTGTCAGAGTACTGTCTCAGGGGAAAAAAAGCATTTTAACAAATCTTTAACTGTATTTCTTACCAGTTAGATTTTGCTTAAGGTCTGAATATCATTGGCCACTTAGTTTTTCAAAATGTTTTCAGTATAGATTCTGCCCTTTTTCAAAGCTTGTTAACCTATGCCTACATGACAACTATAACCCAATTTTGGCTATGAGTCAAGTCAAATTAATGTTTTTCAAAAGAGAAATTGATTGTGGGATTCCACGTGAATATAATATAAACACGTCAGACATTTACATTAAATGTCATAGCATGTAATGTAAATTCAATCTCATATGTAAAATACAAGCAAATAAGAAATTATGCTGTAGTTTTCCGCGTGTGTACAACACATGCAACATAATCTTGTCTGTAAAATAACGATATAAAAGCAAATGTGCACATCCCTAACAGAAACAGAAACACGCACGCACGCGTACACACACACACACACACACACACACACACCACACCACACCACCACCACCCACCACTACCACCACTAACACCATCACCGCCATGAATACTACCACAATCCTCACATAACATACAATCATTGAAGTAAACTGATCAGTAACAAGTGCATAAAACAAACTTATCTGAATGCGTTTGTACACACGCACATGTAGGCAGTTATATGTGCACACACATACACACATGCGGTACACACTCCCATACATCCATTACACATACATGCTTCAGACTGCTCCTTGATGTAAAGCTTGGATTGTTTTGGGGAGAAAACTTGGTGTAATGTTCACTGGTGTACATTTGAAGGAGCGAAAAGGCGCTGATTGAAAGCCATTTCTGGAGTAAAAAAAATTTCTGTTATTTTCAGCTGGTCGCCAAGACGTCTGGATCTTAAGAACTACATGGTAAAACAGAGAATTGCACGAGTATGGTTTATATTCAAGACCACAAAAAAAGTTGAAATTCTAAGACATAATTTCGAGTCATATACTGGTCACGGAAATGAAATGTGTAATCCACAGTAGCTCTTTGACAAATGGCTGCATATTTTGTGCATGTGTCTGCTTTCTGTGATAGGCATCTAAGAGAGAGAAAGAGAGAGAGGAGAGGAGAGAGATGAGAGGTGTGTGTGTGTGTGTGTGATGAGAGAGAGAGAGAGAGAGAGAGAGAGAGAGAGAGAGAGAGAGAGAGAGAGAGCAAAAACCAGATTCCTCTCTGTGTGACGTAACATTACGTTTGTGAGTTCTTTGTTTCTGCCTATATTAACACGATTATGATACACCATTGCAGGCAAACAAACCAAATCAAACTAAAACCATGTTAGTACAAGAATCAATTGGTAAGAAATGTTCATGCTTTCAAATACAAAGCACATAATAGCTGACCCCCTTCCCTGTCCTCTTCTTCCACTGCCTTGGGTCTGTCTTGGTACCCCTTTGTCTTTCCGTCACACTTGTAGTCACGTGCTTTGTGTGTGACAGAGCTGACCAACGTGGCTCTGAACAAGCCAGCCTTACAAAGCACGCGTCACGACCTGTCTGTCTTTGTCTCTGTCACACTTGTAGTCACGTGTTTTGTGTGTGACAGAGCTGACCAACGTGGCACTGAACAAGCCAGCAGTACAGAGCTCGCGTCACGACCTGTCTGTCTTTGTCTCTGTCAGACTTGTAGTCACGTGTTTTGTGTGTGACAGAGCTGACCAACGTGGCACTGAACAAGCCAGCCTTACAGAGCTCGTACCACGACTCATTTGGAAACCCAGGAAAAGTTGTCGATGGGATCACAGACACGTTATCAGTGGGTGCACCCACACCGCTGACGTGGACAACAACCCTAACCGATGGTGGCGTGTTGATCTGATGGGGCAGTTTGAGGTTCATGCTGTGGTCATCACCAACAGGGGAGACTGTTGTGGTCAGTGGCTCTAACATTGTACCGTTTTTGTACACGAACATGCAAAAATTTATGGAAAGAAAAAGAAATCAATAAGCAACCTACCCACCAGTTATACGAAAACGTTCTATTGAATCTTTTTGAAAGAATAGTTCTGTTGGTTTTTGTTGTTGTTGCTTTTTTTAATTTTTTTTTTATTATCAATGAGCAACTGCTAACAGTGTCAGTATAGTATATTCCAAACAGTAACCAGTCTTGTCTGCCTCTAAAGAGTAATTCTGTTCTTTCTTTTACTATTTCAGAAACAGGAATCATTTTACATTTTCGATTAATTCTGGTAGCAGTCGTTATGTACATCATACAAACCAAAACAGCCAAAGAAACCATCATTGTATAACTTATCAGAAGGGCAGCAACGAAGATCTGCGACAGCAGCTCTGTGTTCTGGGCCAGCTCCTGTATGTTACCTCACATGTGCTTTAGGGCTTCTGTTCTCCTATTCACGAAAAGAAAATGACTGCCAGTGGCTATTGTGGATATTGTGCACGTAAACAAATCAAAGTGTACGAAAAGTGAGCTGCTAATCGATTTTTAAAAGCATTACAGTGCATATTCTGACTGTCCATTGAATGCACGTATATGTTTACAGGTGACCGTTTGGCGAACTTCAGTGTCTACGTGATGCCAACACTGTCTGACCCCTCAGAGAACGTGCATGACCCCAGTGACTTGTGTGTACACCAGTGTGGGCAGATTGGTCAGGGTGCCACGGTACGTCTGCAGTGTAGCCAGCCAATCACTGGCCAGTACGTGTCATTGGTGCTGCCCACAGACTCTGAGCCACTCAACTTCTGTGAGATGGAAGTGCTTGGGAAGCAAACGTCAGGTGAGGAGTCTAACAGAGAGCTTAGTTACAATGGTTCAATTCATCTAGTTATTCAGCAGTCACAGGCAATCACATTTTTAACATCCAGTAAAGTCTCAGGGCAGAAATGATGTGAAACTGTTATCTTTTTAGTGACTTAAAAAAAGACAGATTGATAAGTTTAAATATATGGGTACGGTCATCTCGCCAGATGGCAGATGCACATCAGAAATAGCCAGCAGCATCTGCCGAGCCAAAACAGCATTCAAGAAGATGAAAAGCATTCTTTCCAACAAATGCCTATCAATTAACATCAGGAAGAGAGTACTTGAATGTTCTATAGAACCGATGATGTTATACGGTTGTGAGGCGTGGACAGTCTATACGCAAAGCCAGAGCAAGATTGAGGCAGCCAAAATGTGGTTTCTAAGAAGAATGTTGAGAGTTCCATGGACGGTAATGAAAAGAAACGAGACAGTCTTGATGGAAGCGGATACTAGAAGATCATTGACAAAGAAGAGATTACAAGAAGACAGGCAACATTCATAGGCCATTTTATGAGGAAAGGGGAATTAGAGCACCTAGTCACAACAGTAAAGCTGGAGGGAAGGAGAACACCAGGTAGACCCAGGGAGAAAATATTGGACGGAACTTGCAGAGTGACTGAGAACAGAGGGGGTGGAAGATGTGGTAGTGGCGACAAGGGATAGATGCATATGGAGGGCCATGAATGCCAACGCCATGCCTGAGGGAACATGATAATGATGAACAAAAGGGGATTTGCATCATCAAATTGTTTCCCAAGTATTATAAAACCACTCACCAAATGCAGAACATGCACTGTGCAGTGAAATTACACCTGCACAGTGTGGGTAACAATCTGCATACCTGTATCTGAGAAAACATTTCTAGGAACAATCAAATACAATTTCTTTTTGAATACCTAGTAAAACAGGACATTTAGCATCATCAGCGATGTGTTTTATTTTCCACCCGAATAGTATGAAAAATATCCCTTTCAGAGACACAATCAAGTCAGTATCATATTTCGACATTCAAGTATCAATGAAAGTGATTTTCAAATGATCGGATGACTACTAATTTTCAACATGTGACTGTAACAGCATATATAATTTCTAAATATAAAAGCTTGCATACGTAAATTCTTTGTAGATAAATATTTCCTTTTTTTAATTACGGAAGGCATCAATATAGTTTTACGTCTTAAAATGTAACACACATCATTATAATTTATGTAAAAAAAATGCATACGTGTCATGGACATTTTCCCTTGAAAAGAAGGTTCTACTCTCTTAGATTTCAGTCATGTAATTATATCATCGTGAATTACATACTCAGGTGGGTATCCGTTAGCAGCAACATCAAGAACCACAATGACGCATTAACAGGAAGGGACTGGGATCAACAAGAATGGAATGGTGGTCAAAGGCCAGGGAAAAAACACACAGAGACATGTGTAATGCAAGACATTAATAATAAAAAAGGAGAGAATACCTTAATCTTGTTCTGACTTTTTTGTGATTGTCCAGGCTTCGTCTCCATACAACAGTACTGGTTCTATTGAAGAACTCTCTTCCTGATGTTAATTGGTAAGCATTTGTTGGTAAAAACACTTTTCATTTTCTTGAATGCTAATATAGCCTGGCCAGTTCTGCTAGATATTTCGAATGTGCATCTACCATCTGATGAGATGACTGTTTCCAGATATTTAAACTTATCCCCTTGTCTCAGTGTTTTGCCATCAGCTGTTATATTACATCAGGGGATTTCTTGTTGTTGTTTTTTTTTTTACTGATTACCATGACTTCAGTCTTCTTACTATTTAGCTCTCACTCTTTATTTCTGCTTTCTGTTTCTATTACACTCACAAGATTTTGTAGGTCTTTTTCACTTTCTGTAATTAGAACGGTGTCATGTGAATAACAACGATGGTTTATATTTTTCCTGTATCCCAGGGTATTCTTTTAGGTTTCTCACGATGGTTTCTCTGTAAAGTGAAAACAAATTTGGTACAGAACACATACCTGCTTAACCACTTTTGATATTTTGAAAAGAGCGTATATTATTTTCTACTCTCAGTGCTGCTGTTTGTTCCCAGTACATATTCCTTATTGTTCTTGGATCTTTTCTATCAATATTGAGCTTTCCAGCTGGTTGACCAATTCTTTGTGTCTTACCCGATAAAAAGCCTTAGTATAGTCAACAAAACATAAACATAAATCCCTATTCAATTCAATTGATATTTCTATGAGAGTTTTTAGTATAGGATGTATATAGCATTAATAGTTTCTTTCTCACCAACAAATCCAAAGTGTTATTCTGCTATTTCTGGTTTAATTCTGTAATTTGTCCTCCTCATTATTATTTCTAATAGAATCTTTTCATATGACTCATCAAGCTGACTGTACGATGGAGTTCACATTCTATAGCCCCTGTTGTCTTTGAAAGTGCAATGAAAATTAACTTTGACATATCTTTAGGGATTTTCCTGGTGTCATAAATTTCGTTTAGGATGACTTACATTTTAAATACCAAATTCATCTAAAGCCTCAATCATTTCTATACTAATACTGCCTGGTCCTGGGTTAATTCCCTGTTTCACCCTTTTTATCAGTCCTCTAACTCTCATTACTGGTGGTCCTACAACGTTCTTTCTAATGATGTGTTCCTCCCTTCTGTCATCGTCAAAAAGTCTTCAAGGAATTCTTCCCATCTATCTAATCTTTTGTCTTTTTCCATAATAATCGTATCGTCTTTTGATTTTAAGCAGCCAGTTGATGTTCATGTCTTTTTCTTGAGAGCAGTTTCTTCAGTATTTCTGTACATAAGCTTAGCGTCTGTTTTGTTTCTGTCTTTCATTTCTTTGCACTTTGCTTCTAGCTAAGTTCTTAAGCTTCGTTGCACTTATTCCGGATTTTCTTATCTATCTTTTTGCATTCTTCCTCTTTTCCCTATACTTTCCTTCCCTCATCGATCAAGCCTAAAATTTCTTTTGTCATCTAGTTCTTCTTTGCTTTTCATTCAACTGTAGGGAGTTCTTCACAAACATTTGAATTTTTCAAATTTGTCCATTGTTTCTCGCTGTCCTCAACGTCCTCCTGAGCACTGACTTTGTTTTAAATATATACGTTAAACTTTACACAAGTTGATTAATCTGTAATTAAGACAGATTTAGTTTCATGTTATTTTTGAATTGGTTTTCTTCTCTTTAGTTTCAGCCTAAATTTTTCCATTGCAAGACTGTGGTCACTGTTGCCGCCTGCGCCCGATAGTGTTTTTGCTGTCATTAAAGAATTTCTAAATCTCATATTTATCAATCTCTTATTTATCAAGATGTAATCAACTTGATTTCTTGTGCTGTCTCTTGGATTCATTCATGTTTATTTTCTTCTATTATGTTGCTCAAACCAAGTGTTTCCTAGTATGAATTCATTTACTTGTGCCCGCTTAACAAGTTTCTCCCCCCTTCCATTTCGCGTGCCCAGGCCATGAGGTGCAACTATGTCATATACTTTTTCCTGTCCCACTTTAGCATTAAAATCTCTCATTATGACTGGAATGTCCTGTGATTTACATTGAGTCTTGGTTGTCTCTAATTCTACAATTCTGTCAATTTCATCCTCTACACTTGCGGATGTTGGTTTATATTCGTGAACGATGTTGATATATAATGGCTTGCCATCCAATTTAACTAGTAAAGTGCAGTCTGATATAGCCCTGTATTCTTTGATAGACTTTGACTTGTCATTGTTCATTATGATGCCTGCCCCTGTTTGATATGTACCCCCACCAGAACATATAATTTTATGCTTGCTTAGTGTTACCATGCCTGCGTCGTTTCATCACATCTCTTCTCGTCCTAAAATATTGATGTTCGGTCTTTGCATTTCAATCTTAATATTTTCTAGTTTTTCCTTCTGGAGCATTGTTCTAAACTTCCATTTTGCAATGCTTATATCTTTTAATCTGATTGCAGTAGTCTGATAACGGTCTGGTGTCACCTGGCCAGCATGACTTCCCTTACCAGCGGAGCCCCTATTCACTTCGTTCTTGAAGTTTCTTTTGATATATCTGGCAATGATGTTCTTGGAAAGATACGATGGTGGTGTCCGTTTGCCTTCCATCGGTTCTCCTCTAGTCTTTGTCGTTCCAACGACTACCCACAAGGCATTGGGGGCTGATTTTTGTCAGGATTTACTCTCTTGAGACAACCACAAGGTAATGGTGCAATTTACCCCCATTGCTGGGGGGGGGGGGTGATGGTCTGGTTTGTGGGCACCAGGGCATGTCCATACGCTGGTGGGCTTGCGTGCCGCACTTCTGGGGACCTGACCTCCTCCAAGTTCCTCGAGAGTTCACCCTGCGTTCTTGAGGTACTCACTTACCGTGTGTCGCTACGGGAAAGCACTACGTAGGGCTTGCTGATGGAGAGACTATGTACTGACAGAGACTTATGCATTCTGCTCTCCTTTTCGCATAGCTGCAAGCAGCAGTGCCATTCAGCCGAATGGGTGAAAGCGAGAGGTGACAAGCGCGCAGTCACCAGCCAACACACTAGACGCGTCACATCAGCCAATAAGACATCACAACACACTCATAAAGACACAATAAACGTATTTTGTTGTTGTTGTTGTTGTTGTTTAAGAATAGCATGCCTGTTGTTTAAGTATTCAAAACATTACACACGCAGATTTTGAAGACAAAATTTGCCGAACAAATTTTTTTGTACAAAACAAAACAACTAACACATGTGTATATGGTTTCAGGTGATGGCAGTAACTAACAGCAGTTTTGAAGGCATACCTTCCATGCCTCTGCTTTCCAGCGTTCACTCCATCCCGCCAATGTCTGCAGCAGTCGTCCCAGAACTTTCTTTGTACGTTATGCAATCTGGATGCTTATTGCTGGTCTCTGACCATTCACATGGTTAAGAAAATTAAAAGTGTATCTGACGTTGTTTCTTACTACATTAAAGCAACATCATATTCAGTTTGTAGCATACATTTTTTGTATTATGGTTACGCAGGACAATAGCAGGTCATCCTATAAACAACTGCTTATTCTTTATCAGAATGTCCATCGGCATGTCTGTCTTTCTTGTCTTTGGTGTTTTAGTTTCTTTGTTTGTTTACTTTTTTCCTTTCGTTTCTTTATTTGAATTTTGAATTACGCTTTGCATTGCTATTTGACTTCATGAGGCAGTACTGATTACCTCCCAGATCACTTTACGTTGTCATTGTTGTATCATTTATCCAGCTTCTACAGTTCCACTTCGAAGCGGTTCTTTGTTGCTGACGGATTTTGAAACAGTTAAGTACGTCTTGATTAGAACTTTCAACAACGTTTAGGATTTTCTTCTGACTTTTTCTTCAGCGATAGGGCAGATTGTTCTTAAAGTCGATGAACAAGACATACTGTACAACAGGCCCTCAGGTGGAATCAAGTACAGTTTACGCAGCAAACTTTACCTGTCTGCTATAATCATCATCATCATCATCATCTTCCTCTTCTTCTTGTCTGTCTGTCTGTCTCTCTCTCTCGATTTCTAGCCAGATGACTGAAATTTTGTCATAACTTTGAAAATTGCAAAACTGGAGGTTATCTGGTTAGAAATCGAACTAAATGGAAACAAACCAGTACAAGCTTGATTCTTATACAGGAATTCATCAGGAAGACTCAATACATGATGGACACGATAATCACTACACTCAATAGAAATACTGTTGCCTAGTGATTTAATTTCAGTTTCAGTTTCTCAAGATGACGTCTCCGCGCTCGGAACGAATTCCATATGCACTAACGTCACAGGTGCCATGCGTATGGTGATCATGGCACATGCCTCAAGCCTGCGCATAAACCCATGAGCTGGCCAGGTCCTGAGGCCCTACCTAGACTATGTTTTACCTAGTCTGTATTTTATACTGGTATTTTATCAGCCTATCACTGAATAATCTTGATTACATGTAAATGACATGTGTATCTGTGTATCTTACCTTCAAAAAAAGAAAAAAGAAAAAGGAACACAAAAATGAAAAGTAAATAAATAAAAAATTGAAGTCTGAATCATAACACATGGTAGTTATTTTGTATAAACTCGTCTGACATGACAGAACCCCCCCCCCCCCCCCCAATCAATGCACAAATGAATGCTATCCATTAGGTTAAGAAGATATTTTCTTAATCATAGATAAGTAAGTAGGTAAGTAAGTAAGTAAGTACGTAAGTAAGTAAATAAATAAGTGAAAAAGAAGTAAGTAGGTGAATAAATAGATAGAAAATAAAGGAGAATTAGATGAATTAACAGGTAAGAGATGAAAATATAACAAATAACAGTAAATACATGCATATACCCACATGCCCGCACACAGACATACATACACACCCATATAGACACAGCATGATGGCCGACAACAACAGCTATAACAACAGCAACAACAACAGCAGCAGCAAAGAAGAAACACACATTTACTAGCATACGCACGTCATGTCATCGCTTTGTTTGCAATTTGCTGTTTCATTTGTACTATCATTTCTGTTGAATTATGGTCGGCTCTCTCTCCCCCTCTCTCTTTCTCCCTCTCAAATTTGGGAGGTGACGTGCAAAATTATGCCTTGCATGGCTTTCTGTGGCGGTGTGTGTTTAATGGAAAGTTGTACACAGACATGTTTTGAAATAAATCGTATTCATGAATTAGTTTGTCTTTATTAATCTGTGTCTGTGTCTGTCCGTCTCTGTCTCTGATGCACACATGAAAAGAATTCTATACAGAATAGACGAAGCGTGTAAGAAGTCAGGTTTAAATCCAAATGCCAAGAAGAGAAAGCTACAACAACAACAACAAAAATGCACCTACACAGAGAAGAAAATCAAACATACAGAGATAGTCAAATCAAAAAGAATGCATTAGAAAATGCGAGTGAGACGTCAAATAAGGATTGAGTTGGCAAAACAGAAAATGATCGAACTCGGTAACATGTGGAAAGTCAGAAGCATACCAACAACCTTTGAAATCAAAATTCTAAAATGTTTTTACCAAGCCAGTAATGCTATATGGCTGTGAAGCCTGGATATGCAGAACAGCAGATGAAAATAAGATTGAAACAGCAGAGGTATGGTTCTCCAGGTGGCTTCTTAGAGTCAAAATGAACCAATAAAAGATGAAATAAAAGCATTTTGAACGAACTCAAGACCCACGTCAGCTGCTGCAGATACAAACAAACAAGCAAACAAATGAACGAACGAACAAACAATCATCATCATCATGTGCCCTGCGACATACATTAGCGATCATGGCCCTCCACATGCAGCTATCCCTTGTCACTGCAAGTATTACTCCCACCCTCTCTGTCCTCAGCCACCCTGCAAGTCCGTCCAATATTTTCTCCCTGGGTCTGCCTGGTTTTCTTTCCCTCCAGCTTTCTTGTTGTGACCAGGTGCTTTTAATTCCCCTTTCCTCATAAAATGGCCTATAAATGCTGTCTGTCTTTTCCTAATCTTCCTTATCAATGATCTTCTCGTATCTGCCTCCATCAAGACTCTCATTTGTCTTCTTTGCTGTCCATGGAACTCTCAATATTCTTCTTAGAAACCACATTTCGGCTGCTTCAATCTTGTTCTGGCTTTGCGTGTTGACTGTCCACGCCTCCCAACTGTATTGCAGTATCGGTTCTAAAATAACATTCAAGAACTCTCTTCCTGATGTTAATTGATAGGCATTTGTTGGTACGAACGCTTTTCATTTTCTCGAATGCTGTTTTGGCTTGGCCGATTCTGCTGGTTATTTCTGATGTGCATCTGCCGTCTGGTGAGACGACCGTTCTCAGATATTTAAGATTTTTGAAATGGTTTGGATGTTTTTCCCATCCCTTTGTCCCTCTGAGTTCTGTCAGTTGCCGTACATGCTGAACGGATTCTTCTGTTTGTCCCATTCATGATTTTCTACATTGGAGTTTATTGCCTTTTGCTGTTCCAACCATCTTTTGGGGTGGATTTCCTGGGTTTTCCAATGCCATGACTATGCCTTCACTTGTTCTGTGTCTTGAGTGTATCGAAGAAAGGTCAGCATGCCTCCATCTCTCCAAATACTACTTAAGTGAATCATTCTTTGGTCTGCCACTCACACCCCCTCTTCGATGTCTCTAACACTGGTGCCATCATGAGCACCAACTAAGGCTATGGTGGCACACTTAGATTGAGTGCAAAATATAAGAATGTTTCGGATTCAGATTGGCGAATGTTGGTGGAAAGATTGTGGGTGATAATTTTAAAACCAGTATGAAGTCTTGCCATCGGGAGACAATTTCACTCCAGATGTAGGACAATGAGAATATTCTGTGTCATCCACCCTACATTCCTGACTGAGCCCCAAAAGTTGTTTCCCCTCCTGAACCAAAACCTGGCCGGTAAGTAAAGTTTTTAAGAATCCAGGACTTGGTGAAAAGCAGTGGAATCGCAGCTTACTGTCATATCTCAACCAGACTGTTGAAAAGCATTTGAATCTTGGCTAAGGAGGCTGAAATTTGGTGGGGAGAGAGGACAGTGCCCGAAGGACTGAAAATTTCACATACATTGTCCCATTTTCGTTTACTTAAGTACATGATAGAACTTTTGGACCAGCCTTCATACGTGAGCAATGAAGAGATGTGAAAGTTCAAATTATCTTGGGAACACATTTCTGCAACCAGGGACAATGAATATTGTGATCATTTCCCCCAATTCTCAGACAAAAAAGTCTTTCACAAGAAGGGGAAAAATATGCTCTACAGTTTGGCACTGTTTTCTACATACAAATAAGAGTTTGTTATTGCTTGTTTGCTCTAAGGTCTGCATGACAGCGCAATCAACAAAACCACAATTTAAAAGTTATACCGGTAATTCATTCCAAGCACATACCCACACAGACACAAACTGCTGACACAAACTTTTATTTTTAAGTTCAAAATCCATTAACTCTGATGCCAATCACACAGAAAAACTAAGCAAGCAGCAACCAATAAAAATTCAGTTTAGATATACATCTCCATTTTGCTTTTCGAAAACCCTATTCGAACAAGACAGTTTCTCATCCAAGTTCAAAACTATCAATGTGATATGAACTCATTTAATTAACAGGTAGAAAAGTTCTTTCAGCACATGATAGCATTTTATCACACATCACTTGTACTATAGTACAGTAATAGCCAATAGGATTCCTACTATGCTCTACACACACACATTACTTAAGTGGCGTCAATACTCTGTGTGTATATTAGACAGGCTATCTTTGGAATCTGTAGTCACACTGATCTGTCTTGCCTGTTCTGTGTGAAATCAAACTACACTTTGAATCTACAATCATGACTGACATTTGTCTAAGTAAAAGAATTGTTCCATACATTCCACGAGCACAACAGAATCATGACCATGGCAGGACAGTGAGTTCTGGCAGAACACCACAATGCAACTGATGGCTAGAGGAGTCTCTGTACCTCACCACTTGAATAGAACATTGGCAGTTTCAGGGTTGTAACCAGCTCTGTACTTCACTTCTGGGTGCTGCAACAAGTATCAATTTTCAAAGTTAACAAACAGATAAAACAAAATCATTCAATGTGATGAAATAGTCAGTACAACAGACTTCTGACTGGGAGGTCATGGATCTGAATCCCCTATGAGTCAAAACAATTACAGAGATGTTTTTGGCCCAAACTGGCTCCTACCCAGAGTTGAGCATGCTACAGACTCACTGAAAAGACCGAGAGTACAGTCAAGTCTTGTTCACTTTGTGGATACATAGCTGAGAATGTTGGTCACATTTCTTGACCAACACCTCAGACATCTTGTTTCTTGGGCCTGGCTGATGCCACGATGATTTATGAAAGAAAGCACAGATTCTGTGGGTAAAGAGGAATGTTAGAGAAGCCAAAAACTGGAGATTTGGAGCATTGTGCAGAAGACAGGGGCCACAAAAACAAAAATTAAAAAAAAGAGGAACCAGAAACACACAAAAATGGAATGAGAACACATTTAGTATACACAACAAGACAGGCACAAATTTCTGGTCAACTGGCCTTCGTCAATAGCACACAAAACACAACAAAGAACGGTTTTTCCCTTGCCTTTAGTATTTGTTCTTAATTGTGTACATTTGAAAAGGCCAGCTGGCTGAAAATTTGCACTTGTCTTGTTTAGTGTATCAGACACACATTCTCATTCTGTTTTTATGTGCTTCTGGTTCCTATTTGCTTGAATGCTGGCAGTCATTTTGATTTAAAAAAATAACATCAAAAAACGGAGAGATGCAACTGCGTACTGTGATCTGAACGATTTTCTATTTTCTTACTTTTACATGTAATCCATAATGGAAAGACACCAGCTGGCTGCTGGTTGTACATTTCCCAGTGATACCACAAAAACCAGTGAAAAATCTCATACTGTACTGATGCAATGTTGACTGGTTGCATCAAGAAAAGCAGGATACAGACTATTTCTGGATGAAAAAGAAGACAACTCCACCAGATGAAGCCTTGTGAGGAGGCTGAATTTTTTCCCCCTCCTTTTTCTTTTGCTGCCTGATTTTCTGGACTGTTTCTGCATGTCACTGCCCTATCAGTGCTCATTCTGGCCCTCCACACGCACCAAAAGCAGTATTTTTTATCTGAATACATCAAGAACATAACCAACATCAGTGGCGTAAATATTCAAGAAGTTGTCCACAAATGTCAAGACAGAGCCAGTTGGAGGAGAGTAGCTGTGTTAAAGAGTGCATCGGCCAGCAGTGAACCTGCCAACGCTGACAGGTGAGACCTGTTTGGCTATATGCTTACCATGTAAGCATTTTGGAGCCAGTAGGCTGCCCTGTCTTGGCCAAGTTTAGCGGCTCATATCAAGATGAACCAAAAGTAGTTTCACCAGGAGCCTCATGGTCTAACGCTTTGTACATGTGCGCATATTTGCAGGAGAAAGTCCCAACCAAATCAATGTGAAGGCCATCATGCATGGCATGAAGGCACACAGAATCTCAAACAAGTTTTCACAATGTTTTGATGATGAAAATGGGGATGATAGTGATAATACTAAGCAATTTCATTTTGGACTGAGATGCGTGATAAGGCTGTACCTTAAGCTTACTTTCCTAACTATATCCTGTGTCAACCAAACCTGAAAGATACAGACACCTATCATACTGATCAACAAATGTGACTAACACTCTCAATGATGCATCAGTAAAACAGATGATGGCTGACTATGCAGTCCCAGTATTCTCAATGAGCCCACAGCATGCTATTCTGAGCTGAAAAATCCTATTAACTTTTTTTGACTGATTGGGTTTTGAACCCATGACCTTCAAGTCAGTAGTCTGTTCCACTTACCACCTGTCATGTTGACTGGTGAAAACAAAAAAAAGTGGCAGTGCCAAGCAGTAGACCTGACAGGAGAGAGATCTTTATAAATGTGAACTTACCTTCATAATCTGTTCAGTATGGTAAGTTTTACCACAAAAATAACTGAAATGGTCTGCTCGTGTATTTTTAATATCCTCTGGCAACTATGCAGTGCTCAATACATTAATAACATTTCTTCACACCATGGCTGATGTACCAAACGAAAACAATCACAAACACCTAACTAAAACAATCACAAACACTATACACAAAGTGCTGATATCACATATCAAGGAAGGACTGGGATCGCACGTCATCTTTTTGAGACTGCTGTGTTAACAGCATTCAATAAACGAGAGGGTGGGTGGATCCTGTGAGGGGGCAGGAAGGGAGGAAGAAAAAAGACAAACATACAGATACAAACACAGACAGCCAGAAAGAGAAAAAAAACAAAGCTTGTTCATGACAGTAGTATTCATCCTGAATTCTTTGGACAAAAAAAAAGGCTAAAACAGATTAAAACTAATCTGGCCATCTACTCTGCCAGTCAAAATGAGACACAAACATGACACAGATGAACAAAATCTGAAACACAAAGAAAAAAGGCAGAGAGGAGCACAGAGTAATCAGTGTGACACAACTGGTTATGAACTGACCTGTTTGACCACCTGGTAGACAACATCAGTGTCATCAGGATGGATCAGCAGTTCAGGCGCCTCCCATGGCTTGGCCATGGAGAACATGTTGTCAATCTGCCATTTCTTGGCAATGCTGTAACCAACATCACCAGCACACATAAACAATAGCAGATACACAGAGTACTTTCACATTTCTGCATCAGAATTCTTATATACATAAATGAAGTAGGCCTATGTTCTCTAACAACTAATTTTACTGTGATATCAACAGAGGGTCAAATGTTTTTGTTATTGTTAAAGCCCAGCAGACTGTGTAGCGCCATACCAGGGCAATAACCAGTTCAAAACATACACAATACCTCAACAGGAAAAAAAAAAAAAGAAAATTAAGAACACAAATCAATGCATTCGCCCACATAATCTAAGAAGATACCCCTGGCGTTGACCATTCTGTCCATTTCATCGCACAGTGGATTTAAAAACATACCTGAATACAAATTTAACATAACTAACGACACTAAAACAAACATATAAAAACGGGCCTAAATTACCTAAAATTGCTTCCGCATATCTCATATTCCTAGAGCCAAAAATGCACTCAACACATGCATACCCAATTATCAATTCAAAGAAAAGTATGTAACACTTTATCGAACACGTACAGGTGAATGGACCAGCAAGGCAGAAAATGATATGAAGAAATGACAGAAAGCAAAGGAGGAACAAAGAAACAGTGACAGAAAAGAGGAAATTTCTAGCACAGAATTTCCAGATGACGGGGATACTATTTATACTGAAAGAGCCCCCGGCATCCCCATGGGGGTAGTGGGTCAAATGAGTGAACCAATGTTTTCTGAACAACTAAGTTTCACTGGTTAAACAGAGATACAAGACACTACAAATTATTACTGATGAACTTTCAAGCATTTTTAAACAACATGGGTTAAATTTAAGCCCCTGGGTTGTATTAACACCCTTCATTACAGCATAGTATAAATTACAGGAAAGCACACAAAAAAAAACCAGACACTAACAGTAGATCAAATTATGTAGGGATATGTTATTGCTCAGCAACAGTGAGTTTCCCTTGGCCAGTAGCTTGAAACCTACCAGCTCAAAATGTTATTAAAGAAACTTTATTTACAATTTTAACAAAACATAGTCCACACATATGTATAGATATATGTACAGAGTTGTTTATCAGTTAAAGAGAACAAATGTTCTGCTATACAATGAAAAAACACACAGAGTTGTTTAGCAGTTAAAGAGAACAAATGTTCTGCTATAAATGAAAAAACACACAGAGTTGTTTAGCAGTTAAAGAGAACAAATGTTCTGCTATACAATGAAAAAACACACAGAGTTGTTTAGCAGTTAAAGAGAACAAATGTTCTGCTATACAATGAAAAAACACACAGAGTTGTTTAGCAGTTAAAGAGAACAAATGTTCTGCTATACAATGAAAAAACACACAGAGTTGTTTAGCAGTTAAAGAGAACAAATGTTCTGCTATACAATGAAAAAACACACAGAGTTGTTTATCAGTTAAAGAGAACAAATGTTCTGCTATACAATGAAAAAACACACAGTTGTTTAGCAGTTAAAGAGAACAAATGTTCTGCTATACAATGAAAAAACACACAGTTGTTTAGCAGTTAAAGAGAACAAATGTTCTGCTATACAATGCAAAAAACACACAGAGTTGTTTAGCAGTTAAAGAGAACAAATGGTTTATATCAAAAAAGTTACAAAACATTAAAAAAAATAATACTTTTGTCAAACAACAACAATAAGGTGAACAAATATTTTCATTTGACAGATACACATATGTGCTTAGATTTGATTTCTATCAAGATTTTGTGCTATATAAATATTGTACTTATTATTATTATTATTATATGCAAGATAACCTGACAACTACCACCAGTCTGGTCATGGTTTCAATTTTCATCCACACCTATTCTACAGCACAACCAAATGATTGTCACAAAATGGGTGGTTCTTCAAAGTAAATGGTAGAATTGAAAAAAATGTCTTACAAACAAGCAAAAGAAAGAAAGATAGAAAAAAACAGAGTGCTTTAGGAAACATGTGGTATGCCAATAATTTTGTCAGAGCACATACAGAGTCTACAGTCTGGAGTATTTTTGTGCAAGAGGAATTCATGACAATCAGAAAATTACATACGCACTCCACCCAAACCTGCCTGCAATCATCTGGCATGTTCCCTGAACTTGTGCAAAACCCTACACGCTGGCAAAATCTTGAAATGGGGAGGAGGGGGAGGGAGGAAACGGGACCTATGAAATGCCGAGATGATATCATCAAAAGAATTGAAGCATAAAGATGGACAGCGAAAAGGCCAGCTTTCATGCTGTAGGCTGGGAATGAACTCAAAATATCAAATCTCGAGTCCACAGCTCTACCAAAAGAACCACCAGCCGTCATAAAAACATGCATGCACAGAAAAACAAACAAATGAATAAAGAACTAAATCAATAAAGCAGCAGGAACAGCAACAACACAATAATGACAAATGAATTAATACATACTGACAATCAAAGTACTTATTTTGCAGAGTTTTGTTTTTGTTTGTTTTTACAATTTTCCCTATGTCAGAATCAGACATGAACTCAAAATCAATATCATACTGTTACAACAGTTGACCAGTTTGTCCAAAAAAATGAACAGTTGTTGATCACAAAAACAACAGACAATACAAAAATCAGTCTCCGCAGTTTGGGTTCTAAAAAGTTAAATGTAGCAGCAAATTACACATTTGCTTACAACTCGCAGAATGATTCAAAACAAATCATATACACAGAGACTCACTTCATGCGCATGAGGTTGTAATCATCTTCAAACTCTGACTGCCAGTCCTTGAACTTGTCCTCATTGTCAAAGGGCTGATTGTCCAGGTCCAAACTTTCCAGCTCCTCCACAATCTTATACAACACAGCAACTCATCATGTACTCATTCTTTTGGTAATTCATGTAATTTGAACTATGTCACATTTTTCAGGATACAGGTAATACAATGCAACAAGTCAACAAGTTTGAATAGAGAGGTGATGTGGTGGTAGTGCTAGGTGCTAGTCTTTCACTGGATGAGACAATAAACTGTTCTAGGTGCTAGTCTTTCCCTGGATGAGACAATGAACTAACATCCAATGTACAGTACGCTCTCAGTGTATACACAAGTTCAGAAACAAAAGAGTAATCCCAGGCAAAATTCTATTGAAAAACTCACCTTTACCAATAAAGAAGAATACAAGCAGTCAGAAAAATATGGATGGCATTGCACTGGGACAACATACTCTATTTAAGAACAGCAGCCCCAGTAAAGGTCCCATTTTTCATGATCTTTACAACACATCAACTCAATAAGTAAGCATGGTGCCAATTTTTATGAACTTTAAAACACACCAACTCAATATGTAAGCTTGATCCCATTTTTCATAATCTTTATAACACATCAACACAACAGGCCAGAGTACAGCTACTATCATAATTTCATAATAGGTCAATTCAACATGTCATAATTTTTTTTTTTTTTTTTAGCAAATTCACAGCATCTCATCATGATCAGATAGTTGTATCTTCCACAATATTTATAACAGGTTTCGGTTTTTCATAATGACCATAAAATTATCTTTCATGATCTTCGTAACAGATTGCGTTGTCTTAAGTCTCTTGCATTCATACTGAGAAAAACTTGTAAGAACTTTTAGCACTGCTTGGTTTCAATCTTGAAAACAACTAAGGTGAAGTTGACAGCATGCGTGTGACATTTTTCCATTATGTACTGAACCTGTGTGATTGCTCAAGCAAGCTCCTAAGTTGATAAGAAAACACTATAGTTGTCCAGTGAATGGCTGGTACTATTTTAGAACTCTTGCATGATAAGAAAACACTATAGTTGTCCAGTGAATGGCTGGTACTATTTTAGAACATTGCATGATAAGAAAACACTACAGTTGTGCAATGAAAGGCTGGTACTATTTTAGAACACTTGCACATTTTCCATTCTCACAGAGAGGAAAAGACTGAATGAAGCAACTTGTGGATGACTTTTCATATTATTTCATAATGATAGCACTCATAAGTGTTACCAAATTTGAATGAGACAGTCTTATTCAAGAGGAATGAAAGAGGAAAGAGGAATAAAATCTGGGAACAAATAGCAAAATACAACAGAAGACAGTTAAAACAACCGTCAGATGTCAAAATAAATGGCTATCTTATGAGAGAAACTGATCAAACTGATGCTGAATTTGAAGCGCTACTTGCCACATAGCTATATAGGCACACTGCCTTCATCATTGCAACTTCCAAACATGACTGAGAACAACTATCAGGAACACAGCTACATTGTGTGGGTTACTGCCCAAGACAATTTTATGCTATTTCCAAGTAAAAATCTGTTATAACTGCTGCATCACATGACAGTAAAGACAGAAGAAAGACTAAGGTCTGCCTCCAATGAGTAAAAGTAGAGCGGGTGACAATGACAATAAAGGTAAAGGGGTTCATGGAGACAATGCACACAAGTTAGACAGATAGACATATAGATAGACAGATAGTCCCATAACCCTGATGTCACAGAGGAGTGAGGTGGTAGAGACCTCAACTTTTCTTGGGGCCACTATTATGAGGGCGGTGCCCATCTCCTCTCCCTCTGCTCTTCCTTTTGAGTGCATCGCCACAATACAGTTCCACCTTTTTTAGGGGGGGGGGGGGGGGGGGGGACCAAGACTTCAGATAGGCAAGAAGCCTACTTGGTCTTCAAGGGGAGGGACCTAGGAAACCAACCAATCTCCAATATTTTATACCAAGGCAGCCAGGCAATGCCCTGCTCTTCATGATTTTCAACTGCCATGGGATCGTTAGAATGTGCAGCCAGAAGACAAACAGGTCATCTTCCAAAGGACTAGACATTCAGTTTGATTTTCTGGTCAAACAGGAGAAAAGTCAGGGCCTCTACACGGAGCGAACCCTGGAACCTCGAGTTCAGTTACTGGCAGGTGAATGTCTGAACCATTCTGCCCCCCTTCCCCCTACACACATTACTTGCACATAAATAACTGTTTCCAAGAAAACTGTGCGCAAAACATGGCACAATACTGCAGTATCATTCATCCCCTATTTTGCGTATCTATTGTTTTGTATATGGTAACATCTGTGAATGTGCCACTTACCTACCTACAATTCTGTACAATCTAATACACACTTCACGGTAGGAAGGACAAAGCACAGACAAATGCGTATGCAGTGTGTTCAAAACTCAGAACACAAAACAGCAATCAGAACTGTAATGAATCTGTTTCTATTGTATAAGATATCACAACTGATAATACTTGTGTGACAATAATTATCGGACAGCTGATGGATCATGTCAGATAGACCTGTTTTCATTTTATGTGTGTGTGTATGGTGGAACTGCTTGTTTGTTGTGTTCACATTGAAACCAACAATGTATGATACTAATTACAATGTGGGTACACTCTACTGTGAACACACTTAGCAAATTTCACGTTCCTAGGTGGTCAAATAGTTCTGACATAGGAACTGAATCAAACATACCCATTTTGAGGTTAAACACTCAAAAACTGTTTATAGCTGGGTAAAATTTCAGTTAAAAAAACGCAAATGCAAAAGGGTTAAATTCTTCACATTCCTCACAAAACATAACCTAAATAAATCATGTTGGCTGTAGAGTATCCCTACCAGTTCAACAATCTTCACATCTTATCAACATGTCAGAACAGTTCAACCTTCTAAAATCATTATAACACCTAAGATCAACATGTCACTGACAGAACAGTTACACAACTTAACAGCACTGCCAAACATCAAAATAAGGTATACACATGTAAGTCAAAGTGCTCTGCCCTCAAGAAGCATCTTAGCAGAATTCTGTTACTGATAAGCTATAAATACATAATTGTAATGACTTTGAAAAGCCAAAACTCCAACGTCACGACTTAGAATGTTTCACTGCCATGCAAAGTTCGGAAATACTTCAGTGCCTGCCAAACCCGGGCATGAAGGTGCATAAATGACACATTATCACGCTACCATTTTGACAACAAACACAATGCCACCATAATCAGCTTTTCACCTTTTGCCCTAATATGTGCAATAATCACTTAGTGGAGAGGAAGACATGTTACAGTCACACACACAGTAACTCATGCATACTTACGATTTCCCAGTCAGGAAGGTCAGTCATGTCATACGTGATCACCTCACTGTACTTGCTGTTAAGATTTTTAAAAAAAAATCAGAACAAGATGGTCAAGCCATTCTGTAATATCCTTATACATCTCTCTATCTATCTATATATCTATCTATATATCGATATCTACATATCTATATCTCTATATATATACATGTGTGTGTGTGTGTGTGTGTGTGTGTGTGTGTGTGTGTGTGTGTGTGTGTGTGTGTGTGTGTGTGTGTGTGTGTGTGTGTGTGAATGTCATGATATTCTTATCTATTTTGATGTATATAGTGCCATCAGTGAAAAGGTTTTATTGCTAACATTTCTTTATTATTTTGTTTTCATTGGTAAATGGGTAAGGAAAGTTGTGTGTGTGTGTGTGTGTGTGTGTGTGTGTGTGTGTGTGTGTGTGTGTGTGTGTGTGTGTGTGTGTGTGGTGTGCGTGTGTGCGTGTGTGTGTGTGTGTGGTGTGCGTATGTGTGTGTGCGTATGTGTGTGTTAGTTCTGTTTCATCTTTTGACGGTATTAAAATGTATAGATGTAGTTCCCTTTTACCCAGTGACTGTATTAAAACATTAAAACTTGATTGAAATTTTGTTGCCACTACATAGGACACACCCTCTGGCTGTATTAATACACACACCACCACACACACACACACACATATATATATATATATATATATATATATATATATATATATATATATATATATATATATATATATATATATATATATATATACACACATATATATATAGGGGTAAAATGAAACTAGATCTATACATCTGATACTGTCAAAAGAAGAAACAGAACTAGCCCCGCACTTACCTAAACTTGAGAAAATATATACCTGGATCTATCTCTATACATCTGATACTGTCAAAAAAAGAAACAGAACTAGCCCCGCACTTACCTAAACTTAAGAAAATATATACCTGGATCTATCTCTATACATCTGATACTGTCAAAAGAAGAAACAGAACTAGCCCCGCACTTACCTAAACTTAAGAAAATATATACCTGGATCTATCTCTATACATCTGATACTGTCAAAAGAAGAAACAGAACTAGCCCCACACTTACCTAAACTTAAGAAAATATATACCTGGATCTATCTCTATACATCTGATACTGTCAAAAGAAGAAACAGAACTAGCCCCGCACTTACCTAAACTTAAGAAAATATATACCTGGATCTATCTACTGCAAGAGAGAATCAAACAGCCTGAATCTGGTGAAGTCAGATCATCTTCAACCATCTCATCAGTAATAAAAAAAAAAAGTACTCAGCAAACTATTTATAAATAATGTCAAGATCTTACACCACTTCAAATGGTGCAATAAATCCTCAAAACAACATCACTTTGGGACTGTAAAACCTAACTGTCCCCTTCAATATGTATTTATCAGTTTCTTAAAGCTCAGCGTCTGTCTGAAGTGAAAGATACTCAAAACCACACTTTTGTTGTACTGTAGTGACATTCTCTCCACTGCAAAGTTCAAAACGTTTCACATCAACAGACACATACTGAAGAAGAAAATCGGATATAACTGTAGAAAGCAACTTTCATTTCAAGTTTGTACAGAAAGTCGATTCCTTGAATTTTGCATAATTTTTGTTTCAGATAGTGTAATCTTGAACATATACATATGATCCAGAATATCAGTCACAGTGACCCTGAAAAAACTTCAAAGGAAACAAAACTTGATGGCACATTGTCACAACCGCAAAAACGGATTTGAGATATTGTCAGAAGTTCCTGAGACAGAACTGTTCAAACAGCTTCCTTGAAAATTGCTGATTTTAGGTACTGTTTGGTCTGTGTGATCTTAACCAAACAGCTTCCTCGAAAATTGCTGATTTTAGGTACTGTTTGGTCTGTGTGATCTTAACCAAACAGCTTCCTCGAAAATTGCTGATTTTAGGTACTTTTTGATCTGTGTGATCTTAACCAAACAGCTTCCTCAAAAATTGCTGATTTTAGGTACTGTTTGGTCTGTGTGATCTTAACCTTGGTGACATATCTTTCAAACTTACATTTTCACGACATTTTCATGACACACAAACAGTCCATATACTTAACCCAAATTTGCTAAAGATCCACCCATTCCATCCATAAAGCGCCGATGAACTTATGCCTACACATTTTTGCCAGACAGAAACACACACACACATCTGGTTGATATGAGATGATTTTCACCCTTTTATGTAAAAAAAGGAGATAAGTAAGAACTACAGTAATCATCAGTTTGTGTGTGCGTGCGTGTGTGCGCGTGTGTGTATGTATGTGTTTGTCTTTGTTTGAGCACATAATATGTATGTATGTTGTGTGTGTGTGTGTGTGTGTGTGTGTGTGTGTGTGTGTGTGTGTGTGTGCGTGCGCGCGTGTGTTGTGTGTGTGCGCGTGCGTGCATGCGTGTGTGTGTGCATCCATGGGTAGGTGCACGCATACGTGTGTGGATGCATGTCCATGTCATGTATGAGTGTGAGTATGTTATGTCTGTGTGCACACTTCATTTGTTCATAAAAGTCCAGTAGCTCAAGTTTGTCTGAGTACATGTACGTGCTTTCAAGTGAAATCACACACATATGAAATCAGATTATAAAATACTGAACAATACTGAGTATGACTGACAAATGTTACAGAAAATTCATCTAGAAAGATAAGCAGAAACCAGCTGTTTCCTGAATACAACTAAATACCTAAAGCACCTTGCATACAATCTGCTGAAAATAGTATTTACCTCATGTAGGGCAAGTATTTCTCTTTGTAGACTTTGTCCACAGTTGTCAAGAATTCATCAGTAATGATGGGACTCTTGGCCTCCCAACCCTGTTCAACAAATAAACAACATACTGTTTTGTATTGCATCTTATCAAATTCTGAACCACTTTTGATAGAATTCATAATTTACAGACTGCTGTAAAGTTCCTTTGTAAATTAGACTGAATACGTCATCTTTGATGAACACAAAATGTAGTGTGCATATCAGCTAAACATGTATGCAAGAAAATTTTACCCTTTCAGCTTTGAGTCAGTATCAGTATTTGTGCAAAATGTAATGCTTTACAGTTTTAAGATTATAGTTTGCCATCCATTTCCTCTCCTTTCCGCACACACACACACACACACACACACACACAACAACATACATACATATTATGTGCTCAAACAAAGACAAATGCTTTCATCAACACACTTTCACAAACATCTATTTTGCACTGCTTGTGTTTTCTGGGTTGACTGTGTCTCATATGATTTTGACCAGTGTGCAAGACATTTACATCACATCCACAGTTACAGACAAATGCGAACTTTTCTCATTTCTTAGATGGCTGAATAAAACAAGTCTTTCCCAGAAGCTCCTATGTAGGTCTGTTTGCACTTGGCTGGAGCATGTGCACCTTAATCTGCCCAAGATCAATGCAATGCCGAGATTTTTGAATAATTTTCTCCATACAATTGGTGCCAAGTAAAGTGCTAAGTGAGTCAATACAGACCATGAAACATACGAGCAGAAACAAATCTTTGCATGAGAAAGAACAAGGTAACAGCCATTATTCTGAAAATCTTATTTTACACAGAAAAATCAGTTTTCCGTATTTTCTGCATGCAATATATGGAAAATTATGCAGGTAATCAGGTCTGTAATTCAGCAGTATCTCTTCTTGTCAGTATCTCTTCTTATTGAAAAGGGGAAAAGAAAAAACAAACACCTGCACATTTTTTTCATAACTGTGTAATTTCCATGATATTCCCTGGCATATTCAACAATTGTCACATTTCAGTCTAATAAATGAAGCTAACCAACATATCTTACAAAGTTCCAGATTATAGTGTAGCAGAACATCCTAAATAAGTAACTAAGGTCTCATTCTTGGCAATTTTAAAATTAAGTAAACTTCACTAACACAGCAGTAATAACATCACTGTTGAGAAAACCGCACCCCACCCAACTTCATAGCTCAGAAGCATGAACACAGAATAAAACCAGATAAGGATCAAGAACAGGCACTTCTGAACTCGACCAAAGTGACCAAACAGCAATACAAGATCTCTGGTGGGTGGCCCTATGGCAGCTGATTCTTGTGGGTTTCCTGGCATGGGGACTTTGACTGAATGAAGGTACGGGTGGTGGTATGTTTTGGAGCGGGAATGAGTGGGGTGGGATCAACACCACTGAGGTGGCAGAGATGTGGGACAGAAAAAGAAAATGTGTGGATCCTGCCTACAACATATAAGCTCTGGACACTATTGTGTGAAACGACTAAGCTTAAAATCTGGTGATAGTACTACTCACAACATTGCGCTTGTTGATCATGGTGCGTACAAAGTCTATGGGAGCATCCAGGTAGATGACAAGGTGAGGCCGCCACATCTCACAGACAGTGTTGTCGTACACGAAGTTCAGGTACTTCAAAGCTAAAAGACACAAATTTCAACAATCCCTCACCGAAAGGGTATACCAGATATAAAGGATATGGTACAGACACATGACAGAAACATATACTAACAACAAATGTAGAATTAATAATGCAGCACTCATTCAAACATATAAATCCACTATGCATACTAACAAACCACATGTATTATTCCAAATACAAAACACCAGATGCAAATTTGTATCACTCAACTCATAAAACAAAGAGAAACCAATCATAAGAAGCTAAAACCACACAACAAAACCTTTTAGTTTTACATTTTGACCAAAGCAACACGATTGCTTTAATCTATAAACTGAGCAAGTCAAGATAAGGTTACAACAATTAAAGACCACCATTCATATTGAATTCAGATCTTTTTTTCAGTTTCATGCTTTTAATGTTCTCACAGCTGCAGGACTCTTGTAGCAAAAATAAAGTTCAGTAAATGAAATAATAAAAATTGAAATATTAACATCTACACAGAAGAAAAAATGCATTATAACTATAGTAATATTACACTCAAGTTACAAATTAAAGCCAATCTCATTATCAATACCCTGTGGCAGTCTAAGTCAGCTACTCATCCAGTGTTTCCTACTTTCAAAGTGAACACACACAATACTACGCAAAAGAATAAAAACTGAAGCATACCACTGGCAGACATGTGGCCCATCCTGCGCAGAACATTGTGGAAAACCATGTGAGAAAACACACCTCTCTCCATGACGATGCCTTGCCCTGTGATTTGAAATTATGAAACACTGATGAGAGAAAAGAAAAAAAAGGTCCTACCATGAAAATGTAAAACAAGCCTTGTGTAACTGTAAGTGTGATAGATGCCGAGTCAACCTCACCACCTCCAATTTTAGATGGAATTATAGCCTGGAATTTATACAATGTATGCCTACATCATGGCAGCCTGCAATGGGTGAAACATGAGCAATGGAAATAAATACCTGTATCAGCTGAATACTCCTAAGCTTGAAATTGTCTGGGATGGAAAACGTGGAAGTCAAGGATTAAAAAAAATCAACATACTTCTATTATCACATGAACAGATGAAGCAGGCTAAATTCTTGTTTAAAAGCTGCTGTGTCAGTAAATATCAGAGACAATCAATCCAATTATGAGTAGGAATGCAATTGCTATTCAAAAAATGTATTTTGGGTTTGTAAAAATATACTATCAATAAATAAAAAAGTATCATCCTGCATTCAGTTTCCTCATGATGTGATAACCATGCCAGGAATACATTAACACGCAAATGCCAAGACTTAGTGATAAAAGAAGATCAATAAATGAAAGTCTAAAAATTATGAGGTATGCATGGAGATCAAATCAACATCTTCTTCTTTTTCAAGCATGGCATTCTAAACAACCAGGTAAATGATCCTTACATTAACTTGATTAAGTCTGAGGGAAACAATTAGGATCATACAAGAATTATAGTCTGCAATGCTTAGCACATAAAAATTATGGCATATGACTTTTATTTAACCCTGTCATCACTTTTGTCGATTAAAGTCAACCACAGACTTTCACAATTTTTGGCAACTCTAGTTGAAACATTATGTATCAGATTCAGAGAGCTGCAGGCAATTCTAGTGAACCTTAGATATGTAATTTTCTGGTTGCTCTATTCCACATGGGACATGAGCAGGAATGATGGTGAAGTTCCAAAATAATGGCAGTATAGCACAGATCACTGAAGCCTTCGAGCATAGTTTAGTTAGGAAGTATGTGACTATGCTTTAGCTGTCTGAGGACAGTGTACAGGGTGTGGTCTGACTGGAACGGCAATGGTGAAAGGGTTAACTGTTAAGACATGTTTCACTTTAGATAATACAATCGAAAGTTCTGCAAAATTTCTAGAATCAAAAAGACAGCTTCTACGCCGAAAATAGTGTGAAGCTGTTCAGTATTATGATCCAAAGCCTCTGGATGTCTACATAGTACAATCATTCCAGATATTAGGAAACCAATAGGTTGTTCCCAGGATGTAACACAGCCGGTACCGGAGTGGGGAGAGGGAGAAAAAGGGGATGCGCAGGCCAGCCTTAACATTACAGAGATTCCTGGAACAAACCATGAAGACAAGGAACAAGACAGGAGAACCCAAGAAAAAGGCAAGAAACAACTGATGCCAGAGCTACTCTATCCACACAAAACCAACATATGACAGTCACCAAAGCAAACTCCTAAAGCAGTCTACCAGAGAAGAGCGACAACCAAGGAACAAGAAGACACCATCACAAACATCAAACCACCAAAAGAGCCCACTGGAGAAGAGAAAAGACCAAGGAGCCCACTGGAGAAGAGGAAAGACAAAGGAACAAATAGAAGAAACCATCATAAACGGCGATATCGAAGGGGAAAATATTGAGAGAGAGAGAGAGAGAGAGAGAGAGAGAGAGAGAGAGAGAGAGAGAGAGAGAGAGAGAGAGAGAGAGAGAGAGAGAGGAACAATTACATGCATTACCTCTGTCCATGTAATTTCATCACTTTGAATTATGTGAAAGATAAATACCAAGATTCCCTTACTCTCCCACAAAATTTGTGGGAAACAACTCTGATCTAAAAAAAAAAAAAAAAAAAAAAAAAAAAGAGGAGTTACTTTACAATTTAATAATCTTCCCATATGTCAGGAGTGGACATATGACTGAATAATCTTCCCCTCATCATTTTACTTGCACACCATAAATTGTGGGTGTCCAAAAACAACATATGGTTCTTACACAGAACCTTCACTAGATATTTCTACCAAACATAATTTTTAGGAAATATTCTTGCCCTACATAGTGAGTTTCCAGTACAGTCACCAGTGATTTTTATATAATTATATAGCCTGGGCCTAGCATTTTACAATGCATTGCCTACAATTTACAAATGTCCTCAGAGTGTTTGTGCGTATGTGTGTTTGTGTGTGGGTGTATACTGTTAAGTGGGGCATGGAATATGCCAAGATCACAGTTTATGGGAGGTGCAGTACTTTGTTCGCTCTATCGATGGTAACACTGTGTTGATAATGCAGAGGTCATGACTTTCACCTTTGGCTTTAGGTGGGCCTCAGTATCACAAGTCAGCACCATGCAGACAATGTAAGGGGTTGTACGTTTGACCTTAAAGCAAGCCACAGTTTTATTTTTGGTTTTAGTAATGACTTGTTAGTTAGTTGACCCAGTATGACTATGAATGTCATGCCGTTAGGACTGAGGTCATGAGTTTGACTGCAAGAAAGACCACAGATTTTCAGTGGACTGGTTAGCTCTTGTATGTATGGTCTCTACATTGCAAGTCTTGAGTTCAATCCCAGCCTGTCTGCCACTCATCTTAGTCATTTTAATACTTTGACCACTCTGGCAGTACCAGCTTGGTACTTTATCACATGTCTTGTCACATTCCCCCCACCCCCTAGCTCATCTTCCTAACAGTCCCCGCCTATCTTCCTAACACATGGTTGTCTGATAAATGCCATGAATCCCTCATGAATAAACATCCAATCAATACAGCGTGTCAAAGTGCGTGAAGGGGTCAGGGTTACTACCTCAACAAACTGTGTAAAACTGCATGTCTGTATTGGGTATCATACATACACATGCATTTGTCTGCAAAGGAAAATTAAACAATATTCACAAACACCTCTCTATTGCTCACAGACGGGTTTGCATGCAATTATGATTACGGGAGTATAGATAATAGGTGATGATGTGGCTTTTTGTAAAGCAATGACTGGAACTAGTGGAAGAAACACAATTTTCCGATCTTCACAATGTTAATCCTGCAAACATGCACTGTGACTTCCGAGCAACAATTTAATGGGCACCATAAAGCCGAAGATGTTTTTGAGACATACTTATGCTTTCTTGTACTAGTTGTAGTTTGAACTCAAATCTTTTTAACATTGCCAAGAAATAGTGAAACGGCAAATTGCCATATGAAGTCATGCTCGCAAACTCACTACACAAAGAACTTTTGACTAACCTAATTGGGCAGAACACTATCAATTCACTGTGCATTCATTGAATCATTTGTGCATAATATATATATATATTATATATATATATATATATATATATATATATATTAACCGGGTGAAAACATGGATAGGATGGGGTGAAGGTGGAGCTCGTGTGGTGTGGAGGATTTGGCAAAATGGTTCAAGCATTAAGTGCCAATAAGTAAACCTGACAGGGAAAATACCCTTAGATATGTCAAAATCAATTTTCACTGCACTTCCAAAGAAAACATGGGCTATAGAATGTGAACTCCATTGCACAATCAGCTTGATGAGTCATGTAACAAAGATCCTATTAAGAATAATCATGACGAGGGCAAGAAATAGAATCAAAAGAGAAATAGCATAAGAACAGTGTGGATATGTTGAAGGGAAAGGAACTATTAATGCCATATACATTCTAAGAACTATCATAGAGAGGTCAATAGAGATAAGAAGGATTTATGCTTTGTTGATTATAGTTTATACCAAGGCTTTTGATCGGGCAAGACATAAAGAATTAATCAACCAACTAGAAAGACTCAATACTGATGGAAAAGATCTAAGAAATAATCAGAAATATGTATTGGGAACAAACAGCTGCAATGAAAATAGAAAACAATATAGGCCTAAGCTCTTTCCAAAATATCAAAAGAGGAGTCGAATACGGACTAGTCAGACAAGGTTATGTTTTGTCTCCAGATCTGTTTTCACTTTACAGCAAAACATCATGAGAAACCTGGAGGAATACCCTGGTTTAGGCCTAAAGGTTGGAGGAAAAATGATGAACAACATTCAATGCGCAGATGACAAAAAAGTATGAATACTTTTGGGGGTGGAGTTGGTCGTAAGGGAGTGGGTAGGGAGGGTTGCAAGAGAAAGTAAATGGCTCAAACTATTTCAGTAGTGTACAGTCAGTTATTAACAAAATGGAATCACGAGTCCCTTATTCAAGTTATTGAGAAGTGCTTACCTGTGTTCAACAGATGTTCCAGTGCACTGACATAATAATGAAAATGGAAGTAGTACATTGACAGCTGTGTGCGACCAAACGTTTTCAGCAAGGCTGGTGGTCCATCTCGGCTGTAAAACGTTTCAATATCACAAAAACCGCTTCTTGCTGGCAGCTGCTCGTTCAGAGATCTCAAATCAAAATTGTTGCCTTGAAAAAACATCTTTTCATCTCTCAAGTCTGGGACGAATTTCATGTCAAACTCCCGGGCAACTTGTTCACCAAACCAAGATTTCCCAACGGCGATGTTCCCTTCAATGAGGATAATTTTTGTGTTGTCATCGAAACGTTTTCTGGTATGGTCGAAGAACTGATACAACGAGTTGTAAGGCCTCGTTTTGTACGGCCATGATGGGTACTTTCGTTTGGCAGGCTCTCCATGAGTCGTCGTTAGGTGCGCAACTTGCGTCAAGCATGGTGCACTCACCGTTTGTACACGGCCTGCATGCAAAAGCAGAAATGGCCGTGCATGTGGCTGGACAGCGCTGATGGCTCTGCTTACAACCAGAGCCATCTTCTAAAACAAGAAAGTACTTTTATGTCCTCAATGTCACCCTAAACCCCAGCCTGCCGACTGCTGCCGGAAGTTTGTATCTACGAAGAGCGCATGCGTCAGAGAAATATCGAATTACCCAAATTTCTCTCTGCTGTTAGTGGCGTCGAAAAGCCTCCAGGCAAATAAACGAACTAGCAAAAAACATGGACAACTGTCCTACCTGCTTTCTTCCAATCCCTCCCCCTCATTTTTTTCCAATCTTTGATTTCTGAAAAGAAAAAAAAAATGTTGTAGACCAGGCTTAGAAGAATCCGAAAGCTTTTTGGTTTTATATCAACAGCTAGACCTACATTACAATTACAATATATTTTTTTATATATAGCGCAAAATCTTGATAAAATCAAATCTAAGCGCTGAAACAGACACACACGCACGCACGCACGCACACGCACGCACGCACGCACGCACACACACACACACACACACACACACACACACACACACACACACACACACACACACACACACACCACGGCTATAAATGGGGAGAAAGAATAAAAGCAATGGAAAATTATAGAGAGCATATTATTATATACAATTATATATTACAATGTGATTCCCCTCCGAGTGGAGACAGGCTGCAGAGGGGATTGAGTGAGGTCAGGATTTTATGCAGAGGAGAAAAGGTGAGTTTTGAGAGCGGACTTGAAGGAGACAAGAGTAGGTTGCTGACGGACTGAGAGAGGAAGTTTGTTCCAGGAGAGTGGACCAGAAACAGAGAAGGCTCGTGGACCATAGGTATTGAGCTTAGTGCGTGGAAAGCGAAAAGTCAGAGGATCGGAGGCAGAGCGGAGGTTACGTGAGGGAACATAGATCTCAAGTAGGCTTGACAGGTAATCGGGGGCTGCGTTATTGAGGCTATGCGCTTTGATACAGGGAGCCAGTGAAGTTGTGCCAGGAGAGGAGATATGTGGTCAGCTTTTTTCTTTTTGAGTACAAGGCGTGCAGCATTGTTTTGAATGCGCTGTAGGATGTGAATGGTGGAAGCAGGAAGACCAGACAGGAGTGAATTGCAATAGTCAATGCGAGACATTATGAAGGAGAGAACGAGTTTTGCAGTTGTTTCGACGGAGAGATACTTCCTGATCAGGCTTATACGATGGAGGTGATAGTAGCAAGATCTGGCAGTTTGAGAAACAAAGTTGTTCATGGAGAGGGTAGAAAACTTCACTGGGCCTGCCTAGTTTCTTGCTCTGTTTCTGACATAAGAAGTCTTCCTCGCTTGTCCGTGATCAGATGTGTTAGTGGTTCCGTAATACTTGTCACAGGCCATTTTAGAGATCTTGTACGTTTTCCATTGCTCTTCTCTGCTGTTTTTATATTCTGCCTGATTTTCAAGGTTGTCTATGTCATCATCATCATCATGTGCCCTGCCGCATGGCGTTGGTGATCATGGTCCTCTATATGTATCTATCCCTTGTCGCCACAAGCACATCCTCCACCCTCTCTGTCCTTAACCACCCTTCAAGTCCGTTCAATATTTTCTCCCTGGGCTACCTGGTGTTCTCTTTCCCTCCAGCTTTCCTATTGTGACCAGGTACCGGTACACCCTCTTATCTTCTGTGTTCTGTAAAATTCTTGGATAAAATGACACACGTTGTTTACCTGTAAAGGTTAGTTCTGTACATTGCTTTTCAACATGTTCTGTGAAATTGTTGAATGTTCTATTGGTTCACAGCCTATATGACCCAAGTGGCCAGCTAACTTAGAGCTCAAATCAGAGGGGGAAGAACAGAGGATCAGTTCGCTGATTCTGGCTATTTATATGCAGTGCTGCAAGAGTCAAATGGACAGACAGAAGAACTAATACAAGTGTCGTGGAAGAACTTGATACCACCAGAAAACTATTAGCAGACATCAACAAGAGAAGACTAAAATACATTGACCATGTGTCACGCAACAAGAACACGGACCTCATGGCAACCATCTTTCAATGAAAAAAAGTGGCAAAAAGGAAGAAAGGCAGACCTCCAATCTCATACATCCGGAACATAACCAGCATCAGTGGCCTAAACATTCAAGAAGTTGTCCACAAAAGTCAAGACAGAGCGGCCTGGAGGGAGATAGTGGTGACAGAGTTTGCAGCAGCAAACACCGAACCCGGTGATGCCGACAGGTGAGACAGGGGAGGTTCTATCACATGATCTGACCGGCTGGCGTAAAACTATGGCCCATTCAGAAGGAACCCACAATCTTGAGCCTCAACAATGACACTGTAACTAATTGAGCTAATGCCGCCGTTAAGGAAAGAGTATACGAGAGAGAGAGAGAGAAGACAGAGAGAGAGAGAGAGAGAGAGAGAGAGAGAAAGAGAAAGAGAGAGTGAGTGTGTGTGTGTGTGTGTGTGTGTGTGTGTGTGGGGTGTGGTGTGTGTGTGTGTGTGTGTGTGTGTGTGTGTGTTCTTGCCTGTGCATTTTTGAGCCATGTCGTAGCATTCTTTTCTAAAATGGTGCATACATGTACAGTGCCATCAGTGAAACGGTTTTATTGCTAACATTTATCGTTTTGTTTTTAATAGGTAAATGGGTAAGGAAAGTTACTGCATGTGTCTGTGCTTGTGTGTGTGTGTGTGTGTGTGTGTGTGTGTTTTGTGTGTGTGTGTGTGTGTGTGTGTGTGTGTGTGTGTGTGTGTTACGCGAGTGTGCCTCTGTGTGTGTATGTTTGTGTGTGTATATGTGTGTGTGTATGCGTGTGTATGTGTGTGTATGCGTGTGTGTTTGTGTGTGTGTGTGTGTGTGTGTGTGTGTGTGTGTGTGTGTGGTGTGTGTGTGTGTGTGTGTGTGTGTGTGTGTATGTGTGTGTTGTGTGTGTGTATGTGTGTGTCTGCGGTTGAATATCGTTGTTTTCAGCCATTTGGTGTGTTTTGATAAGCTTCAGTGCAGTTCGTATATTGTGGCTGTTGCATGGTCTGCCCCATCTTCTGCACCAGTTTTCAGGGGCTGTGTCACATGACCCAAGCCGTTCATTTCGGTTTATCCAACATGTATTGCGTCTCGCAACAACACTAACTTGACTCAGTGTCTGTTTTGTTATCCAGGTTTATTTTCTCAGTGCTGCCATGTTGTCCGTTACAAGCCGAGCGCGGTTAATCGAATCGAGCCGAATTAAGATCCAAACCAAGTTGGAATCTTACAATACATCTCCCTTTTTTTTTTCAACAGACATTCTTTCACAGTAGCGCATTTAAGCCAAATTAATCAAAACAAAATATAATCGAAACCGAAAAGCCCGAAAGAATGTCTGTTCACGTTTGGTTCAGTCATCACTGTTTGATAAGTCTTTGAGTGGGCTTCTTGACTCTTGTTGACCGTCTCGGCTCAGATGTCAGGGCTGTGGCTGGTCGTAGCTCTGGACTGCTCGTAGCTGATGGCTGGTCTGCTGGCGTCTTCTGGGCCGCCGATGTCTCCCTGGCTGCATCTGGGAATGCACCCAGGTTGGAAGGGGCACAGGGAGTGGGAGAGGTACCTCCTGTAGTGGGCACCGATGATGGATACAGCTTGCGTGCCATCTGCCGATTTCTTCTCAGGAGGCCACCATCAGATGTCTGGATGATGAGGCTTCTAGGAGCGTCGTGGCTTCTGATCACCGTGCCTTCTTTCTTCTGGTCTGGAATCCACACAGCATCGCCGGGTGACAGATCTTCAGGGGCAACTACTTGATGCCGTCTGTCATAGTTCACCTTCATCTTCTCACGATACTCCTTTTCCCTCTTCTTCAGGGTGTAGCTGTCAGGGGTTTGGGGCAGGAGGGATCAGGGTGTAGCTGTCAGGGGGTTGGGGCAGGAGGGTATCAGGGTGACATGGGACACGGGTTTTGAGTCTGCGTCCCATGCTCAGTTGGGCAGGGGAAAAACCATTGGGCAAGGGTGTGTTGCGGTACATGAGTAGCCCAAGGTATTCATCGCCACACTTCTTGATGAGATTTTTGATGGTTTGAACGGCACGTTCAATCTCACCATTGGCTTGGGGATAGTGGGGTGAGGAGGTCACGTGTTCGAACCCCCAGGATTGGGCAAACCTGGCGAATCCTTCGCTGCTGAACTGTGGCCCGTTGTCCGTGACAAGGATGTCTGAAGACTTTCTTCATGCGGGATACAGTCTCTGCAGTCGTCACTTTGTTGGATACCAGTACAGTCTCCACGTCTCTGGAGTAGTAGTCAATAACAAGGAGGAAAAGTTTTCCGTTGTGCTGAAAAAAATCAGCTGCAATCCTGGACCAGAGCCGCTCTGGAAACTGTGTCCCCTTCATGGGTTCCACTCTGGCCTTTTTGTTCTTGGCACACTCAGGGCAGGTTTTCACCATGAGGTCAATGTCTTGAGAAAGGCCAGGCCACCACACACAGTTGGCTGCATTCTCCTTCGTCTTGTTTACGCCTTGATGTCCATCGTGGAGATGACGTAGAACATCTTGTCGGAGAGATGAGGGAATCACCAGTCTTTTGTTTCGCAGTAAAAGGCCGTCATGGACAGACTTGATGCCCTGTTCATTCAGGTAAGTCTTCACTGGACGGTTCAGATTTTTCTTGTCGGGCCACCCATTCTGCACATGATTCATGACTACCCAGAGGGTGTCATCCTTCTGGAGTTCTGACCTGATCTCTTCCAGCCTCCTGTCTGAAGCTGGCAGGGTCAGCAGGACAGCATTGACGTATGCCTCCGCCTGACAGGTCAGATCGTTGTCCATCGTCTCAGTCGTTGACAAGGGTGCTCGGGAAAGTGCATCAGCGGTATACAGCTCTTTGCCAGGAACGTGGACATGTTGAAAGAGTACCGCATCAATCTCATCCTAAAGCGCTGGATGCGAACAGGAAGCTCATCAATCAACTTTGATGAGAACAGAGGAATTAGAGGTTTGTGGTCCGTCTCAACATGGAAAGTCATGCCAATGAGCAGGTCGGACCAGTGTTCGAGACTCCAGGTGACAGCTAGCGCCTCTTTCTCGATTTGGGCGTATCGCCGCTCAGTCTCTGTCAGCGAACGACTTGCATAGGCGACAGGATGAAACTTTCCATTGCCTTGGCGTTGCAGGAGTACTGCCCCAAGTCCGAAACTACTAGAATCAGCAGAAACTACATGTACAGTCTCACGATCTGGGCTGTACACCGCAAGTGTCTCTGGTGATGCTAGGTCGTTCTTGAGAGAGTCAAAGGCAGATTGCTGATCCTGTCCCCAGGTCCATGCAACATCCTTGTGTAAGAGTTCTCTCAGAGGCTTCGACTTTTCAGCCAAATTTGGCACAAACTTCATGAGCTGGTTCACCATACCCAGGAATCTTCTGACGTCCGCCACACTCTGTGGTTTTTGCATGTCCACAATGGCCTTCACCTTTGTGGGGTCCTTCCTCACACCTTCTGCGTCGATCACCTGGCCCAGGTATTCGAGCGATGTTTTGGCAAACTCAAATTTGTCATCGTTCAGCGTGAGGCCTGCCTGTGACAGCCTGTCAAGGACGTTCTTGAGCTTCATGTCGTGCTCATCCTTGTCCTTTCCAAAACAAGAATGTCATCCATGTGGCACAGCACCCCATCCAGCCCTGGAGGATGTTGTCCATCTTCTTCTGGAAGTACTCAGGCGCCGATGATATGCCGTATGGTAGACGTTTGAACCTGTAGCGTCCAAATGGCGTTATGAACGTCGTAAGCTTGGAGCTTTCTTTGTTTAGCTGGATCTGGTGGAACCCGGAGTTGGCGTCAAGTTTTGAGAAGACGTTGCCCTCGGAGATCTTGCTCAATGTCTCCTCTACAGACGGCATGGCGTATACTTCTCGTTTCACACTTTTGTTCAATCTAGTCAGGTCCACGCAGATCCTTACATCACCACTAGCCTTTGGCACCACTACAATGGACTGCACCAGTTTGTAGGCGTACTCACTGGTTCGATGACGCCATTGTCAGTCATTCTGTTCAGCTCAGCCTCCACCTTCTTGAGCAGAGGAACTGGAACACGTCTGGGCACAGACTGAGAAAAAGGCTTGGCATTGTCCTCCACCTCAATGTTCTGCTCACCTTCCAGTTTACCCAAACCGGTGAATAGGTTGGTGCAACGTCGCTTCACGTCCTCTGAAGATATGAAGTTGATCTGCGCTTGAGTCTTGGGAGACTGCTGATTGGCTTTTTGCGTTCTAATGGCACGAACTGTGAAAGCCCCAGGAATGTCGTGGATCAGTCCTAGTTTATTGATTCCAGGCATACCCAACAGCAGTTTGGAGCTTTTCACAACGTACACCTTCTCTTGAATGTTTGTTTTGCCGTGGTGGAGCTTGATGTACGCAAAGCCTTTGACGTCGAGACGCTGGTCACCAGGTCCAAGAAGAGTGCGGTCAGCTGGGTGTAGAATCCCAAAAGCTGGCTTGTAGATGTGGTCAGGCATCACAGAAACTTCTGCTCCAGTGTCAATACACCAGGTAAGCTCTTGCGATCCAACCTTGAGTTTGATGTGTCACCCCAGGTCGGCTGATGGCACTGACTTGTCATTCACACCTCCAATGAAGTAGTTTTCCCTTGCATGGTCACCTTTGTCTTGGGAAACTTCACGAACTGATGCTGAACTTCTGCAGACGAAAGCAAAATGGCCCATCTTGCTACACTTCTTGCAGTGACTCTTAGCCGCAGGACAATTCTTCTTTCCAGCAGGATGTTTTCTATTGCAGTAGCCACAGTTGCCACTGGCCATAGAACCACCAGAAGGCTGTGTGCTTCTCTGGTTCTGACGTCTGAGGTCTCCTCTCTCTCCTTCATGTCGTCGGTTGTTGGTTTTGCTGGAAAGCGCATCGATACTGGCAGTCTTGGCATCGGCAAGCTCTTGCTTTGTCACCTCCCGCATAGACAGAATCTGTATGGTCTTGTCCAAAGTCAGTTCTGCCCCTATATCATATAGCTTCAATTTGGAAGAATCGTCTTTACATGCAAATACTAACTTGTCTCTAATCATTTGGTTGGTGTTGTCGAACTTGCACGCATTTGCCTTTTCTTTGACTGTACGCAGCCATGAGTGAAAGGACTGTGCTGGCTCACGCTGTAGTGAGTACCAATATTGCTGACGTAGCATCAATTGTGGGTAACGTCGGTGGAAGTAGTCATCGAATTTGCGTATCACGATCGCATAATCAGTTCTACTTTCTGCAGGTAACTGCCTATCCGCGTTGTCTGGGTCTGTTCTAGCGTCGAGAAAGACAAAGTTAGAGAAAATCTCAAGCCCGTCATCGCCGATATGATTCAAAAGCAAGCCTACTTTCATGATGTCTGGCTTAGTCGATGCTCCAATAGCTTGCAAGAATATTTCGAACCTCATCTTCCACTTGTCCCATGCCAAACTGGGATTGCCGCCGCCGACGTTTAGGGCCTCTGGTATTCGTGCGATAGGAGCCTCAGCCATGACGTTTAGTTTACTTCTGACACCATGTATTGCGTCTCGCAACAACATTAACTTGACTCAGTGTCTATGTTTTGTTATCCAGGTTTATTTTCTCAGTGCTGCCATGTTGTCCGTTACAAGCCGAGCGCGGTTAATCGAATCGAGCCGAATAAAGATCCAAACCAAGTTGGAATCTTACAATACACAACACATCTCGAAACTTACCGAAACTGAGGTCACCACGAACGTAGGGCATTCATGGCCACAGAATATGGAACGATTTGTTCATAACGCTATGATAATGAGAATGGGAACAACAATGATAATGCTATGTCGGAGTTCCATCGCAAATTGAGACTGCGTGACAGAGTTGTTATCTGCGCTTATTTTCAAATATATTCTGGCGTTAACCAGGCCCGAGAGATACAGACTCCTGTGGTGACGGTC
Source organism: Monoplex corrugatus (assembly GCA_030674185.1). Lineage (NCBI taxonomy): Eukaryota > Metazoa > Mollusca > Gastropoda > Littorinimorpha > Ranellidae > Monoplex > Monoplex corrugatus. The sequence goes on from CM060307.1 coordinate 48,383,518, forward strand.
AGGAAATTTGAGCAGAGACAGAGAGAGAGAGAGAGAGAGAGAGAGAGTTCTTGCTTGTGCATTTTTGCGCCATGTCCTAACATTCATCTCTATTTTGATGCATATAGTGCTATCAGTGAAACGGTTTTATTGCTAATATTTCTTTATCGTTTTGTTTTTAATAGGTAAATAGGTAAGGAAAGTTACTGCATATGTTCAGAAAAATCCAATAATAACAATATGGACTGATGGGGATTTGAACTCACGATCTCCTAGTTTGTACTCCGTTTCGTTAACCACTGGTTCCGCCACGTTGACTAGTTTGATCAGAACTTTTGCTCGTCGTAAGGTGAACTGATGTTATTGTAATTAATCAATAATCTGTTGTTGTCGTAATTCATCAATGATCGATTAGTCCATCTTTCAACTCTGGTTGTTTCCTAGGTCATAAGTAAGTGAAGTGGTAGATATCTCATTCTTTTCACTCTCTTTTTGCCACTGCCGGCATTATGTGGGTAGTGCCCATCTCTTCATTCTTATTGCTTACAGCTTTATCTTCCCTGATCTTGCGTCAGCATGTACTGTGTGTGTGTGTGTGTGTGTGTGTGTGTGTGTGTGTGTGTGTGTGTGTGTGTGTGTGTGTGTGTGTGTGTGTGTGTGTACGTGTCTGTGTGTGTATGAGAGAGAGGCAGACAGACAGACAGACAGAGACAGAGAGAGAGAAGGGGGAGGGAGGGAGGGGGGCAACATTCATAAATACACAAGATCATGCTGATGATTATGATTTATTTCGAAAAAATATCTGTATACACGATTTGAAACACAGAACGTGAAATCGCATTTCTAAAAACAAATGCTGCAGATTTTTTAAACTGGGTTGGCCGATACAGCCGGTACAATTATATACCTTAATCAGTAGCTGACACCTTGAGTTCAGACCATCCCCTAACATAAAATAACAAGCCTGTTTACTGCCCATCTTCGTGTTTCAACCTTTCTGGTGTTATCAGCTTTGCCATTTTTATAGGTCCCCTTCCCATCCTCCATTTCATGATCTTCCCCACGGATATGGTTTTGCGCATGGCCAAAAGAGTCTGAGGGATCACCATTGACAGATTTAGATGGAGCGCATAAGGAATTATCCCAATGCACTGACTCATTCTTGAAAACAATTTATTTCCAAACAATGACACTCACACACACACACACAAAAAGAAACCAACAGACATGAAAATCGACAACGACATGCATGCACACCACTACCAACTCCACCATCACCAAAAACAAGAAGACAGAGGAAAAAACGAGTATGAGAGAGAATGAGAGAGTGAGAGAGAGAGAGAGAGAGAGAGAGAGACAGACAGAGAGACAGACAGACAGACAGAGACAGAACACTTCTCTGAGCTTACGGTTTTTGTGCTTTGTATCTGCTTCTATGCTGGCTGAATGGGTAGCGCAAACTATGTTAGATTTGAGAAGTTTCACAACATGGGAGATAATTCCTACGTGACTCAAGAGTTATGTCCTTTGGTTGATATCATATTGTACGTTAAAGATCTTTTAACCATGTCTGTGTTCTGTGGCTTATGGATCATGAAAACGCTCAACATGCATGCCCACCACTTGATCATGTGTGTGCGTGTGCATATATGTGTGTGTGTATGTGTGTGTGTGTGTATGTGTGTGTGTGTGTGTGTGTGTGTGTGTGTGTGTGTGTGTGTATGTGTGAGTGAGTGTGTGTATGTATGCGTGAGTGTGTGTGTGCGCATGTGTGTGTATGTGTGAGTGTGTGTGTACATGTGTGTGTGTGTGTATGTGTGAGTGTGTGTGTGTACATGTGTGTGTGTGTGTGTGTGTGTGCGCGCGCGCGCGCATTAATTTTGCTACAAGAATCGCAGAAGGCCTATTGTTCAGCCTGTCAATTTGATTGCTGAAAAAGAAGTCAGGAGAAAATCCAAACATTGATGAAAAGTCTGATCAAAGCCTAAGCTTATTTCTGTTTATATCTCAAAATATGTCAATGGCAAAGAACTACCTTTGAATGGAAACGTGGAAGCTGGATAAATGATACAACAATAACAAACGCAAAGTGGTCTGGGAGTTTAACAGTACTGCTCCCTAATAAAGCAAACACAAATGCAAAGTGCACTGCAAAATTCAAAAATGAATAAAGAAAGAAACAAAATAACAAACCAAATGAAAGAAAGAGAATGAAGTGATCATGAACGTTTTGATAACAAATTATCAGCTGTTCAAGAATATGACATGAACTGATAGACACTTACTATAATATTGTCATATTCAACCATGACAAAAACTGAACACTATAATGCCAAATCCAAAACAAGTGTGACTGCCAGCTTTCAAGCAAACAGGAACAAGAGAAAAAAAAATGAATAAGAACGCGTATTTAATACCACAAGACATAACAAGACAGGTGCAAATTTTCGGCCAACTGGCCTTTGTCAAGCGTAAGATGAGTCTTTTTCTCCTAATGTTTGTATCTGGTGTTTGTTTGTGATCTTACGCTTGACAAAGGCCGATTGGCCGAAAATTTGCGCCTGTTTTGTCTTGTATTAAATATGTGTTCTTATTCTTTTTTCGTGTGTTTTTTTTTTCTGGTTAATATAATGCCAAGATAAATTTTCACTTGTCCATTTTTAATGTTCAGAGGAACAACTATATGCCAATGTTCTCCTGTAGAAAAAAGAATTTCTTCATGACATGTTTCTTGAATATTGATGTACATGATAAAACCATCATTGAATAGAATATTGTCTTATATGTTTTGTAAGCCATAGGTTGTTTTTATGTGAACAATAATTGTCTTATTTGTATAAATTGATATAATTTTTTTACCACATTGTTCGATGATGCTTGATTATCGTTCAGCAAAGGAGTGTGGTTTTTGAAACGCATTCATAGAGCAAATGTTGACATGTGCTAAATCAAATCTTAATGTTAGTTTTTAAACTTCCAATGTATAAAATATCATTGTGTATATTTTATATATTGTGTGGAGTTTATGTGTAAACATTTTCTTTTCATTTTGTGTAAAAATTGTTTTTTGTTTTTGTTTTTGTTTTGTTTTGGTTTTGTTTGTTGTCACTCTTCGTTGCCACACTGCATGTTAGATCTGTTTATTGTAAAAAAAAAAAAATTTTTTTAAAGTTTTAAAAAACTGACAAAAATATGTATCACTAAACATATTTTGGTTACCTCGAGGTAATACAAAACAACGTCAGACACACTATTCATTTTCTTTCCTGTCAAAGTGGATGGTCAGAGACCGTCAATAAAAATCCAGAACGAAAAAAAACAAGAAATTCTGGGCCGAGTGCCGTATGCTGTAGACATGGATGAGAAGGACCGAGTGCCGGAAACCTGAAGCGTGGACTGGATACCATCTTCAGTGTTGTCAATTACCGTCCAATTCGTCTTCACCTCCTGAAACGATAAGTGTTCAGTTCACTTTTAGACTCCTTTATCAATAATCCACACATGGAAATTGAAATGTGTACGCACCGGACTCACGGCAAACGTACATCATTCTCATAATTATCAACTAAAACACGATCCAGATAACCGTAGAGTAAATCGTTCATACACCGGACTCGCAGAAAACGTACATCATTTTCATAATTATCCACTAAAACACGATCACAAATAACCGTAAAGTGAAATGTTCATACACTGGACTTGCAACACATGTACATAATTTTCTTTGCTACCTAATTAAAGACAATTACATAACAAGCATACTGTGGGATGGTATGGGACCTATTCCTTAATACAAGGAGTTTGTTATGATGGCTTTTTATTTTTGCGTTTTAAGAAGGGAGATTATTTCATATTATACGGGGGATCTCTCTCTCTCTCTCTCTCTCTCTCTTCTCTCTCTCTCTCTCTTTCTCCCTGTATTTGTGTGTGTGTATGTCTCTGTGTGTATGTGTGTGTACGTGTGTGTGTGTCACGGTGTGTGAGTGTGTGTGTGTGTGTATGTACGGTGTGTGTCACATTGTATGTGTGTACGTGCGCGCGCGCGCGGCGTGTGTGTGTGTGTGTACGTGTGTGTGTCACAGTGTATGTGTGTGTGTGTGTATGTGTATGTGGTGTGTGTGTGTGTGTGTGTGTGTGTGTGTGTGTGTGTACGTGTACGTGTGTGTGTGGTGTGTGCGCGCGCGCACGTGCGCGTGCGCTCGCGCGAGCTTATGACAAAAAACGTGTGGACACGACTTTCTCAGCTATTTAAGGTTGGATGGATCTTTACCAAATTTTGGTCAAGGGTGTGGACTGTTGAGTAATCGTGAAAATTCAAACTCGAAAGATGAGACAATAAAGTCAAGATCAACCCCCCCCCCCCCCCCAAAAAAAATTGTGCCTGAATCAGCATTTTTCAGGAAAGTATGTGGATAGAACTTTTTCAAGAACGTCTGACAGTGTTAAACATCTGCTTTGGCAGTTGTAATAGTCCAGCGATGTCTTTGATGCTCTTTAAGTTTTACTTTATCTGAAGTTGGGTTTTTTTCGAGGTCAAAGTGACTGATATTCTAGACCATTTGTATCATCATGATAGACGACTCCCCCATTGTAAAGTCAATAAAAAAAAAAAAAGTAACAGTTTCACAACATTTGCGCTCAGATCTCGTTGCATACTTAAACGTCTGTCTGCTGAGTGAACACAACAAATGAAGCATTGTTACTGATCTTCTTGGAATCAGAAAAAAAAACCCACGTAAATAGAATCAGAACGCGTATTTAATACAACCAGACAAGACAGTCGCAAATTTTCGGCCAACTAGCCTTTGTCAAGCGTAAACATAAGATCACAAACGAACAAACACCAAATAAGAAAATTAGGAGAAAAAGAGTAAACCTTCCCTGCTGCTTCGTCCAGTGGGAGAAAAGGTGCTTTACCTACGTTTACGCTTGACAAATTTGAGCCTGTCTTGTCTGCTTGCATTAAACACGCGTTCTGATTCAAATTTGTGTTGTTGTTGTTTCTAGTTCCTGTTTGCTTGAACGCGAGCGGTCGCACTTTTTGGGGTTTCGAACTGATCTTTTTGTTAGACTCCTACCTGGTGCCGGCTTCCCAAGCACTTCCATCTCACAGAAGTTGAGTGGCTGAGAGTCTGTGGGCAGCATCAATGACACGTACTGCCCAGTGATTGGCTGATCACACTGCAGACGTACGGTGGCGCCCTGACGAATTTCTCCACTGTGGTATACACACAGGTCACTGGGGTCATGCTTGCTCTCAGAGGGGTCAGACAGTATTGGCATCACGTAGATACTGAAGTTTGCAAGACGATAACCTGTAAACAAATTCTGTGGGTTTAATGGATAAGACACTTGAAAACTGATCAGTCCCTCACAGTTTGTACACTATGATTTGTCAACAATGAAATGATTTAAATGTCTACCACAGACAGACAGACACACACACACACACATACACACACACACACACACACACACCAAAATTATTAATACAATTGCGTCAATAACAACAGAAGGAGAACCCAAGGCCTTGAAGCACATCTAGGCTAAAACACAGAAGCTGACACACAGCAGACGGTAATGGCAGATCTCGTTGCTGCCCTCTATGTCAAAGGATAATACAATGGCGGTTTTCATTTCCTGTTTTGGTTTTAATGAATCACATACAGACTGGTACTTGATTTGTTTGAGAATTTGTAATGATCTTTTTTTCAAGAACAGTACAAATGGAAAGTAATCTATTTTCAGAAACATAAAAGACTTCGAAAAGATTACACTGGCACTGATGCCAGTTCATCATCATCAGGTGCCTTGCCACATGGCAATGGCGATCATGGACTTCCATCTGTCTCTATCTCTTGTTGCCTCAGGCATCTCTTCCACCTTCCTTGTCTTCAGCCACTCTGCAAGTCCGTATAGTATCTTCTCCCTGGGTCTACCTGGTGCTCTCTTTCCCACCAGCTTTCCCGTTGTGACCAAGTGCTCCAATTCCCCTTTCCTCATAAAATGGCCAATAAATGTTGCCTGTCTTTTCCTAATCTTTCTTATGAATGATCTACTTGTGTCTGCCTCCATCAAGACTGTCTTGTTTGTTTTCTTTGCTGTCCATGGAACTCTCAACATTCTTCTTAGAAACACATCTCGGCTGCCTCAATCTTGTTCTGGCTTTGCGTCTTGACTGTCCACGCCTCACAACCGTACAACAGTATTGGTTCTATGTAACATTCAAGAACTCTCTTCCTGATGTTAATTGATAGGCATTTGTTGGTAAGAATGCTTGTCATCTTCTTGAATGCTGTTTTGGCTTGGCGGATTCTGCTGGCTATTTCTGATGTGCATCTGCCGTCTGGTGAAATGATCGTTCCCAGGTATTTAAACTTATCAACCTGTCTCAAAAGTTGTGCCGTTTGCTGTTATTTTGCATGAGGAGATTTCATGTTGTTTACTGATCACCATTGACTTCAGTCTTCTGCTGTTTAGTTCCAAGCCCTTACCTTTGCTTTCTATTTCTAGTATATTCACAAGGTTTTGTGGGTCCCTTTCATTTTCTGCTATTAGCACGGTGTCATCTGCGTATCGAATGTTGTTTATCATTTTTCTTCCAACTTTTAATCCAGGGTCTTCTTCTAGGTTTCTCAAGATGTTTTTGCTGTAAAATGAAAACAGATCTGATGACAAAACACAACCCTATCTGACTCCTCTTTTGATTTTTTCGAAAGAGCTTAAGGATAAGGATAAGGATAAAGATTTATATTTATGCTTGTTGATTATACCAAGGCCTTCGATCGGGTAAGGCATGAAGAATTGATCAACCAAATAGAAAGACTCAATATTGATGGAAAAGATCTACGAATAATCAGAAATATATATTGGGAACAAACAGCTGCAATGAGAATAGAAAACGATATAAACTCTTTCTCTGATGCCAGTTACTGACTGATAATTACCGCCTCCTCCCCTCCCCCCAAATATTTTCTTTTCAATAGATTGGTTAGAATATATTTGCTTAATTGGTAAGTATCTGTTCATTAATTCTTATTAAGAATGTTTTTGCTTAATTGGTATATATCTGTTCATTAATTCTTATTTTGATTTTTTTTTCTTTTCCAGTTACTTTTGCGTGTTTATGCACGAACATTTCGGTCACTGACCACAACAGTCTCCCCTGTTGGTGATGACCACAGCATGAACCTCAAACTGCCCCATCAGATCAACACGCCACCATCGGTTGGGGTTGTTGTCCTCGTCAGCTGTGTGAGTGCACTGTCTGATCATAGTGTCAGGAACCCCATCCACAACTTTCTCTGGGTTTCCATACGACGGGTGGTAAGTGCTCTGTACTGCTGGCTTGTTCAGAGCCACGTTGGTCAACACTGTCCAACACACAACACGTGCCACAAGATTTAAGGGAGATACAGAGCGAAAAAGAAAGCGGGTAGGAAGGAAAGGGAGAAAATTGTGTGTGTTGAGAGGAAAAGCTTTCACTTTGTTTTATTTATATATTGTCTTTTATATTTTGATTCACTTTGTTTGTCCTGCAAATCTCTTACTATTTTGGTTTTGTATTTACAAATTCATATTATTTTGATTTGATATATGCTTTGCTATTGTGGTACCGCCTTATTCGTGTTAGTGTGACAAGAGTAATGTTACGTCAATTGTCTTGACTTAATTCTTCTCTCTGTCTGTCTGTCTGTCTGTCTGTCACACAAACACACACACACACACACACACACACACACACACACACACACACACACACACACACACACACACACACCACACACACGCACACACACACACACACACACACACACACACACACACAAGCTACCTATTACACCTATTAGACATGTGCAGAGAACATGTATCCATTTCTTCGAAAGCCAAAATGACTTATATACCTGCATGAAGGCCTCTTCAATCAACTGTAATAGAAATTTAAGAACCTGACTGGACTGATCTATTGATGAGACATATTCTGTGAACTAGTCATGGAACAAGATAAATCAAAATCATTCTATTACCATCATTGTCTTTCACATCTTTTTTGTTTGTTTGTTTGTTTTATTTTTGTTTGGGAGGGGGGTTCCAGTGCACGTATGTACAGTTCTTTGGCATGGGTATATCTAATAAAAATTTCATCAACTGGTCCAGTTTATGGTATAATGCAAAACAAGCAACAAAAAAACCGTCAAATTTGTCCACTTTATGGCATAATGCAAAACAAAGCGAAAAAAAAAAAACAATGTCAAATTTGTCCAGTTTATGGTATAATGCAAAACAAAGCGACAAAAAAAGTGTCAAACTTATTTGTTTATCATGTTAAAAATACAGGCAGAGCGTCTTGTGATGACTGGTTTGTTGTGTTGTTTTATTTGGAAAATACTTTTGCTGCATGTGAATTTGCCTCGGTTTTCGATTTTTTCCAAAAAGAAATATTTTTTTAAATTCGATCTTGTCTTTGAATTGGCGTAACCATACATGTTTCGGTTCATGGAAATTCATTAATTGAATAAGACATGACAAGAAATAATGTATTAGATTACTACTTATGGATGATTTTGAATCTGATCAGGATAAACACAAACTTGGTGTCTTTACACATGTTGCCGTGCCGTTTTAGCATCCAGATTCTGGACGACTACACAAAATAACCGAGAATTTATTCTCTTCGTAAAGGTCACCAATCATCGCCATAATCTTGGCCAAAGTCAATTTACAAACTTCTAGTAGTCTTACTCAAGCAGGCTTAAATAATCAGATACCATGTATGTTGAAAAACATTTTCATAAGTTACAATAAAATTCAGGTCTTAAAGAAAATTTAACTGGTATAAAGCAAACCTAAATATTAGTTAACACTCTTTTTTTTTCTCTAATCCAGATATGCTGACTGAAAAACGAAAGGCAGAAATGAAGGAAATACCTGAAGATCTGGTGCTGGCAAAGGTTGCATTCGTTGCTTTACGAACATCTTCTGAAAACAATGCAAACATGTAAAAGAATATTTTAGTGTGATACGTGTCACAGACATTACGTTGTGTTTCAGTATTTCTCGTGGTGTTTGTAACTTCTGAACAACACATGACATGAATAAGCAACGAAATGATTATGATAAAAACCAGGCGATCGATCAAATGACACAGACTTAAATCATTTATCATTTTATTTTGTTATAATAGGGGCATAAAAGTATTACAGAAACTGAAACAGACAAGTGAAAAAAATTCTATGTAACACATACAAGCATTAAAACTAAACACGAATTCAACAACTGGCTACAATGTTAACTCTCCTAAAAAGACGAAAAAATTGAAAATATAGACAGGCTATGGTAGATGATTCAAAATCCGTTCTGCTTAATTCATCACATTCATATTCTATAAAATGTGATTAACAACAATGGAAAATTCTATACTTAAATCGAAAATCCAAATGGCAACTAACACTGCAGTATGACAGCTTGTGCCGATTTCAGTATTTACCATTTCACTACCTAGACATCTAACAGGAGACGTCTAGAAAATGCCTCAAGGATGACATATGAGTAAACAGATACAGAAATTGGGAATAAAGAATATTGAGGAAGAAGATAAAAAAGAGAAAAAGAAAATGACAAAAATGACTGTTCATAAGAAGTAGCCCTTTTGTGCGTAAGACAAAAAATACCACAGGTGTTGTATCCATTACAGTGTAAATAAATATTTGAAAATACAATTTTAAAAATAATTATCATTATGGTGCTAGTTCTGTTCAAACAAAAATGGTTTGTGGTTTACCAAGCATTCTTTGGAGTAAGGAGCTGGCACCGTGTCCCCTGTCTGTACGACTGGCTACCAAAACCAGTGCAGTAAACTTCAAAACACATACGTCATGTATTGCATTTTGTAAACGATGAATGTGAACAAGATAATACAGCGATTATAACAGGCGTGCATGAAAATCCAGTCATAGTTATAACGTAGTGTTTAAATGAATGTAACGTAGTGTTTAAATGAATACTAATAACATGGAACAGTCATTGGTGTAGTATATAACCCATACCAGACGCTGCCTTCCCAAGTACTTCCATCTCACAGAAGTTGAGTGGCTCAGAGTCTGTGGGCAACACCAATGACACGTACTGGCCAGTAACAGGCTGACTACACTTCAAATGTACAGTAGCACCCTGGCGAATGAACCCACTGTGGTGTACACATAGGTCACTGGGGTCATGCTTCCTCTCCAGTGGGTCAGACAATGTTGACTTCACGTAGATACTGAAGTTTCTGAGACGGAAACCTGCAGAGACATAAACTGCATTCGGTGAAAGACCAGAACATCAGTCATGACATCACAAATATCTGGTTATTCTAACACGAGTGGTACGTTATGATTTATGAACAACAATTGACTTTAAATAGACAAAAATGGCAGAAATGCAATAGCAGGTTTTGAATATATATATGTTACAATTCACTGAACTCATATTCTGACTGAAAAATAATTTGTTTGACTGCAAAACCAGAACGAACTTTACCAGATTGTTCAGCATAGGTTACACTGAATCTTTTGCCATTCACAGACAAGTGACAAAAAGACAGGACTATTCTTCCCATAGGGTTTTCTTCAGTAATTCAACTATCCAACATGCTGTTTGACTCTTTGCTTTCCTGTTTGCTTCTCGTTATTTTGGGGTTGTTTGTGTACAAACACGGGACATCAGTTTAGCCACTGACCACAGCAGTCTCCCCTGTTGGTGATGACCACAGCATGGACCTCAAACTGCCCCATCAGATCAACACGCCACCATCGGTTAGGGTTGTTGTCCTCAGCAGCTGTGTGAGTGCACTGAGCAATGTTGGTACCCTTGAACCCATCCACAGCTCTCTCTGGGTTTCCATACGACGGGTGGTACGTGCTCTGTACTGCTGGCTTGTTTAGAGCCACGTTCGGCAACACTGTCACATACGTTATAGACATACACAACCAGAAGCTACACAGGAAGAGAAGAGAGAATTTATCAGTGAGTACGCATGTGAGGGTGAGAGAAAGGAGGTAGTGTGTGTTTTGTGCAATCGATGTACTGTGAATTTCTACTCGTACACTTAAATGTAAAGTAAAATAAACATCATCAAACAATGCCCTTTACATGAGATATAACAAACACGATGTAAGACGAAAGAGAGAGAGAGAGAAAGAGAGAGGGAGGGAGAGAGAGAGAGGAGAGGAGAGAGAGAGAGAGAGAGAGAGAGAGAGAGAGAGAGAGAGAGAGAGAGAGAGAAGCACTAATGTGTTGTCACAACAAGGATCAAGATTTCTTATTGTCTGGGTATAGATCTGATCACTCAATGTAACCTCTGAAACGAAAATTAGGCAAAGAAATAAAACATAACACATTCTGGAAGTTCAACTGCTCCTTGTTGAAGAAAAAAATTATGTCGAAGAAATAAACAATCTGATAGATGAAATTACATTAGAATATTCTACCGAACATTATCCTGCGTCTACGCTTGATAATGTTTCCATAATGGAAATCAATCTCAATGTCCCAGATAGGTTGTTCCTTGATTTTTTACTCATGAAAATAAAAGATCTACGACTATATAGCTTATGCGACAATGAGAAAAAAGAAAGCAACAGAAGAGGAAAAGACTGATTAGGGAACTTGAACAACTAGAAATATAAGAAAATAGTACCTAAACAGACATAAAGATAATGGAAGAAAAAAAACAACAACCAAGAACTGGTCCAATTGAGAGAAAAGAAAATTCAAGCAATTATACTAAGATCAAGAACAAAATGGATTGCTGAAGGAGTGAAAATAACGAAATATTTCTGTAACTTAGAAAAATGACACTTTAAAAATAAAAGTATGATCAAGCTTATTGATCAAAATGGAGCTCTAATTGATGAAATTAAAAAAATAAACCAAGAAGTACATACATTCTCTAAAAAGCTATATACAAGGAGAAATTTAGAAGCATGTGAAATAAAAAATTTGATAAAAGAACACCCAAAGTTATCCAACGAAGATAGAAAATCCTTGGAAGGACAAACAAATCTGGAGGAAGCCGAACTTGCATCAAGAACATGAAAAATGGAAACAGCCCAGTAACGGGTGGATTTGGGGCAGAATTTTACAAATTCTTTTGGATAAAGCTAGGTCCATTTGTTGTGAGAGCCTTAAACCAGTCATTTAGAGACGGGGAACTTTCAGCAACCCAACAAGAAGGACTTATAACTTGCATCCCCAAACCTGATAAACCAAGGGAGTAGATAAAGAACTGGTGGACTATCTCACTTCTTAATGTATTATACAAGATTGGGGCTACATGCATAGCCAATAGAATCAAGACGATATTTCCAAACTTAATTTGTGAAGATCAAACAGGCTTTATTTCAAACAGATACATCTGAGACAATATAAAGTTAATTTACTATTTAATTAGTTACTTAGATACAGATACAAAAACAAACAAAACAAACAAACAAAAACTACCCGGACTCTTACTTTGCCTAGACTTTGAAAAAGCTTTTGATTCCTTGGATTGGCAATTTCTATTCAAAGTTCTAAAGGCATATGGATTTGGTAAAAACATTTGTAAATGGATAGAAATGTTTTACAAAAACATAAAATCAACAGCTATTGTAAATGGCCAAACTACAAATTGGTTCTCTATAGAAAGAGACTGTAGACAAGGTGACCCCCTTTCTCCTTATTTGTTTATATTATGCGTGGAGATATTAACAATCATGATAAGAGAAGATAGTTAAGTGAAAGGCATTGTAGTAAACCACGAAGAACATAAAATATCTCAGTCTGTTGATGACACTCAGTTAATCAATAATGGAGATAAACTATTTTTAGTAAAATCTATACACCTTGTTTTAAAATTCGGAAGCGTTTCAGGGCTTTTTATGAATGTTGACAAAACGCAGGCAGTCTGGTTAGGAAATAAAAAGGGATCAAATATCATGTATATGCAGCATCTAAATATACACTGGAATCCCAAAAAATTCAAAATTTTAGGTGTTTGGTTTACAAATGACGTAAACAGATGTGAAGATATAAATTATTCACAAAAATGTGGGAAATGAGAGCTCTGTTTAATGTCTGGGTGAAAAGAAGTATAACACCTCTAGGAAGGGTTGCGGTATTAAAATCTCTTATCTTATCCAAACAAATTCACCTGTGGGTTTTGCTCCCAGATCCACCTGATGAATTTGTAAAAAATCTTCAGAGTATGTGTTTTTCTTTTATCTGGCAAGGCAAACGTGACAAAATCAAAAGAAAAACAACTTAAAAAACATACAAAATGGATGTTTAAATGTGCCAGATATTAAGAAATTTATTACAGCCTTAAAACTGTCCTGGTTGAGACAGTTTGAAACGACAGAACACAAAAATGCAAAACTATTTCTAGTGAAGTCTATCCTTTTCTAAATGAAAAATAAAAATATGGTTTTAGCTATGGAGTACACCAAACTAAAGATTATGTATTCTGGAAACACATTTTCAAAGCATACATCAATTTCTGCAGAAGTATGAAATTAGTGTCACCGACAGATTTACTTTCAGAATCGATTATATTTAATGAAAAAAATTGAAATCGGAAACGATGTAATAAAATCTATTGATTGGATTGAAAGAGGGGTTTATTGCATTGCGCATTTTTAAATGATAACGGATCATTTACGACACATGATGACTTTAATAGAAAATATGATATGTATGTGAATTTTCTTTTTTTTAACGGATGCAGAGCATCGATTAACAAATACATGAAACAAACAAAAATGAACATACCAAGTAGCTGTGCACGTGATATCCCTGCTGCACTGGAGACAATTAATTTAATACCAAAAGGAGCACGGACAACAGATGACACACTTTCAAATTCATGTTCTAAATAGTTAGAAAAACTATGAACAAACATCCCATGGAAAAAAAGTGTTTATGAAAATCCACAAAATACAAGAATGTAAACTAAAATTTTAATGGCTTCAAACACGCGTTGTGCATAGAATTCGGGGAACTTTTATCATTTTAAAAGAAATGGGACTCGTAAATAGCTCTCGCTGCGACTTTTGCTTGAAAAGCGAAAGACAGCATTGATCACATATCTTGGAAGTGTTCACATGTCAACAGATTCTGGGAGAGGATACGAGAAGTGTTGAGGTCAAGCTGCGCGACTTGTGCAAACATAAGATATACTGAAAACTTAATTTTATTTGACGCTGACGAAAACATGCGCACAGATTCAGTATTTGACTTAATAGAAGAACATAATGCAAACCTGAGCTGGAATTCACACGCTTTTAGAGAAAAATGGTTGCCATATCTGTCTCTGGTATCAGATGAAGTTTGATGTGACTTTCAGGTGAAGTTTGATGTGACTTTTTGCTTCTTTACGAGATGTACCCATGGTTTCTGTGTGACCTGCCTGTTTATGTTTGACTATTGGTCTCATATATAATTGATAGTGACTGTAAACTCATGCGCATAGAACCTTTGCTGAAGATGTAGACGTTTTGCGTGTATTTTAAACTTTAAGTCTGATACAAAAGATTTTGCTTTGCGAATATGTTTATGATTAAATTTTACTGAAAACGAATAAAAATAAATCTAGAATAAACAAAGAAACAAACAATTAAGCAAACAAACAAACAAACAAACAAACAGCAACAACAACCAAAATCTAAAACTGTATAGATTGAATGACCTTACATTGTTTAAAAACACATAACAGACTAGTAGATATGACGTATGTATATGAGTTTCGCTCGATCCATTGTACATAAATCTTGTTCAGTTTTGTGAATGATATTATAATTATGTTCAGCACTCATTGTCTTTATTTGTGTTTTGTCAAGAAATGTAAAAACAAGTTTGAAAAAAAAAGATTTTTTAGTGTCGGTAATGTTTAGGATAATTCTTATCTTTAGTTTGTGTTTTTTCTTTGTAAAAAAGCATGCAGGTGATATTCTTTTTCAAATGTAAAATCCTTTTGATTTCTTTTTTTTTCAGTCTCAGAACATCGCAGAAGTTGGGGAGATTTTTAGCATTTAAATGTGCATGAGCTTGAGAAGGAGCTAACCATGGTGAAACCGAGCATGACTCAATAGATACCATAAAATATGTAAACAGTTTTGCTTCAGACAGGCTAGTTGGTAGAGCCATGGACTCAAGATCTGTTATCTTACCGAGTTTGAGCTTGTTCAAAAAGGATTCAGCACAGTCGGACAATTCCACGCGCTTTCCACTCAAATCTACATGTAACTCCTTGAACCTGCGCAAAACCATATGCGCTGGCAAGGTCTAAAAACTGGAGTACTAAGATACAGCGAAAAAGCCATTTTTTGTGTTGAGGGCTGAGAGTGAACTTAATACGTCACTTCACTTTTGAGTCCACATCTCTGTCAACATAGCCAATCAATCCAAGGTTATCTTACATGTATAAGCTTAATCTGTGATTAATTATTACCAACTCCAAAACAAGTGTGACTGCCCGCGTTCAAGCAAACAGGAACTAGAAAAAAAAACACGAGAAAAGAATAAGAACGCGTATTTAATACAACCAAACAAGACAGGCGCAAATTTTCGGCCAACGGGCTTTTGTCAAGCGTAAGATCACAAACAAACAGCCACCAGATACAAAAATTAGGAAGAAAAACATCCTAAACCAACAAACAAGGGGCTGAAGGGAAAACCGGAGTCCCCAGAGAAAAAACCCTTAGTTACACAGTGCTGGGCATGTCTTGTCATCCTATTCCAAGGTCAGACTAGATTCGTTGCACTAGGCACGATCCATTTACGTCAGCCATACCTCTTGATCATATATTTTCCCATTCAGTAGATCATATGCTTATGTTTTCTCTTTTGCATTACCTAATCGTAGGATCCTTCACATTTCAAACACTACTCTTAGTTAGTGCATCATAGTTTTAATTTTAGCCCTGGACCCTCTTCAGGATAAAACAATATTAGTACGGCATGACCACTTTTCAAATTGCAGAATTCATCTCACTTCCGCTCTGACATCATATTTACTCAAAAACACATCATGATGTCATTTTAGTCAGTTTATTCCTTTCCTCACACTGGACGGAGCAGCAGAGAAGTTTCAGTCTTTTTCTCCTAATTTTTGAATCTGGTGTGTGTTTGTTTGTGATCTTGCGCTTGACAAAGGCCAGTTGCCTGAAAATTTGTAATGTCTTGTCTGGGTTGTATTAAATACTCGTTTTTTATTCTTTTTTCGTGCTTTTTCTTTGGTTCCCAATTATTATCAATTATTATTACTATCACTGATTTCAACGATATGTCTCACTTGTCTTTGGAACAGAATGCCTTATTAAGGACGGTACGGAGAGCCATGTGGTGGGATATGGTGCGGCAGCGGATGGCATCTTGTTGGCTGGTTTATGGAGCAAGATTTTCATCGATGACTCTAAGGAGTCCACTTTGTGCTGTATAGTGGCCAGCTGCTCTGGACATCCACTGCCACCCACCTGACCATCACAACAGATTGTCCAGACATAAAAATTGGGATTTAAGGTATGGTGAGTTTCATAAAACGAAATTAACCCAAGTATATTACAGACACACACACACACACACACACACACACACACACACACACACACACACACACACACACACACACACACACACACACACACACACAAACACACACACACACACACATATATATATATATATATATACATATATATATATTCATATATATATACATACATACATATATATATATGTATATATAAAACAGGATTCCAAAGCAGTTCTTCTGCGCTCTTCTATGGTGAACTGACAAAGGGCCATCGACCAAGAGGACGGTCAAAGCTTCGCTACAAAGACACCCTGAAAAAATCCCTCCAGAAATGTGACATTGATGAAGAACAATGGGAAATAATGGCCACAAACAAGTCTGAATAGAGGTAAGCTGTTCACAAGGGAACAGAAACTTATGAAAATGAAAGATGAAGCAGCCAAGTGGGAAAGCGTGCAGCAACAAAGGCCAGAACCAACTCTGCAGGGCGTTCCATTGAGTGTCTAGTATGCGGCCGCCTGTGCGCATCAGACTTTGGCCTGAGATCCCACATGAGGGTACACAAATAAAGTCCTAGGTTGGACTTTATCGACCACGATAGTTGACCATATATATATATATATATATCATCATCATCATCATTCTCCTGCCCGTGATGGGCGTAGAGGAGAGATGAGAGACACTCTTGAAGCCAGCCGTCGCCAACCGGTCCTGTCCTCCGCCTGTCGCACCAGCGTGGGGCCATCCAACCTGGTCCATTCTTTGATGTTGTCCATCCAGCATTTGGCTTGTCGTCCCCTTCGTCTGCCGCCTCCCAGTGTACCCTGGAGGACCGTTTTGGGCAGTGAGTTGTGGCGTGTGACATGCCCGAACCACGACAGCTTCCTGTTCTTGACTGTTGCCAGGAGGGGTTCTTGTGGGCCTGCGAGTGTTGTTATTTGGCTCCACACAAAGTCGTTTGTCTTCCGATCTTGCCAAGAGATCCTGAGCAAGCGCCTGAAGCATTTAGTTTCAAACGTCTGGATTCTCTTGGTGGTCTCTGCTGTCATGGTCCAGCTCTCGCATCCATACAGCAGGATGGGGAGCACCAGGGACTTGTACAGCTTCATCTTCGATGGAAAGCCGATCTCTCTGCTCTTCCAGATCTTGTTTAGCTTTACCATTGCTGCTGTTGCGATCGCTAGTCTGGTCTTGATTTCTGTTGTAGAGCGACCGTCTTTGGTGAGAGTGGCGCCAAGGTATTTGAAAGCGTCCACTTCTTCAAGCTGTTGCCCGTTCATGTAGATTTCAGCATGGGTGTTGGTTGTGCTGTTGACCAGGACTTTGCTTTTTTCTGTGCTCACTTCCATTCCGTGTGCACCTGCACTTTCTTCCAGTCTCATGGTCAGGTCTTGTAGTTCTTCGTTGCTGCCTCCCATCAGGTCGATGTCATCTGCGAACCTCAGGTTGTTGATGGTTCTTCCTCCGATGGAGACAGTGGAGTGGAAGTCATGGAGGGCTTCACGCATGATGTTCTCCAGGAAGAGATTGAACAGCACGGGAGAGAGTAGGCAGCCTTGACGGACTCCAACTGTGGTCTTGAAGTAGTCCCCTATCTGGTTGTTGAGGAGAACTGCGCTGCTGGCAGTGTTATACAGCGCCTGGATGGTTTGGACGAGACCTTCCTCTATGCCAAACTTTCTTAGCACCTGCCACAAACCCTTATGCCACACCCTGTCGAATGCTTTTTTAAAGTCTATGAAGTTGTGGAACAGGTCTCTCTGATGCTGCAGATGTTTCTCCATCATTATCCGGCAGGTGAAGATCTGTTCTACTGTGCTTCTGCCCGCCCTAAATCCAGCTTGTTCTTCCGCAAGGTGTTCTTCCGCTTCTTTCTTCAGTCGATTCAATATGACTCTGAGCATGATCTTGCTGGTGTGGCTAATGAGACTTATTGTTCTGTAGTTCTGGCATTGGCGCATATTTCCCTTTTTGGGCAGGGGGATGATGAGTGATTGAGTCCATTCTGTGGGCCACTGTTTTGTCTCCCAGATCTTCTGACAAATCGATGTTACACGAGTGACCAAATCATTCCCTCCATGTTTGAGCAGCTCTGCTGGGATATTGTCTGCTCCAGGTGATTTCCCTGCTGGTAGGCTGCGGATGGCTTCTTCCACTTCTTCTCTCATCACTGGTAGCGGTGAGGATTCCCTCAATGGTGCTGAGTCCCCCTGAAACAAACTGTCATCTGGCTGTATTGGGAAGTTGTATAGTTCTTGGCAGTACTGCGTCCATCTGTTCAGAACAGCGGAGCTTTCTGTCAGCAGCTCGCCTGAGGTATCCTCGATGACTGACGATCTGTTTTGCTGCGTCTTGGTAAGGTTTTTCAGTGTGGTGAAGGCATGTTTGCTGTTTCCTTTTTTCATGCCTTTCTCGATGTTCTCACACTGGTTGTTGATCCATTGTTCTTTGGCTTCAATCATTTTCTTCTTTACAAGGTTGTTGGTTTTACGATACTGTGCGGCTTCTTCAGGGCTGGAGTTTTTCGTCTTCTTCAGTGATCTTCTGTTGTCGCAGAGGTCAAGGATGTCATTTGAGATCCATGCTTGGTGTTTCTTCCTCTGTCGCCCCAGTACCTCCTCTGCTGTTTCGCGGACTGCCTCACCAAAGTTGTTTGTGAGGTCGTTGATGTCGCTGTCCAGGAAGTTGAGTGCCGCGAACCGCCCCCCGAGCTGTGCCTGGAATGCCTCTTCTATCTCTGGATCTTTTAGCTTTTCCAGGTCAAACTTGATGCGTGGCTGCGCAGCTTGGTACTTCTTTTTCAATTTGATCTTCATTGTGAGCAGCACGAGGTCGTGGTCGCTGCCTATATCAGCTCCAGGGTATGTCCTCGTCTTTGCTTTATTAATGCTTGATTTGAAGCGCCGCGGTGTGAGGACACAGTCGATCTGGTTGTGAGTCTTTCCGTTCGGCGCATGCCAGGTTGTTCTTCTTGACAGTTTGTGGGGGTAGAGGGTGTTGGCAATGGTGAGCCGTTGGGTGCAGGCAAACTCCAGAAGGCGAAGTCCCCTGTCATTAGTTTCCCCTGTGCCAAATTGACCCACTGTTCCAGCCCAGTTTTTGTAGGCATCTGGGCCGACTTTGGCGTTGAAGTCCCCCTGAACTATGATGATGTCTTTCCTGGGGGCTTTTCCGATGGTGTCTTCTATTTTCTCATAGAATTCTTCAACCACCTGGTCTTCGTGGCTGGTAGTTGGAGCATACACTTGTATGATGGTGATGTTCTTTGGTTTGGCTGACACCCGAATGCTGATGATTCTGCTGTTGACAGGCGTGCAGCTCATGATGCATCCAATGACTTCTTTGCGTACGATGAAAGCTACGCCATTTTCATGTAGTGACTCTTCGCCACTGTACCACATCTTGTGTCCTTCCTCTGTGATTGCTTCTCCGAAGCCTGTCCATCTTACTTCTGATATACCCACAATGTCCCATTGGTAGCGTCTCAGCTCGTGTTCTAGTTCTTTTACTTTGCCGCACTGATGGAGTGTACGGACATTCCAGGTTCCAATGGTAGCTTTTTCCGTTGGCAGTTTGAATGATGTCTTTGCCCCAGTAGCTGACTTTTCACTTCCACCCTGGTGCTTGTCAGT
>CM060307.1:48406180-48408680 GCA_030674185.1 Monoplex corrugatus
ATGTCATTCTCGCTGACCAAGGGGATTGTATGGATGCTATTTCCAGTAAAAGCTGTTATAGATTAAACCCGTAAAAGCTATTATAGATTAAACGTTTGGTTTACTCGTATCACTTAGTAGTGGTTGACTGCATTTTTTTTTTTATATATATGGATATACTACCTACATTGTCTAAAACCACAATTCTAAACTGACGTGGAAAATGGATCATTGGCCTCTGCAGCCGTTTGCCTGTTTGATGAGTACTGTTTTATTAGATTGCGCACAGTTATGACTAGCTTGGAGTTGAAAACAAAACTGATTGTTTGGAACCAATGTTCACCTGGAAAACCATGTAAACACGGGTTTATTTTTGTATGTGTGTGTGCTTTTGTTTTTATTTGTTTGGGATTTTTTATTTAGATTCATCATCAGTGTAGATCTTTGTTTGTTTGTTTTTTTGGTGTGTTTTTTTTTTGGGGGGGGAGGTGGAATTGGTTACTGACTATCGACAAATCACACATACTGTTCCAGACGAATTATCATTATCATCATCATCATCATCACCATCGTTTTCATAATGACTCATCATCATCATCATGTGCCCTGCCACATGGCGTTGGTGATCATGGCCCTACATATGCATCTATTCCTTATCGCTGCAAGCACATCTTCCACCCTCTCTGTCCTCAGCCACCCTGCAAGTCCGTCCAATATTTTCTCCTTGGGTCTACCTGATGTTCTCTTTCCCTCCAGCTTTCCTGTTGTGACCAGGTGCTCTAATTCCTCTTTCCTCATAAAATGGCCTATAAATGTTGCTTGTCTTTTCCTGATCTTCTTTATCAATGATCTTCTTGTGTCTGCCTCCATCAAGACTGTCTCATTTGTTTTCTTTGCTGTCCATGGAACTCTCAACATTCTTCTTAGAAACCACATCTCGGCTGCCTCAATCTTGTTCTGGCTTTGCGTGTTGACTGTCCACGTCTCACAATCGCATAACATTATCGGTTCTACATAACATTCAAGAACTCTCTTCCATATGTTAATTTACAGACATTTGTTAATTGATGGGCATACTGACTGTCGTTAGTATAATAATGTTTTGGCTGGAGAACTACAGAACTTTCACATTCCAGATAAGTTTGTACTTTAGAGAAAATTGATTTTTTTATGATTAATTGAAATGAATGTGTCCGATATAAAAGCGTTGTTTCTCGTTCTATGTATGTTTCCACCGGTTCTCCACAAAGCATTGTCACATCACGTACTGTGTTCACTCTCAACAATATTGATTGCAGATGTATAGGTCCACTTGGCTGGTGAAACATCCAGATGACATTGCAATTGCAGACCTAGCCAACTCTAACACCATTTTTCTAAGGAAGCTGAAAGGTTTACATCTAGGTGTGATGAAATCCATTTTGACCTCATTGCTTCCAAAACGAAACAACCGCTGATATATTTCAGAAGTCTGAATTAGAGTGACTGCCCGCGTTCAAGCAAATACAAACAAGAAAAACACAAAAATAGAAGTAGAACGCGTATTTGATATATCAAAACAACATAGGCACATATTATCGGCCAACTCACATTTGTCAAACATACAACAACAACAAAACAAAAACCAAACCAAACCAAAACAAAACAACAACAACAACAAAAAGAAAAAAGGAGAAGAAGAAGAAGAAGTAGAAGAAGAAGTAGAAGAAATGCACAACAGTTCACACTCACACACACACACACACACACACACACACACACACCACACACACATATGCACACACACACACACACAAACACACCAACCAACCAACCAACCAAACAAACAAAATAACACACACACACGCACACACACACACACAAAGACATACCACACACATATATACACACGCACATATGTATATACACAAACACACACACACAAACACACGCACACACACACACACACACACACGCAGACACCCCACACACACACGTGCACACACACACACACACACATACACCAAACAAACAAAAAACACACGCACACACGGGCACACACACACACACACACACACACACACACACACACACCACACGCACACAAACACACACACACACACACAAGCACACACACACACACACAACACACACACACACACACACACACACACACACACACACACACACACACACACACACACACACAAAAGCACACAACATACACACAACACACACACACACACACACACACACACACATACACACAAAACACACAACACGCACACATGGGCAAATATTTTAAAAAAATATAGGATTGTATTTACAAAATTCTCAGTAATGATGATAATAGAAATAAAAACGAATTGTCCAGTTGTTGGCAATGCCCAGGCAAATATAACAAGATTCTACACACAATGTTATAACTTTTACCTTGCAGAAGAGTTGCAATGTACAACACTAGAGACAGTTTGAGCAACATCCTGTTTGCCAGACAACTCACTCACGAGAGAACTCTTGTCGCCTTTGGCCTGTTATATAG
>CM060307.1:48413680-48438680 GCA_030674185.1 Monoplex corrugatus
CTTGGGTGTACGCTTTCTTTTTCCCGAGCTTGGGCCTGGTTGTGATTCGTCGTCAGCCATCTTGAAAAGTCGAGTGAAAGTGACAGTTGGGTGGGTCACTTAACCGAGTTCTTTGACCAATGCCCATTGAGATACCACTTCAAACCTCATGAATATTTGAAGCTGATACACCAAACTTTCTGATTGGAGCAAATGGGGGAACCCCTGTCTAAAATTGGAGATGTGAAAAATCATGAAATGACGATGACTGACTAGTCAGTCATGGGGCACTCAAGAGTACACTTTAGCATGACTGACTAGTCTAGTCAGTCATGGGGCACTCAAGAGGTTCCAAGACTTTACAAAGGCACGAAGGTAGTTGGTCTTTAAGGGGTGGGACCAGGGAAATCAATCTATTTCTCTTGTGGTTTATACCAAAGTAGCCGAGCAATATCCTACTCGTCAGGATTTTTAACTGCCTTGGGATTTTTTAGCGTGCGCAACCAGAAGGCACACGGGTCTGACTCATGGTTTTTTGTTTGTTTGTTTGTTTGTTTTTTGTCTCCTTTTGAAGGACTAAACGTTTAGTATTTTTTTTTTTCGTGGTCAAACTGAGGAGAAAAGTCGAGGCCTCTACGAGGAGCGAACCCTGGAACCTGGAGTTAAAATATTGACAGGCGAACGTCTGAACCATTTCGCCACTATGCCTCTCAAACACTTCCCATCTCTGCTTTTGACCAAGTCTCAGTCCAGATTCGTTGCACTGGGCACGATCCATTCCCATCAGCCTTACCTCTTGGTTATAGCCCTGGACCCTCTTCAACTCGGCGCATTGGAGGTTACACGCACATGTGCTTTGCGCCTGTCTTGTCTTGTTGTATTGAATACGCGTTCTGATTCGATTTTCTTGTTTTTTGATTCAAGTCACAGAGTCAGGAAATAAATAGGTTAGCTTATAAGGAGAGGTAAATAAAGGAGGTGATATTAAAAGAAACATTAAACAGAGGGGATCCAAATGGGCTCACCCCTATACCTGTATTATTGCAGGTCCTACAGGAAGTCAAAAAACAATGTTTGTTGAAAAGTTTTTAGAACAGATATCTGTCATGATGCACTCTACTCTGGTAGAAATAATTTGGTGTTACGGGAAACGGTAGACAAGACACAAGGAGTTGAAAAACGTAAAACTGATGCAAGGGTTTTCCAAAACAGACAAATGGGAAGGGATAAAAAGACGTTTAGTGATTATTGATGATTTGATAAACATGATTTTTTTCTCCTGGTTTTCCAACACTTTGTAAGAGGCAAGAAGAAACAAACCTGCATACATCATTAAGACAGTTTTTTCCTGTCTTTTTTTTTTTATCTTTGTTTTTTTTATTTCTTGCTTTTATTTTTTCTGCCTTTTTTCTGTACAACCATCAACTCGTACAGTCACAGATTTGAGGCTTACTCCACTTGTGTTTGTATTTTGTGTTACAAAATCTGTGTTTTACACCGTGGATTTGATGAACATTTTTGTTTGTTTTAGATCGATCAATGCCAATCAAAATGCTGATCTTTGGTATTGGAAATACACTACTGAAATTTTGATAGTAATTTTGACAGAAAATTTAAAACAGTTATAAGTTTTGTTATTTTGTTGAAATAGTTGATGGCAGCAAAGAATAGTTTCCAGCCAGAGTTTTGTAGTTTAGACAGTATCAATATGCTTAGTAAACAGTTTTATATTATTTTCGTTTACTTCTAGCATTGGGTTTTATTGCATGTTTTTACAAGCTCCCGGTAGACCCTATCTATTGACAATCATTTTACCTAGCCCAGAGACATGTCTGGATGGATGTGTTGTTTGTTTGTCTATAACCTGAATCATAGCGTCGAGGTTTTCTTCATTTAAACAATTCTTTTTTGTAGGGAATAGTTTCTCATCTGAGCCCACACCAACCATTTTGTAGCTGCGGATGAGTAAGAGAGCTTAGTTATTCGATTCTGATACACAGAGATAGGTGCGCTTATTGCTCAAAGCTGTCAGTTTTTCACCATAGGCGGAAATTATCGTAGACATTCTGAAGTACACACACAGACACAAAATTATCAAGTGAAGAAATTAACATCCCCCATCTCAACACACAAACACAACGAAGCAACCTAGAAAAAGAAAACGAAAATTGCATACATCATTAAAACAGGTTTTTTTTCTGTCTTTTTTTTTTTTTTTGCTTTTATTTTTTCTGTCTTTTTTTTTACAAACAAACAAAAAAAAAAACCATGCAATAAAACCCAATGCTAGAAGTAAACGAAAATAATATAAAACTGTTTACTAAGCATATTGATACTGTCTAAACTACAAATCTCTGGCTGGAAACTATTCTTTGCTGCCATCAACTATTTCAACAAAATAACAAAACTTATAACTGTTTTAAATTTTCTGTCAAAATTACTATCAAAATTTCAGTAGTGTATTTCCAATAACAAAGATCAGCATTTTGATTGGCATTGATCGAGCTAAAACAAACAAAAATGTTCATCAAATCCACGGTGTAAAACAAAATACAAACACAAGTGGAGTAAACCTCAAATCTGTGACTGTACGAGTTGATGATTGTACAGTAAAAAGGCAGAAAAAAATAAAAGCAAGAAAAGAAAAAAAAAAAAACGATAGAAATAAAGACAGGAAAAAACTGTCTTAATGATGTATGCAGGTTTCGTTTCTTCTTGCCTCTTACAAAGTGTTGGAAAACCAGGAGAAAAAAATCATGTTTATCAAATCACCCAATTATCACTAAACGTCTTTTTATCCTTCCCATTTGTCTGTTTTGGGAAACCCTTGCATCAGTTTTACGTTTTTCAACTCCTTGTGTCTTGTCTACCGTTTCCTGTAACACCAAATTATTTCTTCCGGAGTAGAGTGCATCATGACAGATATCTGTTCTAAAAACTTTTCAACAAACATTGTTTTTTGACTTCCTGTAGGACCTGCAATAATACAGGTAAAGGGGTGAGCCCATCTTGGATCCATCTCTGTTTAATGTTTCTTTTAATATCACCTCCTTTATGTACCTCTCCTCATAAGCAAACCTATTTATTTCCTGACTCTGTGACTTGGTCAAAACAGAGATGGGATGTGTTTGAGAGGCATAGTGGCAAAATGGTTCAGACGTTCGCCTGTCAATATCTAAACTCCAGGTCCCAGGGTTCGCTCCTCGTAGAGGCCTCGACTTTTCTCCTCAGTTTGGCCAAAAAAAATTAAACTAAACATCTAGTCCTTCAAAAGGAGACCATCCCCCCCACACACACGTCAGACCCGTGTGCCTTCTGGTTGCGTACGCTAAAAATTCCTAAGGCAGTTAAAAATCGTGACGAGTAGGGTATTGCTCGGCTGCTTTGGTATAAACCACTAGAGAAATAGATTGATTTCCCAGGTCCCACCTCTTAAAAACCAACTAGCCTTCTTGCCTTTCTAAAGTCTTGGTTAAGAAAAAAAAGTAAATATAAATATAAATTCAAAGCGAGAAAGAGGGTAGCACAACAAACGTAAAACCCTTCTCTATGTTCAAATAACCTTAAAGTGTTTGCTTTGGCAAACGGACCCCGGGCTGTCGTACATTTAATCTACACTAAAAAAGCAGCGTTGATTCTCCCATAACAATTTGATGTGTGTGTTTGACATTTTTATTGATCAAATTTATACAAGTACATCTAGGTCATTTTACCTTAGAAAAAATGCTGACATTGCTATTATGGTACCGCGAGCAATAATTATGAGTATATTTTTAGTTTGTTCATCTTTTTAAAAAAAGTGATCTAATAGTTCCAGTTTCAAAACCAAATACACAGGTGACAGTTTCATGGGGTTATGCAATAAAATATCATTCCGCTTACTTCTGTGTACTGTTCCATATTCTCTGTACATGTAAATTGTTCTAATAGTTCCCGTTTCTGTTAAAAACTTGTAACCCAATACCCTGGGAAAACCCCTAACCTAGTAACGTCATGACCTTGGAGCAATCCAAGTCTGGTATGAGATGACTCGATGACCTGGTGACCTGGTAAACCCGCTAACCTAGTGACCTACTGACCTATGAGCAGGAGCGATCCCAATCCTTAGGGCCTAAGATATCAAGGATTATACTACTGATGTAAGAGATGTCAAACGAAAAGATGCACTGCACACACATGATACACACAGACAGATTAAACACACAGAAGTTCATGCTGGTAAGTATGATTTATTTCCAATGCAAACATACACAGTTTCATGCTGTGTATCTGTGTACAACTTTTCATTTAAGTCCATGCTACCACAGAGAGCTGAACATCTTTCCACTTAGTGGTTAGGAGTTAAGAGTTTGTTGAAGAGGGATTCACTGCCCTCAAATAATTTCATATGCATCATCATCATAATCATCATCATCATTCTGTGCCCTGCCCCATGGCGTTGGCGATCATAGCCCTCCATATGCATCTATCCCTTGTCGCCGCAAGCACAACTTCCACCCTCTCTGTCCTCAGCCACCCTGCAAGTCCGTCCAATATTTTCTCCCTGTGTACCGTACTCATTAGAATCCACTATAGGGGCGGTGCTTAGCGCCTCGCGGTGTCTGGAGTGCCGTGGTCTTGTCTCCCAACAAAACTGGGGAGTGCTTATTTTATGTTGGAAGTATCGACTGAGCTTTTTTTTATGTTATGACCTTTTAGCTATTCAGGCCTGTTTTGTCGCATTTACATCAGTTTTGATGAAGAATAAACGATGTGCCACTAACTTCTAAAATAGTTGCTGAATAATCTGACGTCAATTTTGCTCAGTTAAACGTTTGTGTGACAGAACGTATGTACATGTTTCTAAACAATAACACACAACAGAAATCAAAGGACCCAAGACACAGTTTCTAGGTGAATGGAATGAACGATAGGATGTAACCAAACTACCCATTCAGATCGAAACGAACATGGTCAGATGGTCCAAGCTAAAACTGTAAAACTGTCACCCGGGAAGTTGTTTCTGTAATGTTCATCTTTTATTCTCAGCTTCACTTGTCTGTGAAGACATCGCAAATATGGGTTCACTTTCCAAGTCGTGGATTCAGCTTTACCATCTCTTGACAAGTCAGATTTACCATCTCTTGAGAACATGTTCAAAGCGGTCTTTTGCATGCAAGCATAACAAAAACATCATTATCTTAATTACGTTCAATCAAGGAAAATTATCTTTTTTATGTTTAAACGCCAATCCTATTTCAACAGACTTTATTACGTTCCCATTCAATTTCAGTTTCAAATCCAGAATGATCACGGCACAAGTCTTAAGCCTGCATATAAACCCAATAGCTGGCCAGGTCCTGAGATCCTGCCTAGATGATTCCAAAACCCTGAGGTCGTAGGAAACTGGTAGATAGGGTGAGGGAGTCAAAGGGTAAAGTTTTTGCATTTTGTGGATAGGGTGCAGGAGTCAAAGGTTTAAACTAAAAATAACACACAGTCAGTATTTGTGGTGACTTATTTGACAAACATCGTGTATGGGTTGACGATCTGAAACATGACTGATCGGGTTGCTGAAATGAAAAAAGAAAGAAACCTAGGGAGACGAAAACAAATGTGCTGAGATGTGAATCATGTCTGTGGTGATGTGTCTTCAACGTTTCTGTCCCGGAATCCAGCAACTTTATGAGTGAAAACGGACTGTTGATAAATATTCCAACATTAACACCAAGTTCAGGCAACTGGCCTACTGTTCCCTAAACTTGGATGAGACGGCACAAATAGTGATTCTGAATGTTAGGAAAACAAGTAGAAAAACGTTTCATAACAGATGCAGTAGAGAAATTAGATAAGAAGTTTGAAAAGAAATTTCTAGTTGTTCATTTGCATAAAGATTTTTTTTTATTCCTTTAAAGCTGAATGTTAGTGCAAATAACAACACGACTGCAGTTTTCAAAATGTTGTACAGCAGAATATTTAAATGCTTGAATTCGAAATAACTGTATATTTGCATGATTTAGGAAGTGATGAATGACTGGGTTGAAACCAATAAAAGGAAATCAACGATTTAGCAGATACTGGACAGTTTACATCAACACACCTACTAAACAACAAAAAGTGTCCATCACCTCAGTGGAATACAAAACATAATGACAGGCAGCAACTGAAGCCGATTCTGTGAACATTCTTTATTCATCGACTATGGTAAAATGAGATACCACTAACTATTCTAGGACTAAGAGTTTCACATAATGCACTCTCCACTGTTATCCTTTCAAGTTCTTGTTCATGACGATAAGTAAGAATCCAGTTCATTGAAATCCACTGGTCGTTGACGGCAGTGTCTGTGTTACAGTGGCACCTTCTACCAACTGTGATAACCTTAAGCGTTGGTTGTAGCGCTGCACGTTGGAAACGCTGGTGAGTGCTTTGCAAACTGCTTCTGACCATCATTGTCTCAATCGTCTATTTTTCTTCATCGCCTGAAAACCAAATGCATGCCATGATTTTTACAAAGATGTAAGAGGAAATCCAAATGCAAAACAAGTGTGACTGCCCGCGTTCAAGCAAACAGGAACCAGAAAAAAACACGAAAAAAGAATAAGAACGTGTACTTAATACAACAAGACAAGATAGGTGCAAATTTTCAGCCAACTGGCCTTTTTTTGTCAAGCGTAAGATCACAAACACACACCTGGTACAAAAATTAGGAGAAAAAGACTGACATTTCCCTGCTGCTCCTTCCAGTGTGAGAACAGAAATAATAGAATGCAACATTTAGTTATAAGGTCTTTCTACAACAATACTGGGCATGTAATTATGTACATCTTAGAGATTACAGTCAGTTGCTGCTTGACAACTCAACTGCCCAGTGACATTTCGCCTGTTACAATCGTTCCACAGACAACTGTCTTTTTAGGTAGAGGTCACTTAAGTAATTAATTGCTACCAGACAACCACCTGTTAAAAGACAGAATGGTGGGCAAACGGTCCAGAACTAATCATAAGTTCTCCAGATTTGATTTTAACATCAGAATTCTTCATTACGAGCAAAGAAACGCCAAAAACTAATCATAGTTCTCCAAGACTTGATTTTTAACCATCAGAATTCTGTCATATACTGATCAACGAAAAACGGCCCAGAAACTAATCATAGTTCTCCAAGACTTGATTTTTTAACCATCAGAATTCTGTCATATACTGAGCAATGAAAAACGGCTCAGAAACTAATCATAGTTCTCCTGACTTGATTAAAAAAAAAAGAGAATTCTGTCATATATTGAGCAGTGAACCTCTTCCTAATGAGCGTTAACATGTCAGAGTGCATTATTGGATGGAGATGCTTTGCTTGATCCTCACAACCGAGATACTGTCGTGGTGCTGAAATACATCTCTTACTATTTTACTCAGATAGATCAAAGATAGACCGTGTAATTAGTGTGATCTCTTCATCTGCTAACTTGTGGTGGAAGAGTACACGTGCTACAGATTCAGCCTCAGTTTCTCAAGATGACATCTCCGCGCTCGGAACGAATTCCATATGCACTAACGTCACAGGAGTCATGTGTATGGTGGCACAAGCCTTAAGCCACCACATAAACCCATGAGCTGGCCAGATCCTGAGGCCCTACCTAGACTATGTTTTACCTGTCCACATGTATATTTTACACTGGTATTTTATCAACCTTCCGCTGGAATCATCTTGGGTACATGTAAATGACATGTGTATGTATCTTACCTTCAAACAAGGAATATACATTATAAAGTAAATAAATAAATGATTAAAGGTCTGAATCACAATACAGCTAGCTATTCTATATAAACTCGTTTCACATGACAGGACACCCCCCCCCCCCCCAGCCAATGCCCAAATGCTCAGCTGTCTATCAACTAGGTGAAGACAATATTTTCTTAATCATAGATAGGTATTTAAGTGAATGAGTAAGTAAGTAAGTAAGTAAGTAAGTAAGTAAGTAAGTAAATAAGTAAGTAAGAAAGAAAGTAAGTGAGTGAGTGAGTGAGTAAGTGAGTAAGTAAGTAAGTAAGTGACTAAGAAGTAAGTAAGTAGGTGAGTGAATAAACATGCTACGAAGTGTAATGATCAGAGAGGAATTGTTTCAAGGGAAGCTATCAACAGGCAATCATCAATGGGAAATTGTTGAGGGCAACTGTCTTGGATATACATTCAACAACAATAGACATATAGTGATATAGTAATAGAAATGATAATGTACGCCACGCTATAAAATATCATGTTTGTAATGTTTTAAATGCTGACATATTATGCATATATGACCAGTTTTTTTTATTGCAAAATGATACAGTTGTCATGTTCGTAAACAGAGAAACACACCTATGATGTTTCATAAACAGAAACGATATACATGTCACAAACAGAAAGATATGCCATCTTAAGCACCTAAAGAAAAAAGAAAAAAAAACATAAATGGTCTGCTTCTAAACCCGATAATGAATATTCCATCTATCACTACAGGAAAGGTATACAATTTATCTCTAGCGAACAAACAACAAGACATCCAGGGATTTTAAAAGAAATAAAGGTATACATGTCATATTTCATTAGCGGAAAAGACATACATACCACACCTGTAAACAGAAAATATATAAGCGTTTTGGAAAAAAGAAAACATGTCTATAAATTGTCCACGTGCATTTATTATGTTTATGCAAATGAACGACATTAGTCTGTCAGCTGTCTGAGTGCTGTCGACATCATATCAAAACAAGAAGTGAAAGCAAATGATCTTTAACCTTTTTGACTCCTGTACTCTATCCACCAACTGCAAAAACTTAACCCTTTGACTCCTCACCGTATCCACCAGCTTCCGACAGGAAGCTGGTGAATAGGGTGAGGGAGTCGAAGGGTTAAGTTTTTGCTTTGCTAGTGTAGTTGACAATGCAGGATGCTGGTTGACAGGATGCGAGAGTCAAAGGATTAAAACACTGGAACTTTGTAAGTACAGCCAGAGGCGAGGCAAGTAGAAAAACAGGATAAATTTGCACATGTACAGAATGTATAAATAGAGAAGCAGAATTAATATTCTCATCCCTTCAGTCTTGCCAGAACGTAAGTTTTATGCACAGGCTTATGGATTGTTTTTTTTTATCGTTTCTCTTTTTTCGCCATATGCGTTTGTGGCATTACTGCATATGGACTATATTCAGAGAGTAGAGACGCCATCTAGAAAAAAAACTAAAATTATAGTAAAAATGAATATGAGGTATATTCCCTAGCTCCCCCCCCCCCCCCCCCCACTCCAAACAAAATCGAGATTAGAGGCCACGCTCCTTGCTTGTATCCAAGCTTTTTATCAAAACAAATAAGAAAACATTACCATTCATTACACTTGTCTCTCAAAACAAAAGACGTTTAATGAAATTATTTCAACATTGTGACTTAGAGATTGTGATTGGTTGTTATATGGCTGATCTAAGTGTCTGTCTGTTTAGCCTGTCATGAGTACACATTCGTTTTATCATACCGAATCACACGTTTTCGTAGATCATTAAAGTAGACGATTTTCACGCTGTGTTTTATAAGCATGCTTTAAATAAGGAATGCCTACAATTGTGCAGCAAATTCATAGATAGACAATGTGAATGATTATTCTGTTGAAAACCTACCTTTCGCCGGCTTCCCAAGTACTTCCATCTCACAGAAGCTGAGTGGCTCAGAGTCTGTGGGCAGCACCAATGACACGTATTCGCCAGTAATTGGCTGACGACATTCCAGACGTACAGTGGCACCCTGACCAACTGGCCCACTGTGGTGTACACACAGGTCACTGGCGTCATGCTTACTCTCCGATGGATCTGACAGTGTTGACATCACGTAGACGTTGAAATCAGCCAGACGGTCACCTGTAAAAACACAATACAAAATTGTGTATGCCATCTGTATTCTGATTACAACAAGAATATTTTCTATATCTTGATATTCCAATTGTTTCAAGAATTATCTTCGTCACAAGTAGCCATGTAAAATTTTCGTATAACGCAGCTAAAGCTTGATCTCTTTAACGCTATCAAAATTCATGAAGTAAAATTTGTAATGAATAATACTGCAACTTGTTTTTACTCCTTTTCAGAAAGTAACTGTGAAATAGCCATCCTGAACAGTTTATAACAAAGAAGTCTTAAACCTCCTGCATTTCTTTAATTTGTTTGAATGCACACTTAGATAATGCATTTCTGTGTCTGTTTCAATTTCTGTCTTATGATAATAGTTTCTATATAAGTCACATGTTCATGCAGATATACTTAGTTTTAAATTCTGCATATGACATGAAACCTATTGTTTCATGAAAATGCAAAGTACGAAGCACACAATTTCAAAGAAACTTATTAATCAAAGAACATAACTCTTCAGAGTCACGTAGGAATTATCTTCCATATTGCAGAACTTCTCAAATCCAACAAAGTTTGCGCTACCCATTCAGCTAGCATAGAAGCAGATACAAAGCACAAAAACTGTAAGCTCAGAACACTCCTCAAAGAAACTTAGTTTTAATCAATCATCCAATTTTCGATTTTGATGTTGCCATTGTTAGATACAGATTCAGCCAAAAATCGTTCTGAATGGTTAAGATGTATTAAAAAAAAACAAATACAGTTTTTATAATTCAAAATACGTCTAATTAAAATGGGTTTCCTTTCGTTGTATAAACTATATGATTTAAAACATACACAGTCGTAAGTTATGGATAGAAGAAAAGTAGCTTTTCAATGTTTTCGCATATTATTTACATACAGAATCGTTCTTGACCATTTAAGTTACAGAGCAAGAATTATTTCTTCACATCAGATACCCCACCTTGTCCATGTGAGATATCCCAATAATCTTAATCCCTTCAGAAGATGCTGACTTGAAAACAATCTCAAACTGTCATGTTTCTTCTTCCGAGCACACCTCAAACACATTGTCTGTGTATCGCTGACGAAAACAATGTAGAAACATGAACCAGAAAAAAAAACACGAAAAATGAATCAGAACGCGTGTTTAATACAACCAGACAAGACAGGCGCAAATTTCCGGCCAGTTGGCCTTTGTCAAGCGTAAGTTCACAAACAAACAAACAAACAATAAATACGAACATTAGGAGAAAAAGACTGAAACTTCCCTTCGGCTTCGGCCAGAGTGAGAAAAGGACTAAACTGACTAAAATGGCATTATAATGTGTTTGTGAGTAAATATGAAAGCGGGCAGTCACACTTGTTTTTATGGATAATGTAGAAACATGCCACAGTCTTTGAGCCACTGACCACAGCAGTCTCCCCTGTTGGTGATGACCACAGCATGGACCTCAAACTGCCCCATCAGATCAACACGCCACCATCGGTTAGGGTTGGTGTCCACGTCAGCTGTGTGAATGCACTGAGCAATGTTGATATCCTTGACCCCATCCACAGCTTTCTCTGGGTTTCCGTATCGCGGGTGGTACGTGCTCTGTATTGCTGGCTTGTCCAGTGCCACGTTGGTCAAAACTATGAATACAGATCACACACACAGCAAAATATTACAAATGCCAGAGAGGATGGAGGTGTTGCGTACTCGTTAACATGGCAAGAAGTCTATGAAACAGTGCTGAACAACAACAGCAACCACTACCATCACATAACACAAACATTGCAGTGTCATGAAGGTTTATCGAGTTACAATGGAATGAAACTTTCCCCATGATAACTAAAGCTGGTTTGTTGATATCCTTTTTTCTTTCAAGATCTGTTGGGGATCATTTTTCTGAAACTACTGACTGTGTAATGACTTTTTTGTTCGAAAAGGCCCCGAATACAGCGCGCGACAAAAGATCCAACACATCATGCTGGGACTTGACACTATCCTCTGCAATGTGTTGCTAATATACAATGCATATGTATCGACAAAGAAGTTAAAAAAAAAAGACCAAAAAAAAATCGTGCTTCTCAGTTCATGCGTGGTCTGCTAAATAAAAAGACTGAATAATCGCATCAAGCAGTGTTGCACTTTTTCGTTGAAGTGACTATAACAAAGATTCCTCAGTGAGGTTGGGCGAGTGAAAAGACCTGACTAAAATAAATAATTTTTCAAACTTGTTTTTAATTTGATTCTGGCGATACACAAACGAAAACACAATAATGGTTAAACAAAATTATGAAATCATTGAGAAAATTATAACAAGATTAACAAACATTCGGTTGAGCAAACTCTGAACATACGCATCATATCTACTACAACATATCTATTACAATTTCTTTAAACAATACAAAGGCATTTAATTTATACAATTTCAGATTTTTTTCTCAAATATTCGTTTTCAACGAGATACAAACATGAAAACTGTTAGCAAAGCAAACTCATTTGTACCAGACTTCAAGTTCAAAATGTATGCAAGACCACATCTTCAACAAAGGATCTATGTGTATGAATTTACAGTCACCGTCAACTTTGTATAAGACAAAATACAAACATGCACAGGCAGGTCATAGAGAAACTATACATATGTCTCATACAGAATAAAAGAGTTATATCAAATTCCATCTACAACTAGGGTCACGCATGGCAGTCATGTTTCTCCAAAAGCATTTACTTTCCATCTATAAAATAGTATAACATCTCAAACTCACTCTTCTTGCTTTTGAGCAATACAAGTAATCAATAAAACATGTGCCATTAGGTCTGCTTATCGAATTATTATTTCTATAACCCAAGTATCCCAGATATGATACCAAAATCAGCAGAGAATATATTTATTCTCTTTATATATACCACCAGCTGACAAGATACATTACAGTTCACTGGCAATCATCATCATCATCATGTGCCCTGCCGCATATCGTTGGCGATCATGGCGATAATTTTGTTTGTAGTATCTTCAATACTGATCATCAGGACAATTATCTGCTTATGTTGCCAGTGGTTTCTAAGAAGAAAGTTAAGAGTTCCGTGGACAGCAAATTAAACAAATGAGAGTTTGAAAGAGGCAAACACGAAAAGAACATTAACGAAGAAGATTAGGAAAAGGCAAGCAATATTCATAGGACATCTTATTAGGAAAGGGGAATTAGAACACCTGGTCACAACAGGAAAGCTGGAAGGAAAGAGAACATCAGGTAGACCCAGGGAGAAAATATTGGACAGACTTGCAGGGTGGCTGAGGACAGAAAGGGTGGAAGATGTTCTTGCAGCGACAAGGGATAGATGCATATGGAGGGCCTTGATCGCCAACGCCATGCGGCAGGGCAAATGATGATGACGGTGATATATATATGGTGATATATATATGGTGATATATATATGGTGATATATATATGTATACGTACATGTATATATACATAATCTCTCTCTCTCTCTCTCTCCTCTCTCTCTCTCTCTATATATATATATATATATATATATATATATTTGAAATCTATATTATGTATATTATGATTTTGACAGGTGGGATGGTATCAAAAGAGAGGCCTACTTACCACTTGGTTTTGTCTCTGGGAATATCTTTCTTTGGTCTGACTTGCCTTCTTGTGGTTCAGGCAGAGAGTAAGCAGTCAGCTCTGAGGTCCAGCCCCAGCTCCACCTGCCCCAAGAGATAATGATCTGAGAGGGCGTCAGTTCCACACCATAGGGATAGCCTCCACCATTTTGGCCAATATAATCTTCCATCACTTTCCATGAGCCGCTCTGAGTGATTTGGACAATGCAGAAATAACCATCAGAGTATGGGTTGCATACTCTCCCTCCAGTGGCGATAAACAGATTGCCTTTGTCATCAATGTCGAACTTTCTTGGCTGTTTAAATGCCAAGTCTGACAGATTGAGATCTCCAATGGTGAACTTCGCCTCTCCAGACTGGATGTTGATGCGGAAGAAATGATGACTTGTCCAGTCAGAAACATACACGTCATCACCAAAGCGTCTGAGACAAAATGGGTTGACTAGAAAATCTTCATCGTGAAGAATTGTGCGCTGTAATTCTCCCTCCATATTGATGATGTCAATACTAGCGAAAGTGTTTTCTATCCACTTACTGACGATCAGAGAGTTGTCAGGGCCGTGAGTGATACCACCATAGTTTCTCTCTGTGTGTATGTACCTCACCAATTGCAAGCCGTCACTGGTGATGTTTCAACACGGCGATTTTGTACTGATCTGCCAAAGTCACAGCAATGGTTCCATCTTGTAACTGTAACATGGCCCATGGTTTTTGCAAGCTAATTGTGCTCTCCACCTTTTCTGGCTTTTCTAACGAGGACATCATGATTGTGTTTTCGCGATGATCACCGAAAAGGAGTTTTTCTCCCCTTGTGACCAAGATTGACGTGACCAAAGAATCTCCATACATAACACTAGGTGGAACTGTAAACTGCAACTGTAAGATACCACTGGCTGAAAAGAAAAACAGAATCAGTTATTGAAATATTGATCATACACATAGACACACATAGACACGTACACGCACACACACACACACACACACACACATATATATATGTGTGTGTATATGTATATATATAGTATGTATGTATGTATGTATATATGTATGTATGTATTATGTATGTATGTATGTATTCAGCCAAACAGTACACAAAGTTATGAGAGAGAGGTGCTGTAATTTTTCAATGAAATTATTTATTTATTTAGTATTCATTTATTTATTTATCTATTTATTGGTAGAAATACGATATCAATATGAACAGGTTGCCACTTTTTAAATCAAGTTGTCAATCTCATCGATTTATTGTCGCTTAAAATGTTCACAAGTCTTGTATATACCTGTGTGCTTGTGGGTGAGTTTCATTACAAGCTTGGCTTATTGCACATTTATCCTTACTTGGTCCTATAATATGACTGGTTATTTCTATGTGTTTTTGTGCTAAGTGCTATAGATAAGAGTACGAAACAAGTTTTAAACAGTTTCATAGCAAAAGAAAAAAGGAGTTTCCAAAAGTTTTGTGCATACATTGAAAGTGCAAACAGTCTAACGTTGGATATGTGCATAATTTCTAAATAAGGAGCACAAAACAGCTTAACGACTCATAGTAAGGCAGTAACTTGAAATAGACGTCAGGCAACTGTAAGCTTTGCTGTTGTAGAAAGGTCTTAAAGCGAAGAAAAGCAAGCACCAGGCATATCAACAAAACACCATGACAGAGAGGAGGTGGTGTGGTAAATGCAGGCACTGGCGCTCGGTCGTAAGAGTGGGAAAGCAGGGTTATCTTTCTTGCAGTAACAAGAACAAACAGAGTTGTCTTCCTTGCAATGATAAGAAGGAATAACAGGGTTGTCTTCTTTGCAGTGGCAAGAATAAACAACAGGGTTGTCTTCCTTGCGGTGGAAACAAAATAAACAATACGGTTGTCTTTCTTGCAGTGATAAGCATAAACAACAGGGTTCTGTTTTGCAGTGATAGGAATAAACAACAGAGTTCTCTTCCTTGCGGTGATTAAAAAACCTTCCTGATTAAAAAACAACAGGGTTGTCTTCCTTGCAATGGAAGAAGAATAAACAACATGGTTGTCTTCCTTGCAGTGATAAGAATTAATAACAGGATTGTCTTCCTTGCGGTGGAAACAATATACAATACGGTTGTCCTCGTCGGAGTGATAAGAATAAACAACAGGGTTGTCTTTCTTGCAGTGATAGGAATAAACAACAGAGTTGTCTTCCTTGCGGTGATTAAAAAACAACAGGGTTGTCTTTGTTGCAGTGATAAGAATTAACAACAGGATTGTCTTCCTTGCAGTGATAAGAATAAACAACACAGTTGTCTTCCTTGCAGTGATAAGAACAAACAACAGAGTTGTCTTCCTTGCAGTGATAAGAACAAACAACAGAGTTATCATCCTTGCAGTGATAAGAACAAACAAGGTCGTCTTCCTTTCAGTATACACAACCTCATCTAAATGACCAACAGAGCCATTAGTGAAGGTAAAAAAGAGACTGCTGACCAACAATTTTGTTTGGGGTTTGGAATTTGTTCAAGAGGGATTCATCTTACTCGGACAATTCCATATGCGCTCCGCCCAAATCTGCCAGCCATCGTCTGGCAGACTCCCTGAACTTGCACAAAATACTATGTGCTGGCAAGATCTTAAAATGGGAAAAGTGATAGAAGGACCTATGAAACACCAGGATGACACATCCAGAATGATGTATACATATGTGTACAATCACCTAGTGTCCACGTGTAGAAGCTGACCAGACAGCAGAACACAGCTTCCACAACTGTGAGAGCTTCTGGTCTCTGAAGGAGGCGATCTGGCCGACGGCACTGAACCTGTGGGAGACGTTGCACAGGTCTGTGGATGCAGTACAGGCGACGACCTGTTTCGTCCTCAAGACTTAACTCCAAATGTGACGGCGAAGAAGAAGATGATGGAAACATTAAGATGGGTAGTGGACAGGGCAGTTCGTTTGTTTGTGTGTGTGTGTGTGTGTTTGTGTGTGTGTGTGTGTGTGTGTGTGTGTGTGTGTGTGGTGTGTGTGTGTGTGTGTGTGTGTGTGTGTGTGTGTGTGTGTGTGTGTGTGTAAGTGTGTGTGTGTGTGTGTTTGTGTGTGTGTGTGAGTACGTGTGTGTGTGTGTGTGTGTGTGTGTGTGTGTGTGCATGTGTGTGTGTGTGTGTGTGTGTGTGCATATGTGTGTGTGTGTGTGTGTGCTGCTGGCTGAGTTTAAACTCGAGGTATCAGATCTTCATTCCATGTTGCAGTCTCAGTTTCACCTTCTCCAGAGAAAGTCTTCGCACTTGGAGCTATCTGAGGCATGAAGTTTAATGACTTCTACACAGAACGAAACGTGTCAACAATTTTGTAAAATAACAGTGAACAGCCTTGTCTGGTTCTGTGGCTATGAAAAGAAAATGTCAGGGGCAATATTATTAGGGAGACTGAACTGAGTATTTGCCCTCATCCCCAAGAAAGAGCAACCCAAGAACCTCTCTCTTGGGTTAAGAACAAGTACCTGTATTCACTCTTATTGAAAATCCCTAACAGTAAATTTGTTTTCGTAAGAAATGAGGAAGAGTTATGATGCTCGATTGGTATTTACATTGCTATATAAAAAGAAAATAAATGTCCAAGTAAGTGGATAAAGAATTGCTCGTAACTCTATCTGAGAATTCAAACTCTGAACGGAGATAACTTGTTATTGTTTATGTTATTGTTATTGCTATTGCTATTGCTATTGCTATTGTTATTGTTATTGTTGTATGAAGCCCAGCCGACTACGTAGAGCCTTATCAGGGCTATAACCGGTTCAAAACATACAAAACTTCAACAGGAAAAAAAGAAAAGAAAATTAAGTACATATATCAATGCATTCGCGCACATCATCTAAGGACGTGCCCCTGGCGTTGACCACTCCGTCCAATTCATCGTACAAGGGATTTAAAAAACACACCTGAATACCAATTTAAGCATACCCAAGGACACAAAAACAAAGAAACGGGCCTAAATTACCTAAAATTGCTTCCGCATATCTCACCTCCCTAGAGAAAAAAATGTACTTAATAAATGTACCCAATTATCAATCATAAGAAACAGTACATAAGACTTTATCGAACACAGGCAAGTGAGTGGACCAGCAAGGCAGAAAGTGATAGGAAGAAATAACAGAAAGCATAGGAACGAGGCAGAAACAAAGAGAGCGACAGAAAAGAGGAAATTTCTAGCACAGAATTTCCAGAAGGTGGGGATACTATTATTACTTTGTATCGATGCAAAATGATTTGTCTGTATACATATGTATATATACGTCTTAACAAACTGAATGTCACTAAAAAGAATGAATGTTTGTGGGCCTACTCGTTGTTGGAGGCAATTGTGTAGACGTGCTGGGCAGAGTGGAAAATGAAGAAGTCTTCATCCAATAATCTGAAACAAAAGATGGAAGATAGAATATCTGTGTGATGATTACAGTCAGTGAAGATCAAAATATGTTCTGGTGACACATTTATTCAAGCTCTACATATTTATTGAAATCGAGTCAGAATAATGATGATGACGTTTGCACATAGTCATAGCCAGACGATCATCAGTTCTATATACAGATATACAATACCAGTTCTGCCTGAAAACAGTATATTTAATAAAATAAATTATCGCATATTTATTCACCATAAATAAAATTGATTTTTAAATTTCATTGTAAAATTAATTTTAAATTTTATTGTTTGTAAACTTTCTAACCCATTCATTTAATAAAACAAAATCAGTTATCATTAATGTGTTCTATGTGTTAAACCATAACAAACGTTAACAAACGTGTCTATCTGTCTGTCAATACAAAATCAGTTTTAATGCGTTGCTCTTTGCTAGAAAAAAAGGTTAAACTTGAAAATTAAACCTGTAAGAAATCTCTGCAAACCATTCAAACCCCGTGTCTGTATAATACAACCAATGTTTGTATGTAATCTTTCACCATTTTCTTGACTTGTTTGTTGGTATTAGGCACGTTATTTCCATGTGATTCATACTGCACTAATCTGATATAAATTTGGTGCTGTCAGTGAATGTTTATGTAAGCATGCTTACTTTTTCCCTTACAAATACAACAACATCAACGAACTTTGAAAAAATTAGTCTATGTTTTAAACCTCACTCTGTGGAAACAAATCAATTACTAATGAATTGCGCGGACATCAGCTACATTAGCTCTATCTCACATGTGTAACTTGGTGTATCAGGGTTGTATTCCTTTGTGGAAACAAGACTCTCTGTTGTGGAAACAGGACTCTCTGTTGTGGAAACAGGACTCTCTGTTGTGGAAACAGGACTCTCTGTCGTGGGTGGTGTGGAGGGCTGTGTGGATGAGGGAAAGGTGACAGGTGAAGTAGACTGCATCTCAGTGGTTGGTCCATGGAGCAGGTGGATCATCACAGACTCCAAAGTGTCCAACTTGTGCTGTACTGTGGCCATCTGCTCTGGACATCCACAGCCTTCCACCTGACCATCCCAACAGGTTTTCCAAGTATATCGTGAGATTATTTCATAGTAACAAAGACCAAAAAATGTGCAAGTAAACAACTTTTTTCGTCATGTTAATTGCTCTCATAAGTATTTCATAATAGAGCAAAACACACACACACAAACACACACACACACACACACACACACACACACACACACACACACACACCACACACACACACGCATACACAAACAAGCAAGCAGAGACAGCTCTTCACCTGGCCTTCTGAGCATCAGACGGCAACAAGGGAAATAAGAAAAATGGACATGTCTATAACTTGTAATTCTCTGTCATGTAACTTTAGAAAAAGATAGACAATTCATTAAGAAGCCACACACACACACACACATGAAAAATAAACAACAAAACAGAAGCGACTGTAACGTAATTTAACCTAAACTTCTTTGCAGACAGCCAGACTTGAAGGAAACGTTCATTCTTTATAGAGCATAAATTGCCTTAAAACATGTTCAAACTGCTTAGAGATTGACTGATCTTTATATTCCAACAGTAAAGACAATGACATAATACCATAGTGGTTTGTCGAGTTTCTATGTATGCCATTTCTAAAATATACTTGATCAAAGTCAATAAGATAAAATGTAAAAGGAACAGGTACCAACAACAAGAAAAAAATAATAACAGCTATAATGATAATTTTGATGATGATAATAATAATGATAATTATGATAATCATAATTCTACTATAATAATGATAATTATGATAATCACATTGAAGAGCCTAACTGCTGGCTTAAGACTGTTTATGATACAATGGAACACTTATACACCAAAAAAACTAGAAATCCACAAGTTTACACTTAATCATTCCTAGTCTTGTTTAATTGAACAGATATTGTCAAGTATGACGAGAGTGTTTTTTAAAAACTATTACATACTGCAGTCTTTTGCACGGACAAGTTTACATTTGTTAAAGATAAATCTGTTTTCTTAAAGGAAATAAGTTTAGTTGTTTTCATTTCTCATGAAGAGCTACGCTTGGAATAGGACATGTAATTTATTTTCAAGTAAACCGCAGAACACGCGGAACCAACATGTGGAATAATATGTGATGAAAACATGATTTCAGAATTGTGCGAGCGGTGTCCTCTTTAAGTCTTGACATTAAGAATGTACTTGTCGTTTTCTGTTTTCTTTTCTTTCTCTTTTCAATAATATTTTCAATTTTTTTTTTATATGAGATCGCCATTTGAATTCACTGTCAATAAATACTATAGGTAAACTTGCTCAATTGGTCTAAATCAGGATGCAATTTGAGGAGAGTTTTTTTTCTGATATATTTAAAGGTTTAATAAGCATCCCATTTTCTTAATCTGCACCACTCTGAAATAGTGTTTATGCCGATGATTTTTTTTCATCTTTTGGTATTGTTTGGCTGGAAATGCTGATGGAATTATCATCAGCAAATACATGACATTTTGTTTCAGAGAGTTGGATATGTAGGTCGTTTATGGGTAAGAAAAGTACAGGACAATGAACGCATTGCTGTGGTACACCAGCCTTCATCGACCTTTTTTTTTTATACTGTAAATTAACATGCATTCTGTTCTAAATTTGAAGTAGGACTGGGAGAATGTTATGGAATACTCATCTTAGTGATAAACTGAAAGCTTTTTCAGCAAGATCGTTGATTTACCATATCAAATGGTTTTGTTAAATTTACAAAGATAGCTCCAAAAATATCAAGGTTATTAACAGAACACTGCGAGTCATTTGTTAAGTTTGTCGAAGATGTCTTCCATGGGTGTGATGGACAAAATCCTGACTGTCATAATTCCAGCAAATTGTGTGTGTGTTTTTTTTAGGTACTTTAAGAGTTATTCATGAGTGTATTTTTGAATGGGTTTGTAAATCCAGGTAGCAAGGATATGAATCGACCTTTATCAATATTGCTTACATCCTTGCACTTTCGAAGAGGAATCATTTTTAGCATTTTAAGGTCTGTTGGAAACTTTTCTTTGTCAATGCAAAGACTACAGATATTCACTTGAGACTTCATAGTGCATAAAAAAAATTTAAGATTCCGTCAGAACCATTGTGTTTTTGTTGGCTAGATCAGAAATTTGTTTGCCCACGTCGAATATAGTTTGTAGGGGAAAAACAAGCAA
Source organism: Monoplex corrugatus (assembly GCA_030674185.1). NCBI lineage: Eukaryota > Metazoa > Mollusca > Gastropoda > Littorinimorpha > Ranellidae > Monoplex > Monoplex corrugatus. The sequence goes on from CM060307.1 coordinate 48,434,730, forward strand.
ACAAACAAACAGCGAGTGTTGAGAATAAAACTGTTTTTCACTGTAAAAATCAACCAAAGGCTTAGCACATTTCAGATATATGATCTGCCAACTTCGATTGTGTTGACTGCTTACATAACTTTAAAATTGCTTGTTAAATCTTCAAGACGATGACCGAGAGATAGCCAGAATAAGACAATATAACACGAGTTTGATTGGTAAGTACTATCTTTTTCAAGTAGCAGCACAAATGCACACAGTAACCAGTAGTCCAGAACTTTACCTGAAGTTGCAGAAGACTGGCCTCAGCATCTGTTATCCTGTCTGTCAGGTTAGCTAGAAGGGAGTAAGGTTGTCGCTGCCTTTCTCAAACTGCTGCACCATGTCCATTACACCTTGCATCATCCCTGTCTGTTCCATTACCTGCTCATGCTGACTCTTCACCTGTTCCATGAACTTCATCAGGTCTGACACCTGGGACTGCGCTTGGTCGTTCACCTGCTTCAGATTGTCCCACATTTGTTTGCCTATATCAGACATCATGTTGGCTACCATGGTCTGGCTGCTGTTGAGCTGTTGCCATAGTTGTCTGTTGTCTTGCTGCAGATCATACACCAGACCCATCAACTGAGAGTTGGATTGCTGAAAATCCTGTCTCAACTGGTCGTTTTCCACTTGAAGCCTTTCCAGTATCTGTAGTACCAAGGTCAGGCCACCCTCCCTATCATTGTTGGCACTGTCACCACTGTTTCCTGAAAGGTTGATGCCATTCTGACTGGCCAGAGGGATCGTGTTGTCGATGTCTCCAGAAACGTGACCTGAAATGTAGTCACACGTTAAAATTGTGTCCTTTCAATATTACATTTTTGTTCGATTGCTTTTCAATTCATATGATCTCTTTTTGTTATGATTTAATGTTCCTGCCAATACAAAGCAACAGGGTAGTTGTAACTATGAAATCTGCGCTCAGGTATTTGTGTTCACATCATTCTTATTTAGTTTTACATCTATGGCTAAGTTTATCTGATGACATTTTCAGTTGATGTGGATGTGTCTAAGGTTTCAAGAAGTAGATTTGGATGTTAGAACAAAATAGCATACTATGTAACAAATCTTCAGGAATACTGGAATGAGATATTCAGTGAGAAGGGCTGGTGACCCAGCACCTCTGCTTTTGTCTTTTTTATATTTTTATTTACTCATGCCTATAAAGTAAAAAGGATGCATTCAAGTCATTCCATTAACAACAAACAGCAACTCAACTTTGAGTGGGCCTGTTTTGATTTATTCTAACACACTCTGGTGTCTAATTCTATACATCTTCCGCTGGTTTATTTGTAGTTCACAGTCCTCTATGTTGTCTCTTAGTAATTATGTTTTCACAATTCTTTTTACGATTTTGACCATTTCATTCATTTTACACACTTCTGTATCATTGTTAATGGCACGTTTATTGGCTTGTCTGCTAACAACGTTTCGTTTTTCGTTAACTGTGATAAAGAAAAAAGTAAAAATACAATCAATTATGCTATCTTCTAGAGAAAATGTGTTTCAGAATAAATAACAGGACTAATGTACATTAAATCAACATGTGTATTTTTTGAGCAAACAACAAATAACATTATCATGTTCAAAAAGGGAAACTTCATAATGTACAGGCATTCACTATCAAAATAGACCTAAGTAATTACTACGCTATATTGTTATTGTCCACTCCTCATACATCTGTTAAAAAAGCATAAATTGTTTTCTCTCCTTGGTACGAATCTGTAATTACAATACATTTTCGTAAGCATGTGTACCCATGAACACACACACACACACACACACACACACACACACACACACACACACACACACACACACACACGTGTACTCATGAACAAACACACCCACCCACCCACCCACACAAACACGCACACGCACGCACGCACACACACACACACACACACACACACACACACACACACACACACACACACACACACACACACATCCCTACCTACTTACACTTGAATGCATACATTTGCAAGCAGTTCAAGGAGTAAAAAAACCACCAAAATATTCATATTATGACAGAATTTGCACACACTCGTGCACATGCACAAGGGTACAATGAACAAAAACAGAACCGGCATGAGAACATGATGTAAAATATCAATAAAATATCAATAAACTTTTGACAATTTTCATCCTCTATATACATCGTATTACTATGAAAGACATATAGCATTTTAAACATAAAAAAAACATAAAAAAGGAGGGGCAGGGCTATGATAACAAACTGGGTGCACCATGCACCTGTAAGTGATAGAAGTCCATTAATTCTACTATATATGTGTACAACTGGGGACCATTTGCTGTCAAATGTTTTCAAAATTCCACACACAAATGACTGTGGACAATGTACCGTCACTTGTCTTAAAATTCCACACACAAAGCTGTATTCTTTACCTTGTAGCAGCTGCACAATAGACAAAACCAGACAGACGTCCCGCAACATCCTGTTGGCTGAACGACTCTCTTTTGCGACTGTACAACAGTGTGTGTCAGCTTTCCATTTATAGGAGGAAATGGTAATGACTTATACTCACCCCTCATTCTATCTTTCCTGTCCAGAACCTAATGACACATCAAGTATGACCCTACTTCAAATTTAACCCCAATTTTATTTCTTCTTCCTTCTTTCTTTCTTTCTTTCGTTCTCTCCTGTTTGCTTTCTTTCTTGCTTTCTTTATTTCTTTTCTTTCTTTCTTTATGTGTTTTTTGTGTGTTTGTTTGTTTGTCTTTTGTTTGTTTTTATCTATTTGTTATTTCAGTCATGTCAAGCATGCTCTGGATATCTTTTATGTCCATTTACAATGATGGTTATGAAGATAATAATGGCAACGCTCACAGCAGCGATATGTCAGAACACTACTACTCACTCAGTCTGATGACGGAAAATCATTTACCATCATTATTATGACCAAATACGCGCCTTTGCGCACACACAGATAAGCACGCAAACGCACAGACACACACAGAGACACACACAGACACACGCACGCACGAACACACACACACACACACACACACACACACACACACACACACACACACACACACACACACACACACACACACACACACACACACACAATATAATAAGCCGATTACCTTGGGGAATGGATACGAACATACTAATTCATCTATCGACAGCACTTGTATGATCTAAATTATCCTATGCGCAAGAAGTGTTCTTCAGTGCACCAAAATATTTATTAAAGAAGATACAAAGCTTAGACTGCAAAAGTATTAAAATTGCTCTAGGTGTCCCTACTCATGCCACTAATCTGGAAACGTACAAAGTTGCTGGAATTCTGCCTCTGAACAACTATCGTGAGCTAGCGACAAAAAGGACAATTTTGTGAGTAAGGAAATTAAAATCAGGTCTGATGTTGACTTTCCAAAGCGAGCAAAAAGCATTTCATCGCAAATGACTGTTGCAACTTACATATCTGACTTGGTCAAACAGTCTAACATAAATATGGATGAAATAGTGAGACACCATCAACAACGCCTATTCCTACATGGGAAATGCAAAAAGCCTCTTTTGATATTAATTATACAGACGCTAAGAAATCTGAAAACGTCAACATTTCGATATCCACAGCAAGAGAACACATCGATGAAAAATACCGTACCCACCTTCACATTTTTACTGATGGATCAGTCTTAGAAAATAAATGTGCTGGAGCAGCATTTTATGTTCCAAAATTTAAGATAAAAAAGTAATTTTTCGTTGGGGCAAACTTATCGATCTTTACAGCGGAATTAGTCGCTATTAATCAAGCATTGCATTATCTAGTAAATCTTAAACCCATGTCTTTCAAAGTAGTTCTCTTTGTTGACTCAAAATCTGTATTATATGCCTTACGGTCTTTTAATGCCGACACAAGACCTGATTTAATTACTGAGGCAAATCATCTT
>CM060307.1:48443680-48461180 GCA_030674185.1 Monoplex corrugatus
AATGATGGTTGAATGACTGATTAGCTTGTTCTGTGAATGTTAGGTTTAGTCACTGATGACTTGTTAGAGTACTGATTGGGGGCAAAAATGAAATGGACATTGCATCTAAAATGATGTGTGTATTACAGGTTGCCTCTAAAATGATGTGTGTATGACAGGTTACCTCTAAAATGGTGGTATATTACAGGTTGCCTCTAAAATGACGTGTGTATTACAGGTTGCCTCTAAAATGATGTGTGTATTACAGATTGCCTCTAAAATAATGCATGTATTACAGGTTGCCTGTAAAATGATGCATGTATTACAGGTTGCCTTTAAAATGATGTGTGTATTACAGGTTGCCTGTAAAATGATGTGTGTATTACAGGTTGCCTGTAAAATGATGCATGTATTACAGGTTGCCTTTAAAATGATGCATGTATTACAGGTTGCCTTTAAAATGATGCATGTATTACAGGTTGCCTTTAAAATGATGTATTACAGGTTGCCTGTAACATGATGCATGTATTACAGGTTGCCTTTAAAATGATGCATGTATTACAGGTTGCCTTTAAAATGATGTATTACAGGTTGCCTTTAAAATGATGTATTACAGGTTGCCTGTAAAATGATGTGTGTATTACAGGTTGCCTGTAACATGATGCATGTATTACAGGTTGCCTGTAAAATGATGTGTGTATTACAGGTTGCCTTTAAAATGATATGTATTACAGGTTGCCTGTAAAATGATGCATGTATTACAGGTTGCCTTTAAAATGATGTGTGTATTACAGGTTGCCTCTAAAATGATGTGTGTATTACAGGTTGCCTTTAAAATGATGTGTGTATTACAGGTTGCCTTTAAAATGATGTGTGTATTACAGGTTGCCTGTAAAATGATGTGTGTATTACAGGTTGCCTGTAAAATGATGCATGTATTACAGGTTGCCTTTAAAATGATGTGTGTATTACAGGTTGCCTGTAACATGATGCATGTATTACAGGTTGCCTTTAAAATGATGTGTGTATTACAGGTTGCCTGTAAAATGATGCATGTATTACAGGTTGCCTTTAAAATGATATGTATTACAGGTTGCCTGTAAAATGATGTGTGTATTACAGGTTGCCTGTAAAATGATGTGTGTATTACAGGTTGCCTTTAAAATGATGCATGTATTACAGGTTGCCTTTAAAATGATATGTATTACAGGTTGCCTGTAAAATGATGTGTGTATTACAGGTTGCCTGTAAAATGATGTGTGTATTACAGGTTGCCTGTAAAATGATGTGTGTATTACAGGTTGCCTGTAAAATGATGCATGTATTACAGGTTGCCTTTAAAATGATGTATTACAGGTTGCCTGTAACATGATGCATGTATTACAGGTTGCCTTTAAAATGATGTGTGTATTACAGGTTGCCTCTAAAATGATGTGTGTATTACAGGTTGCCTGTAAAATGATGTGTGTATTACAGGTTGCCTCTAAAATGATGTGTGTATTACAGGTTGCCTGTAACATGATGCATGTATTACAGGTTGCCTGTAACATGATGTATGTATTGCAGGTTGCCTCTAAAATGATGTGTGTATTGCAGTAACGTGATTGCAAAGAATGGGACAGTGTGACAGATTTTAATGGTTTCTGCATATTGTGAGTTCTGCAAACTGATTGTCTAGGTACAGTGGATTCAGCAGAAAGAAAACTCTACACCCTCCATGCCCCTACACCTTGTTTGCGCCATTCCTTAGGCCAATTTACATACAATCACAATCTGTCCTATGAGTCCTGAGTTCTGAGTTCTTCTGGGTTCCTTCTCTCCTCTCTCTCTCTCTCTCTCATCTCTCTCTCTTTCTCTCTCTCTCATATCTCTCTGTCTCTCTCTCTCTTTATTTCTTTCTCTCTCCCCTTCACCTTGTTTGTACTATGGCCTAGAGCTGACGTACAAAAACACGTTTTGTCTTCTGAGTTCTAAGTTCCTTCTCTCTCTCTCTCATCTCTCTCTCTCTCTCTCTCTCCTCTCTCTCTCTCTCTCTCTCGCTCTCTCTCTGTCTCTCTCTGTCTGTCTGTCTAACTGTTTGTCTGTCTGTCTGTTTCTCTTCCCCTCTCTCTCTCACTTGCTCTCTCTCTCTCTGTCTCTGTCTCTCTCTCTCTTTCTCTCACTCTTTCTCTCCCTGTGTGAATATAAATGAAATAAAGATTGAATAGCACCAGCCCAAAGTGTATCTCATTGCTTGCGTGCGTGCATGCGTGTGTGCGTACGTGCATGCGTGTGTGCGTGCGTGCGTGCGTGCGTGCGTGCGTGCGTGCGTGCGTGCGTGCGTGCATGAGTGCGGTCTGTAAGGAAGGCAGCATGGAGGTGTCTGCATGGTTTTCACACCAGATGTTTTTGAGAATATTAAAATGTAAAAACGAGTTTTTATTTTCATGCCTGGGCTTTCCTTTCTCGTTGTACATAACAGTCGTTATCATTATGGTGATGGTGATGGTGGTGGTGTTTTGAGTGATGTGAGTGTTGGTGTGTGTATGCGTGGGTGTGCGAGTGCGTGCGCGTGTAACCAGTGCATAATGCGTGCGTGCGTACGTGCGTGGTTTGTGTATGTGTAAATCAGTGCGTGTATGCATGCGTGTGTGCGCGCATGTGTGCGTGTGTGTGTTGGTGAGCATGTGTGTATTAGTGTGTGTGCGTGAGAACACGCATGCATGCATGCATATGTGTATGGGTGTGTGTCAGCACGCACATCTGTGCGTTTGTATGAGAGTGACAGAGAGAGACATACAAAGAGAGAGAAGAAGAGGAGAGAGACAGAAAGAGAGAAGGAGAGAGAGAGGAGAGAGAGAGGAGAGAGAGAGAGGGGAGGGAGGGAGAGAGAGGGAGGGAAAGAGAGAGAAAGAGAGAGAGAGAGAGAGAGAGAGAAGACAAAACAGACCGCAACTAGACAAGTCATGAGAACCAACTTAGTATGTTGGAGCGAGCAGTAAAGCGATATTTCACAACGCTGATAGCGCCGCTCTCGAAAGAACGTGCTTACACAAAGGTCATTATACATAATTTGCTAACTCTATGTGTTCAGCACTGTCGAGTCGCCAAAATGTCGCGGTGAATTGATCAAAAGTGCTTTCAGTCGTTCAGTGCATTTACTAGGCTGAGAAACAGTTGTTGCCGCTGTTGTTTTCCTGTACTGTATTTATTACTCAAGGAAAGTAACAATAGGTCCCTCTAGGGCTGTCTTACAGCAAGTCCTTGCTATTCTACACACATAGTATGAGCATATTAAAAAAAATATGTAGAAAATATATGAGCTGCTGATCAACCAAAAACATAGGCTGGGTATAGGCTACATGCAAAACATTGTATACTGGCAGCAGGCACAATAAACATGAAATCACTCAGAATAGACATTTGTGTGCAAAACACTGTATAGGCAAAGAACAAAATATGATACATACAAGTCTACTTTCAAAACACTGCGTATTGGTACAAAGCGCAAAATACTGGTGCAAAACACTAAACATTGGTGCAAAAACAGCATGCTGGTAGCTGGCCAGAGCATCTGAAATCAGTGTTGTTAAAACATTTTACAGTAAACAACTGGCTAAGTGTCAGAGTGATGTTAAATTAGATACTTTATGCAATTATTTGCATATACATAGTCGTTTGCATAAGACGAAATGGCTATTGCGTGGCGTTGAGAGCTGGGAGGCGACTGTTTGGCTAGTGGTGAGGTGCTGTTGCTCCGGGTCCCCCCCAACACCTCGGGCGTTTCTTGTTAACTCTGAACTGCAGCTTGGCTGCTGGCTTCAGAGAACCAGGCCTGATGACTGCAGGGAAAGTCCTGATGACAGCTGGGAAAGGTGGCAAATTTGCAATCCCTTTAGAAGCATGTCACACCTAGCTGAAAAACAAAACATTATATCTGATCGTTTTTCCGAACAGCCCCTGTGGTTGTGGTAAAACAACGTTGGGAGCTTACGACTACTAAGTGTCAAGATCATAGTAAGGAGAGAAGAGATGGGAGCTGTGTGAAATGGTGGCTGAGTGGACTGCCCAATAGAAAGGTGAGGGTCTGGAATAAGGCAAATAAGGGCTCTTTCATTCTCCTTTAGTTCAGTATTATAGTTGTTACTATATTATTATTATTATTATTACTATTATCATTATTGTTATTATCATTATTATTATCATCATCATTATTATTATTATTATTATTGTATTATTATTGTTATTATTATTAGTGTTACGAATATTGATAACTGATCAAAGTAACCCAAGATGCGTATAAAATCAATGAAAACGGTTATAAAAACAATCTGGAGAATGGAAACACCCCCTCTGCGCCAACTTGACCTCTCTTAGGTTTGGAAGTGTACATTAACAATAATAGACATGACACCCATAACATGAACCAACCTAACAACCAACCATAATGTACACTAAAGGCCCGTCTTACGAAAAGCCAAGTCAGTTGATAAATAGAGCAGTTGTTCAGACTCTGCTGGTCGGACTGTGGTAGCGTTACTCACACATCTACTGCTGTCCTGCCTTGCATCACACACACACACACACAAAACACACACATATCACACACACACACACACACACACACACACACACACACACACACACACACACACACACACGCACACACACACATCACACACACGCATGCACACACACACACACACGCTTGCACACATGCAAGTAATGTATGTAAATGTACATGGGGTCTAATTCTGACTGTTAGACGAAGAACGTAATTCAATCATTAATTAAAATCCTTGTTGAAGTATTGTGCATTGTGGCGATCATCACTGCTTCGAATGCGTACTTGGCACGTTTTCCTTCCGTGTTAAGTGCCAGTAATGATGGTGACAATCGTTGGTAAGTGCTAAGTTCAATGGCCAATGTTCACACAGGATGTATTAATATTGTGAAATCGTGGTAATTACAAGCTCTGAAAAACCCGGATAATGAACATAATGATCGTACAAAGCTGCCTGAATAATGACAACTCTCTTTCTCTCTCTCTCTCTCTCTCTCTCTCTCTCTCTCTCTCTCTCTGAATGCACAGAGAAAACTGCTGAGAAGTATGGGTTATGGAAACAAAGACAAAGTCTCAAATGATATTGATATTAATGTCTGGTTCGAGCACTTCAAGAATATTTTTCAAAATTATGGGGGACATGTTGGTGAACATTGTGATATTGAGGTAGATCTATCTGAGGAAAGGGAGCATACTCTAAATAGAGATATATCTGAAGAAGAGGTTAAACGAGCAGTTGGTAAACTTAAGACTGGTAAAGCAAACGGAATTGACAGCGTTTCAGCTGAAATGTTAAAAAATGGGGGAAACGATGTCATAGTTTTTCTAACAAAACTGTTCAAAATAATTTTTGACTCGGGGATTTATCCAAAAGAGTGGTCCAAAGCCATTATCATCCCCATTTTCAAGAAAGGGGATCCTGAAAATGCAGATAATTATAGAGGTATATCTTTATTAAGCATGATATCTAAATGTTACACAACAATACTGAACAAGAGATTATACACCTGGTTAGAAGCTAATAATTTGATCTCAGAGAGCCAGGCAGGTTTTCGTAATAGATACTCAACTGTTGATCATATATTCACACTACATGCTATCATTCAGAAATGCATGCACAAGAAAGGGATGAAATTATATGTTGCTTTTGTTGACTTTAAAAAGGCTTTCGATTCGGTCAGACATGATAAACTCCTACATTGTATTAGAAAGGAGGGTGTTAAAGGGAAATTTCTCGCATCATTAATGGCAATGTACAAGTCATTGGTGTCATGTATCCGAGTTAACGATAAATTTTCAGAGATGTTTCAATGTCCGGTTGGAGTAAGACAAGGTTGTGTCTTGAGTCCTACATTGTTTTCGATATTTATAAATCAGTTAGCAAATTATATGAGTGATAAAGGAAAACATGGCATCCAATTATTACCTGGGATGTTGGAAATATTTGTTTTACTCTTTGCAGATGATGTGGTACTTTTTTCAACTACACCAAATGGCTTACAGAATCAGCTGAACGTTTTAAGTACGTGTTGTAACAACATGAAATTAAAAGTAAATATTGACAAAACGATGGTCATGGTGTTTAGAAACGGAGGGTTCCTCGGAAAACGTGAAAAATGGTCATATGAAGAAAATAAGTTGGAAGTTGTGAATAATTATTGCTATTTAGGTTTTAATTTCACGACAATGGTAAGTGTCAAAAAAGGTACTGCACATTTAGCAACTAAGGGGAAGAAAGCTGTCATACAGCTAAATAGGGTTCTCCAAAAATTCAAGGAAATGACAATGGATACTTTCTTTAAAATATTTGACGCAAAGGTACAACCCATTCTGTTGTACGTTGTACGAATGGAACACATAGAAAAGGTACATATGATGGCGTGCAAAAGATTTTTAGGCGTGCCTGTTAAGACACCAAACAAGATGGTGTACGCTGATCTGGGAAGATATCCATTATTCGTTAACTCTGTGGTCGCATGCTTAAGATATTGGTTTAAATTGCTACAAATGAGTGCCGAAAGATTTCCGCATAAAGCTTACCAAATGCTTCTGGAATTAGATAGAAATGGAAAGGATTGTTGGGCATCAGAGGTAAGAAAAATCCTGTGTGATACAGGTTTCAATATTGTATGGCTGCAACAGGGAGTTGGGGATGTAAAACTATTTTTAAACATATTTAGACAAAGACTTGTCGATCTGTTTATCCAAGAATGCACTAGTATTATTAGAGATGGTGACAGATATGAGTGCTATAGATCATTCAAAACAATTTTTGAAAAAGAAAAATATATTTCTGACATGGATACATACTGTCTCAGAGTGGCAATCACACAACTAAGATTTGGTGTACTACCGCTGAATAACAATTCACATCGTTATAGTGAGAGTATTCACAAAATAATAATAATAATAATAAATGGTTATTTATGAGCGCTTTCCACTTGCACAAAGCGCTTTACAACAACAATAAAAAGTAAAACAAGCACACGAACTCACAGACACACACCAACACACACACAAACACGCACAGACACACACACACAAACCACACACACACGCACGCACGCACGCACACAAACACACACGCGCACGCATTCACACCCAAAAACACGCACATCAAGAATACAAAGCGGCAGAAAGAGGGTCTACAAGAAATGTTGCTGGAAGAGAAAAGTCTTCAGACTAGTTTTAAAGGAGGGAAATGAAGGGCTGTGACGGAGATTGTGAGGCAAGGAGTTCCACATCTGCACAGCAGATGATGAAAAAGCTCGACCACCATGCCTCTCTCGTTTATATTTTGGAACGCGGAATGTTCTATCATCGGTAGCAGAGCGAAGAGATCTGGGTGGTACATAGATCGTAAAGATGTCAGAAAGGTATTTAGGCGCAGTGCCAATTATGACTTGGTAGCAGAGACAAGAAGCTTTGTATTTGATTCTTTGTTCAATAGGTAACCAGTGTAACTCTCGTAGAAGGGGTGTACAATGTGCCGATCTTTTTGCTTTGCACACTATTTTGGCTGCTGAGTTCTGTACTTGTTGTAGTGGTCTGATCAGGGTATGTGGAGAACCGACAAGAAGAGAATTGCAGTAGTCTAGTCTAGATAGTACACAAGAACTGACAAGTGTTTTTGTTGCATCAACTATGAGGTAGCGACGTATAGAGCTGATGCGTCTGAGTTCATGGTAGGCTACTTGACAGGTTTTACTGATATGATGTTTCATGGACATCTCTTTATCAAGGAAAAAGCCAAGGTCACGTACATTGTCTGAAAATGAGACGGGCGTATTTCCTAGGTCAAAAGTAGGAGGTAGGGAAGTGGCATCAACTGATGGAGGAAGGAGTCTAAGAGCTTCAGTCTTGTCATCATTTAGTTTCAGTTTGTTTTCGGTCATCCAATTTTTAACTTCTGTGACACTATCTTGGAGAGATTGAATGAGATTATCGTAGTTTGAAAGCGTATCAGAATGTTCCAGTTGAGTATCATCAGCATACATTTCATGACGAATGGAATGAGTATCAATGAGATGAGTGAGTGGAGTGGTGTAGAGTATGAAAAGAACAGGGCCCAGAACAGAGCCCTGAGGAACGCCGAAAGTGAGAGTAGATTCAGAGGATCTATTTCCGTCTACTAGAACAAGTTGCTTTCTGTCAGAGAGATATGATCGAAACCAGTTGAGCACGATATTTGTAATTCCAAATGTTGTATTCAGGCGTGAGAGAAGGATGTCATGATCTATTGTGTCAAAGGCAGCAGAAAGGTCCAAAAGTAGAAGAACAGATATTTTGTCTTGGTCAATAGCATTCAAAAGATCATTTACAATGCGTAAAAGAACAGTTTCTGTAGAATGGCCAGGCCTGTAAGCAGACTGGTGATCGCTGAGAAGTGAATGAGAGGTCAAATGGGAGAAAAGCTGGCGAAGCACAAGTCGTTCAAGAAGTTTAGAGAGGTATGGAAGGTTGGAGATGGGTCTGTAATTTTTCAACTCGTTGGGGTCCAGATTTGATTTTTTCAGAAGGGGTTTTAACACGGCTGTTTTAAATTCAGTTGGAAAGACGCCGGAAATGAGTGATTCGTTCATGATATGAGTAATGCTAGGCAGAAGAAGGTCTAAATGCTGAATTAGAAATTTGGTGGGCATTGGATCTAGTTCACAAGTCTTTGGAGTTGTCTGCATGATCGTTTTTCTCACTAGATCTTCACTAACGGGAACAAAAGCAGACAAAGGGGTGCTAGAGAAGGGCGGGCTGATGTTATGAGACTGTAATGTTGACGGGAAGTTGTTTCGAATGGTTGCAATCTTGTTGCTGAAAAATTCGGCAAACATATTCGGAAGGAGCTTTATATCTGAGACAGAAGGTAGTGAAACGGACTTATTTTTACCAAGAAGGTGTGACATATTTTGGAAGAGCTGCTTGCATGTGCGAGAACCTGACACTAGCGACGAATAGAAGGTCGTTTTTGCAGTGTGCACTATGTCCGTGACATTGCGCTTCGCAGCATCGTAGATTTGTTTGTGAACAGTGAGCTTTGTTTTTTTCCACTCACGCTCTGCACGTCTGCGTGCGGTTTTAGCTTCGCGAAGTGGACCAGAGACAGCGTTGTACCAGTGGCTTGGTTTTCCATCGCGAACTTTTATCTGTCGCATAGGCGCATGCTTGTCAAGAATAGATGAAAGATTTGAGTTTAATTCTGAGATTGACAGATTTGGTGTTAAGAACTGCGCGATGTCGTGTGCAAGTTTATCGTGATCAATTTTTCCGATGGAACGAGTGGAAACATATTTCGGAGGACGTTTAAGTTTAGGTGTAGATAGATGGCACAAAATGGCAAAATGATCAGAAGGAAGATCATGACACACATTGGTGGAATGAATGATATCGTCATCATTTCTATGTATAACTAGGTCAAGAATATGTCCACACTTCTGAGTTGGTTCCGTGACTGTCTGTATCAGATTAAACATTTCAAATTGTTCTATCAACTTCAAAGCCCTTTTTGCAAAACTCATATCGAAAATGAATATCACCTTATATATGACTGTCCCACTTATACAGATATTAGAGTAAAATTCCTCAAAGATTCAGCTAGAATGCCACTTTATCTACTGCCCAAAGCAGAAAATTCTCATCATAGATACAATGTGTCCAGATTTGTTTTTCATGCCATCAACAAACGCAAAAAAAATCATGAATGAATAAACTAACGAAAATAAGTCATCACCAGTACTATATTACTGTATTACATTAGTAATTATACAATGCTGTATAGGTATAATAAATGGTAAAACTATTAACGCTTGTTCCATTATATTTTTGTAGTCATTTCGATATAAACTGTGTACAGACTGTAAATTATGCACAAAAACGCGGGGGTAAAGATAATTTTGAAACATCGAATTGTTTATTGCTACTTGTTTTACAAATATTTGGTAAATTGATGATTCATTGATTGACTGCTTAACTGATTGTTTGATTAATTCATTGATTGATTGATGGATGCACTGACTGAATGATTGATCCATTGATTAGTTGCTGACTAAGTACTGATCGGGAAATGGTTTATATGAAACTGATCAAATTGTTCGGTGACTCGCTAACTAGTTTGGTTTATAGATGAGTAATTGTATTTGGCGACAAACTTAACTGGTAAGAAAACGGTTCAGTATTTTAACTGATCGGATTCAGATGGCTAATTAAATGATAGAATGGCAGTTGATTGATTGATTGATTGATTACCGTTGCCACGGTACACTGAATGTACTAAGTATTTGTTTGATTAGATGGATAAAGTGAAGTATGTTTCGCAAGCATGGTGATTTACCAATTATTTGTTGGTTGTGTGATGATTGTAATATTACTTGACCGGCTGTTGGCTATACAGAGAGACTAATTGCTTGATCAGTAGATGGAGGAATGGAACGATATATGTATATGTATTAAATATCTTTATGACTTGTTTGATGCCTTAATGCACTGATGAAGCTTAATTATAATCAAGTACTATTTAGTGTATTACTTCATTAAATGTTAGATTTAGTCAGCAAAAGAAAGATCTGTTGACTGTTACACCAACGAAGTATTCAACTGAAGAAAGCGAGGAAAGTGTCAATGTTCGACGATGCAATCATGCGCATTGCAATATTGGTGTAATACACAAAAACCCTATCTCCCCCCCCCCCCCTCCCACCGACTATTGTATTGTGGCCTAAGGCCGATGTACATTAAAAAATTCTGAGTTCTGAGTTCTCTCTCTCTCTCTCTCTCTCTCTCTCTCTGTGTGCAAAGTCAAAGGGTGAGAGAAAGTGAGAGACCGGAGGACAACTATCAGTGTTTTGTCAATATACAGAACAAAGAGTGTAACTCGGGGTGAGCAAAAACAAGATCAGTTAGACGATTATTATAATCCCTTTCAAAAGCTGTAAATTATGTAGACTAATGCCCAATTATAACATCATTGAGCTACTCTCTAAACTGGAAAATAATTATTCCATTCAGTTCATATATCTATACGTTTATTTACGTCTGACTTGAGGCATTGGTAGGATTTGATTTTGATCCTGAATTTTTCAGTGCTATAATCATTTTTAATGATAAGGCAAAGACGCTATCATACCATGGTACATGTTTTGATTGCTCGATGAAATCCATTAAAAAACAGTTTTGAGATTTTTGTTGCTCAGATTGAATGTAAAAGAGAAACATAATGGGAGTAAATGCTGATAAAACATTACTTGGTTCTGAATTTGAATACATTTTGGATTTGTTCATATGATCATCATCACGACTCAAGGTTTTGTACAAATAATGTAGCTGAGTTTGAAATGTTAGAAGAAAGCTAGCTGAATTTCTTCAGGCTTTTCTTTGCAAAGGTTTTAATGCCCATTGACCTTTGGAAATTGTGCTTTTATCAATGAAAACAATGAAATCACTGATAATGTTCTATTTCGTCTATCATCAAAACATGAATCTCATAATATTTGGAGGATCAACTACAGAACTATGTCACCACTTTGACCTTTATTTGTAAAAGGTTTGTATCGCGTTATCGTTTTACATGTAATGACAACTGCACGTTTACCTCTAAATCAATGTTTAAGCACCGTTGATTAGTTTCTTCTGTTTCAGGATTTGTACGCAAAATCTCTTAGAATGTCATTTGTAGTGGCAGACTTGACCAATCTGGACAATCAGCCAATTTTACTCTAATATACTGAATCCAAAACAAGTGTGACTGCCTCTGTTCATGCATACAGGAACCAGAAAAACACGAAAAAGGAATAAGAACGCGTATTTAATACAACCAGACAAGACAGGCGCAAATTTTCGGCCAACTGGCTTTTGTCAAGCGTAAGATCACAAACACCAAACACAATTAGGAGAAAAAGACTGAGACTTCCCTGCTGCTTCGTCCAGTGTGAGAAAAGGACTAAACTGACTTAAATGACGTCATAATGTGTTCGTGAGTAAATATGATGTCAGAGCAGAAGTCAGATGAATTCTGCAATTTAAAACGTGGTCATGCCTTATTAATATTGTTTTATCCTGAAGAGGGTCCAGGGCTAAAATTAAAACGATGATACACTAGCTAAGAGTAGTTGTTGGAATGTATAGTATCCTACTATCAAATAATGCATAAGAGAAAATATAAGCACAGGATCGAATGAAAAGAGGAAATTTATAAAAGGGAAAAAAATATATCATCAAAAGGTATGGCTGATGTAAATGGATCATGCCTAGTGCAACGAATCTGGTCTGACTTTGGAACAGAAAGAAAAACATCCTAAACCAACAGCTAAGGGGCTGAAGGGAAAACCGAGTCCCTAGAGGAAAAAAAACACCTTAGTCAGACGCGGCTGTGCCTGTATTGTGAAAGGAGAATTGAAACAGATTTAATTAAAAAATTACAATGAAATAAAAGAAAATGAAAATGGAAAGGCATATGTGCATCCGCAAAGCCAAAACCTCACTGGGATGTGAAAATGGTGACAATATGGTCTAGTTCAGTAAATCATCATGAAGGTAAAACATACATGGACTCAAGGGCACATTAAAAGAAGATTGTATGCATAAATTCATCCAAGCAGAATAAACATAGATTATACATGAAGGACAAGGAAGTTAATACCTACAGTATATATTCGAGCGAATACACACGCACACACATACACACCAACGTAGAAGTACATGCACAAAGAGCCATGTCCAGATAAAAGTACATAAAGTGGTGTGATACTCAATTCTGTTGGTATTTATTTGTTTGTGATCTTACGCTTGACAAAGGCCGGTTGGCCGAAAATTTGCATCTGTCTAGTCTGGTTGTATTAGATACGTGTTTTTCTGGTTTCTAATAAACTGAAGTTTCAAATAATTCTATGGATAAGAAACAAGAAGTGAACTAGTTTATTAAGAAACGTACTCGTATAAAGAGCACAGAAAATCTACAGGAATGCTGACAGGATTAAGCGTGTATGGTAAATGTGGGGAATCTTTGGAACTTAAAGTTGGAAAGACTAAAGAACTTTTCAATGGTTTGTAGGAGAACAAAATCTTTTACACCTGAAGTCATTATTTATTCATGGTCAGGTAGTTGAACAGGTAGACAAGTCAAATCCATTGGTGTCTTTTAACATCAAGCTGTCTCGGACTGAAAAATCAACTTTACTGTTAAACAGATTAAACAAACGTATGTGTTGCCACAGAAAATTGAACTCTTTTAAACTTTGCAGTAAAATACGTCATTTGTTTTATACATCCACTATCTGCATTGTCTTGACATTTGGTGTGTGTTGGGGTGGGGGCCATATCTAAATATGACAGAGACAGGATTGGAAAGTTGACTGAAAAAGCAGGTGAGCTGGTGGGAAAGATGCAAGAAACAGCTGAAGACATTCTCGAAAAGAGAAACATCCTATACATAACGACTTCAAAAGTAGACGTGCCGAAAGAAGCGAAAGACTTTTGAGTTCCACGTGCGAGAACGACACGCAGTTACAGCTCTTATTGTAACAGCAATACATTTTTTAACTGTTACAGATTCGATCTGTAGTGGACTGACAATTGCTGTGGCTGTTGTTTTTTTAATTTTTTTACAACTGCTCAACTGGTTTTTTTGTTTTTTGTTTTGTTTTTACTCTGTGACTTGTTTTGTTTTGTTTGTTTATCAATCTTTAGACTGTTTTGTTTTGTTTTGTTTTGTTTTGTTTTGTTTTTGTTTTACATCTGCTCGACTGTTTTTGGTTTTTGTTTTTTGTTTATGTTTTGTTTTGTTTTGTTTTGTTTTGTTTTGTTTTGTTTTGTTTTGTTTTACATCTGCTCAACTGTTTTGGGGTTTTGTTTGTTTTGTTTGTTTTGTTTTGTTTTGTTTGTTTTACCTTGTGATTTATGGTGGTGTATGTTCATTGTGTATGTAAAAGAAAAAGGAGGGTCAGGGGAAGACGGGGGAGGGTGTTTCTGAATGGTGTAAGGACATGGTAATGCCATCATATGATCTAATTATTGCTTACTGTATTTTGTAGGTGATTTGACCTGCTGATGCGTAAATGATTTATGACAGACTTGTGATTGTGCTTTCGTAGAAATGAGAATGATACGCACTTGGTGCAAGTTCAGGATATGCACATTTTAACTTTCAAATGTGGTTCAGTAAAATAGTTGAAGCGAACTGAATAACAGTGCAGAAATTCAAAACAAACAAGAGCTGGCAGGCAAATCTTCTGAAACTGATGCTGACTCAGTTCTCGATTTGTCTGTTGAGTAGTAATGTTTTTGTTAGGTGGTATATGGTTAAGAAATGTTACCCCACCAAACTAGTTTCTAAACCTACAAGCCAGACAAAATATTCCTACATGTCTGTATTCTTTCATCCATTAGTAAAGGTTCAACACTGTTTGACTCAGTCAATGCAACTATTTTAAAACCCTTACATAGAATTCACAAATGTACCTTTAGAACAGTTCGTTTGAAACATAACGTTTAGAAAAACAAGATTACAACAAACGAAATATCTTATAACTAAAAAAGACATTTGGTGTCAGTTAAAGTTTATTCATGCAGAAAAATAGTGTCAAGTTATACAAAACCCACAGGCCAGTAGGATCTCATCCTGGCCAACTCATGGGTTTATGTGCAGGCTTAAGGCTTCTGTCATGTTCATTTGGATCTTATCCATCGCGATAGTACATATGTAATTCATTCCGAGCGCTGAGACATCAGCTTGAGAAACTGAAACTGAAGCTGATGAAACTTTATAATTTGTACATGTTTTCTTTTTCTTTGTTTGTTTGTTTTTGCACGCATATACCAATGGCAAAATTTCCCTTATCCTTCCTTTTTTCATTGAAAAACAAACAACATCTATAAAATATAAAAGTGTGCTCAGCATTCTATTTTACATTGTATTTCATTGAAATCTGCGAAAATACAAAAAATACTTTATCACTACTCCCTCGGGAAACAGTGTTAATGACACCACCATCAAAACTTAAGTCAAGCATTCATTGCACAGTATAATAGCTTCAGTATTTTATGAGAGATCTCTAGTTCTTGTGACTGGTTTGAATCCATGCATCCATGTTACTTCTGATCCTTTGTTAATTGTAAGATTTCATGACTCATGCTCGCTAGAACCCCTGTACTTCCTGCAGCAGTGCGTCGAGATTTCTCAAACTTGTTTTGGCCAGGTGATTCCCCATGACTCCCCACTCATTCTCTATAGGATTTAGATCTGGACTGTGACTGAGTCATAGCAACTTGGTCAAATTTTGTCAGTTGAACCAGTCCTGAGAATGGCGAACCCAGTGCTTTGGGTCATTGTCCTGCTGAATCACTCAACCATCACTGAGTACAAGGCCTCTGTTGTTGGAAGCAGGTATCTTGTTGTATGTCAGTATACAAAAGGCTTGTTTGATTCTCTTTAAATATACATATGGTGGGAGGGGATGGGAGGGGCCCCTCTAGATGATAGGGTGGGAGGGCCCCTCTAGATGATAGGGGCCCCTCTAGATGATATGACACCCCAGAAAGACTCAATTTTGATGGAAAAGATCTAAGAATAATCAGAAATATACATTGGGAACAAACAGCAGCAATGAGTATGGAAAACGATATAAGCTCTTTCCAAAATAGCAAAAGAGGGGTCAGGAATTGTTGTGTTCTGTCACCAGATTTGTTTTCACTTTACAGCGAAACCATCATGAGAAACCTAGAAGAATGCCCTGGGATAATGGTTTGAGGAAGAATGATAAACAACATTCGTACGCAGATGACATCGTGCTAATTGCAGAAAATGAAAAAGAATATGGAACCTTCTGAATATAATAGAAATAGAAAGCAAAAATAATGGGCTGGAGCTAAAGAGCAAGAAGAATGAAGTCATGGTAATCAGTAAAAAAAACAAGAAATTTCCTCATGCAAAACAACAGCAAATGGCACAACTTTGAGACAGGTTAATAAGTTTAAATGTCTGAGCACGGTTTCTCATCCGACGGCAGATGCACATCAGAAATACATGTAGCCAGCAGAATCGGCCAAGCCAAAACAGCATTCAAGAAGATGAAAAGTGTTCTTACCAACAAATGCCTATCAATTAACATCAGGAAGAGAGTTCTTGAATGTTATATAGAACCGATAATGCTGTACGGTTGTGAAACATGGACAGTCAACACGCAAAGTCAGAATAAAACTGAGGCAACTGAAATGTGGTTTCTTGATGGTTTTGCTGTAAAGTGAAAACAGATCTGGTGACAGAACACAACCTTGCCTGACTCCTCTTTTGATGTTTTGAAAGAGCTTGTCTCGTTTTCTATTCTCATTGCAGCTGTTTGTTCCCAATACATATTTCTGATCATTCGTATATCTTTTCCATCAATATCAAATCTTTCTAGCTGGTTTATCAATTCTTCATGTCTTACACAATTGAAAGCCTGGGTATAATCAACAAAGCATAAATATAAATCCTTATTCAAGTCGATTGATCTCTCTATGATAGTTCTTAGAATGCATGTGGCATTAATAGGTCCTTTCCCTTCGACAAATTCACACTGTTCTTCTGCTATTTCTCTTTTGGTTCTATTCTTTGTCCTCATCATTATTATTTTTAATAGGATTTTTGTTACATGACTCATCAAACTGATTGTGCGATGGAGTTTGTATTCTATAGCCCTCGTTTTCTTCGGAACAGCTATGAAAATTGATTTTGACATATCTTTGGGGATTTTTCCAGTGTCATAAATCCCATTTAGGAGGACTGATATTTTTTAATACCAAATTCCTTCCGGGGCTGCAATCATCTCTGTGGTAATATTGTCTGGTCCTGGGGCTTTTCCTGATTTCATCTTTTTCAACGCTGCTCTAACTTCATCTTTCATTATGGTGGTCCTCCAGCGTTCTTTCTTATAATGTGTTCTTTGCTTCTGTCATCTTCAAAAGGTCTTTAATGTCCTCTCCCCATCTATCTGATATTTTGTCTTTTTCCATGATAAGCGTACCATCTTTCGATTTTAAGCAACCAGTTGATGTGCATGTCCTTTTCCTGTAGACAATTTCTTCATTTCTTCTGTACGTACCCTGAGGATCTGTTTGTGTCAGTCTTCAATTTCTTTGCGCTTTGTTTTCAGCCAAGCTTCCCTAGATTCATTGTACCTATTCCTGGTTTCTTTGTTTATCTTCTTGTATCTTTCCTCTTTTCCCTTTGCCTTCCTCTGTTCTTCCATCAAGCCTAGACTTTCTTTTGTCATCCAGTTCTTTTTTGCTCTTTTATCTGTTCTCGGGATTTCTTCACATGCTTCATTTATCCAGTTTCTCAACTTTGTCATTTGTTCCTCACTGTCACCAACTTCTTCCAGGGCAACGAATTTGTTTTGAATACATGTATATACGTTACATTTTTTAAGCATCACTTCATCTGTCTTTAAGAGTCCAAGTTTTAGTTTGATGTTACTTTTGGTCTCTTTTCTTTTCCTTAGTTGCAGCCTAAGT
>CM060307.1:48466180-48471180 GCA_030674185.1 Monoplex corrugatus
TGCGCGCTCGCGCGCATGTGTGTGTGTGTTTGTGTGAGTGAGTGTCTGTGTGTGTGTATGTATGTCACTGTGTGTATGTGTGTGTGTCTGTCTTTGCACATAGTTAGTATAGTGTTATATGTTGTAATTTTGCATATATCTGGATGCCGTTCGCTGAATTCTCTTTCATACAGTAATACACAAACAGTTTTTTTTCTCCTACTTCAGCCTAACTTTCCACCATCGAAGGAGACCGAGCTTGGCCCTCTAGTTTTCGCACAGTTTGAAGGCTTTTGTTTTGTAGGTGTCTGGTAAATCCCTGATGAAGGTCTGCACTTTTTCCAGTATGACGTAAGTTGCCACGCGCCCTTTGGGACCACGCTTTTTGTGACGCAGATCGATGGGCACGTCAGCAGGAATGACGTAATCATCAAGCGTGGAATTGGTGAGAGCTGGTCTTAGCTTGCATGAGATGACTTTTAATTTCTTGGAAAGCTTTGCCATTCCGTCCCTAATCGGCGCGTACCTTCTGCCTATGAATGCTGCCTTGACCTGATCCAAGTAATGGGTGAAGCTTCCAAGCTGTATCAGATCTTCCAGTGCTTTACCCTGAAACATATGACCACAAGCTGTGTTTGTCTTCATCTGTATAACTGAGATCGTTTCTCTGTTTGTCACTGATAAAATGTCGGCATAAAATATAGACTAGGTAAAACATAGTCCAGGTAGGGCCTCAGGACCTGGCCAGCTCATGTTTTTATGTGCAGGCTTAAGACTTGTACCATGATCACCATACACATGGCACCTGTGACGTTAGTGCATATGGAATTCGTTCCGAGCGTGGAGACGTCGCCTTGACAGACTGAAACTGAGAGTCAATCGATTTGTCAGATCAAGAAAAAAATGGTGACCTCTCACCACGAAATCAGTCTTAACTAGCATTTTGAGCATATATACATATCACTGGAAAGTGTACATTCTGCTGATTATTTTGGTACTTGAATAAAGTTTGTACTAAAAAAAAAAGTAGAAGTTATGTATGTTTAAAGTCATTAAGTTGTATGACGGCCATTTTGAGAAAACGGCCTCTCAAATTTTTGTGTGCTCTACTAGACATTTTCCTTAGATTTCTTTATTTGGTGGCTTTGACCCAGTTTGTTTCTAATTTTTGCTGTCATTATCTGAAAGGTGCACCAAAGAGCTTTCCGTCAGTATATTACATGTGCGGGTACTGCACAGGTTACGGTTTATAATAAGAGACAAAAATAGGTACTTCTGGTAGGAAATTGCGTTTTTTTCTGCTGCGATCAGTGCATTAAAATACCATTTTAAATTGATTAATAATATTTTTTCAAGAAAAAAATTTCTGTGGGGGATATATTATAGTCTACAGAAATCAATTTTGAGAAAAAGTTTTTTAAAAAAAACGAGATAGACCCTAGGTCACCTTTTCAGCTCCTAGTGCTGTTCGACTGACTGCGAGTTAAGACTGATTTCGTGGTGGGAGGTCACAATGTTGTTTTTTACAGCACATCAACAAGAAACCAGGGTGTTTTCCGTATGAAACAGTTTTCTCTGTGCATTCATAGAGAGAGAGAGAGAGAGAGAGAGAGAGAGAGAGAGAGAGAGAGAGAGAGAGAGAAAGAGAGAGAGAGAGAGAGTCACAATGTTGTTTTTTACAGCACATCAACAAGAAACCAGGGTTTTCCGTATGACATAGGTTGCTTATGAAACAGTTTTCTCTGTGCATTCAGAGAGAGAGAGAGAGAGTTGTTATAAAAGCATACACTCAACTTTCAACCCGCAACCCATCCATCAGCGTTAACCTTTCACGTCCCATAGCTTTATCTAACCAGCTTTAACCTTTTAACTCCCACACTTCATCCACCAGACTTTAACTCGTTTATAAATCCCACACCCTATCCACCAGCTTTCATCATCATCATCAGGTGCCTTGCCACATGGCGTTGGTGATCATGGCCTTCCATCTGTTTCTATCTCTTGTTACCTCAAGAACCTCTTCCACCCTCTTTGTCTTCAACCACTCTGCAAGTCCGTCCTATATCTTCTCCCTGGGTCTACCTGGTGCTCTCTTTCCCTCCAGCTTTCCTGTTGTGACCAGGTGCTCCAATTCCCCTTTCCTCATAAAATGGCCTGTCTTTTCCTAATCTTCCTTATCAATGATCCACCAGCTTTAATTCTTTTAATTCCCATACCATATCCACCAGCCGTAACCCTTTAAGTCCCACACCCTATCCACCACACTTAATAATAGGGACATGGTGAAGAGACAGGTAAGCTTACCTGGGCCATTGTCAAGCCCCGCCGTTTCCTCACAGGTACAGACAGTTTCAGATCACATCGCAACTTCCTCGCCAGACTGGAAAATCGAAATTTCACAAAGCGCCGAAACTGAAAAATTCAAACAGGATGGTCAGATAACATACATCGCATCATTCACATTCGCTTTCGTACGTACTTACCCTTGCTACTTACTGGAGCCTTTTGACCATTCACCAGGGCATAAACATATGCGCTCTGTTATCAATATTTATGCCCTATGAAGCGAGAGGTACATACAACATGCGCCAGTCAAGTGCAGCACAACTACAGACCAAGAGAGAGACAGGGAGTGTTCGTACGATCACATAAGCGACCAGACATGATGCTCCAGACACTCCCTATTTTGCTTTTTAGTTAGGTCTGACATGCCCCTCAAAAGGATCCAAAGTTTGCTGTCTTTCGGAGCTGTCACCAGGACTTTTCCTGCAGTCATCAGGCCTGGTTCCTTAAAATTCTTTGACGACGGGCTACTTCGATCGAAGTAACAGCTGAAATCTCACAGAGGACGGGCTACTTCGATCATAGTAACGGACGGTCTAGGGTATATAACTCCCTCTACTTTTGTTACGCTAATAATTTAGTAGTTGGCAGTTGCTTCCCTTGTGGAGGGAACTTCCGTTGAACGCTTCACCTACGTTTTGCCGGTTTCTTTGTCTAAAATCGACGGATAAGTTCACTTGCACCCGGTTCTCAGTGATTTCACTGTGGCCCTAGGCCAGCAGGAGAGCTGAGCTGTGGCAAGTGCAGTCACAATAGAGTTAAATCTAGTAACCAAGATGCAGGTCAAAGTTAACAAAAACATCTGAGGGAGCTGGATGGGACCAATTTCAGTTTCAGTTTCAATTTCAATTTCTCAAGATGACGCTTCCGTGCTCGGAATTAATTCCATACGCACTAACATCACAGGTGCCATGTGACGGAGAAGATCCAGAATGATCACGGCACAAGCCTAAAGCCTGCACATAAAAACCCATGAGCTGGCCAGGTCCTAGGTCGTACCTTAATAATGCCATAACTCTGAGGTCGTAGCGGAGTGAGGTGGCAGAGATCTCAACTTTTCCCGGGGCCAGCACCACGAGAGTGGCGCCCATCCCCTCTGCCTCACTTCAAATTTATTTTCACTACTTTTTTTTTTTTAACCAAGATTCAGAAAGGCTAATTGGTCTTCAAGGGATGGGACCTGGAAATCAACCTATCTCTCCAATGTTTTTTACCAAGGCAGCCAGGCAATGCCCTGCTCTTCACGATTTTCAACTGTCGTGGGATCTTTAACGTGTGCAGCAAGAAGGCATACGGGTCCGACTCGTTATTCGTTCCCTTCATAAGGACTGCAGCACAATACCTCACCACTGATTGGACATTCACCTCCAAGCTTCCGATGCGACAAGGTAGCCATTTTGCAAATAATGACACATTGGATCTAGTCACTTTACCTTGTTCACAAGCTGAATGGCAAGATGGGGAGATAACAAAACCCAGGACATGACCACACAACGATAAAAGTTAATATTTTTTTGAAAGTCTCCCACTTCTCCACAGGATGGATGCTCCTGTCTGGATTCTTCAGCATGTTTTATACCTGACAGAAGACGTTCTGTGGCTTTCCTACTGATTTCCAGTTCTTCCTTCTAAACAACTTTATACTAAACAACATGGAGATAATTTCTACGTGACTCTCAAGAGTTACGTCCTTTGGTTGATATTAACTTTATACTGATGATTTTGAAAAAATGCTCAAGGATCTTTTCAGCAGTTGCTTCATGTGTCATGATAAATATTGTTCTTTACTCGAATGCAGGTAAAGATGATGTCCTCTCCAAAATGACCTTGTTGCTTCATTTTCATGTATATTTCTGTATATGAAGTAAAAAAAGTTAAAGTGTTTATGAATGTCAATAAAAAAAACAACTTTAAAACAAACGAGAACAATACAATTTCAAATAAATTTGCAATCAATGCACTCTGTGAAATAGGTTAATTAAAACACACACATAAAGAGAGAGTGAGAGAGAAAGAGAGAGAGAGGGAGTGAGACACACACACACACACACACACATACACGCACGCACGTACACACACACACACACACACACGACACACACACACACACACACACACACACACACAGAGGATGCCAACACGGTTTCTAAAATTCGAAGTGTGTGTGTGTGTGTGTGTGTAGATAGATAGATAGATAGATAGATAGATAGATAGATTAGATATGTATACATATACTATAATTATGTTATTATATGTAATATATATAATATATATATATATGTATGTATATATATACATATGTATATGTGCCTATATATATATACATATATATGTATATACATATTCATATAATATAATATATTGCATATGTATATATATATATATACATACATACATATATATATATATATATATATATATATATAGGCCTATATATATATATATATATATATATATATATATATATATATATATATATATACAGTCCACTAACACATACCCGTTTCAGCTGATCGAACTCAAGATGAGAAATTGAGAAATCGTCTTCATTACAACATCATAATATTTATCATAACATGGTACTCGACCAACATAGACAGGCTGAAGTTACATACTGCGTTTAAATAGTTTACCCTCCGGTAACAAGTTTATGAGGCGTTTATCACGTGTCAACGCGT
>CM060307.1:48473680-48486180 GCA_030674185.1 Monoplex corrugatus
CGCATGGCGTTGGCGATCATGGCCCTCCATACGAATCTATCCCTTGTCCCTGCAAATACATCTTTCACCCTCTCTGTCTTCAGTCACCCTGCAAGTCCGTCCAATACTTTCTCCCTGGGTTTACCTGGTGCTCTTTCCCTCCAGCTTTCCTGTTGTGACTAGGTATCCCAATTTGTCTTGCCACATAAAATGTCCTATAAATGTCGCTTGCCTTTTCCTTATCTTCTTCAGTATAAGCCTGATCAGGAAGTATCTCTCTGTGGAAACAACTGCAAAACTCGTTCTCTCCTTCATAAAGTCTCGCATTGACTATTGCAATTCATTCCTGTCCGGTCTTCCTGCCTCCACCACTCACATCCTACAGCGCATTCAAAACAATGCTGCACGCCTTGTACTCAAAAAGAAAAAAGCTGACCACATATCTCCTCTCCTGGCACAACTTCACTGGCTCCCTGTATCAAAGCGCATACAGTACAAACTAGACACCATGTGCTACAAAAGCCTCAATAACGCAGCCCCCGATTACCTGTCAAGCCTACTTGAGATCTATGTTCCCTCACGTACCCTCCGCTCTGCCTCCGATCCTCTGACTTTTCGCTTTCCACGCACAAAGCTCAATACCTATGGTCCACGAGCCTTCTCTGTTTCTGGTCCGCTCTCCTGGAACAAACTTCCTCTCTCAGTCCGTCAGCAACCTACTTTTGTCTCCTTCAAGTCCGCTCTCAAAACTCACCTTTTCTCCTCTGCATAAAATCCTGACCTCGCTCAATCCCCTCTGCAGCCTGTCTCCACTCGGAGGGGAATCACATTGCAATATATAATTGTATATAATATGCTCTCTATAATTTTCCATTGTTTTTATTCTTTCTCCCCCATTTATAGCCGTGTGTGTGTGTGTGTGTGTGTGTGTGTGTGTGTGTGTGTGTGTGTGTGGTGCGTGCGTGGTTGCGTGTGTGTGCGTGCGTGCGTGCGTGTGTGTGCGTGCGTGCGTGCGTGTATGTGTGTTTCAGCGCTTAGATTTGATTTTATCAAGATTTTGCGCTATATAAATATTGTAATTATTAATTATTATTATTATTAGTGTTCTTTTCGTGTTAACATTTTTCAAGACAGTCTTGTTTGTTGTCTTTGCTGTCCATGGAACTTTTAACACTTTTTTTCTTAGAAACCACTTTTCAGTTGCCTCAATTTTGTTCTGACTTTGCGTGTTGACTGTCCACGCTTCGCATCCGTACAACAGTATTTGTTCTTTGTAACACTCAAGAACTCTCTTCCTGATGTTAATTGATAGGCATTCGTTAGAAAGAACGCTTTTCATTTCCTTGAATGCTGTATTAGCTTGGCCAATTCTGCTGGCTATTTCTAATGTGCATCTGCCCTCTGGTGAGAGGGCTGTTCCCAGATATTTAAAGTTATCAACTTGTCTCAATCTTGTGCTATTTGCTGTTATTTTACATGAGGGGATTTCTTGTTTCTTTCTTTTTTTTTTTTATATTGATTTTCATTACTTCAGTCTTCTTGCTATTTAGCCTTTTATTTCTGCTTTCTATTTCTATTATATTCACAAGATTTTGTAGGTCTTTTTCATTTTCTGCAATTAGAACGATGTTGTCTGTTTAACAAAGATTAATAATCATTTTTCCTCCAACCTTTGTCCTAGAGCATTCTTCTAGGTTTCTATTGATGGTTTCACTGTAAAGTGAAAACAAATCTGGTGACAGAACTCATCCCTGTCTAACCCTTCTTTTGATATTTTGGAAAGAGCTTATATCATTTACTACTCTCATCACCTGAATAGTATGGTACATATGACGTGCATACATATTGAAAATTGTGGACCCAAAAGACAATTTCGTCCATTGCAAAGGGACTATGTCAGCGTGGATTATAGATTTCCATTACCACTAATGTCAGTGCTACTAATCTGAAGTCATCAAGAACATTTTGTTGTTAAATGTATATATTCAACGGATATATATCATTATTAACTAGATAGAAATGATTATTAAATATACCAATACATTTAGAATAACAATTGTAATTATCTGAATTACTGAATAAGACAACAGAGTCTAAGAACTAATCTGTACACTAATATTTACCAGGAAGGAAGAACGCAGCTACAATTACCAGCTTGCCCAATCTTGGAAGTATTTACTTTTACGGGTTCTTTTATCGGTGAGCCAGTCATATTCGATCAGATCCCCCCTCGAACCCAAATCCTTCCTAACGTCAGTATGACGTAACCAAGTTACGTCAGGCATGTCTCGTCATGGCCTGTTTGGGATACTGTGGAATAACCGTATCAGTGGGATAGAGGCAGGGGAATCCCCGGGTAAAAAGAAACTCAAAAAATCATTTCTATGGTGGTCTGATGCCGCCAGTTTGGTGTTAGCACGAAAATTGTCTGCCTCTACGCGAGACTTTTATCATGTAGATGCAGTTGTTTTCTTTTTTGATTGTGTCGGTACAACATTAGTTATTTAATTGAAATGTTTTTTGTGAGGAGGCAGAAAATCTTTATGACAGAATCAACAATAACTGACTTGCCCAAAATTAAGCGAACATTCACAAGGAGTAACTACTGACCCAGCTTTTTTTTAATCGAAAACAAGGTGTGGTTTTTTTTAAAGTAGCATGCACTATTTTGTTATATAACATCAACGTCTATTTGAACTTTGATATGAAACAGACAATTGCTCTAAGATGTTGATAGTGATTAAGACAATGAATTGATTGTACATATAAGGATCGATGAGTTCAGACCAATAAAATGTTTGTTTATTTGCTACATACCTTATTCTTTTTCTTTGTTTCTTCAATTGTTTGTTTGCTTGCTTGCTTGCTTTTTTGTTTGCTTGTTTTTCTTGTTTTCTTTTGTTTTTTGTTTTTGTTTTGTTTTGTTTTGTTCGCTAGCTGTATGTATGTTTGTTTTTCATACATGCATTAAGTTGTAAGCGATATCAGATACGACAGATGAGCAGGCACTGACATCGAGAACCGTCGCAGTAATGCCAGAAATACCTACAGAATGCTGGGCAAAGTGTGAAACCCCGGCCCGCCCCCACTCCTCCCATTAACGCACCAACACCAAGCTCAGACAATGGCAGAGTTGTGTCCATCCCGTCCTACTTTACGGTTCAGGATGCTGGAGGATGACAGAAAACGGCCTTACCGAGTGAAGAACTTTCAAAGAATCCTGCGAATATTTTGCCCCAGCGTCATCTCCAGCCAACAGCTACATGCCCAATGCAATCAAGGAAGTATGGAATGTATTGTCATGAAGACACGATCGATTTGGTTCGAGCACATCGTCCGAAAAAAACATGATAACATGACCCTGACTGCCCTTGACAGGACACATCGTCCCAAGAGAACAGGGTAATATCACCCTCAATGCCCTTGACAGGACACATCGTCCCAAGAGAACAGGGTAACATGACCCTCACTGCCCTTGACAGGACACATCGTCCCAAGAGAACAGAGTAACATGACTCTCACTGCCATTGACAGGACACATCGTCCCAAGAGAACAGAGTTACATGACCCTCACTGCCATTGACAGGACACATCGTCCCAAGAGAACAGAGTTACATGACCCTCACTGCCATTGACAGGACACATCGTCCCAAGAGAACAGAGTTACATGACCCTCACTGCCATTGACAGGACACATCGTCCCAAGAGAACAGAGTTACATGACCCTCACTGCCATTGACAGGACACATCGTCCCAAGAGAACAGAGTAACATGACCCTGATTGCCCTTGCCAGGACACATCGTCCCAAGAGAACAAGGTAACATGACCCTGACTGCCCTTGCAGGACACATCGTCCCAAGAGAACAGGGTAACATGACCCTGACTGCCCTTGACAGGACACATCGTCCCAAGAGAACAGGGTAACATGACCCTCACTGCCCTTGACAGGACACATCGTCCCAAGAGAACAGGGTAACATGACCCTCACTGCCCTTGACAGGACACATCGTCCCAAGAGAACAGGGTAACATCACCCTGACTGCCCTTGACAGGACACATCGTCCCAAGAGGACAGGGTAACATGACCCTCACTGCCCTTGACATGACACATCGTCCCAAGCGACAGGGTAACATGACCCTGACTGCCCTTGCCAGGACACATCGTCCCAAGAGAACAGGGTAACATCACCCTTACTGCCCTTGACAGAGGAACCACATGAGAGACGAATACCCAAGAACACTTGACGACTCACAGTAGAAGGAGACCTTCAGGCTTTGACAGACGCTTGGGGTGCTGTACTGAGGCTAGGCTACAACACACAATTGTGGAGAACCTTTGCTACCGCCCTTCACGTCAAAGGCATGAACAGATATAAAGTTCTGTACACTTCTTGTGTTCGTTTCCTAGTTTGTTTTGTGTTTTTCTTTTGTTTGTTTGTTTGGTTTGATTTGATTGTTTGTTTCGTTTTGTTTTGTTTGTTTGTTTGTTTTGTTTGTTTGTTTGTTTACCATCATTATAAAATTTCTTGTGAATTATCTACTTTCATTATTGCATGAAACTGATGAAGAAAAGAACAAAACAATAAAACGAAAACAAGAATACTTTGGCAAATACTCTGTGTCCTTTCCAGTATATACTTAAATAAATTTGGCTGCTTCTGAAAAAATAAATGTGGTTATCTACTTTCATTATTGCATGAAACTGATGAAGAAAAGAACAAACAATAAAACGAAAACAAGAATACTTTGGCAAATACTCTGTGTCCTTTCCAGTATATACTTAAATAAATTTGGCTGCTTCTGAAAAAATAAATGTGGTTAACACTGTGGGAAATAAAGGCTTCCAAAACAATACTCTTTTTCGTACTTTTTGTGAGCGGGTCATAGGTTCAGCATGCTTATTGGTGTGTTTGTAAGATTTTCCTTCGCAACATACATTTAAAATAGTAACAGCAACATTCGTCATTCCAATATCAGACTAAACTGAATTTGAAAAGTGCTAGTGTTCCTCTTAAAGACCAATTTTATCTTGTACTAAAGATTTTCAGAACCAATAACATCAAACTCAAGTGGTCTTAAATCTTTCAGACATGTGAGTAATTCGTTTCTGTTGATTAAATGGATATGTTTTCGTGATAAAATAGCAACGAATATCAGTTGATTGAATAGCTGGTATTTTAGAATAAGTATAACGATGAACTGTTTCTATGCTGCTGAATTAGACAACAAAGAAATAAACCTACACTAACGCTTACCAAGGAGAACGATCGCAGCTACAGTTACCAGTTTGCCCATTTCTGGAGTTCGTTTGTTCAGGTATTGAATCTCAGTCTTGGAAGTATTGGTTTTATATTAAGCTAAACATGTTCGATCAGTTCCTCCTAAAATCCCAGTCTTCATAAACGTCAGTACCAAAGTTAACTCCAGCACATCTTGTAATGGCCAGTTTAGGATGCTGGGGAATGGCCGCATCAGTTTTGGGTGTGAAAAAACAGAAAGAGAAGGTAGAAAAGGAAGGAGGTTGTATGTAAAACCCAAAAGCATCACTGTGATTCATATTGAGAAAACCGGAGGATTTGGGAATTCGAATCCCGCTTTATGTCATTTACTCTGAGTCTGAATGCCCCTTCTGATGTGAGGCGCAAAATGAGGATATCCAATCTTATATTATGACATGCGTAAAACTTAACTATTAACTGAATGCGGCCCGGTTACCTTAGAGCGTATGGAGTTAGGGGCCGAAACACTTGCTTGACGGGGGTTTCCCCTCCGAGGACCCTCTGCTGACTGGTTCTGTCCGAGGATTTTGCTACTGCTGGACACCTAACCAACAGTTACGACAATGGCTTTCGGGAATAACTAGTCAGAATACGGTAGAATGAATGGACTTGCCTGAAGGTATCGCTGCACAATCTGTGAATACTCTTTCACTTCCTCCAGGATCTGATGGTCAGGGTGATGTAACAGAATGTTCAGTGCATACCTGTCGACATATGAAACCGTTGGAAGTAGTGTCTCGCAGATCAATGGCTGTTGGTTCGTCGTGTGATTTGGAGGAAGTACATTCTGAGTGTTGGCTGACTTTTAACTGATGTTGGTCGATGTGAAAGTGAGGGAATTTTCTGTATACAGCTAATGTTGACTGGATTTCTTTTCTCCAATGACGGGATCTTGAAAAAATACCAATAATGCCAAACAATACAGAGAATAAGATAACAAAACTAATGACGTACTTCGTGGAAGGATGTGGGGTGCGAACAGCAACTATAGGATGGTGTTTTTTGACGTTCTCTTAACACGGAATATTGATGTCTACAAATAAGGTTTTACATCACAGCCACACATGTTTTGTTGGTGTTGTTTTTAACAGATCTATAGACTATAAAATATTTTGTGTCGTTCTTTACGAGAATGTGTCTACGTCTGAACTTTTTGTCAATTTCGCGTTTTTGTTTTTTTAATTTAATTTTCGGTGACATTATGCCTTATAAGAAAGAACGTTGAAGGACCACCCATGATGAAAGATGAATTTAGAGCAACATTGAAAAAGATGAAATCAAGAAAAGCCCCAGGACCAGACAATATCACTACAGAAATGATTGAGGCCCAAGAAGAATTTGGTATTTAAAAAAAAAAAAGTCCTCCTTGGTGAAATTATTTATGATACTTGAAAAATCCCCAAACATATGTCAAAATCAATTGTCATTGCATTTCCAAGGAAAACAGGCGCTATAGAATGCAAAGTCCATCGTACAATCAGCTTGATGAGTCATGTTACAAAACTCCTATTAAGAATTATCATGATGAGGACAAGGAACATAATCAAAAGAGAAATAGCAGAAAAACACTTTGGATTTGTCGAATGGAAAGAAACTATTCATGCCATACACATCCTAAAAACTATCATAGAGAGGTCAGTCGAGTTGAATAAGGATTTATATCTATGCTTTGTTGATTATACCAAGGCTCTTGATCGGGTAAGACATGTAGAATTGATCAATCAACTGGAGAGAATCAGTATTGATGGAAAAGTTCTACGAATAATCAGAAATATGTATTGGAAACAAACAGCAGCAATGAGAATAGAAAACGATATACGCTTTTTCCAAAATATCAAAAGAGGGGCCAGGCAGGGTTGTGTTCAGTCACCAGATCTGTTTTCACTTTACAGCGAAAACATCATGAGAAACTTAGAAGATTGCCGTGGGATAAAGGTTGGAGGAAGAATGATAAACAACATTCGTTACGCAGATGACACCATGCTAGTTGCATAAAATGAAAAAGACCTACAAACCCTTGTGAATATAATAGAAATAGAAAGCAAACCAGAAGGGTTGGAGCTAAATAGCAAGAAGACGGAAGTCAAGGTATTCAGCGAAAAACAAGAAATCCCCTCAAGCAAAATAACAGTAAATGGCATAACTTTGAGACAGGTTGATAAGTCTAAATATTTGGGAACAGTCATCTCCCCACACAGCAGATGAAAGTCAGAAATAGCCAGCAGAATTAACCAAGCCAAGACAGCATTCAAGAAGCTGAAAAGCGTTCTTACCAACAAATGCCTATCAGTTAACATCAGGAAGAGTGTTCGTGAGTGTTGTATAGGACTGATGCTGTCGTACGGCTGTGAGACGTGGACAGTCAACACGCAAAGTCACAACAAAATTGAGGCAACTGAAATGTACTTTTTTAAAGAAGAATGTTGAGAGTTCCATGGACAGCAAATAAAACAATTGAGACAGTTTTGAAGGAGACAGACACAAGAAGATCATTAACAAAGAAGATTAGGAAAAGACAAGCAACATTTATAGACCATTTTATGAGGAAAGGAGAAATAGAGCTCCTGGTCACAACAGGAAAGCTGGAGGGAAAGAGAACACCAGGTACACCCAGGGAGAAAATACAAGACGGACTTGCAGGGTGGCTGAGGACATAGAGGGTGGTAGATTCGTATGGAGGGCCATGATCGCCAACCCCATGTTGTAGGGCACATAATGATAACGATGATGTTTATGCCTTATGCAGAAGAGTCCATGGCAGTTAGAGGTAGGCTCCCCCTCTCTTTCTCAATATCTTTTTTAAAGAACGAACGCTTTAGACATTAATACATATTTTTGTATATTGCTCTGTATTGTTTTATTTGTTTGGTTTGGTCCCAACTAATTACAAACTATACAAAATACCAACACAAAATGTCATTCCATTTCATTATTTTGAAATGTTTACAGTACAAAACTCCACAACTATGACAAATACTGTAACTGAAACAGACAATTGAAAATACGATCGTAAGTATTGGAAACTCCCGATCTATATTTAGCTGGACGCAAGCTTCCGAAGCTGCGAGCAGTTGAACTTTTTAACATCACATGGCCCGCGCAAGGCGGCATATTGATTTAGTCATCACACATTGTGCATTGAAACACAGTCAGTTCATTCTGCAGCAAGGGTGTGCGTAACAAACTAGTCACAGCAGTAATAACTGTCATATTTGTTAAAACAGTTTTACCACAGAAAAAGGTCTTCCTAACAGCTAGAAAATTACCAGCAAACGGCTTTGAACATTAATAAAACAGATAATGATGTATTCTCCCCCGATCTGGCAGATGAGTAGGCATATTGGTACAGAGCCCTTAATTGCTTGTTATAGGTCTTCATGTTGAATACATGTCTTTTACCTGTGGGCAGAATATGAAAACACCCACAAACCCTTGTGAATATAATAGAAATAGAAAGCAAAAATGAAGGGTTTGAGCTAAGTAGCAAGAAGAATGAAGTCATGGTAATCAGTAAAAAACAAGAAATCCCCTCAAGCAAAACAACAGTAAATGGCAAAACTTTGAGATAGGTTGATAAGTCTAAATATTTGGGAACAGTTATCTCACCAGAAGACAGATGCACTTCAGAAATAGCCAGCAGAATTGGCCAAGCCAAAACAGCATTCAGGAAGCTGAAAAGCGTTCTTACCAACAAATGCCTATCAACTAACATCAGGAAGAGAGTTCTTGAATGTGCTATAGAACCGATAATGTTGTACGGTTGTGAGGCGTGGACAATACGCAAAGTCACAACAAAATTAAGGCAACTGAAAAATGTAGTTTCTAAGAAGAATGTTGCGAACTCCATGGACAGCAAATAAAACAAACGAGACAGTCGTGAACGAGGCAGAGACAAGATTATTAATAAAGAAGATTAGGCAAAGACAGGCCATTTTATGAGGAAAGGGGAATTAGAGCACCTGGTCACAACAGGAAAGCTGGAGGAAAGAGAACACCAGGTAGACCCAGGGAGAAAATACAAGACGGACTTGCAGGATGGCTGAGGACAGAGAAGGTGGGAGATGAATTTGCATTGACAAGGGACAGATTTGTATGGAGGATCATGATCACCAACGCCATGCAGCAGGGCACATAATGATAATAATGATGATTATGCCTTATGAAGAAGAGTCCATGGCAGTTAGAGTTAGGCTCCCCCTCTCTTTCTTGTGATCTTTTCTAAAGAACGAATGCTTTAGACATTAAAATTATTTTTTTAAATTTTGCTCTGTATTGTTTTATTTGGTTTGGTTTAGTCCCAGCTAATTATAAACTATACAAAATACCAAAACAAAACGTCATTCCATTTCATTATTTTGTGAAATGTTTACAGTACAAAAGTGCGACTGATACTGTAACTGAAACAGACAATAAAAACTAATTATTGGAAACTCCTGATCTATATTAAGCTGGTCGCAAGCTTCCGAAGCTGCGAACGGTTGAACGTTTTAACATCACATGGTGTGCGCCAGGCGGCATATTGATTTTGTCATCACACATTGTGCCATGGACCACAGACAGTTCATACAGCGGGCAAGAGTGTGCGTGCAGTGCACAGGATTAATGAACAAACCGGTCACAGCAGTAATAACTGTCATATTTGTTAAAACATAGTTTTGCCACAGAAAAATGTCAGAGAGGGTGGGAGATGTACTTGCACCGACAAGGGACAGATTCGTATGGAGGGATATGATCGCCAAATTCCATGCGGCAGGGCACCTGATGATGATGTTATTGGAAACACGATTGATTCTACAGGCACATGTTCTATATAGGTGCTGCATTGGAAACAGTCCTATGGCGTTAAGAACAGAATCATTCAGGCTTATAACCCCTTATTTTGAACAATAACAATTTCAAGAGAAGAATCACAGTACAGTGATCACTCTCCACTGTAGATATTGTAAAGTGACCCTGAGCTGACCATGAGGCCCGTTTGGAAGTTGAGAATCAACAGTGACACTGTTGTTCAGTCAAGCTTAGGAGTTTCTGCACAGAGAGAGAGAGAGAGACAGAGAGACAGAGACAGAGAGAAAGAGAGAGAGAGAGAAACAGAGACAGACAGACAGACAGACA
This sequence comes from Monoplex corrugatus, assembly GCA_030674185.1. Taxonomy (NCBI): domain Eukaryota; kingdom Metazoa; phylum Mollusca; class Gastropoda; order Littorinimorpha; family Ranellidae; genus Monoplex; species Monoplex corrugatus. The sequence continues at coordinate 48,484,055 of CM060307.1, forward strand.
GATGGACAGGCAGAGACAGAGAGAAATGGAGACAGAAACAGAGAGGCACAGAGACACACACACACACAGATACAGAGAGAGAGACAGAGAGAAACAGGGAGAAAGAGAAAGAAACAAGAGAGAGAGAGAGAGAGAGAGAGAGAGAGAGAGAGAGAAAACAGAGACAGAGAGAAAGTGAAGGAGAGACAGAGACAGACAGACAGATGGACAGACAGACAGAGACAGAGAGAGACAGAGAAAGACAGAGACAGAGAGACAGACAGACAGACAGAGAGAAACACAGAGAGAGAGAAATAGAAAGAAACAGAGACAGAGAGAAAGAAAGAGAAGGAGAGACAGAGAGAGAAAGAGAGAGACAGACAGACAGAGGAAGAGAAAGAGGGAGGGAGAGAGAGGGAGAGAGAGAGAGAGAGAGAGACAGACAGACATATAGGAAAGATACAGAGTGAAGGAGAGACAGACAGAGAGAGAGAAATAAGAGACAGACATAAACAGAGACTGACAGACAGAGACAGACATCGATAGACAAACAGACAGACAGACGGGAACAGAGACAGACAGACAGACAGACAAAGCCAGTTAGGTCACGATGACAGGCCAAAGCGATAGTAATGTTACAGCGACTGCCCACTGTGCTGCCATACAAAGCTGGCATCACTGAACTGCCTACACAAACACAACGTCTGTTGATAACAGTATCTGTAACAATAGCCATCAATCATCCTTTTATACCGCTGTCCTCCAGACTCATTTGGACTGAATGGGGTATTAAAAACAGAGTGCAATGCATACAGATGCACACAGGTACACGCGAATCGATGTCGGCGCATTCACACACGTAACAAATACTAGCAACGTCTAGTCATGCATGCACGTATAATAATGATAACATTAATGATGATGATGATAATAATAATAATAATAATAATATGATGATGATGATGATGATGATGATGATGGTGGTGGTGATGGTGATGATGAGGAGGAGGAGGAGGAAGAGGAGGATATCACTAATGATAATAATAATGGTGATGACCCTTCGCCCAAATTGTCATCCTCTGTCTGTCTTTCTCTCTCTATCTCCCTATCTCTCTCTCTCGTACACACACACACACACACACACACACACACACACACACACACACACACACACACACACACACACACACACACACATACATATATATATATATATATATATATATATATATATATATATATGGGGGGTGCAAAAATAGGTATACAGTAAGTATCACATCATTATCATGGTGCTTAATTCCGCTCTCGATTAGAGGAGTGTGTGAATACCGACTGCAAGCAGTTTGAGTATCTGAGGGATTAAGGCTGTGCTTGTTATTACATGTATATGCAATATTCATTTGTTTGTATAATAAATGCAATGAGTATTGTATGTGTTTTCTTTTTTCATAACTGTATACCTACTTTTGCACCCCCTGTATATACATGTATACAAGGGATGTTGAACCAGAGTACACTCAACCTGTTACCCTAGACCCAAGTTGTCAACCTCTGTCTCACCTACACACACACACACACACACACACACACACACACACACACACACACATATATATATATATATACACACACACACGCACGCACGCGCGCGCAAGCACGCATGACCCCAATGACCTGTGTGTACACCACAATGGTCCAGTTGGTCAGGGTGCCACTGTACGTCTGGAATGTCGTCAGCCAATCACAGGTCAGTACGTGTCATTGGTGTTGCACTAATGCCACAATTGCATATGACAGGAAAAGGTAAAAAAAATGTTTTGGAATATTGCGAACAAGCCCAATGCAATGGCATGGTCAAAAGAATAAAACTTATATCTGCTTTACTAGCTATGCTTTGTGCATGCGTGCACCTGCTTCCTCTCTGTTTTGTTTTTCTCCTCTCTCAACTATTTCCTCTGTTTTTAGAAAACTTCCAATACTTTGAATATCATTTGTCTTTACATCAATCGTCTTTACTTCTTGTTTTGATCCAGTGTCTGCATCACAAAGACAGCTTATGAACTAAGGTATCAACATGAAGAATTTATGGATACAATCACTCATTCTGACAAAAAGAATCGATCATGCGTTGAGTTTGATCTCTTCAC
>CM060307.1:48491180-48633680 GCA_030674185.1 Monoplex corrugatus
GGAATACATAATTTAGTTTTAAACACAAACGTTTTACAAAGAAATAAAAAAAATCAGTTTTTAGTTTTATTCACACTTGTTTTGACCAAGTGATAAATGTCTTATCACCTATATTCTGTCTACAGAATTTTGCGATGTGGTCCATGCACCTTCTCCCTGCCTCTATCTCTCTCTCATTTACACGAAGATGAGTACTCATGTGAACTTTTGTTTTCATCATCATGTGCCCTGCCACATGGCGTTGGCAATCATGGCTCTCCATATGAATCTATCCCTCGCCGCTGCAAGTACATCTTCCAACCTCTGTGTCCTCAGCCACCCTGCAAGTCTGTCCAATATTTTCTCCCTTAGTATACCTGGTGTTCTCTTTTCCTCCAACTTTCATGTTGTGATCAGGTGATCTAATTCCCCTTTCCTCTTAAAATGTCCTATAAATGTTGCTTGTCTTTTCCTAATCTTCTACATAAATGATCTTCTTGTGTCTGCCTCCATCAAGACGGTCTCGTTTGTTTACATTAGTTTTTTCTGCTTTGTTGTTGTTGTTGTTAATATTGTTGTTGTTCTTGTTGTTGTTGTTATTGTTGTTGGGTTTTGTTGTTGTTGTTTTTGTTTGGTTGTTTTTTGTTTGTTTGTTTGTTTGATTTTGTTTGTTTGTTTGGTTTGTTGTTGTTTTTGTTTTTGTTTGTTTGCTTGTTTGTATTTCTTTTTTTTTTTTTTTTTTTTTTTTTTTTACTAATCTCTGTAGCTGTGGCTGTGGCTGTATGCTACATTCTGTTGTCTTAATGAATACAGAGAAGAAAATGCATACACGTAAAATGAAAAATGCACAAATATATCTACCACTGGAAAATCATTGTTTCATCTTTTGATTGATGAATTTCAATCTCTTCCAGCTATTGTGAACACATATTGTGTGTGTGTGTGTGTGTGTGTGTGTGTGTGTGTGTGTGTGTGTGTGTGTGTGTGTGTGTGTGTGTGTGTGTGTGTGCGCGCGCGCGCGCGTGTGTGTGTGAGTGGATTTGCCCAACCTGGTTCTGAACAAGTCAGCAGTACAGAACACATACCACTTACTGTACTGAAACCCAGAGAAAGTTGTAGATGGGTTCAGTGGTACCAACATTGCTCAGTGCACTCACTCAGCTTGCAAGGACAACAACCCTGGGCGATGGTGGCGTGTTGATCTGATGGGGCACTTTGAGATTCATGCTGTGGTCGTCACCTACGGAAGAGACTGCTGTGGTCAGTGGTTCTTACATTGTACAGCATATTCACAAGAATAAGAACAAAACTGAACAAACAAACATACAAAGCAAAGAAACGAATGATTGACGAGCATGCAAGCTACTAAATCTAAAATGCAGACACAAGTAGATCACTCATAAGGAGATTAGGAAAAGACAGGCAACATTTATAGGCCATTTTATGAGGAAGGGGGGTTTGGAGCACCTGGTCACAACGGGAAAGCTGGAGAGAAAGAGAGCACCGGGTAGACCCAGGGAGAAAATGCTGGACGGGCTTGCAGAGTGGCTGGGGATGAGGGGGTTGGGAGAGATGCTAGGGGCAACGAGAGATAGAGACAGATGGAAGTCCATGATTGCCAGTGCCATGCGGCAGTGCACCTGATGATGATGATGATGATGTGAAAAACAGTGACATTTCCTTCGTTCTCCTAGTCCTATTAGAAGTGTGGTTGTTGAAGGGGCTCATGGGATACTGCAGCAGACAGGATCCTCCATCTCTGTGTCCCTGGGGGGCAGCAACAAACAGTTCAGGCATACTGAGATTGGTCCAGTCTTTGATGTATTCTATCTAAACCTGCGTCTGTTAGTGTCAGTGACAGTCTTCCATATGGTGCCTGGAAAATGGTCTTTATTATTAAGTGCTCTATGGTTGGCACTTTATCCACCAGTCACATATTTATCTAGAAATGATTAATAAAGGGTAAAACTGTTGGTGTGTTCTCTCTCTTAATCTGCCAATGATTCTTTTCATCATAGGGGATGTGACATCAGAAATATAAGAATGAATAGCTGCCACCGCCATTGGTTACAGTAGTTGTTGTCTTAATCTAAAATCAGCATGTGCAGAACATACTCGATTGAACATATGTTTTTGATGCACTGTCAACTATGCAATATATTATACTGGTTCTTTGCCGACTTTTGTACAGGTCCAACTAATTTCAGTGTCTACGTGATGTCTAACGCGTCGGAGAGTAAGCATGACCCCAGTGACCTGTGTGTACACCACAGTGAGCATATTGGTCAGGGTGCCACTGTATGTCTGGAATGTAGTCAGCCAATCACTGGCCAGTACGTGTCATTGGTGTTGCTCACAGACTCTGAGCCACTCAACGTCTGTGAGATGAAAGTGCTTGGGAAGGCAGAGCCAGGTAGAAGAATAACTGCCCTATCATTTGTTTGCACTTACATTATTATGATTATCGTAAATGATCTAATTTTGTCAGTTACTGCTCCATGCTTCAACTTATCCACGCCATGTTTTGTGCTCACTCTTCAAACTGTTCTGTTCACAAGAAAACCTGATTTAACACAAACAAAATAATATATGATATATGTAAGGTTTATTTCGCTATAGGATTGCTTTCTGTCGCACAATTGTTTCATGATTTCCTCTTTCAAATGTTCTCCCAGCAAACATACAATTAGTGGATACAGTGATGCTTCTGTTACTTCATTTTTTGTTTGTTTTTGGTTGTTTTTGTTGTTGCTGTTGTGGTTGTTGCTGTTTTTGTTCTTTTTTGTTTTTGTACGTGTGTGTAAGTATGTGTGTGTGTGTGTGCGTGTGTGTGTGTGTGTGTGTGTGTGTGTGTGTGTGTGTGTGTGTGTGTGTGTGTGGTGTGTGTGTGTGTGTGTGTGTGTGTGTGTGTGTGTGTGTGTGTGTGTTTTGTTTGTTTGGTTTTTTGTTGTTGAACGATTTCAAAATATTTTCTTCTCGTCTGTTTTCATATTGTTAGATTCAGAGCAAATACCATTACATTACATCTGTAACTGCAAATTAAAACAGTTAACTTTGTAAAAAAAAACAACTTGATGCTATGAACTGGTCATTTTGCAATATTTTCCAACTTTGATTTGATCTCCTTTTCCAAGCTTTTTATTTGAGACATATTCAGATCTACAGAATGGCTTCAGCCAATACATAATTGTAATAAATGGTAATTAGTGGCTGCCTGTGAAAAGAGTAAGGACATTCTCTCCTGTCTGGGGTGACATCCAAAAGATTTGGATTACATGGATGATAATTGTCCCGTAAACCACTAAGCCATTCATTCATGCAATTTGGCTGTTTGTGTGCGTAGTTATTTCCTATCCGTGTTCGTTTCAGCTGTTTAACAATAATCACTTTCCTGGTTGGCTAGAGGCACCTGTCAGTTCATTGTATGTGCATGTTTAGCTAATAACACGTACAGTTCCATCCACACACTCAAGCTCAAGACAACAACTCCATTACACAGCATCTGTGGCGTCAGTGCCTATAAACGTTATTCCAAACGAGGAGACGCCATCGTGAGAAACTGAAACTGTAGTGACACATAATTTCACAAAGTTGTATTTGTATGAGTGAATCTCAAGGTCACAACAAAAGAGAATAATTGATTATATGCTCGTGTGTATAGACAATAATTAAAAACATATTACACTAATGACATTATTATGATATATGTTTTGTTCATTTATTTCCCAGGTCACCTAGTATGTCAATAATGATTACATTTTTAGTATGTCACATCTCTCCAGCGGTCAAACTACCTGTGAGTATGCTTCATCAGAATCATATCAATTGAAGAAACATTTCGATGCGATTCGTACCATGAAAATTAAAGACACAAGGGACACTCTTTTAACTTAGTAGTTCAATTTGGAAGGTCAGACGTCATCATTGACTATTGTTTTACCATTCTCAGTCACAAGTTCAACAGATCTTTTAATGTAAAGACGAAAGTTTTAGACAGAATATTTTTTTTATTCAGTGTTATTCTGACTAATCAATTAACGTTTGATCACATACATTATGACAACATAATTGCGCTGTGTGTTCCATACATTTTCTTCCTGCCTCCATCTCTCTCTCTCTCTCTCATTTACACTCAGATGTGAGTACTCACGAGCAAGGTTTTCTTATGTTAGCTCTTTTCTGCGTTGTTTTCCTTTACTGATCTCTTTGGATATATGTTACATTCTGTTGTCTTAATGAATAAAGACAAGCAAATGCCTGTGCGTCAGATGAAAAAGACACCAATATTTCTACCATTGGCAAATCGTTGTTTCATTTATTGTATGAATAATTTCTTTCTCTCTGGCTGTTGTAAACATATATATGTGTGTCTAAACTGCTTATTCCTTTCGATCTCTCTGCCGCTTTTGACACCATTGATCGCACCATCCTTCTCCTTCCATCTGACCACACTTTTGAAATGAAGGTTGTGTTCTCTTTCTTTGTTATTCTTCAATCTTCAATACGTAAGGTCAGCCGTCATCCTTGACTGTTGTTGACCTGTGTGCGCAGAGGCGTAGGATAAAACACAAAAATAGGTCTATTTGGGACAACAAAAGGATGGAGGGGGATCTAAGGTGGCCTCAAAACCCCAACCGCTTACTCCTGAGTTCAGCTCCGGGGCAACGTGTTACGGCAGGAAAAAAAAAAGTGATGCTGCTTCTTATGTATCACAACTGTCCAATGTCATCAGTTGGCATTCATTATACATAATTTCTAAACTGATGATTCCATCTGAACACATGACGCAGGAACAATAAAGCCTACTTATATCTCAACTATTTATGGCACAGTCTGAGTCAAACTTGAGAACGTATTTCATGTTATTGGCCTTTGGGAATTATCTAAGAGACAGTCATCGCAAATGGACAAGTCCCTCAACACACACCCCCCTCACACACACAAATTTGCCAGTGATTATCTGGCAAACTGCGTGAAAACCTGTGCGATGGCAAGGTCTTGAAATGGGGAGGGGAACAGGACCTGTGCAACACTTGACACCACCAGAATGACTGTAACATTTAAAACTGACCGAAGATACCAAATTTTCGTATCACAGATGGGGACTGAACTCGACGCCAAAGATCTCGAGTTCACGGCTGTACCATGTATCTACAGCGCTCATCTGCTTAAAAAAAAAAAAAAAAAAAAAAAAAAAAAAATGCCGTGGGAAAACTGGACGAAAATATTCGTTCAAATCATTCGACAAGCACTATAATGTGTTGAATGAGCAGAAATACTATTGTTATAGTTGAAAACTTTCAACAAGATAAGATCTTCGTATCGTTTTGGAACACGATTCTTTTTCTGCAGTTCGCTCCTCGTTTCCTAGTTATTTAGTGGACTGCAACCTTAAAGTTGCTGGAGTGCAGCCTTCTACCCCTTTTCCGGTAGTGACGCCACTTCCTCCTTGTTCACGAACACATGGGTTCCGATCGGACTGTGTTTTGTGAAAGAATCTGAGACGTCTGTTAAAAGTAAACACAGAAGGTGGGTGAGAGACTGAAGGATGAGCTTTTTCTGATGCAACAATGTTGTATGTAGTCTTATATGGAAGCATATGAGCCCATCCTTTGATTCTATCAGGGTGTAAACTACTAACCACTACTACTTGGTAGTCTACTTATTACTACTAATAAGTCTAGATCTAGTACTAGTCTAAATGTACTTAGTATTATTGCGATTGTTAGTAGTAGTACACTACTACTACTATGTACTACAGTACTAGAGTAAGGTTTAACAGTTGATGTCATTGTTGATTGTATGATGGTTTTCAGTTTTCATTGTTTTGTAGTATCTAACTCTAATTGTAGGGTAAATGCGGTCCCTTTCAGTTTCTTTTTTAACTCAGTCAGTCAATGGCGTTGTAGTCAAAATGGTTTCGCTCTTCCCTCAAATCAAACGATTTTGACCAAAATTAAAAAATAAAGTTATCAAAAGTCAACCACAGGTAGCACACACCTGAGTTATGAAACAAAGATTAAAGCCTATCAATAATATATCAGACTCAGACTGTCAGAGTCTTGTTAAATGACAGAAAAATCCTTTTATTATAATACATGATCAAAGGGATAAAATTACGCAGATATCTGAGGGTTCCACAAAAATAATGATTTTGGTTTACTCCAGAAAAATCAATGTGCGCTGGTTGTTGGTTTCAGATGATGTTATACATGTATGCAAGAAGTAGTTGAAAGTACTAGAAACCCATATATCTGGTAAGACTCCATTAAGTTTAATATTTTTAAAGGAACCTTCAGAATGAGACCAGTATTTGACATTCAGCATGTGGATTAATTAGGGTCTATTTTTAACCATTTCAATATGAGTCAACCTACATTGTGACTATCAGTGGTGAGTGACATGGCCAGTGATAATGGTCCTATGGATTCGATAAGGCCTATAAAATCCACTCTTTTTTAGAAATAAGATTGTGATTTATGTGGCATCAGTGGCATTGATTTAAATGTGTGTGCCATTCTGGTTCATCGTAGGCAGTTGTGAGTTTGAAGATTTTGTCAGGGCTAGTGCTTGTCCAATGTTCTTGATATTTAGACTGAGATATTACTGGAACCACTGTAGACCTTTGCTGTACATTCTCACTACCTGCTCAATATCTCTGCTTAAGGTTTTGCTGTGAGGTTGCCAGATAATGTGTGCATATCTGACTTAGGGCGTTAGGCTATACCATAGTAGGATCTTATAGTTACACAGTTTGAAAAATCGTACAGTAGTTACACAGTTTGAAAAATCGTACAGAATCTTACAGTTACACAGTTTGAAAAAGAAGTTCCTGTCCAGGAAGTCTGATCTTCCTCAATGTGTGTGTGTGTGTGTGTGTGTGTGTGTGTGTGTGTGTGTGTGTGTGTGTGTGGTCCAGACAGGTTGTATGTCTGTACATATTCTTGCAGTGAAATAATATGGTTCAGACTCAGAGTAGACTATTGTATAATATAATCAAATTAAAAAAGAGAATGAATGCCAGGGACCGTATTATAAAGTAAAGCAAATTTATGAGTTAAATTTGGGAATATCAACATGTGGTAACCTGAGGGTGCAAGGTCTAGTGAATAGGGTGGGTGGTCATTGATTTCAAAACCACCTTCATGACTGGTAGCCCTGGCAGCAGATGTTGTGTGTACATGCTGGTTGTCTTGATGAAGAAACATTCCTTGTGTTACCTTTCTTTTGTGTTTTGTGATGATAGCTGAATGAAGTTGACATAGCAAGGAAACATATTCTCTGTTGATTGTTAGACACATTTCAAGGTAGCCTAGAAGCAGAATTCTGTCAGACTCCCAGAAAACAGTAGCCAAAACCATACCAGCAGAACTAGAAGAAGTGATGCTTGCCTTCCTTGGAAGGGGATAATCAAGATGCTTCCATTCTTTGATTTTTCTTTGCTCTCTGGGGTAATGTGGTGGATTTTTATTTCATCAAAAGTAACAAATCGGTCAGTGAGAACTGGTGGATTAGCTTCAGAATGTTGTAGATTGTCTCTGGACAGGGTGAATTTTGCACATTTCTGCTCTTCTGTCATAAGTTTTGGTACTCACCTTTGCCATTTGCATGACTATAGACTAGTAATAGTATAATATATTCAGAACTCTGTCATGTTTACCTGGTCATTGGCTGTTTTCAGCCTTCCACTGCCTTGCTCATCATGAAGGCCTCTCACTCTCCAAAGACTTTGATTATACCATTTAAAAACTGATGAATAGGAATGCTCATTCTCCCCTAGTACACCTGCACTAGATTGTGGTAGGTTTCTGTAGTAGTCTTGACATTTTTCTGGCAAAATGAAATGACATGCCATGCTGAGTAATCCTTTCTTTTTTAGGAAACAAGGGGTGTGACGTATTGAAACCTTATGATGCCACATCAAATGTGATGTCAATACTCATGATTAGTGTGCAGCCTCCTGAGATGCACATGCATAATATATATCATTATGTGTTCAGATTTCAGTTTGTAACTAAACTTTTTCTAGATGAGGCTGAGGACTTTTGGAACACCCCACATAAATGAATGTATGATCTAGATCTATAGTCTTTTTAGTGTGATGCTTGGACCAGGTGCCTGTCACATCCTCTGTCCATGTTTCAGTCATATCACAGCAGCATCACTTTTAAGCATAGAGGATCATTTTTAACTGCACTATAATTCGTGAGTAACAACAGTACATTTGATTGTGAGAAATAATGAAAATATTTTTAATAAGAGCAGTGCTTAGCTTAAATTATAATTGTTAGATAACACAAACATTCAATATCACACAGTATTGGAGGTTGCTTTACTGCACAGTGAAAATTAAAAAAGAATTGATTCAGAGTACAGTGAAACTCCGAGAAACTGAAATTGAAATTGAAAAAATGAATTGATGTATTGAGACTGAGAGAAAGAGAGAATTGAAAAGTGAGATTATTTACAGATGCTTAACAAATTAAAAGCAGTTTGTGAATCCATTGTCACAAAAAGAAATGAAATTACATTAACAATTGATGTGAGTTACACTTGTAGTACATGGAAATTGGAATCATCTATGCATCGATGGCTGTCAGATGATTTCATGAACAAACGAAACTTAAAAGTTACAAGTTTGAGTGAGTTTGTGCACTCATTTTGTTATTTGGTGATGGTACTGTTTCAGCAGTTCTCTTTTGTTTTAGATTTCTTTGGACAAAATGTCTAAAACCAAAGGAAAAAAGCTAAAGAGATGGCAGAAAGGTCAGAGCTGCACATCAAACCCAGAGTACAAACGCTTCAGAGAGGCAGCTGCCAACAAGGGTTTTAAACGATCAGGTTTGTCATGTTGGTGCAATGAATTGACATGAAGAGATATATATGCGTCTGACTGATTGTCTGTCTGTATCATGTGTGTGCATGGGTGAGTGTGTGTGTTTGTGTGTGTGTGTGTGTGTGTGTGTTTATGTGTGTGTGTGTGTGGTGTGGTGTGTGCGTGCGTGCGTGCGTGTGTGTGTGTGTGTGTGTGGACAGTCTGTTTCTGTCATTGTGAATACCATGATTGGCAAAAGAAATCAAAATATATGACAGAGGGAAGAGATGTGTGTCTGACTGATTGTCTGTATCATGTGTGTGCATGGGTGTGTGTGTGTGTGTGTGTGTGTGTGTGTGTGTGTGTGTGTGTGTGTGTGTGTGTGTGTGTGTGTGTGTGTGTGTGTGTGGACGGTCTGTTTCTTTCACTGTGAGTACCATGATCGGCAAAAGAAATAGAAATATATGACAGAGGGAAGTTAAATGAAGAGTCAGATGTTGAAATAAACTATCATTCTCTGGAATAAACTAACAAAGTAATCCTGAGGTTGTTGTAGGATTTTCTTTTCAATTAGCGAAATATGGACACTGAAACTGTTAAGGGGAATCAGCAGGTAATTTTAGAATAGTTTTGTTTGTTTGTTTTTATGAAAGATTTCATCATGATAATGCATACACCATCCAGATACTTTGCAACAATAACACAGTCGCTGTATCAGTACATGTCTGTCTAACAAAATTCATTATTTCAGTTCTTCCAAGTGCGCTGACTGTGACAGCCCTCCAACAGCATGATGGGGAAAGCGGAATGGATGTTGACTCTGATCACTTTGATGCCAAGACTTTCCACACATGGGCAACAAACTTCACAGACTGCACAAATATTACCTTCAGTCGTGTCCACAAATTATGGAACTCCAACAACGCTTTGCATAAAGAGGTCAGTCACTAAGCCAACATATTCAGATTTGTTTTAAACATTTTGATTGATAATCTTTCTTGTTGATAATCAGATGTTGATTGGTACTCAGTTTGTCATATTTTGGACAATGATAATCAGATATTGACTGGTACCTGACTTGCGGTACTTTGAAAAATATTCATGTTGTCAAAATTTCCATTGTTTAGAGTTTTCATGAAAGAAAGAAGGTATATTGAAAGAGAGGTGTGTGGTCCAGAAAATAAATCTCACTTTAAATCGTCTGAGTCCAATAAAGAGCATTTATTATAAAATTTTTGAACAGTAGATATCTTAAACTAAGTGAGTTGCAAATCCTGATTTGAATATTGATTCTGACTTTCTTCCTTGCAGATTCTAGCACTGCTGGCTTCACTGACAGAAGTGATTAAAGAGAATGGGGGAACTGGCACAGAGACAGAATATTTTGCTGCTCTGGTAAGTGGGTACTATGTCTATGATGTTTACTGTGTTCTGGTAAGTGGGTACAGTGATGTTTACTGTGCTGTGATAAGTGGGTTCAGTGATGTTTACTTTGCTGTGATAAGTGGGTTCAGTGATTTTTACTGTGTTCTGGTAAGTGGGTACAGTGATGTTTACTGTGCTGTGATAAGTGGGTTCAGTGATGTTTACTGTGCTGTGATAAGTGGGTTCAGTGATGTTTACTGTGTTCTGGTAAGTGGGTACAGTGATGTTTATTGTGCTGTGATAAGTGGGTTCAGTGATGTTTACTGTGTTCTGGTAAGTGGGTACCTTGATGTTTACTGTGCGGGGATAAGTAGGTACAGTGATGTTTACTGTGTTCTGGTAAATGGGTTCTGTAATGTTTACTGTGCTGTGATAAGTAGGTACAGTGAAGTTTACTGTGTTCTGGTAAATGGGTTCTGTAATGTTTACTGTGCTGTGATAAGTAGGTACAGTGATGTTTACTGTGTTCTGGTAAATGGGTTCTGTAATGTTTACTGTGCTGTGATAAGTGGGCGCAAGGATGTTTACTGTGCTAAGTGGGTACAGGGATGTTTACTGTGCTAAGTGGGTACAGGGATGTTTACTGTGCTAAGTGGGTACAGGGATGTTTACTGTGCTATGGTAAGTGGGTACAGGGATTTTTACTGTGCTGTGATAAGTGGGTACAAGGATGTTCACTGTGCTGTGATAAGTGGGTACAGGGATGTTTACTGTGCTAAGTGGGTACAAGGATGTTTACTGTGCTGTGATTAGTGGGTCCAGGAGTGTTTACTGTGCTGTGGTAAGTGGGTACAGGAATGTTTACTGTGCTCTTGTGTTTGAGCACAGAGATGATAATTGAAGTGGTTGAGGTTTGCATCAGTGTTCTGCAGTGGTTCTGGATAATAATATATGATAATAGCAGTTACCTATGCAGTGTTCCATTTGATAAAAAAAGATAAGTCTAGCAGCAGTCCATATCTTGCATTTTCTTTTCTGTGGGTGCTTTGTGTGTGTGTGTGTGTGTGTGTGTGTGTGTGTGTGTGTGTGTGTGTGTGTGCATGCGTGCGCATGTGTGTGTGCATGTATACGTGTGTGATGCCATATATTGAAAGTAGACAATTCTCTTCCTTGATTCAGATTTGAAAACAGTTTGGACTCCATTTTTATTGTTTCATTTTCATAACAAATGTTTGACCAACATTTGTGTGTTCCAAAAAAAGTGTATTGAATTTTGACACATTTTCACATGTCAGTTCAAAAACACTTGCTCACGTGATTTATAACAACTTTTCTTTTACAAATTCACTAGTGATTGAAAATGGATTTCAATTTCACATACACTTCTGTCTTAGAAGTGCTGATCAGTAGTGGTGAGATCTGACCTAGTACAAAACAAAATCCTTATTGAGAAAGTGAAACTGATAGTAGAGTGCCATGCAGCATCACCATTGGAGTCAAGCAGTAGAGGTGTTCTTATGTAAGAAAAAAGGTAGAGTATGCTGTTTGGTATATCAAAATTCCAGCCATTGCTTGGAGTTTGGAGTTTTTTTTAAAAGGGATTCACCGCACTTGGACTACTTTATATGCACTCCACCCAAATCTGCAAGCAATGTCTAACAGACTTCCTGAGCCTGCGTAGAACTCTATGTACTGGCAAGGTCTTGAATTGCTTGAGATGTGCAGGTATACCATGGAAGTTTCACTAACAGATGGATAGTCAGATGGATGATGTTATGGAGCTTGGTGAAACTTTGACATTAGAGACCATAGCAGCATGTAGGATACATTTATGTGCAGGCTTACTGCAGTTGCCTTGATTATTTTAAATTAAATTGTGTTGATTGTTTTATATTTTCATTGCATGGCTTATGGGCCTGGATAACATAGACTGAAGTAAAGCTCCCGCCTTCCAGTCTCTCTGTGTATGTACAATTAAGACTGGGGAGGGGAGGTGTGATGGGGAACTTTGGGCAAGCAGCCTCCAGTCCATTCAGTTGTGAATGAGTACCTGAGCCTTGTTAACGCTAGGTATGGTAAAGCAATTGAGGAGAAGAATGGGCACCATTCTCATAATGCTTGCCTTGAAAAAATTTGAGATATTGAAATATCCATTACTTTATTCCCCTGTGGCCGCTGGATTATGGGATGATTTTTATCTTTTGTACTCATAGTATGTGTAGTGTTGCGCATGTTTGCTGCGTAGAGCAAACGACATTACTGTACATTATTGTTCTGCTGTTACTGTGTGGTAAGTTCTTTGTCGCGCTGTATAGTCAAGCTCTCTGTTATTGCTGAATGATGTATGACAAAGTGCATATATGTGTATCTGTGTGTGTATGTGTATGTGTGTATATGTGTGTGTGTGCGCGCGCATGGTGTGTGTGTGTGTTTGTGTATGTGTGTGCATGTGTGTGTGTATGTATGTGTGTGTGTGTGTGTGATTTCAGCTGACTTACATGGACACTGTAGAGTCTCAGGAATCAGCAGCTGCGGGTGCTGTATTGCTCAACATGGCAGTCAGAAAGTTAGTTCTGTTTTTGTGCAGTCAAACTGCAGTGTCTTAATACATAATGCAGTGTGTGAGAAGGAAAGTTATTCATCTGTTTGATGATATGTTTGTATGTTGAAAGTGTTTCTATTTTCTCATTCATTTGTAGCAGGGAGAAGAGTGGCAGAATGGTTCAGACGTTCGCCTGCCAATAACTAAACTCGAGGTTCCAGAGTTCGCTGCCCGTAGAGGCCTCGACTTTTCTCCTCAGTTTGACCGGAAAATCGAACTGAATGTCTAGTCCTTCGGAAGGGGACGAAAAATGAGTCGGACCCATATGCCTTCTGGCTGCGCACGCTATAAGATCCCACGGCAGGTGAAAATCGTGAAGAGCAGGGCATTGCCCAGCTGCCTTGATATAAAACATTGGACAGAGAGGTTGATTCCCCAGATCCCAACCCTTGAAGACCAATAGGCCTTTTTGCATTTCTGAAGTCTTGGTGAAAAAAAAAGTGAATATGAGTATGCATATGAAGCGAGGGAGAGGAGATGAGCGCCGCCCTTGTGGTGCTGGCCCTGGGAAAAGTTGAGATCTCTGCCACCTCACTCTCATACGACCTCAGGGTTATGGCACTATCTCAGTAGGACCTCAGGACCTGGCCAGCTCATGGGTTTTTGTGCAGGCTTAAGGCTTGTGCCGTGATCATTCTGGATCTTTTTCATCACATGACACCTGTGATGTTAGTGCATATGAAATTCATTCCGAGTGCGGAGATGTCGTCTTGAAAAACTGAAAACGTATAGCAGCTTTGTTATTGTGCTTTTAGTCCTGAGACGGGTTTTCATAGAAGACATAGCATGAATAGATTTTCAAAAATTATTTATTCATTTATTTCCCTGTTTGGTTAACAACTGTGTGTGTTATGTTGTAAATACCATCTTTTCTTTCTGTATGAGACTTCTGACATCATACTAAGGCTATTTTTCCATTCACCTACATTTTTTGTTTGTAGATAGTCTTCCTAAACAAGCATCAAGATTACTCTTAGATTGTTGCACATTGACTCGGGAGTGAGATTGTGAACACTAGAATGAGCATGAGTGAGTGTTCTTGTGGTATTGTAATATCAACATTGGCCTGATGTTATTTTTGTTTCATTTTCTGCGCTTTTCCATTCTATTGTAATAACAATGTTATCAGTCTTTCTGATTTCTAACCTGAAATAACTTCTTTTGGTTTTAACATTGATATTACAGAATGTAAGTTTCAAGGTTTTGTCTAATATATTCTGATGTTGAGCTGAATATGAGTGTCTTTTTTATTTCAATTTATGGACTGACTAGTATTTATTTGTTTTGTCTGTTTACAGAATCCCATGTACAACATTACAGGCTCGTTTCTCTGATATTTCAAAAAGAGTTCTTGAAGCCATTGCGAAATACGCAGATAGTGATGACACATCTCTGCTGAAATCTGTAAGTAAATAATAAAATAGGCATCAGTTTTTTTCATAGTGTTGTCCAATAAAAAGACCAAAACTGCTAGTTTCTTTTATTTTCATGCAATATTTAAAGATTGGTAACACTGGTAGATTTTAAATTCATATTAAAACAGAGTGTCTGTCTCTGATCTGTTTGAATGACACTAGTGAAAGATGTGATTGTTGAGTTGTTTTGACTTTGGACAATTCTACCCATGGGGATGCCGGGGATTCTTTCAATATGAATAGTATCCGCACCTTCTTGAAATTCTGTGCTAGAAATTTCCTCTTTTCTGTCACTCTCTTTGTTTGTCCATTGTTCCTTTACTTTCTGTCATTTCTTCCAGTCATTTCCGCCTCTTGGTCCATTCACCTGTATGTATCCCATAAAGCCTTACATATTTCTTCTTTGAGTACAGAATTTCCAAAAGGTGGGGATACTATTTATACAGAAAGAGCCCCCATACCCCCACAGAGGACAGAGCATTTATGTTTTTTTGTGTTTATTTTTGTGTATGTTAGAACAGTTGTTTGTATGGTATTCTTCACCGTATGTATTGAATATTTCTGTCAGTTGCTGATGTCCTTGGCATTTGTGCTGAAAGCACAGAAGGTAACTTCATGGAATGTGTCGTCCACTACCAATGCATTCAGGATTTTGCTTCATTTCACACTGCACAAGAAACCAAGAGTGAGTTATTGCCATAATTTCTACAAATTCTTTTTTATATTCTTGACAAAAATTGGGGAGATAATACAGGTGGGCCCTCTGTGATTGTGTGTGTGTGTGTGTGTGTGTGTGTGTGTGTGTGTGTGTGTGTTTTGTGTGTGTGTGTGTGTGTGTGTGTGTGTGTGTGTACATGTGTGCACATGTACATGTGTATGCATGCGTGTGTGTGTCAAGTGGGTGAAAATTTTCTGCCTGTTTTTGTTTGATACCAAACACTGGATTCATTGCAAAATTAAAACTGTTTATACACATATACACATACACATATACACATGCTCAGTGCATTTGAGTGGTGAGTCAGCTCACATATTTATGTACAATGTATAGTGACATGCAAAAAATACCTTTCTAGGATTTTAACCTGTTGACTCTGACTCCCACAGCCTATTCATCAACTGCGAAAATTAACCCTTTGACTCCCTCACCCTGTCCAGGAAGCTGGTGGATAGGATGATGGAGTGAAAGGGTTAAGTTTTTCTTATGCCAACATGGTTGACAATGCAGGATGCTGGTTTACATTGCATTTCTCTAGGTGCGGAAAGCAGGCCAGGAAGCGGTGCAGATGATTTTGAAGAGAAGCGTGTTCTTGACATTGCCCGACTCTCCTGCACATCATCCTGCTGCTGTCCACGCTGCTGACTTCTGTATCTCCACCATCAAGCAGAGTGGAAAGCTGGGTAAGTTCTTTTATCACCTTCTCTCGTATGCAGGAAAGTCACTGATGAGTGGCATGGACCATGTTGCACTGGACACTCGGAAAGGTTAGCAGGGGTCAGATGATGAACATTGGGATTTTTACGTAGTTGTTCATTATGTCAGTTCCTGTCGGTTTTATAAGAATGAATGTTCATGTTACAAAAGATGAGTTTTGTGCTTGGTTTGCTGTTTTGGATATGTACAATTATTCTCAATTTTGATAGCTAAAAAGAAGTCAGCAAAGGGTACCAAAGCTGGTTGAATGCATGACGTTTGCAATTTGTGTTGTTTTCTATCAAATTACAAAGTTTTGATAAGTTTTGTGTGAAATTTAGATCTTTTGCTAAAAACTTTAGCTATTTTTGTGATCGAATACATGAGTTTGCAATTTGTGTTATATTCTGTCAGATTACAAAGTCTTAGTAAATTTTGTCCAAGATTTAGAGCTGTTGCTAAAGACGTTAACCATTTCTGTGATTAAAAATCTCTGAAGCTTGTTTTCTTAAAATGGCTGGCTCTGCATTTGCTCACTTTGAAAATGTAATTTTCACAGTAGACAGCTGTTTCTGTCTGTCTTTCTTTCCTTCTTTCTTTTCTCTTTTGACAGTTGTAAAGAAATGAAATACCATAAAGCCAAATCTTGTTTATCATAGTATCATTGAATAACAGTGATGCACTGGAGTGTCCAGTCATTGAAAACTCATTCTGTGGAGTGGGGAATGAACATTCTCCAATTGTGATAACTGTCTTAATTATAATATAAACTGTTTTTGTATATTGCTATTCTCCAAAGTCATCTGTGTTATACATGTACAAGACATTAATACATGTACACAGATGAATACGTACTGAATTTTTGAGTATGCATACATCTGTGGTTAAAAAAAATGCATTCGTACATAAATGTTTACGTAATGCTGTGTGATCAGTCGTTAAAATTGATATGGAGGAGTAATTATAATATCAGCAGTGGAAATCTTGGGTGCACAGTAAGGTCTTTAAGTGTGACTTGAAGTGAGAAAGGGTGGAAGATCTCTTATGATCAGCTGGCAGTGAATTCCGTACAGATACTGCAATGAAACTGAAAACACATTCTCCAGTTGACTTAAGATTGCATTCTAGCACTGTCAGGACCATTTTGTTTGTTTGAATATGTTTCATTTTCACTTGTGTGTATATTTAACTACATGTACGCTTGTGACTCTTGAGGTCAGTCATTACAGGCCTATTGTCATTATTTTCAGGCACAACAGAAAAGGATGCTCTCCATGTGCTGAATTTTCTGGAGGGCGTCATTGCTACCTTCCCACAAAAACAGATCAAGACATCTTGTGAAACACTCTTGCAGCTCATGTTCATCAACAAACCTGTAAGGAAACACATGTTTTGTTTTTTTCATAGCACCAAGATTGTTATCTAACCTTGTCATTGAAAGCAGCCGGGACTAGTTTACCTTCGAAGTTGAAATTGGTGGGCAAGTTTTTTTTTTTTTCAACTTTCTAGTAGTTAGTTGACATTCTCTTGGCACTGCCTGTGTATGTCAACTTTGAAGATGAAGAATTTTGTCACAGTTTATCTCTGTTTGGAGGAAGTTTGAGGGGGGATGTAGAGGAGAGCATGGGATAGGGGAACGTGTGTGTCAGATGTTCAATTTTGTTTTATGTTGTTTTCATCTTCTCCAGTATATGCCAGGTTGATATAGATTCTTTTTAAAAGTATGTGTGTATGTGTGTGTGTGTGTTTTGTTTGTTTGTTGTTGTTTGTTTTTACTATGCCATCTTCTGTACTTTGGTATCAGTATCCCCATACTGCTCATTTTTCTAACACGCTTCCAAATCTACTGAAACTGAGGTCACCGTCAGAGCAAGGCGTGAAGGGCCAGGATATCCAGGATGATTTTATTTTACAATGCAAAGAAGATGAGAGTGACATGACAGTGATGATACTATCAGGTTCCATATCAGATTGAGACAGTGTGACATGGTTGCACTCTGTGCTTGCATTTATGATATATATCCTAGCGTTAACCAGGCCCAAGAGATACAGACACTTGGTCGGAAAATTTGAGCAGTGATCTGAATGATGTATCTGTAAAGTGGATAAAACTCAACCGAGTGGTCCCAATTTCCCAGCAAGCCCATCTTAAGCTAAATTTGTACACTTCTACAGAAGTTTGATGTCTAAAGTGAAAACTGCAAATCCCCCAGATTGATAATCACCACCTTTTTTTCTGCTGTTGTTTTGCATCAGTGACTTAGCATTGGTTTCATGCTGATGGGTTCCCCCCTTGGGAAGCTGGGGGCTCTTTCAGTATAAATAGAATCCCCACCTTCTGGAAATTCTGTACTAGAAATTTCAACTTTTCTGTCATTCTCTTTGTTCCTGCCTTGTTCCTTTGCTTTCTGTCATTTCTTCTTATCGTTTTCTGCTTTGCTGGTCCATTCACCTGTAAGTGTTCGATAAAGTCTTGTGTACTTTTTCTTAGGATTGATAATTGGGTACATGTATTCAGTGCATTTTTCCCTGTTGAAGTTTTGTATATTTTGAAGCGGATATAACCCTGTTATGGCTTGATGCAGTTAGCTGGGATTTAAACAACAATAACAATGCTGATGGGTCAATATTGGATTATGATTTTGGAATCTGACAGAATAAAGTTATAATTTTTTTAACAAAGTGGATGAAACAGCTGGTGTTTGTACATGCATTCTATAGGATGCAACACACAGACACACACAAGACACACACAGACCACACACAGACACACACACACACACACACACACACACACACACACACACACACACACACACACACACACACACACACACACACACACACACACTATTAATGTCTAAAGATATTTTTTATCTCTGTTTTTGTGTGTGGTAAACATGTTATTTCATATTGTCTTTACCCTTTAGAAAAACCTAATGGTCAGTATACATCAGTATTTACTGTGTTTTCAGACTTGGTGAATACAGTCTCATTTCTCATATTTGTTTTGTGTCTTTATCTGCAGTCATTCTACTGAACAGTGCATGTGATCTTTTTTTTTTCATGAGCTGCAACCCCCATATGTAATACTTGGCTTTACAGATAATGACTGGGCTTTTTTTTTCTTACCCTACCATAGGTCGTGTGTGTGTGTGTGTGTGTGTGTGTGTGGTGTGTGGTGTGTGTGTGTGTGTGTGTGTGTGTGTGTGTGTGTGTGTTGTCAATAAACCGCTGAACTCTGACAGGATTTACGGGTGTGTGTGTTTCAATTAAACCGCTGAACTCTGACAGGACTTACATGATCTTTGATTTACATGTTTGACATTTTGCCAGTGGATACAGATGAGAGGGTAGATGAGAGGGGGGGGGGGGGGTTCAGACACAAAGTCTGCATCTTACTTCAACTAGGAAACTGGAAAAATCTTCACTCGTATCCACCTAAGCAGGTTCGAACCTAGACCTTCCAGTTGGAAGACCGGTCTCCTAGTCATTCACCTGTTCCACTTGTCTTGCATATGAAGGACCTTGACTGTTTGTGCAGGAGGTGAAGGTGAATGGGATGGCAGCATTGTACAGATTGTTTGAAAAACATCCACCAGCTGCTTCACTACCTGATGACCTCAACGCACAAATCATCAATGTAAGCTACTTACTCTATATGTGTTGTATGTGTGAGTGTTTGTGTGTGTGTGGTGTGTGTGTGTGTGTGTGTGTGTGTGTGTGTGTGTGTTATATATATATATATATGTGTGTGTGTGTGCCTGTCTCACCTGTTGACGTCACCGGGTTCAGTGTTGGCCGATGCACACTTAGACACCACCTCCTCCCTCCAGGCCGCTCTGTCTTGACTTTTGTGGACAATTCTTGAATATTTAGGCCACTGATGTTTGGTTATGTTCTCGATGCATGAGATTGGAGGTCTGCCTTTCTTCCTTTTTGCCACTGTTTTTCCTTGAAAGATGGTTGCTATGAAGTCTGTGTTCTTGCTGCATGACACATGGCCAGTAGGTAGGCCTCCTTCGGTCATGACTGACCATGGACAGAGTACATCCGTTCTAATGTCTAGATGGGCTGTCTGCTTGGTCCAAGCAGCGTCGCCTGTGACTGTACAGACCAATGCGAGAGAGGCAGTCTCTGTCGCAGCGGTCGCATGTGTATGCTGATGCTGGTCTGTTGGCTGTCATCCCTTTTCTGTGAACTCGCTTTTCTGCTGCAGCAGCTGACAGTTTGTCCTCACCAATCCGCAGCTGTTTCTTGAGAGTAGTTCTCCAGCTGTTGCAGTCTTCTGCGAGGTCCTCCCAGGACTCAGTGTTGATCTCAAGCGCCTTCATGTCACGCTTGCAAACGTCTTTGTATCTCAGCTGTGGGCGGCCAATGTTTCTCTGCCCTGTGGCAAGCTCACCATAAAGGATGTCTTTTGGGATGCGACCATCTTCCATGCGGCGAACGTGGCCCAACCAGCGCAGCCGACGCTGTCTCAGCATGGTATGCATGGTTGGGAGGCCAGCACAGGTTAGGACTTCGGTGTTGGTCACCTTGTCTTGCCAGGAAATGCCAAGTATGTGCCGTAGGCTTCTCAGGTGGAAGGTATTGAGCCTTTTCTCCTGATGAGCATGCGTGGTCCATGCCTCGCTGCCATACAGCAAGGTGCTGAGGACACAGGCATTGTATACAGCCATCTTTGTCTTTGTGGTCAGCTTTGGGATTTGTCCACACCCTTTGTGTGAGGCGGGCTAGTGTTGTGGCTGCCTTCCTGATCCTCTTGTCGACCTCTGTGTCAAGGGAGAGGTTATCGGTGATGGTGGACCCAAGATATGTGAATTGATGGATGGCTTCAAGCTCGTAGTCATCAATGGTGATGGCTGGTGGAGATGGCGTGTCTTAAGTTAGCCCAGGACGTTTGTCTTCTTAAGACTGATGGTCAGACCAAAATCTTTGCAGGCCTGGGAGAAGCGGTCCATTAGTGACTGCAAGTCCCGCTGAGTATGGGTCACAACTGCGGCATCGTCGGCAAATAGCATGTCTCTGATGAGGGCTTCACGGACCTTTGTCCTTGCTCTGAGGCGGGCGAGGTTGAAGAGCCTGCCATCTGATCTGGTCCGCAGGTGGATCCCTTCTTGCGCTGTGCTGAACGCATGCCTCAGGAGGAGAGTGAAGAAGATTCCAAAGAGGGTTGGGGCCAGGACGCAGCTTTGTTTCACACCGCTGCGTAGTCGAAGGGCTTGGAGAGATTTCCGTTGAACTGCACCATCCCTTTCATGTTTGAGTGGAAGGACTCAATTAAGCTGTGCAGTTTGGGGGGGCAGCCGATTTTTCGGAGAGCCCTGAAAAGGCCATCTCTGCTGACTAGGTCAAAGGCCTTGGTGAGGTCAATGAATGCCACATACAGGGGCATCCGCTGCTCTCTGCACTTCTCCTGGATTTGGCGAAGGAAGAAGACCATGTCTACCGTGGATCTCTCTGCTCGAAAACCACACTGTGATTCCGGGTAGACGCGTTCAGCCAGTTTCAGCAGGCGGATTAGGAGGACCCGAGCATAGACTTTGCCAACAATGCTGAGGAGCGAGATACCTCTGTAGTTGTTGCAGTCGCTCCTTTCGCCCTTGTTTTTGTACAGGGTGACGATCTTGACGTCCCTCATGTCCTGTGGTACAGCTCCCTCATTCCAACACTGACAGAGAACTGCGTGCAAAGGGTGCAGAAGAGAAGTCTTGCAGTGCTTGATGAGGTCTGGGGGAATTCCGTCATTGCCAGGTGCCTTTCCTGATGCCAGGCTATCAATGGCCTTGCTGAGTTCGTCCGCAGTTGGCTCTGCGTTAAGTTCTTCCATTACCGGCATGCACTTGATGGCATCGAGGGCTAAGGGGGACACCATGTTCTGTGTGGAGTAGAGGTCGGAGTAGTGTTCCACCCATCTTTCCATCTGTTGGCTAGGATTGCTGATTACTTCCCCAGTGGAGGATTTGAGGGAGGCGATCTTGCTCTGTGTTGGTCCCAGTGCCTTCTTGATGCCATCATACATTCCTCGGATGTTGCCTCTTTCAGCAGCACTCTGTATCTCTTCGCTGAGCTCTG
Source organism: Monoplex corrugatus (assembly GCA_030674185.1). Taxonomy (NCBI): domain Eukaryota; kingdom Metazoa; phylum Mollusca; class Gastropoda; order Littorinimorpha; family Ranellidae; genus Monoplex; species Monoplex corrugatus. The sequence continues at coordinate 48,512,849 of CM060307.1, forward strand.
TCCAGTACTCGTTTGCGCAGCGCCTGGCGTTAAGCTGAACCTTACTTCTGGCAGCCCTGAGGATTTGCAGGTTCTTCTCACTGGGTGACCACTTATACTTGGTGAGTGCGGCACGCTTGGCCTCAACAGTGGGAGTCATCTCTGATGATTTGGCCTCAAACCAGACGTGGGACTTCACAGTTTTCTTCCCAAAGGTGGCCATAGCAATGCGGTGCATGGTGTCTCATAGCGTTTCCCATCTCTCAGTGGCAGAGTCTCTGGGCTGCAATGCATCGTATTCTCTCTGAAAGGCCTCTGCGAACTGTTCTACAAGATCTGGCTGAGACATCTTGCTGACAATGCGAGGGTTCCCTTGTTTCTTTGAGCAGTGGAACTTCTTTGGTTGTAGCCTGATCTTGCAACATACCAGAGAGTGGTCTGTGTCGCAGTCTGCACTGTGATAAGAGCGAGTGTGGAGAACGTTTTTGATAGCGGCACGTCTTACTAGGATCAAATCCAGTTGGTGCCAATGTTTTGAGCGGGGATGCCTCCAGGAGACTTTGTGCTGAGGCTTTGTCTTGAAGAAGGAGTTGGCAATGCACAGTTCATGGCAGGCGCAAAACTCAAGCAGTCGCTGTCCGTTCTCATTCATTTTCCCCACTCCAAAGGAACGAGGCAGAAGGGCCATGAGTCATTGTCTGCACCCACTCTGGCGTTGAAGTCGCCCAGGAGAACAAGTTGTTCTGTCCTGGGGATGTTCCTTATGGTTGATGCAAGATTTTCGTAGAACTCATCCTTGGTGTCTGGAGAGGCGGACAGAGTTGGGGCATAAACGCTGATGAGAGTGACATAGCCTTCGGTGGTGTTGAGGCGGAGAGTCAAGAGTCGTTCTGAACCGCCGCTGCCTGGTTCAATCATGTTCAGCAGGCTGTTCCTTACTGCAAAGCCTACTCCGTGCTCTCTTGGGGCATCAGAACTCTTTCCTTGCCAGAAGAAGGTGTAGTCCCTTTCCTTTAGTGTTCCTGAGTCAGCCAGCCGTGTTTCCTGCAGAGTGGCAATGTCCACATTGAGCCTCTTTAGTTCGCTGTTTATGACGGCGGTTTTTCTGGCGTCGCTGATGTCTTGCAGATCTTGGGAGAGCCCAGGCATCATTGTTCGGACATTCCAACAGCCCAGTTTCACTGCTGATCCTTTTCCTGATCCGTTTCTTGAATTTGAATTTTTCTTTTTGTTTGGTGCGGTAATTAACGACCTGCTTGTCAGATTTTCTCCTAATCTTCATGCACCCAATGAAGAAGGCAGGTCATGGCGGGACAGCACCTAACTGGCTGGGGGCTGCCCAGCTTAGGCGGGCGATAGCTGTCCAGTAAGATACGAAGGTCTCTCCCACCGTCAAAAGCAACCCCTGGCGTCAGCTCTACGCCAGTTGAGCAATGACTTATCACCGGTATCTGTTGCTTCCCGTGTTGTGCCGACACTAGTGTTAGTAGCGAGGCTGGAGTGTCCTCTCCAGGTCGTAGGTGCAGAGTGTTTGTGGATGAATGGACGGATGTAAGCCTGGGCAGTGTAATATGGAAGACAGGTTGTTGCCCATGCAACTTGTCCCCCCTCTCCACCTCGCTGACAGATCCAAAGGAACAGCAGGGCTGTTACGTTTTGGTGCCAACGTGGCCGCAGGAGCTGCTGGAAAGTGACAAAGTTTGCCATCCAACCGCCTTAGGGGCCCCACACCGGATTTACTGTCAGGGTTTACTCCCTTAGCTAGATGGCCGCGGGTAGCTCTCCAGAGCTGGCGCCCTTTGATGGATCTAATTTATTTCCACCAGGGTTTCTAGCCACCCTCCTCACCATCCTCCTGAGAGGTTGCTGGTTTAGTCGCCAGCAATTCGACCCTGTGACAGGTAGTACTGGGTTCCAGGTTACCAGTAGCGGATACATCTATCCGACCTGACACATGGCCAGTATATTGCAGTCTTCTATTGTTGATGTCTGCTTGTAGTTTTCTGGTGGTATCAAGTTCTTCCAGGACACATTGACACATAGTATTCTCCAATAAGACCACATCTGTGCTGTCTCAATTCTTCTGCAATCAGTTTTTCTCAGAGTCTAGGCTTCACAGCCATAAATCATGACTGGCCAGATCAAACATTTTAAAACGTCTAACTTTCAGGCCATTTGGTATGCCTCTGTCTTTCCAGATATTTTTGAGTTGGACCTTTTTTTGATTTGCCATTCCAGTTCTTATTTTGATGTCTTTGGAGGAGGTTCCATCATCAGTTTGTACAGAACCAAGATATTTGAAATCCTCTGGCTTTTGTGCAGTTGTTGTTGCTATGTGTCTCTTTTTTGTACTCTGTTTTGAGGAGAAATCCTTATTTTCTCCTCGACTGTCCACATTCAAGCAAACAGGAACGAGAAAAACACAGAAATAGAATCAGAACACGTATTTAATATGACCAGACAAGACAGTCGCAAAATTGGCCTTTGTCAAGCATCAGCATAAGATTACAAACAAACAAACACCAGATACAAACATAAGGAGAAAACGACTAAAACTTCCCTGTTAAAGTCCTTTTCTCCCGTAGGACAAAGCAGCAAGGAAGTTTCAGTTTTTTTTCTTGTAATTTTTTGTATTTGATGTTTGTTTATTTGTGATCTTACATTCACACGTGACAAAGGCCAGTTGGCCGAAAATTTGTCTGGTTACATTAAATACACGTTCTGATTCTGTTTTTGTGTTTTTCTGGTTCCTGTTTGCTTGAACATGGACAGTCACACTTGTTTTGCATAAACAAAATGTCTTTGTAAGTATATGTTTTGTTTTGTTTTGTTTAAAGCTTTATACTGATCTGTAAGTATTACTGAGAAGGACAATGAGCACACTGTTGAACAATGATTGTTTGCACCATATAAATTGACTTGATATTATCATTTCACACACCCCCTCCTACCCTAACCACAAACAAATGGTCAAATGTTGGTCATCCATAAGAATTGGATAGGTATTCAGCGGTTTTAAAACACACCCCCCCCACATGAAAATACATACATTCAGTATCTTGGTGAACATAAACATAGATACAGCAATTTCCTTAATGTATGTGAACTTGCATACACTCAGTACCTTAATGAATTTGAGCATGCATTCAGTCACCACCTAGTGAATATGAATGTGTACACATTTATTGCAATAGTGAATGTGAACATGTAAAAACTCAGTGTATATGAACATGTACATTGTCTTTGATCTCTTGAATATGAACATTTATGCGCTCATTGCCTCTGTGAATATGAACGTGTATACACTCATTGTCTCACTGAATATGAACATGTATACATTCAGCATCTCGGAATATGAGCATGCATACACTCAGGTGCTGTTGAACGTGTCTCTTCAAACACGTGATGCTATGGCCTTTTATCTTAAAAATCCTGATACGCACCCCGTCTGTCACTCAGTATCATAATTATATGTAATTTATGTGCAGGCACTGTATGACCACCAGCCCACGGAGAATGACAATGGCACAATGCCTGGCTGGTTGGCTGTCTTGGAACAAGCCCATGTCAACCTCTCCAGGTAGCGTTTTTTGACACATTTGGTACCTGTCCTTTCTAGAGCTGAATATTGTCCTCGTGGGCATGGCGTGGGCTCTTTCAGTATAAATAGTATCCCCACCTTCTGGAAATTCTGTGCTGGAAATTTCCTCTTTTCTGTCACTCTCTTTGTTTCTGCCTTGTTCCTTTGCTTTCTGCCATTCTTCCTATCATTTTCTGCTTTGCTGGTCCATTCATCTGTATGTGTTTGATAGAATAATACTAATACTGCTACTAATAAATACCTTTTGTATAGCGCTATTCTCAGTTTGACTCACTGCGTTATTACATAAACAATCTCACTCACATACCAACAATATAATTTTTCAATCACAAAAAAAAAAAAGGGGAGGGGGGGGGGGGGGGATACTTATGAAAATGCTTGCAAAAACAAATCTTACGTACTTTTTCTTAGGATTGATAATTGGGTACATGTGTTAAGTGCATTTTTGGCTTTGGGTAGATGAGATATGTGGAAGCAATTTTTAGGTAATTTACGCTTGTTTTTATATGTTTTGGTGTCCTTAGGTATACTTAACTTTGTGTATTCAGCCATTTCAGCTGTGTGTTTTAAATCCCCTGTGTGATAAATTGGATGGAGTGTCAGCACCGGGGGCATGTCCTTAGATTATGTGCGTGAATGCATTGATATGTGTACTTAATTTTCTTTTCTTTTTTTTTCTCCCTGTTGAAGTTTTGCATTTTTTGAAGTGGTTATAGCCCTGATATGGCTCTACACAGTTGGCTGGGCTTTAAACAACAATAACAATAAACAGCAATAACAAGAGCTGAACATGACTTGTGATATTATTATTAATGATCTGGCATTATGGTTTCTTTGAACTGAAGCTCCTCCAAGTTTTGTGTTTTTGTTGTTGTTATGTTTTAACTCAAAAGGGTGTGTATAAATTTCTTTGAACTGAAACTCCTGCAAGTTTTGTGGGGTTTTTGTTGTTATGTTTTCACTCAAAATAGGTGAGTATAAATTGCCTGAACAAGAAATACCTGAGGGTGCTGGATGGGACCCACAGCACCAATGCCTTACCACTTTCCGAAAAATCAGCACCCCACTTCTGACACCACATGGTAGCCATTTCACAAATCAAAGAGGGTTGTCCATTTGCTTGTCCATTCCCTGATTATTATTGCCATGTCATCTGCTACACAGCAAGTGCAGCATGAATCTTTTGGTCATGTTCATAAGTTTCTTCTGCAACATGAATGTTTATTTCAACATTTGTCTGTCTTTTACCCCCACCTCCCATCATGTTTTACTGCTTCTTGTTAGATTCTATCCCATTTGTCTTGGGAATAGTGGAGAAGAGTGGCAGAATGATTCAGATGTTTTCCTGTCAAGAACTAAAACTAGAGGTTCCAGGGTATGCTCCCCGTAGAGGCCTTGACTTTTCTTGTCAGTTTGACCAGAAAATCGAACTGAAGGTCTAGTCCTTCAGAAGGGGATGAAAACGAGTTGGACCCTTGTGCTTTTTGGCTGGATGCGCTAAAGATCCCATGGCAGTTGAAAATCGTGAAGAGCAGGGCATTGCCCGGCTGCCTTGGTATAAAACATGGAGAGAGGTTGATTTACCAGGTCCGATCCCATGAAGACCAATTAGCCTTCTTGCATTTCTGAAGTCTTGGTAAATGAAGTGTGTGAATATGAACATGAATTTGAATCGAGGGAGAGAGGATGGGCATCATCCTTGTGGTACTGGCTCCAGGAAAAGTTGAGATCTCTGCCACCTCACTCCCCTACATCCCCAGGGTTATGGCACTATCTAGGTAGGACCTTGGGACCTGGTCAGCTTGTGGGTTTATATGTGCAGGCTTAAGGCTTTTGCTGTGATCATTCTGGATTTTCTCCATCACATGGCACCTGTGATGTTAGTGCATATGGAATTCATTCCAAGTGCAGAGACGTCATCTTGAAAATTGAAACTGAGACTGAAACTTGGGAATAGACTTTGGTTTCATCATACACAGTGGGTTGTTGAGCGGCAGTTGTAAAACAAGGTCGTACATCATCCTGTGTTGCTTCATTTATGTTTGCTCCTTCTTTCTTTGTGAAAGGAAGTGATGCCTGTGTTCTGCATGAATAATAGCATTTCACTGGATCACTGTAGAGTTTTCCTGTCAAGTCTGGGAGCTTGTCTGAACAGTAGCACATGTCAGTGCGTGATGAAAATTACCCTACATGAGCTGAACTGCAAACGCTTGTTCCTGGTATGAAATCTAGCAGCAGCAGAAAATTGACCCATGTTGTCCTGGTTTAAATGCAAGAGGAATTAAACATGTGTGAGACAGGGTGTACTATGTGTGGTGTCAGACTGAGTGTGAGGTGAAGGAGTCAGAGGCTTTAGTTTTTGCTTTGCAAACATGGTTGACAATGCAGGATGCTGGGGACAGGGTAAGAGGAGTCAAGGGTTAAGTTGAAGGAGTATAAAGATTATAGTTTTATCATGTCAAAAAATCATTCATGCATCATGCCCTACTATACAGACACCTGTATTATGTATTCACATGTTTATATCTTTCTGTGGACTGTTTCAGACTGAATGCAACACTCTGTGTGGATCATCTGCCCAGACTGTTTTCAGTTGCCATGAATGCCTGCTGTCCCACCACAAAGATGTCAGGACATCTGCTGTTAAACTTACCAATGTCAGTCAACAGCTTTCACAGATGTTTTATTTTAATTACACATAGTATTCTAACTTTGTATGAGTGCTAATCAGCAACAAGTAGCTCCTGTGAGGCATGGCAAAATGTTGTCCTAACTTTCATTGTAAGTTAGCACTCATGAGATATTAGATGTATGACTTAATATATTTTTTTGGGAGGTTGTGTATTAGCCATTGAAGAGTCCTTTTTGGGGGAGTTGTGAATAAATGACAGTGTATAGTGTTGTATAGTGATGAAAATATGCAAATTTGGATATGATGGTGATGTGTGAACATTATTATGTCTGTACTGGTGTATGCTTGATGACGTATTTGAAACCTGTGATAGTTTTCACTAGTTTATTTGATATGTCTGTAAAATCACAAGATTCAAGATGTCATAAAGACATACAGTTTTGTGTTTGGGTAGAATCATCTGTCCCTATATACTATTTTGATTGACTCTTAATGCCATGATGCCAGATTGTTCACCAGCAAATGCTTCTCTGTTAAACTTGAAATTCATCTTGGTCTTTTTATATAGTTTGTCGTGCTGTTCATGTCCTTTCAGCTGTCATGTCAAATCATCATTTATTTGCAGTTGTTGCTGAAGGAGTGTATTGGATCACACACAGATAAGTTGGCACAGAAGATGCAGAATGCACAGGCTGTGGGCCCAGAGACGTCACTGCACAAAGTGGTGCGAGCCCTGGAGGTCTGGTCTGAGTTTCCAGTATAATGCCAGTTGGGACATGGTGATGCAGATCCTGGCTACAATGATGGAGGTAGGTTTACTTTAATCATCACGTAAGTTGGGGTTTGCAATTCAGTTGTCATCACAGTGATGGCAACAGTGTGATCATCTTTGTTAGATAAGTTTACGGTATGGTTGTCTTTTCAGAGGTCTCACATGTCTCACCTGTCAGCGTCACCGGGTTCAGTGTTGGACGATGCACACTTAGACACCACCATCTCTCTCCAGACCGCTCTGTCTTGACTTTTGTGGACAATTTCTTGAATATTTAGGTCACTGATGTTGGTTATGTTCTAGACGTATGAGATTGGAGGTCAGCCTTTCTTCCTAAGAGGCAGCCTTTCTTCCTTTTTGCCTCAGTTTTTCCTTGAAAGATGGTTGCCGTGAGGTCTGTGTTCTTGTTGTGTGACACATGGCCAATGTATTTTAGTCTTCTATTGTTGATGTCTGCTTGTAGTTTTCTAGTGGTATCAAAATTCTTCCAGGACACTTTCATTAGTTCTTCTGTCTGCCCATTTGACACATAGTATTCTCCAATAAAACCACATCTGTGCTGCCTCAATTCTTCTGCAATCAATTTTTCTCAGAGTCCAGGCTTCGAAGGCATAAATCATGACTGGCCAGATCAAACATTTTAAAAGTCAAACTTTCAGGCCATTTGGTATGCCTCTGTCTTTCCAGATGTTGTCTTTGGAGCAGGTTCTATCATCAGGTTTTACAAAACCAAGATATGTGAAATCCTTAACATTTTCTAAAGGAACTTTGTTAATTAAGATGTCACGATTGTTTTCAGTGTCTTTGCCTTTGATATATACCACTTATGTTTTGTTTGCATTTAAGTTTGCGTCAGCCTTTTTGCCCGCTGCATCTACCTGTATAGAAACACTTTTATGCTGGTAATGTTATCTGCTGACAGCACAGTATCATCAGCGTAGCACAGGTTTGTAAGATTTTTTCCTCCCGTCTTTATGCTCATACCTTCTATATCAGCATCTCTCATGACTCTTCTGAGAGGTAGGTCTTAAAATATGGCCATTGTCACAGTTTTGAGGCCTGGTTAGTTTAGGGGGAGTGCTCTTGCCTTCTGTTCTGCGCAGGTTCTTTGAATCTGGCTCAAGATAAACTTTGTAGGGGTAACATATAGTCCACCCAGTTGTGAATGAGTACTTTACCCCTTTCAGGATTGTAAAAGAATAAGCAGTGAGGGACAGGAGATATGCATCACGTTCTTAATTCTGAGCTCAAGAAAAGTTGAGATCTCACCACCCTATAAACTCAGATTTATAGGATAGCCTTTACCTTTAATTTGATGGCACATAACTATATCTTACAAGTGCATAAGCTCAGCTAATACGGGACACCATACTAACCGCAAAATACTGAACCGGGTGGTCGAGAAATTGGTGAAAAGATGCACACTGCCAAGTGCCACTGGCAAGCCCACCCCTGTCCTCATGCCCATTTCTGGTCTGAGTGACACTCGTTCTTTTTGTCTTGGTACGTCAAAGCGACAACACCATATTGCCTCTGCTCTGCTCAGCTTTCTTTGTTTTTTGACCTTCCCATTCTCTACACCACCTTAAAGGCCACAGAAGCTGGAACAGGTTTTACAATGCAATGGTGATGATGTTGATGAGGATGATAATCATGATGCTATGGAGTTCCATCTAGGATTAAGACTGCATGACAGGGCTGTACTCTGCGCTTACTATCATAAGGTATCCTGGCGTCAACCAGGCCTGAGAAATACAGATACCTGTGGTGCTGGTCACAAGATTTGAGCAACACCCTCAGTGATGCATCCTTGAAGTGGATGAGATTCAACTGTGTGGTCCCAGTCTTCCCAATGAGCCCATAGCACGCCCAACTCTGGATGGGAGCCGGTTAGAGCCGAAAAATCGCACAATGATTTTTTGAAGGGACTGATGGGATTCGAACCCACAACCTCTCAGTCAGTATTCTGTTGTGCTAACCGCTACACCATGGCGACTGGTCTGCTCAGCTTTCTCTGTGTACCTAGTGTTTTCCCTCCTGGCTCTCAGTCTCAACCTGTTGGTTTTTCCTTCTTTCGATCAGAGTCTTTACCACTCATTCTTCACAGGCACTTTACCCTGATCACTCTGTTGTAGGGTTTTTTGCCCTTTTTTCCCCTGTAAATTTCTGTTTCCTTTTCTCACTCTGTTGTCAACTTCGGCTAACAGGCAGTACTTCTTGATCTTTTGATCCTCAGTAGGGTTCATCTTAATATAAGTAGTTTTATGGTAGCATGATCTTCACATAGGAAGTTTTATGATATTGACTATCTTCACAGTATCAAAACAGTAGCAGAAAATCTGATCGTTTTGTTTTTGTTTTCCTAAATCTAGTGAATTTGTTTCTTCATTGTCATTTGTGTTTTGAAGCATGGGGTCATTAGCTGGTTGTTAGTTGATGCATAGATGAACTTCTGACATCTGACAAAGGCCAGTTGGCCAAAAATGTTATATCTGTCTTGCTTTGTTAATTAAGTGTTCTCATTCTGTGCACTTTTATAACAGTCATCTTCACAGAGGTAGTCTTATGATAAGTGTCATCTACATAGAATTGGATTTATAATAGGAATCATCCTCACTGAGGTAGTTTTATGATGTGGTCATCTTCACAGAGGTAGTTTTTATGATATGGTCATTTTCACAGGGGTAATTGTGTGATACGGTCATCTCTGCAGAGTGGTTTTACAGTGATTTTTAGTCAAGGTCATCATCTCAGGGATAAGTTCACACCACAGCACTGATGCATAAGTGAAATTGTTGGTATGTTCATCAGAGGTCAACATAAAAAAAAATCGTAGGCGATTTGAAAATGTGGTATTCTGGTGGAAATTGTTATCATTAATGATTATATTTAATGTGTATCTTTCACCGATTGTTGCTTAGCAGATTAGCGACAATATTGGTGATGGTGTATATTTGTTGTTTGTATGAGTGAGCTAGTCTGTATATGCATGATTGTGTTTGTTTACTGGTTTCATGTGTGTTTGTTTCCCCTTTTTCCCATCTTACTACATGTTCTTGACTTTTTGTTTTGCTTTCTTGTTCTGCTCAGGCTCTTGGCAAAATATGCCCAAAGATTTACTGAAAAAGGTGAGTGCAGTGATTATTCAATATTTTTTCTTCTTGTGGAACTAGTGCAAGTCTTGTATTTGTGGTTATGCTGTACATAAGGTTTTTGTTTTCATGGAAATAATATTTGTAATGTGAAACATTTGTCAACTGTTGTTGTATCTCCTTTGAGAGTTAATTTCAGGAAAACTGTAAAGGTTGTAGAAGAAGGGGGCAGTGCATTGATGAAACGTGTCATATTCCTGTGACCCCAGAGCTAGTTTTTGCATCTGAATGGGTCATGCAACACATGGACAGCCCCCCTATGCTTGATGAAATGACTATCAAGTGGCATCGAGAGCTTGGGAGGTGGTTGTCCAGAGAGTGGTGACACATAGGTGCTCCAGGGCCCATCCGCACCCTTGTGGTGTTCCTTGTTAACTTTGGGGGAAGTGCAGTGATGTTGTCTCACTCCCCTTCCATAGCTGCCAACCCTCCTGGATTTCCCCGGAATTTCCCGGATTTGAAAAATGATCCCGGAATCCCGGATCTGTCAAAAAATTCCCGGATTTTGAAAGTTTGTGGAAAAACTTCTTTTTCATGCTTAAATATGCCAGGAGAGGCCATTTTTGTACTTTGAATTGGTGAAAAATCAATAGCTCTGCCCCTTGACACCACCAGGGGGACCTAAGCAGCCCCCCTGGACCCCCCGGCTGATGATTCCTGTTTTTTGAACTTCAAAGGTTGGCAGCTATGCCCTTCTATCCTCTCTCTCTCTCTCTCTTCTCTTTCTTTCTCTCTCTCTCTCTCTCTTTCTCTCTCTCTCTCTCTTTCAGTGTCCAACTCCCTGACCACTGGGATAGGAAATGTGTAGGCTAGCACTTTTCACTGGGTAAAAACTTTGAGTTTGTGACCCCCAGTTTGTCCACCTGTGAAATGATACTGGCCCTGATCAGAATCAGGGAAGGTAAAGCAGCAAGGGAGAGGAGATGGGCACCTGCCCTCATAATGCTGCCATTAAGAACGGTTGTGGTCTGCCAGTGCAGTCCCCTGTAATTTCAGGGCTTTGGGACAGCTTTACACCCCCTCCCCCCTAAACATCACTTAAAAGAAAAAATGGATGCAACTATAGACAGTAACACAGATTTCCAGCTCCTGGAAATTCTGGCTTGTGATACACTAAACATGGCTGCCTGCTTTTCTGTCATATTAACATCCATACTCCATGAATGTTGAGGCAAGTTAGAAATTATTGCTTGGTAAAATAATATTGACCCTTACATGGTGATGGTTTGCTCCTATTTGTATGTCATTGACCAAACCTGGATCTTTTTGTCAAGTCTCCATTTCATTTTTCTGTTTTAGTTTTGATTATTTTTAACCCTTTGACTCCGCACCCTATCCACCAAAAACTTAACCCATTCACTCTCCCTGATCCTATCCACCAGCTTCCTGCATGAGGGAGTCAAAGGGTTATGTTTTTGCTTTGCTAGCATGGTTGACGATGCAGGATGCTGGTGGACGGGGTGCGGGAGTCAAAGGGTTAATTGTAAACCTGTACATTCAGATTAATTTTTAAGGTGATTGCTTATTGTTCTGTGTTTTTTTTCCTAATGACAGAAGTATGCCTGAAAACTGAATTGATAGTCGCTCATTAACACAGCAAATTTTATGAGGTCTGCATAATCATGACCCTCATGGCATATTAAAGCAGTTAATCTAAGTGTGTGAGAGCTGGTTGCCTAGCTAGTTGGTTCTTTTGATAGAGACGTAGATTCATGATCTGATAATTTAAGTTAAAACCCAGCCTGCAACATGAAAACTGGCCTGTTTAATGCCGTCTTAGTGTTTCCATCATTCTTGTGGTTTCAGCTTAGTGTTTCATAGGTCTGTCTTTCCCCTCGTCATTTCACAAGACCTTGCTTGTGCATTGGGTTTTGCACATGTTCAGGGAGTCTAGCAGATAATTGCTGGTAGGTATGGCTGGAGCTCGTATGGAATTGTTGGATTGCAGTGATTCTTTAAGAAAATATTGTCTTCACCTTGTTGATAGGACAGCTGAGCATTTGGACATTGACTGGTGGGGGGGGGGGGGGGGGGGTTTCTGTCATGTGAGATGAGTTTATACAGAATAGCTAGTTGTGTTGTGATTCAGACCTTTATTTATTTATATACTTTATATGCATGTTCCTTTTTGAAGGAGGATACACAGATACACATTTCATTTACATGTAACCAAGATTATGCCAGTGGTAGGCTGATAAAATACCAGTATAAAATTTAGATCAGGTAAAACATAGTGTAGATAGGACCTCAGGACCTAGCCAGCTCATGGGTTTATGTGCAGGCTTAAGGCTTGTGCCATGATCACCATACACATGGCACCTGTGACGTTAGTGCTTATGGACTTCGTTCCAAACACAGAGACGTCACTTGAGAAACTGAAACTTCTTGAACAAACTCCAAACTCCAGTCCATGGCTGTGACATAGCTGAAGTGATGACTGTTGTGTTTCAGTGCTTGGAGTCGGTGGCTATGCTGCGGGACACGGCCACATTTAGCTACAAGACAGATGTTGATGTGGTGGTGGGCAAAGCTGTCCATTTCATGGGACCACGCCAAGTCCTGAATGCCATTCCACTCAAAATCACTGGCATTGAGTACGTTTGTTTACATTTTTTTCAGTCTATGATCTTAAGAAAATGTGCATACATATATATATACATACATTTCCACATAATTGTTCATCAGTGTCATGTGAACATACTATAATTCATCTGTTGTGATCATCAGTTTATCTTTCACTGTCTTTCTCTGTACCATCAACTATCTATCTCTTTGTCTGTCTGTAAATCTTGTTTGTCAATCTGTCTGTATGTTTCTCTCTCTCTCTCTATCTCTCTACCTCTGTCTTTGTGTGTGTGGCTGTCTACCTGGTCGTCTACCTGTCTATCTGTGTCTTGTCTGTCTGTCTCTGTCTGTCTGTCTGTCTGTCTGTCTCCCTCCCTCCCTCCCCCTCCCTCCCTCCCTCCCTCTCTCCCTCTCTCTCTTTCTTCTTTTCTTTCTTTCGTACTTTCTTTTTCTTTCCGACTGTGTAAAGAGTAAGTTGATCATTGTGTTTGATACCACCCCCTCCCTTGTCCCCATTTTCCATTTTTTCCATTTCCCATTTTAGAAAAAAATAATCAGCCAGAATGAATCAGATGGCTTGTGTAAGAGAGTCTTGTGTATTTGTGTGTTGTTAATGTGTGTGTGTGTGTGTGTGTGTGTGTGTGTGTGTGTAATGTGTGTGTAATGTGTGTGATATGTTTGTGTGTGTGTGTGTGTGTGTGTGTGTTCATGCGCACATAATATATTTCTATGCGTTTTATTTTTTCAGGGATATTCCTGATTTGTCAAGAAGTTGGCTCTTACCTGTGATTCGTGATAATGTGTGTGAGACAGAGTTGTCCTTCTTTACAACTTACTTCTTTGATTTGGCACAGAAATTCAGAAACAAAGGTCAGTTCCATTATCTTTTTGGTCAGTTTTCAAGGATACGGCTGCTTAAGGGTGTTTGTTTTTGTTGATTTTTTTCTCTTTTTTAGGATCATTGCACTTAGGGAAGTTACCCTCGTGCTCTGTTTTTGTTTAGTCCCATTTTCTATGCCACCTTAATGGCTACAGAAGCTGGAAGAGTTTTTACAATGTAGATGATGATGATAAACCATGATGCTATGGAATTCCATCTAAGAGTGAGACTGCATGACAGGGCTGTACTCTACACTTCGATCATAAAATATCCTGGTGTCAACTAGGCCCAAGAGATACAGACACCTGCGGTGCTGGTCAGAAGATTTGAGCAACACCCTCAATGATGTGCATCCGTGAAGTGGATGAGACTCGGCTGTGTGGTTCCAGTCTTCCCAATGAGCCCACAGCATGCCCAGCTCTGGGTAAGAGCCGGTTAGAGCCGAAAAATCCCACGATGATTTTTGAAGGGACGGATGGGTATTCGAATCCACAACCTTCTAGTCGGTAGTCCATTGCGCTAACCACTACACATCTGTTTTTCTTGATAATCCATTTATGATAGCTTTCTCTGATGTTATAGGTTAATCAGTTGTACGTCTTTTGTGATTTTAAAGAGTTCTTGTTTTGTTTTGACTTTGTTTGTCTGTTTATGTGTGCGTTTAGGTTTTTATTTTGGTAAGATCTTTTGTAGAATATTTTAAATACTTTCGTAAGTAAAACAGGACTGGAAAATATAATTGATTTCTTGAATCTTGATGAACTGACTTACCTGTATGGATATCATGTGCATGTATGTATGACTTTGGAACATATCTGGAAATTCACAAATGATGTAACAGACACAAAGTGAGGGTCTGTCTTTGTGTGTGTGTGTGTGTGAGAGAGAGAGAGACAGACAGACAGACAGACAGACAGACAGGACAGACAGAGCATAGAATATGAGTCACTTAAGATTTCTCGGCTGTTTTAACCCTTTGACTCCCTCAGTCTATCCACAAGCATCCTGCTTTTTCAACCATGACAGCAAAGCAAAAATCTAGCTCTTTGACTCCCTCACCCCATTCACCAGCTTCCTGCAGGGTGCAGGAGTCGAAGGGTGAAAAGTGCAGGTACACAAAGGCCTGTCAAGGGTTAGGGAAGGTAAAGTAACAAGAGAGTGAAGGTGAACACTGCCCTGTCTCTGAAAAATGCTGGGCTGTCTACCACCTCTCTCCTACAACCTCAGGGTAATGGGTCAGCCGTTTCCTTCTTTTACACAAAACATGCCTGAAGGCCTAAACAGACACATTCCATGTTTTGACCCATAAAAAAATAATAATAGCAGTTGTAAATGTGTATGTATCACTCATTTATAAAAGTTATTATTATTTTTGTAATAAGCAGGGGTCAAAACATGGAATGTTATAAATGAGTATCACACACACACACGCACGCGCACGCACGCACACGCACGCACGCACGCACGCACACACGCACGCACCACACACACACACCACACACACACACACACACACACACACACACACACACACACTCACAGAGTATTTCTTGGGTGCATGCATATATGTGTGATGGTGTGTGCACTAAAAATCCTAAGAGAAGTGACATTAACTTTATTTCACATGAAATGCAGCAAAAATCTAAAGAGAAGTGACAGTAACTTTATTTCATGTCATCTTCATCATCATCGTTATCATCACCATTTCATGTAAGTGCAGTAAAAATCCTAAGGGATGTGACAATAACTTTACATGTATTTCATGTCATCATCATCATCATCATCATTATCATTTCATGTAAGTGCAGTATGCAGTAAAAATCCTAAAGAAGTGACAATAACTTTATTTCACGTAAGTGCAGTACAAATCCTAAGAGAAATGACACCAACTTTATTTCATGTAAAGTGCAGTGAAAGTCCTGAGAGAAGTGACAGTAACTTTATTTCACCTTAATGCAATAAAAACTTTAAGAGAAGTGACAAAAACTTTATTTCATGTAAGTGCAGTAAAAATCCTAACAGAAGTGACAATAACTTTATTACATATCGTCATCATCATCGTTATTTCATGTAAATGCAGTAAAAATCCTAAGAGAAGTGACAGTAACTTTATTTCACCTTAATGCAATAAAAACCTAAGAGAAGTGACAAAAACTTTATTTCATTAAGTGCAGTAAAAATCCTAACAGAAGTGACAATAACTTTATTACATATCGTCATCATCATCGTTATTTCATGTAAATGCAGTAAAAATCCTAAGAGAAGTGACATTAACTTTATTTCAAGTAAGTGCAGTAAAAATCCTAAGAGAAGTGACATTAACTTTATTTCAAGTAAGTGCAGTAAAAATCCTAAGAGAAGTGACATTAACTTTATTTCAAGTAAGTGCAGTAAAAATCCTAAGAGAAGTGACATTAACTTTATTTCAAGTAATTGCAGTAAAAATCCTAAGAGAAGTGATGTTAACTTTATTTCCTGTCATCATCATCATCATTATTTCATGTAAGTGCAGTAAAAATCCTAAGAGAAGTGACAGTAACTTTATACACATAAGTGCGGTAAACATCCTAAGAGAAGTGACATTAACTTTTATTTCACATACAGCCAAAGCATTGGCAGCTCAAGATCAGCAGGCTGCGTGCAGGACGTACGAGATGTTGGAAATGCAACTATGGTCAATGCTGAAAGGATTCTGCAATCGTCCCACAGACCTGGCACAAGTATGTTTTATCACACTGGGTTGGGGTTAGGGTTGTTCATACACAGTGGATGAGCTGTGTGAGTGTGTGTGTGAGTGTGTGTGTGTGAGTGTGTGTGTGTGTGTGTGTGTGTTTGTGTGTGTGTGTGTGTGTGTGTGTGTGTGTGTGTGTGTGTGTGTGTGTGTGTGTGTGTGTGTGTGTGTGTGTGTGTGTGTGTGTGTGTGTGTGTGTGTGTGTGTGTGTGTGTGTGTGCGCGCGCACGCACGCACTCATTGAAAGTAGTCAGTAGTCTACACATTCATACCCAAGTCATTATTTGAAATAATGCAGGAAGTTTGGGTGATGTGAGAGAGCATGAGCAAGCCTTCATCATGTGACCATGTGTGACTAATCGTCATTAGGGCTTATGTGCACTGTCATTGATTTGGCCTCTTTGTGTTGCTTTTATATTTTCTATAACTTTATCTCTCTTGTAGTTTTGGTGGGTTTTTTTTATAGTTTTTTTGACATTCATCATGCGATTTAAACATATACTTCATCATTCTGTCTCATATGTTAGATTTCCCTTTATTGTCTCTGTATTTAATATATTCTGTTTACTCATGATGCATTACTTTGGACATGTTGTTATTCATGATTCATATAAATTTAATGGACATTTTTCGTTTGAAGTGATCAGCTACATTCAGATGGACCTAAAGCATGAGTTCACATGCAGCTACATTTGATTTGAACAGATTTTTAGGGTGGGTGGGTGTTTGCAGTGTTTTACAAGCATCTCTCTGACTCCCTTCCCCACCTCTTTGTCTTACCCCCAAGCAATATTACGTAGTGGTCTAAATTGTGTACATGCTGAAGGAATATTGATTATTATATTGGCTCACTGAAAAGAAAATAATCTTGAAAAAAATGTTAAGCTTTTGAACGTTTATCTTATTGCAGTCTTTCAGAAGACTTGCCAGGTATTTGGGAGGGGAATTAGTAATCGTGATTGAAAAAAAAGATTACATTGTTTTGTCTTTCAGAAGACTTGCCAAGTTCTTTGGGAAGAAAATTGATTATCTGACTTTTAAAAATTGCTCTTTGCAGTCTTTCAAAGGACTTGCCAAGAAACTTGGGATGTGTCTGAACGAACGCTCAGATTTGCAGATGGACATCTTGGCAGCCCTTCGATCACTCATCAACTTTAGCAAGGAGAATGGTATGTTATGCTAATGAAAGGTAACCCTTTCACTCCATCACCCTGTCCACCAACTTCCTGGCAGCATAATTTGAAGAAAGAGTCAACCCTGGCAAGGAAAGATGGCAGATAGAGTGAAGGAGTGAAAGGTTTAATCTTTTACAAGTTTGGTACCGTTCTTTGTGGATGGTTTACTTTTCAATGTTAACCCTTTTGATGCTTCAGGCACTGCATGGTAACTTGTAAGCAAAACACTTAAGGTGCCATGCAGTACCATCGCATGGTAGGGTTATAAAACTCTATTGATCTTTTGCGAAAGAATAGACGGAAGCTCCTCTTGTTTGTCCGTGACAGCAGAGGCTTTATCTTTTACTTGGCGCTGACATCGGCATCCTTTGTTCAATGCAACAAGAGCTTTTTACAAGTTTTCCAAGTCAACCTAAGTTGAAAATGGCCAGCAATTCAGGAAACTCTAGATCTACCGGAAAGAGATTATATGACACAGCACAAGTGCTAACATTATTTTTGACAGTGATTTGCCATTTGGAATGCCTGTTGTTGACAGTGACAGTGGCGAAAAACTTTTATGGCCAGTTGATAACGACTTCAACGGTGACAGTCACAACGTTTTTCAGCCAGAGTCTGAAACTAGTTAAGTGGACACCATCATAATGATCAGAACATTAACCCTTTGACTCCCACAGCCTACCTACAAGCATCCTGCATCATCAACCATGCTAGCAAAGCAAAAACTTAACCCTTTGATTCCCTCACCCTATCCACCAGCTTCCTGCAGGAAGCTGGTGGATATGGTGAGGGAGTCAGGGTTAAGTTTTTGCAGTTGGTGGATTGGGTGCGGGGGTCAAAGGGTTAAGTCATTCAAAACACACTAAAATGACCTCTGTAACTATATGAAAATGCAGTATTTTATCAGTTGAAAAAATATCTGTTGACAAGTCACTTTTGACATGTGAAGATTAGAGTTTAAACCATCCAAATAACACTTGCTCGATGAAAACAGCACTTCAGTATCCATGGCAAAAATGAAATATCGAAAACTTTCTTGAGTCCATGTGAGTGAGTGTAGGGTGATATGTCACTCACACCTTTGTCACTAGTTTCACTCCGCAAATCATTGTTTGTAAAAATGTTTGATGTGGTTCAAAGAAAGATTCAACTGATTTGTATGCATTGCCACAGTCTGATCCTTGTATGATAAGTGTGACGAATGTTTTACTTGCTGTGTATCACTGTTGCTTTGATGGAAGTGCCATTTTGTGTCCGAAATTTTCGAGATTTTCCTGTTCAGGTTATTTCGAAAAAGTCAGTATTTCTGTTTATAATTGAACTATGGGCTGTGGGAGACAACAGACTTGTACATAAATGATTCCTATACACATTTTTGTCAGTTCCCATTATCTGTAAGACAGCAAAGGTCACAAAATTTAATTATGTGTTCATCAAGAAATGCACATTGCCGTAAACAGTGACATCAGCATACACATCAGATGATGTACTTCACTGCGAGTGAGTTAAACCAGTTGCTGTAGGGCAGTGGTTGGTGCAACAGACTACTGACTGGAAGGTTGTGGGTTCAAATCCCCATCAATCCCTTCAAAAATTATCGTGGGATTTTTTGGTTCAAACCAGCTCCTACCCAGAGTTTGGTGTGCTGTGGGCTCACTGGGAAGACTGGGACCACACAGGTGATACTCATCCACTTCACGGATGCATCATTGAGGGTGTTGCTCAAATCTTCTGACCAAGTATCTGCATCTCTTGGGCGTGGTTGACGCCAGGATATATTATGATTGTAAGCGTAGAGTACAGCCCTGTCGCGCAGTCTCAGTCCTAGATGGAACTCCATAGCATAATGATTATCATCCTCTTCAACATCATCATCGTCGCATCGTAAAAACTGTTTCAGCATCTGTGACCATTAAGGTGGGGTAGAAAATGGGATGAAAAAGAAAGTGAGCACTGAAGTAACCTCCCTGAGTGCAATGATTCTTTTAAAAAAAAAAAAAAAAAAAGAAGGAACCCAGACAGACCAGATTTTGTGTTGTGTTCTGGGTTCATCAGATTTTGTGTTGTGTTCTGGGTTCATCAGATTTTGTGTTGTGGTGTGGGTTCACCAGATTTTGTGTTGTGTTCTGGGTTCACCAGATTTTGTGTTGTGTTCTGGGTTCACCAGATTTTGTGTTGTGTTCTGGGTTCACCAGATTTTGTGTTGTGTTCTGGGTTCACCAGATTTTGTGTTGTGTTCTGGGTTCACCAGATTTTGTGTTGTGTTCTGGGTTCACCAGATTTTGTGTTGTGGTGTGGGTTCATCAGATTTTGTGTTGTGGTGTGGGTTCACCAGATTTTGTGTTGTGTTCTGGGTTCATCAGATTTTGTGTTGTGTTCTGGGTTCATCAGATTTTGTGTTGTGGTGTGGGTTCACCAGATTTTGTGTTGTGTTCTGGGTTCACCAGATTTTGTGTTGTGTTCTGGGTTCACTAGATTTTGTGTTGTGTTCTGGGTTCACCAGATTTTGTGTTGTGTTCTGGGTTCATCAGATTTTGTGTTGTGTTCTGGGTTCACCAGATTTTGTGTTGTGGTGTGGGTTCACCAGATTTTGTGTTGTGTTCTGGGTTCACCAGATTTTGTGTTATATTCTGGGCTCATCAGATTTTGTGTTGTGGTGTGGGTTCACCAGATTTTGTGTTGTGTTCTGGGTTCATCAGATTTTGTGTTGTGGTGTGGGTTCACCAGATTTTGTGTTGTGTTCTGGGTTCATCAGATTTTGTGTTGTGGTGTGGGTTCACCAGATTTTGTGTTGTCTTCTGGGTTCACCAGATTTTGTGTTGTGTTCTGGGTTCATCAGATTTTGTGTTGTGGTGTGGGTTCACCAGATTTTGTGTTGTGTTCTGGGTTCACCAGATTTTGTGTTGTGTTCTGGGTTCACCAGATTTTGTGTTGTGGTGTGGGTTCACCAGATTTTGTGTTGTGTTTTGGGTTCACCAGATTTTGTGTTTGTGGTGTGGGTTCACCAGATTTTGTGTTCTGTGGTGTGGGTTCACCAGATTTTGTGTTCTGTGGTGTGGGTTCACCAGATTTTGTGTTGTGGTGTGGGTTCACCAGATTTTGTGTTGTAGTCTGGGTTCACCAGATTTTGTGTTCTGCTGTCTGGGTTCACCAGATTTTGTGTTCTGCTGTCTGGGTTCACCAGATTTTGTGTTGTAGTCTGGGTTCACCAGATTTAGTGTTGTGGTCTGGGTTCACCAGATTTTGTGTTCTGCTGTCTGGGTTCACCAGATTTTGTGTTCTGCTGTCTGGGTTCACCAGATTTTGTGTTGTAGTCTGGGATCACTAGATTTTGTGTTCTGTGGTCTGGGTTCACCAGATTTTGTGTTCTGTGGTCTGGGTTCACCAGTGTTGTGGTCTGGGTTCACCAGATTTTGTGTTGTGGTCTGGGTTCAAACAGTAGACATCATGTCTTCAGTCCACAGCTGAGCCAAAAGGACCATTCACCCCACATAAAGAATCCAGGACTGTTTGCTGAGATGAATTAAAATTATGATAGAACATTAACAATTTGATTTTACTGTTAAGAAAAGCGTTCTTACTAGCAAATGCCTATCAGTTAACATCAGGAAGAGAGTTCTTGAATGTTATATAGAACTGTTGTATGATGTGAGGCGTGGACAGTCAACACGCAAAGTCAGAACAAAATTTAGGCAGCGGACATGTGGTTTCTAAGAAGATTGTTTAGAGTTCCATGGACAGCAAAGAAAACAAACAAGACAGTCATGAAGGAGGCAGACACAAGAAGATAATTAATAAAGAAGATTAGGAAAAGACAAGCAACATCTATGGGACATTTTATGAGGAAAGGGGATTGAGAACACCTGGACACAACAGGAAAGCTGGAGGGAAGGAGAACTCCAGGTAGACCCAGGGAGAAAATATTGGACAGATTTGAGGATGGCTGAAGACAGAGAGGGTGGGAGATGTATTTGCAGCGATAGGGGATAGATCTGTGTGGAGGGCCATGATCACCAACACCATGCGGTAGGGCACATGATGATGATGATGATAGTTCTTTGACTCTTTCACCTTTTCCACCAGCTTCTGTCAGTTGGAAGCAGGGAGCTGATGGTTAGGGTGAAGTGAAGCTGGTGGCCAGGATGAGGTGAAGCTGGTGGCCAGGGTGAGGAAGTCAAAAGGGTTAAACCATCATCTCAGCAATACATCAGAATAATCTGATTGCAGTTAATCATTGTACCATGCCATGTGAAATTTTTAACGTTTAGTTTCTTAAACAGATTTACTTGATTCAATGCCTGTGTGCCTATTCTGTGTTAGCTGAAGACAAAGCTGCAATGTCCCAGTATGCCCAGAACTTCATTCCGATCCTGTTCAACTTGTTTACAAGCAATCCTGATAATCCTCGTGATGGCCATCGTCTTGCTGTTTTGGAAACCATCAAAGTCTACTTCTCCATCACAGACTCTGAGGTAAGCTAAAGTGAAAACCCTTTCCAGAGAGATGTGGATGCAGCAAGGAAGTGAAAGGGTTAACCCTTTAACCCCCACACCTTACCTGCCAACTGCAAAAACTTAAACCCTTTGACTCTCTCACCCTACCCACCAGTTTCCTGCAGGAAGCTGGTGGATAGGGTGAGGGAATCAAGAGTTAATTTTTGCCGGCTGTGGTTGACAATGCAGGGTGCTGGTGGACAGGGTGCAGGAATCAAAGGGTTAAATGGCCTGGACACCCCCCCCCCCCCCCCCCCCTGGTGGGGATTCCCGGGGCTCTTTCAGTATAAATAGTATCCCCACCTTCTGGAATATCTGTGCTAGAAATTTCCTTTCTGTCACTCTCTTTGTTTTTGCCTTGTTCCTTTTGCTTTCTGTCATGTCGTTATATCATTTTCTGTTTTGTTGTATTACCTGTATGTGTTGGATAAAGTCTTGTGTGCTTTTTCTTAGGACTGATAATTGGGTACATGTATTAAGTACATTTTTGGCTCTAGGGAAATGAGATATGCAGAAGCAATTTGAGGTAATTTAGGCTGTATTTATGTATGCTTTAGTCTCTTTAGTTATGTTGAAATTACTGTTCAGGTATGCTTTTTGAATCGCTTGTGTGATAAATTGGATGGAGTGGTTAACGTCAGGGGCATTTCCTCAGATTATGTGCGCAAATGCATTGACATGTGTAATTTTCTTTTCCTTTTTTTTTCCTGTTGAAGAATTGTGTATGTGTATTGAAATGGAATGGTTATAGCCCTGATATGGCTGTTCACAGTTGACTGGGCTTTAAACGAATCCTAAGTTTGATTTTTTAAATCCTTTGGTGATAAATTGGATGGAGTGTCACTGCCAGGGGCATACCCTTAAATACATATAAATACATTTGATATGTGTACTTAATTTTCTTTTCCAGGTGTTTTTTCTTCTTTTACACCCACAGTCTCCTTTTAGTCGTTATCAAAGGTCTTCCTTATTCATGAAGACGGGAACAAAACTATTGGTCCTAATAAAAAAGAACTCTGTGTGTTAGGAGCACATTTTGTGTAAGTGTAACCTATTATATCTATTTTTGAAAATGGTTTTTGACACATCATTTATTTCTGGTCTCTACTGGAACTTTGAAGTATACACAATTATTTCTGCAGAAAATTACTTTCAAAATAGTTTATTCATAAATGTAGGGGACTAAATTGTTTATTTGTTTATCTGTTTTTCCAGTGCATATATAAGTTCATAGACATGGGCTTTACGAAGATCACAGCAGAAAACATCACTCCTTTCAAAAAGTAAGTGTCAGTATATGTGTTTTTGTTTGTTTTGTTCCCTGTGTGTTTTGCCTGATTTGTGTGTGTGTGTGTGTGTGTGTGTGTGTGTGTGTGTGTGTGTGTGTGTGTGTGTGTGTGTGTGTGTGTGTGTGTGTGTGTGTGTGTGTGTGTGTGTGTGTGTGTGTGTGTGTGTGTATGTGTGTGTGTGTGTGTGTGTGTGTGTGTGAGCTACCAAAATCTGTTATGGCTTAAGGGTTCTTTTCACATGCATAGTTGATGTTCTGGATGAGTGTGCACATGAAAGAGGTCCTGGCAGTATCATGTCAGTATATATCTATGTTTGTATTGATATAGCTATATCTATATATCTATACATCTATCTATCTGTCTATATGTCTGTATGGCTGTCTGTCTAGCTGTCTGTATGTCTGTCTGTCTATCTGTCTGTATATCTGTCTATATATCTGTCTGTCTGTCTTTGCCTGTCTAGCTAGCTAGCTGTCTAGCTATCTAGCTGTCTGTCTCTATTTAGCTCTGTCTATATATCTGGCTGGCTGTCTAGCTAGCTAGCTGTCTAGCTATCTGTCTGTCTAGTTGTCTATCTATCTGTCTGTCTATCTACCTGTCTATCTAGCTGTCTGTCTGTCTATCTATATATCTAGCTGTCTGTGTGTCTATCTTTCTGTGTATCTGTCTGTCTGGTCTGTCTATCGATCTGTATATCTGTATATATTGTCCTGGGATATTGGAAAAAAATCTCCCCTGAAAATTCCCCACCTGTTACCCACCAGGCTTAAACCCAAGCAGTGTTCAGCTGGGACCCTGTGATTGTAAGTGTCATCCTAACCATTTGCCTGTCATACCAGTCAGTGTCTGTAGTCTGGTGTGGGGTGTGCCACAGTCTTGCTGTATGCATGGTCAACAGCATGATTTGACGTTCTTTGTTAGCGTTCAATTATTGTCATGCCTCAGATGGTCAGTATGTCCGTCTAAGACTTGTTCATGTTGGCCCGGTTATGTGTATGTCACAGTGTCAATTGAAACAGTGTAATGCAATGTTACGTAGGACAGTTAAGCACAGACAGTCTACAGTGTCATATGATATTAACGATAAATAATAGTACAATATGATTTAGTAGAGCCCACTGGCACCAAGGTGCCATTCAGGATTCTGTACAATATTGGTGTAAAGAAATAGTTACATTATAATACACACACCACACACACACGCACACGCACACGCACACGCACACCACACACACACACACACACACACAACACACACACACACACACACACACACACACACACACACACACACACACACACACACACACACACACACACCGCATCACACCACGCAATTTAACCCCTTGACTCACGCACCATATCCACCAGCTGCAAAAACTTAACCCTTTGACTCCCGTACCCTACCCTCCAGCTTCCTGCAGGAAGCTGGTGGATAGGGTAAGGGAGTGAAAATGTTAAAATTTCGCTTTGGGAGCATGCTGACAATGCAGGATGCTGGTGGACGAGTGCAGGAGTTAATGGGTTAAGTTACAGAAATAGTAAGGACATGACAATGGTTAAAGCATAGACAGTTTACAGTGTGATGTATCAGTGCTTGTCCACAGGATTGCTCTGGTGGATCTGTTCATCGCTATGTTGAAGTATGCCGATCAGCCACGTCTTGCCAAGCTCTATGCTCTGGCTGGGGAAAACGTTCAGGTGAGAATCGTTTCAATTGTCCTGTTTCAGTATCTCCAGATAACATCTCCATGTTTAGGATAAATTCTATAGAAGAGTGGCAGAACGGTTCAGACGTTCACCTGCCTGTAACTAAACTCGAGGTTCCAGGGTTTGTTTTCCGTTGAGGCCTGGACTTTTCTTTTCAGTTTGACTGGAAAATCAAACTGAATGTCCAGTTTTTTGGAAGTGGACGAAAAACGAGTAGAACCCATGAGCTTCTGGCCTGCGCACACTAAAGATCCCATGGCAGTTGAAAATCTTGAAGAGCAAGGCATTTATTTGGCTGCCCTGGTATAAATTACTGAGACGATAGGTTGATTTCCCAGGTCTGTCCCCTTGAAAGCAAATTAGCCTTTTTGCCTTTCTAAAGTCTTGATAAAAAAAAAATTAAAAAAAAGAAAGGTGGCGCTGCGCTGTGGCAATGTGATATCAAACAGGAGAGCAGCCCAAGTTTCACTTGGTAATCATTGTGACAAAAGAAGTGAATATGACTTTGAATGTGAATATGAATGTGAATATGAATATATGCTTTGACACCACAGATGGCATGTTATGGAGAAGAATCAAAATGATCATGGCGTGAGCCATAAGCCTGATCGTATTGTCTACCTTTCATTACAGTGTAGCCAAGATTGCAACAGCGATAAATCAAATACATCAAACCCATGCTAGATAGGACCCCAATACCCTGCCAGCTCATGAGTTTATGTGCAGGCTTAAGGCTGCATGATCATTTTGTGTTTTCTCTATCACATGGCAACAGTAGTGTCAGTGCGTATGTAATTCATTTCGAGTGTGGAGGTTTAGTCTTGAGAAACTCAAACTAATGTCTACTTAGCGTATGGGTACTATGTCTGTCTTTGTATCAATTTGATGTTGAAACAACGTAGGGCAACTAAGGCTGTATAACACCCATGGAAATGGATGAAAACAGGTCCCGCTTCCCAGAACAATTTGACTGCACCAACATCCTACACAACCACATCTGGATGTTACACTACACAACCACATCTGGATGTCACAAAAAAACAATCGTCTACTCTCTGCCTACCACTTTCTTCCTCCCTCTCTCTCCCGTTGTCTTTTCTGCTTCCATAACTGTGACTCCCACATCCTGTCTAACTGTTAAAACTTAACCATTGACTCCCTTGCCCCATCCATCGATTTTCTGCAGGAAAGGTGAGGGAATCAAAGGGTTAAGTTTTTGCTTTGCTCGCATGGTTGACAGTGCAGGATGCTGGTGGACAGGTTGCGGAAATCAAAGAGTTAAATTGTTAAATTTCTTTGATCTTTGAAGAAAAGTCCAAACACTTTCCATTCTATGCTGCAGAATTCTGGGCCAAATAGAACCAAATTTGGCTCCATATCCTGTACCACGTCTGACTGTTCACATTATGGTGCCAGTGGGTCAACCTGTCTCAGCCTAAATTTAGTAGTGGCTAGTACTGGTATGAATTGAAAGTTGGTCATGCAGTGCATTAAGGTCTAGCTCCCAACCCTGTATGTATATGCATGATTCAGAACAAACCCACCTCCATTCTTTTGTCTGATTGGTGTTGGCTCTTGTTTTGCCTATCATGTAGAAATGGGAAAAGAGTGGTAGAATGGTTCAGATGTTTGCCTGCCAATAACTAAACACGAGGTTCCAGGGTTCGCTCCCGTAGAGGACTTGACTTTTCTCCTCAGTTTGACAGGAAAATTGAACTGAACGTCTAGTCCTTCGGAAGGGAACGAAAAACGAGTTGGACCCGTGTGCCTTCTGGCTGCGCACACTGAAGATCCCACAGCAGTTAAAAATCGTGAATATCAGGGCACTGCCCAGCTGCCTTGCTATAAAACGTTGGAGAGACAGGTTGATTTCCCAGGTCCCACCCCTTGAAGACCAATTAGCCTTCTTGCCTTTCTGAAGTTTTGGTATAAAAAAAAGTGAATATGACTATGACTTTGGAAGTGAGGTAGAGGGGATGGGTGCCACCCTTGTGGTGCTGGCCCTGGGAAAAGTTGGGGTCTCTTCACCTCACTCCCGTACGACCTCAGGGTTATGGAACTATCTCGGTAGGACATACGGACCTGGCCAGCTCGTGGGTTTATGTGCAGACATAAGGCTTGTGCCATGATCATTCTAGATCTTTTCCTTGGCATGGCACCTATGACGTTAGTGCGTATGGAATTCATTCCGAGCATGGAGACGTGATCTTGAGAAACTGAAACTGAAACTGTTGGAATTTTAGCCACTTCCTCATAATAGTTCTTTCCGAGTTAGATGATCTGTAGTATGTTGACCCAGATTTTGTCCACAAAGATATGATTTTAAGCTTCTGCAGGCTTGGGATCTTCCAGGATGCAGACTTTTTGTTGTATTGGCTTTATTTGCAAGTGTGCACGTTCACTTCCATTTGGAAACTGTAGCCTACGAGAGGATCAAGCCCATGGACCTTGTATTATCAATATGGTACACTAACCATATGAGCTAATTGGGCCATATGAGACAGTATACAGGTTCATGCATGACAGTTCAAGTTTTAAAACTTACTTTAACCCTTTTACTCCCTTTGTATTCACCAGCTATTTGCACTATCCACCACCTTCCTCAGAAAGCTGATGAATAGGGTGAGGAGTGGTAGAGTTAGGTGCTGTGGATCTACATCTCACTTGTCTCACCTGTTGGCGTCACCAGGTTCGGTGTTGGCCACTGTACACCCAGACACCACTATCTCCCTCCAGGCCACTCTGTCTTGTCTTTTGTGGACAATGTTTTTAATATTTAGGCCACTGATGTTGGTCATGTTCTTGATGTATGAGATTGGGGTCTGCCTTTCCTCCGTTTTGCCACTGTTTTCCCTTGAAAGATGGTTGCCATGAGGTCCGTGTTCTTGTTGCGTGACACATGGCCAATGTATTTTAATCTTCTCTTGTTGATGTCTGCTAGTAGTTTCTGGTGGTTTCAAGTTTGTCCAGGATGTTTTCATTAGTTCTTCTGTCTGTCCATTTGACCCATAGTAGTCTCCGATAAAACCACATCTCTGCTGCCTCAATTCTCCTGCAATCAGTTTTTCTCAGAGTCCAGGCTTCGCAGCGATAAATCATGACTGGCCAGATCAAACATTTTAAAAGTCTTAACTTTCAGGCCATTTGGTATGCCTCTGTCTTTCCAGATGTTATTGATTTAGACCATTTTTTGCTTTGCCATTCCAATTCTTTTTTTTTTTTCTTCAATTATTTTTTTTATTCAAGTTTAGGGAAAAAAATTCATACAGTATAAACATAAACTTCAT
The DNA here is from genome assembly GCA_030674185.1 of Monoplex corrugatus. Classification (NCBI taxonomy): domain Eukaryota; kingdom Metazoa; phylum Mollusca; class Gastropoda; order Littorinimorpha; family Ranellidae; genus Monoplex; species Monoplex corrugatus. The sequence goes on from CM060307.1 coordinate 48,541,115, forward strand.
TTTTGTATAACACACACTTAAATGGATATTATATATGACAATCCAAATATACAAAATGTGTGTATACTCATTTATGATCAAAAAACACATACACACATACACACATACACGCTTGAGCGCATCTGAGCACGCATGCGCGCGCATACACACACACACACACACACATACACGCACACACACACACACACACATACACACACACACACACGTGTATACAGATTGCATAAAGACATACAATCATTTGTACACTCAATATCAAGCTGACATTTGAATATTTTGATAAAGACACGAACAATAAAGTAAAGCAAAAAGGCATGAGTGTATCAACCCTGTCTTAAGAAAAGAACCGCACACACTCCTCAGAGAAAATAATTATAATAATAATGATACTAATAGTAATAATTTATAATAATGATGAAAACATCAACAACAGCACAATTAACCCATTGTTTGTTTGCGGTATTATTATATTTATATAACGTCTTATTTATTTATCTAGCTGATACTGCGGTATGTTAAGTCATAGTCTGCAGAATCTGGCTGTGCGCATTAGAAAAAAAAAAATAGTCATTAAAAAGTAATAATTGGGCGGTAGTACGTCCAATCCATTTTGTACTTTTGTGCAGTCATTCTCAACTTTTGATTATATAATGCCATTCCAATTCTTATTTTGATGTCTTTGGGGCAGGTTCTATCATCAGTTTTTACAGAGCCAAGATATTTGAAATCCTTAATATATCTACATATGGGAATAAAAACAACAATGCTGAAGCAGTACAGGAAACAGAAACTAATGTCACCACAAGATCAAGGCATGAAGGGCTACAGAATCTGGGATACTTTGTCATGATGCTCCTGATTGATGATACATGATAAGGAGATACTGTGGAGTTCCATCTAGTATTGAGAGTGTGTGACGGGGCTGTACTCATAGACTTGTTATTATAATATATCCTGGCATCAGCCGGGCCTGAGATACACAATACATGCAGTGTTGGTCAGGAAATTAGAGCAACACTCTCAGTGCCACATCTGTAAAGTATGAGAGACTCGATTGTGTGGTCCCAGTCTTCCCAATGAGCTCACAGCGTGCTCAGTTCTGGGTAGAGCCGGTGAGGATTGAACAATCTGATGTTTTGTTTTCGTTGTTGTTGCCTTTTCCTATACTAAAACATGTGAGAAAACAGCAACACAACTGTTGCAGAAGAAAAAAAAAAGTATTTTAAAAGACAGTCAGGGGAAGCAACCTTTATTGCTTGTTTGGTTTTTTTATTTTCGTGTGTGTGTGTGTGTGTGTGTGTGTGTGTGTGTGTGGTGTGTGTGTGTGTGGTGTGTGTGTGTGTGTGTGTGTGTGTGTGTGTGTGTGTGTGTGTGTGTGTGTTTTCTTCATGCTTTGAGCATTTTGATGTGCTGCAGGCCTCTGACAAGACATTACAGAAGAAGGCATACCGTGTTCTGGAAGAGATGTGTATGTGTGAGACCCAGACTTGTCAGCAGTTCCTGTCGCTCAACCTGGCTGAAATACAACAACTGTTGCTGGACTCTTTGTCATCATCAGCTCCCAGCACCAGAAATGTAAGTATGTGGAGAGTCCAAAACAAGTGTGACTGCTCGCATTCAAGCAAACCAGGAACCAGAAAAAAAGACACACACAAAAAAAGAATAAGAACGCTTATTTAATACAACCAGACAAGACAGGTGCAAATTTTCGGCCTTTCAGTTTATTCCTTTTCTCACACTGGACTGAGCAGCAGGGAAGTTTCAGTCATTTTCTCTTAATTTTTGTATCTGGTGTTTGCTTGTTTGTGATCTTGCACTTGAGTTGGCCCAAAAATTTGTGCCTGTCTTGTCTGGTTGTATTAAGTACTTGTTCTTTTTTCGTGTTTTTTCTGGTTCCTATGTGGAGAGTGTTAAGAAAATCATCTGAATGCCCACATGGCTGTTGTATGTCATGGTATATTTTGGTGTGGGGATATATACTCATTGAAGTTTAAATGTATGTGATGTATGCTTCAGATCAGTACTTTGAAAAGTGGACTTTTACCCTTCAAATACCAGTTTGTACATGAAATCTGTGTGGGGCATAATTTAACTGTAGCTGGAGATGGGTCATGGTGCTGTCTGTCATAACACTTTATCTCTGTAACAGTAGATAAAAATGTAAAGTGTATGTTAACACACAAATCATAAATTTGCATTATTTTGAAATTTATATGAGGTAAGACCAGCCACTGACCTTTATTATGTTAGATGTGGTTTCCTTGCATTGAAATAGTAAAGCCAGTTGATTGTATGATACTACTGTTTTTGTTATTTTTAGTTGAGCACAGCATTCAGGACAGTATCCTTCCAAGTATGCCATTGCTCATATGTGTGATTTGGAGTATGTATGTGTGTATGTATACGTATGTATATATCAAAACTTTCAGATTTTGAATAGTAACAGCGAATATTTGTTTAAAAATACATGTTTGTTTTAGGGATGGCAGGCATGGGGATGGGATAGTTGAAATGAAATAATGTGTTTATATTATGTTATCAAATAATTACATTTGTATCGTGCAGACAGTCCATGTCAAAGCATGCTCATTGCACTTTACACAATAACAACTCATTGTTATTTATTCATAATGAAAAAGTTGAGCTTAATATATTAAGGAAAAGTAATGTAAATATTTATAGGATGGTTAACTTAGTTTTTATCATTATAAAATCATATAAGACTAGGGTGATTTTTCTTCTTGTTAGAAAATGTGAGGGCATGCTTTTTATTTGGTAGAGTTTTTAGGTATACATGTTGGAAATGAAAAGTGAGGAAACTAAGTACATGTTAATCTCTGATGTTTCTTTCCAGCCCCGCTTGAGATGCCTGACGTGTATCTGCCAGCAGCTGGCAGAGGCTAACAGAACCTTCATTCAGGCTGTTGTGCCAGAGGTAACGTATCTCCATCACAACCATGTTATTTATAAACCAGACAATGAGCATAACATCTTCAAGGGTTATTAGGTTAATGGAACATTATTTTCGGATAACATAGATATGTATGCTTGACCTTGAGAGTTCTTGAATATTATATAGAACCGATACTGTTGTACAGGTGTGAGGCGTGGACAGTCAAAACGCGAAGTCAGAACAAAATTGAGGCAACTGAAATTAGGTTTCTAAGAAGAATGTGGAGAGTTCCATGGATAACAAAGAAAGCAAACAGGACTGTCTTGAAGGAGACATACACAAGAAGATCATGAATAAAGAAGATCAGGAAAAGACAAGCAACATTTGTAGGACATATCCTGAGGAAGGGAGGGAATATGACGGACATGCAGGGGGCTGAAGTTGAAAATTATTTTAGTTGAAGGTGCTTTGAGTCAAATGGCAGGTTTGTTTATAAAATGTAAGTTGAAAAAATACAGTGATCATAATGTTACTCAATTTGATTTGATATTATATCAAGTTGTACTGTTATCAGGATGGTTTTTGGAAACGAGGAGTCATGACAAAGTGGGACAAAAAGGAAACCATTGTCTAATTCATCAGTGAATGAGTCAAGTTTGAGCCTAACGAATCAAAACAAACTCAAGAGAAACAAAAACAGCAATGTATTATATACAAAGATATAAACATGTTACTAAAGAAAGCATCTAAATATATCTCTTGTATTGAAGAAATTTCACATCAGCAAAATCCAGTGATTGCTGCTACCATAAATTTCCTGTCTCCTCAAGACTTTTGTCACCTGTAAATTTGTGAGCACTGGTTGGTATCATATTTATAGTTAAACCAGTTTGTGTCAAGCAGTCCCACTTTTTCCTTCCTTAGTGCAACTATGTTCCTTTGGATAAAAGTCTGAATGGATGTGTATTGAATTCCTATCAGAATCTTAAAAGAGTTGGATGGGGTTGAAAAAAATGAGCACATTTTACACTTTGATGTTTGTTGTGGTAGGCCAACATTACAGAATTGAAAATAAGTGTTTCAGGCTATGAGAAAGCTGCAATACATGTGTGTGTGTGTGTGTGTGTGTTTGTGTGTGTGTTTGTGTGTGTGTTGTGTGTGTGTGTGTGTGTGTGTGTGTGTGTGGTGTGTGTGTGTGTGCGCATTTCCATTTCAGGCGATCATGTGCACGAGAGGGGTTGGGGAAAGAGCACGAGCAGCAGCCTATCATCTGATTGTAGAAGTTAGCCGTGCCTTGATGCGATGGAATCCTGAAGCAGAAGAACAAGGTGACTTGGCTTTATTTTTGTTTTATTTTTAGATATGTTGACCTTAAGCTAAACAAGATGGTCAAGCCATTCAAAAAATGTTTCCATTCTAACAGTTTCCATTTTTCACTTGAAAAGAAATCTGATATTAACCCTTTTGGAAGTTATTTTCTAGAAAGAAAAATATGTGGATGGATGCATGCATGCATGTGTGCACGTGCATTTTTGTATACATATATGTGTGTGCGCGATATTATCTGTTAATCTGTGTGTCTGTTTGTCTATGTGTGTGTGCGTGTGTGCGGGCGCACGCGTTCTTGTATGTGCTAGTGACTGTAGACTATCACAACATTAAAAACAGATTTTGAAATTTATCAGAAGTTGCTGAGAAGGTGCTTTGCTCTCTTGTTTCTAAAAAAAACAACTAATTCTAGATAGTTTTGATCGGAATGACCTTGACCATGGCACTTCCAATCTTCCATTTTTGATTTCTCAATGATTTACATTATGCTTTTAACCCAGATTTGGGAATGACCCATCCAGGAACGGGTGAAAAAATCTTGCAAACACATTTTAGTAGCAGACAGACAGACATCCGTCTTGGATAATATGCAACAGTCTCCCCTTATTCGAGAAGACAGAAAAGATTTTTAGAAAGTAAAGATTGTCACAGGCCGTGAGGTTGTAGGAAAGAATGAGTGAGCATTTGCCAGCATTATCGGGGCAGTACTCAACCCTTCTTCTCTGCTGTTAGGTTTTCCCATAATTATTAAGAGGGTCAGATACTCATTTTACAACTTGGTGGACTAGAGGCCACATACACAAAGTTTTCCCCATGTCAGATCCAGGCTCATACAATCTTTGAAACCAGAAAAAAAACATGAAAAAAGAATCAGAACACGTGTTTAATACAACCAGACAAGACAGGTACAAATTTTCGGCTAACTGGCCTTTGTCAAGTGTAAGATCACAAACGAACAAACACCAAATACAAAAATTAGGAGAAAAAAACTGAAAGTTTCCTGCTGCTTTGTCCAGTGTGATGAAGCAGCCGGGAAGTTTCAGTCTTTTTCTCCTAATTTTTGTATTTGGTGTTTGTTCGTTTGTGATCTTATGTCTACGCTTGACAAAGGCCAGTTGGCCAAAAATTTGCGCCTGTCTTGTCTAGTTGTATTACATACGCGTTCTGATTCTTTTTTCATGTTTATTTTGGTTCCTGTTTGCTTGAACGTGGGCAGTCACACTTGTTTTGGATTTCATACAATCGGTAATGTATTTATATTGATTACAATTTATCTTTTTCTGTCACAGTAGATTTACTATATCAACTTCAGGCTGCTGTCCCTGGAGAGAGTGTGTTGCCGCAGAGCAGTGCCACCCATGTTTTTTTTTGTTCTGTGTGCATGTATATCTGTTTATCTTTGAAAGTAGAATTTTCTACAGAATTTTGTCAAGGATAATACCTTTGTTGCCATGGGGTCCTTAACATGCACTGAGTTTGTGCTGCATGTGCGACCTTGGTTTATCATCTTATTCGAAAGAGTAGTTCCTAGACAACCTCTTAAACATTTCATTGAAGGGGAAGAAAAATCTTTGTCCAATTCATGATCTGAACTTGAGTTTCTTGCATCTTAGGTAGCTGTTTTATCCAATATGCAAGCCAGATCTTGAAGCTGCCAGGCAGTTTGCAAAAGCCACATTGTCGTATCTCAAAAATCAAGTCTCACCTGTCTCACCTGTTGGCATCACCAGGCTCGGTGTTGGCCACTGCACACTTAGACATTTCTTGAATATTTAGGCCACTGATAATGGTTATGTTTTGGATGTGTGAGATTAGAGGTCTGCCTTTCCTTTTTGCAACTGTTTTTCTTTGAAAGATGGTTGCCATGAGGTCTGTGTTCTTGCTGCGTGACACATGGCCAATGTATTTTAGTCTTCTCTTGTTGATGTCTGATAGTAGTTTTCTGGTGGTATCAAGTTCTTCCAGGACACTTTCATTAATTCTTCTATCTGTCCATTTGACATGTAGTAGTCTCCGATAAAAACCACTTCTCTGCTGCCTCAATTCTTCAGCAATCAGTTTTACAAATCAAGTAGTTATCAGTAATACAGCTGGTTTTGAAAACCCCCCCCAAAAAAACATGACAGATGCATAAAAATGTGGATTGAACGTTTTGATCAGATTATGAATCTGTTGACAAAATTTTGTTACGCATTACTACTGAATAAAGTTGATAGTATACGTGTGGTAGATTTGACTTTGTTGACCAGATTGGTTTTTGTATTGTTGGTGAATAATGTGCGTAATGTTGGTGTGTTTCAGAAATACTGTCACAGTATGTAAACATGTTGCTGGCCGGTCTGTCTGGTTCCCCAGAAATGATCTGTGGAACTCTGCTTGCTTTGACACGCATCATGTACCACTACAAAGGTAAATGATTCTTTTTCTGCTGGGTGGCATTTCTGGTATTCATGATTAACGAATCATCTAAGTACTGCAATATCATCTTAAAGAAACTTGAAACTGCACCATCATTCTCACCATCTCTGCCAGCGCACCTCTAAAACCAAGATTATTTTGAGAGCATGACTAGAGGAATCAGTTCGGTGCCAGAGATGCCTGATTGGATGTTAGGAGTGTGGGTCCATGACCTGTAGAACTTCAGTGCATGGGGCTGTAGAGGTTGTGGGTCTAGTGACTGAATCCTGACCTGTGCTGATGCAGCAGGTCTGGGAACATCATTGACCTTTGCAGTGGAGCTTTCCTGAATTCTTCTATAATATAGAGATAGTATAGCCCAGTAGACTGCTCCTGTGGAGTGTAAGAGCATTGGATGGAAGCTTCTGGGTCTTCCATTAGAGGTATAATAGGGAAGTGACAGGTTGTAGGCTATTTGATCAAGAAGAGGTCTAGCATTGGGCAGAACCAATGTTCCCATGCACGTAGGAATACTCGAGAATTGCTGGTCAGTCTGCATCAACTGCCCGCATGTTCTGCTGAATGAAACTGCTAGAAAGTTCAGTTTGCCTGAATGTGTCAGACGACCAGAGTTACATCCTGTCGTGACACAACAAAGGAAAACCTCTTTCTGTTTGTTGATGTTGGATGAGTTGCTCCCTCTCCCTCTCATTACAGTAAAAGATCACAGTAGTGATGTCTTTGAGGGGCTTCACGACTTTATCCGTAGTGCAGGCTTTGAATGTTGCAATTCGTGGCAGACTGCTATGAGCTCTGGAAAGTTGATGCACAGGGCCATCCGTCCTTCAGCCTCAAGAGAGAGGCATGCTAGATGTCCCTGTGGGTTCCTCTGTACTTCCCTCAGCACGTGCATGTAGTTGAAGATCCATTTTTGGAGACGCAATAGGGACTTCTGCTTGGAAGGTTGGGTGATGTGACCACTTTGCCACTGACTACCTTAACCAAGCATCCAAGTCGATGTACAGTATAGTCCCATGAGTTTGATTCTGGATCCGTGTCTGGAATTCCTTTGGAGGGGAAGATTCCCTGGTGGCAAAGAGAGTAGGGAGAGTGCTGGAAGAGAAGAGGTTGCTGATGGAAGTAGCGTCCTCTGGAGACTCTCTGGGGCTGGACCCACTTCCATGTGTTATGCGTGGAAGCCCCTCCCCAGGAACTGGAAGGCTTGCTTCTGGTTAACTCTATAAATCTTGTGAATGAAGACAAATGTGGTTGTGCCTACAAGTATGTAATCCCGTCTGTTCACACAGGTTAGTAATACACGTTGTGTGGGACAGACATAGGTCCTGCCTGTCTGCTGGTATGAACCGGAACGTCAGTGTAGCAATGCAGGCGAAGGGACTCCTTGCGCCCCAATGTCACCAGTTCTCCCACTCCTTTGGTGGAGGGGTATGGTACACAGGAAAAGCCAAAAAGGAGAAATCTGAACAGGCAGATGTTGGTATTCATACAATTTTTGTTATAAGGGGATGTGTGTGTGTGTTGATGATACTGATCATGTTGTTTTGTTATAGTTGGGGGGGGGGGGGGGGGGATGTTGACAGTATTCTGTTCTTTTGTTATAGGGATGTATGTTAATGATACTGATCATGTTGTTGTTATAAGGATGTGTATGTTGAGGATGCTGATCATGTTGTTTTGTTATAGGGGTGTGTGTTGGTGACACTGGTGTTGTTTTGTTATAGGTGTGTGTGTGTGTATGTATGTGTGTGTGTGTGTGTAAAAGTTGATGATACTGACCGTGTTGTTTGATTTCACAGAGAAGCTGTCTGGTTCAACACTGTCATCTATGATGGCAGTCATTTGTCTCTTGATGAGTTCTGAACGGCGTGAAGTTGCCAGGGCGGCTGTGGACTTCGTCAAAATCTTCATCGGTGCTTACAGAAACGACGTACTTTGTGCACATTTGTCAGAGATGGTAAGAAATGTGTGAGAGTTGTATGCCTGTGTGTGTGTTGACAGATTTGGCGCTGCACACCAGGCATTGATTTTGAATAGTGTCACATATACAAAAGGTAGGTTTAAGAGTTGAGCATGGTATGAGCTCCTTAGAAAAACTGGGACACAGTCAAGCCTCATCCACTTAATGGATGTGTCATTGAGGTTTTGCTCAAATTTCCTGATCAACACTGCTGAGCCTGTTTAGGGTTGTGGGGGGTGGGGGGTGGAAGAAAAGAAAAGGCTAAAAATTCAATACCTACTTAACAACACTAAAAGAATAACTTTTGGATGGCATGATGATCTGGGGGTGATGTGTCTGTTTCCAGTTTTTTCTTTGTCATTCCCCCCACCCCCCGTGGGGATGCTGGGGGCTGTCTGAGTATAAATAGCATTCCCATCTTGTGGAAATGCTGTGCTAGAAATTACATTTTTTCTGTCATTCTTTTTGTTTCTGCCTTGTTCCTTTGCTTTCTGTCATTTCTTCCTATCATTTTCTGCCTTGCTTGTCCATTCACCTGTATGTGTTCAATAAAGTCTTATGTACTTTTCCTTAGGATTGATAATTGGGTACATGTATTTAGTGCATTTTTGGCTCTAGGGAGGTGAAATATGCGGAAGCAATTTTAGGTAATTTATACCCGTTTTTATATATGTTTTAATTATCCTTAGGTATGCTTAAATTTGTATTCAGGTGTGTTTTTAAAATCCCCTGTGCAATAAATTGGATGGAGTGGTCAACACTAGGGGCATGTTCTTAGATTATGTGTGCGAATGCATTGATATCTGTACCTAATTTTCTTAGCTTTTTTTTTTCCTGTTAAAGTTTTGTGTGTTCAGAAACGGTTATAGCCCTGATATGGCTCTACTCAGTCGGCTGGGCTTTAAACAACAATAACAATTTGTTGTTTTGTTTTGCTTTTCTTGTGGTCTGTTTTTGACAGAGACATCTATCTGTCTCTCTGTCTGTCTATTTATCTGTCATCTATCTATCTATCTGTCTGTCTGTCAATATATCTAATCTATCTATCCATCCATCCATCTATCCATCCATCCATCTATCCATCCATCCATCTATCCATCCATCTATCTATCTATCTATCTATCTATCTATCTATCTATCTATCTATCTATCTATCTGTCTATCTATATAACTATCTATATATCTACCTGTCTGTCCATCTGTATGTCTGTATATATTTATCTCTCTGTCTTTATGTCTGTCTGTTTATCTGCCTGTCTGTTTATCTACATATCTCTGTGTCTGTCTGTCTGTCTGTCTGTCTCTGTCTCTCTCTCTGTATATGAAACACATGCATGAATACCCAGTCTTACTGACATAATGCTCATGTCACACTGTAGAGACATGCACAAATGCACAGACTGACATACTGAAACAACAGACAGACGCATAGACAGACATACAGTGATGTATGAGCACGCAGAAAATACATGCAAACACAGACACTTTTACTTATAGGTGAACTGACAAATCGACACACAGATAGGTGTGTGTGCACTCACATATGTACATGTGTGATGTGTGCACCCACACACGCATACATACTGAGATAATGCTCTTGTACGTTATTGGTGATATCCACTTACTTGTTCTTTTGCTTATTTGCTCTTATGTGATCGTAAAATCAGTGAGGCTGTCTCTTCTGACTTAATTCTTTTCTTTTAATGTTGTATGTGTTTGTGCAGGTGAATGGAATATCATCTATGAAAACCCAGACAAGACAGTCATGTCACACAAAGACCAAACAAATCTTCAAGAAACTGATCAAGAAGTTTGGGTAAGATTGCCTGCTGATGAGTAACATGTATTTGCGCATTTGGATTTCAGTGGAATTAAAATTTACTCAAGTGGGTATATTTATCGCACTTGGACAGTTCTGTATCAAGAATTTCCAATCCTTATTTATTGTCTCAGATATGTGCAGTGTACTGTTCTGTGAATTTGCACGTATCCATGGAAGGGGTAAAAAGACAAGTATAGGGCTTTTCTGTATTATTGTTATGAATTATTTTTCTGTTTTGTGGTCGTTTTGTAGAGCTGTATTATTATAACACTGAGTTTTGAGAATTTGGACTGGGACATGAATCTGCCATATTTGATGAATGACGGATACTCACAAGAACTGTTTTCATTTTCTTTTGACTTAGTTTTCAGTCTAAGTTTTCGTGAGGGTCTTGCAGTGAGACCAACAATTTTCCAAGAAGTGAAGACCCTTTTTGTAAAAATTCACCCCCCCAAAAAAGAAAGAAACTAAAGATGATTTATGTAGGTCTTTGGACATGACTGAACATTCACCACCAAAAAACTGAGGCCGGTACCTGTAGATCATAAGATGAGATTGAAAATTTACCACCAGAACAAGCAAACAAGCAAACAAATACACAAACAAATACACAAACGCACAGACAGACAGACAAAAAATACGAGGATGTTTCTTGTAGGTCTTGGAATGAGATTGAAAATTCACTATAGAAATCTTTGCATTTGTGTATCTCTTGAGATGAAAATGAAAATTTTGCACCAAGAAATTGAAATCAATTCTTGCTGATCTTAATAATGATAACAGTAACAAAGAGTGACATCCCAGGAAGCAGACGCTTTGTACTGTAAGGTCATAGGATGAAACTGACAATTCACCACCCTGAAAAAAGGAGCTTGACTTTTGTAGGTGACATCTTGGGAGGAGACCAACTTCTCTGCTAATTACAGACACACAATTTACAGCGCAGACAAAAATCAGTTGTATGGTTGATACTGACAGCACTATAGCTGACCAGGTAATCCTTGTACATCCAAACTCAAAGGAAAAAAGATGTTCCTTGACATCCTAGCAATAAGTTCACCACCACAAAAAATGTCATTGTTGCTTTATTTTGATGCTTTTCACTTTTTATTGACGTCAGGTCACATCCCCGAAAATGACAAAAACCAGACACTTTAGCTGTTACACATGTCACAACTTGTTTGTGAGTTGTCTTTTCTATAGTGGCTGCAAATTTTCTAGTGTAGAACCCTCATTTGATGCAAAAATAAGTAAAAACCACTAAAAAAAAGTGTGTGCTCATCTGTGGACTTTTTCACTGATCATATGATGTCAGGTGAGTTTCAGAAAGTCATTTCTTTGAAGAAGGCCGTGCTGAAGTATCACCACGATCTAAAGAAACCAACTCATCATTTGAATGTCAGAAAACTCTCATCACTGTAACTGATGATATTATTGCTATTTCTATCGACGGTGTTTCTTGAAACAATTTTATTGCCTGCTCAGCAGTCAGTCTCATAGGGCGCCGCCCACTCGATCCCATGACAGATCAAAACATAGCACAAGATGCAAAAAAAAAACCAACCCCAACCCAACTTCAAACTACTTCACCAGCTCAGAAATGAAAGTGGAAGTATCTACTGCCGTAAAGTAAGCCGTAAAGCTGGCTGATGTCAGAAAAGATTGACTCGCAATCAAAATGTCCGGTAACTGAAAAAGCCGACTGAGTCGGCTCGCCGACCATTCAGGTTGGGTGGAAAGCCGACTCAGTCGGCTTGCCGGACAATAAGAGTTAGGATTTTTGTGATCATCTGTTTTTTTTGCATTAATTGTTTTTTTAATTTTATTTATCTGACTCTTGTGAATATCCTTTGTGCAATTTTTGTGCGTATCCTTATATTTGTGCGATTCTTTTTAGCACATTTATTTGTACAATTCTTGTGAGTATCCTTTATTCATACAGTTCTTGTGAGTATCTTTTATACAATTCTTGTGAGTATTCTTTATTTGATTCTTGTGGGTATCCTTTATTTCATACAATTATTTTAAGTATTCTATCATGAGTATTCTGTATGTACTTCATTCTTGAAAGTACGCTTTATGTATGTAATTATTCCTTATTCGTATAATTCTTGTGAGCATTCTTTATGTATTTTATTAATAAAATATACTTTATGTGTGTCAGTATCCCGTATTAATGTAATTCTTGTGAGCATTCTTTATGCATTTTATTCTTGAAGTATACTTTACGTGTGTAATTATCCCTTATTTATATAATTCTTGTGAGCATTCTTTATGTTTTTTATTTTCGAAAGTATACTTTATGTGTCTCAGTATTCTTTATTCATGAATCATATAATTCTTGAAAGTATCTAGTATTGATCATCATTGTCTGTGCTGTTTTCTTCTGGAAAGTATACTTAATGTGTGTCGGTATCCTCCATTCATATAATTCTTGTAAGTGTCTAGTATTGGTCATCATTGTCTGTGCTGTTTTCTTCTGGAAAGTATACTTAATGTGTGTCGGTATCCTCCATTCATATAATACTTGTAAGTGTCTAGTATTGGTTGTCATTGTCTGTGCTCTTTTCTTCTGGAAAGTATACTTTATGTGTGTCGGTATCCTCCGTTCATATAATTCTTGTAAGTATTTAGCCCTTTGACTCCTGCACCCTATGCACCAGCTGCAAAAACTTAACCCTTTGACTCCCTCACCCTATCCACCAGCTTCCTGCAGGAAGCTAGTGAATAGGGTCAAGGAGTCAAAAGGTTAAGTGTTTGCTTTCGTAGCATGGTTAATAATGCAGGATGCTAGTCGACTGGGTGCGGGAGTCAAAGGGCTAGTATTGGTCATCATTGTCTGTGCTGTTTTATTCTTGAAAGTATACTTTATACGTGTCAGTATCCTTTATTCATATACTTCTAGTAGGTATCTAGTATTGGTAATCATTGTCTATGCTGTTTTATCAGGTATGAAGCAGTTCTGAAGCTGACCCCTCAGAAGATATTGGTGGTGGTGCAGAAGGCCAACAGTGAGGTGAAGCAGGACAAGAAGAAGAAAGAGCAGAGAGGACAAGCTGCAAATGATGAGGACAGTGATGAGGAGCTGGTCAAACAGAAACCTGAAACGTGAGACATGGATTTGTTGCCTCCTTTCATTCTTTGCTGTTGTTGTTGCTGTTGATGTTGTTTTTGTTGCTGCTGCTGTTGCTGTTGTTGTTGTGGCTGTTGCTGTCGGCCATCATGCTGTGTGGATATGGGTGTGTGTGTATGAATGTATATAGGTGTGTGTGTCGGTGTGGGGGCGTGTGTGTATATGCATGTATTAACTGTTTATTTGTTATTTCTCATTTCTTACTTGTTTATTTATCTACATACTCCTTTATCTTTTATTTATTTACTTACTTACTGACCTACTTACTGACCTACTTACTGACTTACTTTCTTACTTTACTTTCTTTCTTACTTACCTACCTACTTATTTCATCATTTCTTTCCTTGGGAGTGAATTACAGACTGGCGGGGCTATGATTTAAGGAAATATTGTCTTCACCTTGTTGATAGGCAACTGAAGATTTGTGTATTGACTTGGAAGGGAGGTGGGCTTTCTGTCATATGAGACAAGTTTATACTGAGTAGCTAGTTGTTTTGAGATTCAGACCTTTAGTTATATATTTATTTGTTTTCTTTATTTATCTGTTCTTTTCTTTGAAGATAAGATATACAGACACATATCATTTACATGTAATCAAGATTGTACTAGTATTACAATACTAGTATAAAAATATAGACTAGGTAAAAAACATGTTAGATAGGACCTCAGGACCTAGCCAGCTCATGGGTTTATGCGCAGGCCAAAGGCTTGTGCCATGATCACCGTACACATGGCACCTGTGACGTTAGTGCATTTGGAATTCATTCTGAAGGCGGAGATGTCGTCTTGAGAAACTGAACCTGAAACTTCATTCTTTGAAAAGTGTGATACAATAGAGTTGGCCTACAACAAAATACAAAGAAAATAAAATGTGTTTGTTATAGTAGTAGTTCGTAATAGCTAAGTACATGTAAGAAAAATCAGTGACTTTACACAGCAGTGACTGTTTGTTGCCTTGCTTGTGGAGTTAGATGTTATTCCCAACATTCCCTATTTTATGGGTCATCATTATGATGTTTATCGGCCGGTTTTATGGCTTAGTTTTTGAAGAATCCAAGAAAGAGACACACACATGTGCACGCGCGTGCACACACACACATGCACACATGTATATTTTATTTCAGTTTATGTAAATGCATCACACTGTATGTGTGTGTCTGTGTCTGTCTGTCTGTCTGTCTGTGCAATATTTTCTTTTTCAACTTACATAAATGTGTCACATTGATATTTGCAGATTGGAAGATATACTTCAGTTCTCTGAAGAAGAAGGTGAAGATGAAGGAGGAAAGAAGGGCATAGAGAAAAGCAGCCATCGAAAAGCGTTCATCAGGGAAGAAGATGGGGATGTTCTGGACATCTTGGACAAGAGTGCTGCCAGGAAAGTCATGGGTAAGATGACATTTTCTCTGAATGCAGTTCATTTATTCTTTCATTCCCCCACCTGCAGGAAACTGATAGATAGGTTAAAGGAGTGAAAGGGTTAATGAATGGTCACTTCCTGCCTGAAGCTGGTGGATAGGGTGAGTGAGTGAGCAGAGATGTTTAGTGTTTTGTTGGTGTTCAGTGTTAGGCAACTCTGATTTTATTTGCACTGCTTTACTGCCTGTCACCGAGTCATTTGTAGTCATAATAATGTCCACTTGTATTCCTTTCTTAACTGGTCTTTCCCCCTACTCTGTGGGGATGCCAGGGGCTCTTTCAGTATCAGTAGTATTCCCACCTTCTGCAAATTCTGTGCTAGAAATTTCTTCTTTTCTGTCCCTCTCTGTGTTTCTGCCTTGTTCCTTTGCATTGTCACCTCTTCCTATCATTTTCTGTCTTGCTGGTCCATTCATCTGAACATTTTCCATAAGGCCTTACATACTGTCTCTTGGGATTGATTTGTTACGTACATGTGTTGAGTGCATTTTTGGCTCTGGGGAGGTGTTATGTGCAGAGGCAATTTTAGGTAATTTGGGCTGGTTTTTGTATATGCTTCGGTGTCCTTGTTTATGTTTACCTTTGTATTCAGGTGTTTTTTTAATCCCCTGGTGATGAATTGGATGGAGTGGTCAACACAAGGGGCATGTCCTTGTGTTGATGTGTGTACTTGGTTTCTTTTTTAGTTTCTTTTTTTCTCCAGTGAGATGTGGTGTACTTTTTGAAATGGCTGTAACCCTGATATGGCTCTGCACAGTTGGCTGGACTTTAAACAGCAATAATAATAACAAGCTGGTCTTTATTCTGAATTGTTTAGTTACTAGCCGAAACGTTTGTAGTACAACTTTTTCTGTAGTCTTTTTTTTAATTTTATAGATGCTTTGTTTTAATGCTTGGTTAGTTGTTGCAGTTACTTTGGTAGTGTAACATTTTCTGTGGTTTCTTTTTTTGTGTGTGTGTGTTTTTGTTATTTTAACCTTCTTATATTCTTGAACAGAGCTTGTCTTTTACGTAGTTTTATGTTTTCTGATTTTTTTTCAATGGCAAAGCTGAAAAAATAATGATAATGAGTAATTTTCAAAAATAATCATGGTAATGATCATTTTGTGTATATGAGTGTGTTTTCTACATTTATACAGACATTATTGTTTTTATAAAGTGGACTTACATGTTGTACATGTCCTATGTGTGTGCACAGCAAGTAAGCCGAAGAGCAGTGCTGAAGGTAGTGCTGTGAAAGAAAAGGAAGAACACAATGAGGGCTTCAAACTTGCTCCTGATGGCCGCCTCATCATCACCGACACAGAAGAGAAAGATCACGGTAATTTGTTTTCTGAAGACTTTTCAGATTTGTGTCTAACAAATTTCAGGTAGAACATTTTGTAATCTGAATGGGATGTTTGTTTTCTGTTCAGGTTTTTATTTTCTTATATGATAATTGTAATTTTCAGTGGAGCGCTTGTTTTCTGATTGGGTTTTAGTTTTTTGATACAGTAATTACTGTTGATGTGTGTTGCTTTCACATCAATTAATGAGTACAGTCAGATGACGTCATTACATTCAATAAAAGAAAATTAAAGAAATGAATCTGAAACATAATTAAAAAAAAAGAATGAAAACAAATGAAAACTAATATCATATCAGTCGGTAACGAAGAAAGTAAACCACTATATCAGTAGCTTTACAGAACTTCAGTAAGAGGGATAATATCACTTGAACAGTTGGGAGAATTTCAGCACATGAATGTCTCCTAGGAATGAATTGAATTGTATGACTTTCATTTGTATTGGTGATCTTATTTCAGGTGGAAAACAGGATTCAGGTGAAGAGGAAGATATGGATGACCTTTTGGCTGCTATTGAAGGAGGATCAGATGTAAGTTAAATTCAAAACAAGTGCGACCGCCTGCGTTCAAGCAAACGGGAACCAGAAAGACATGAAAATGGAATGAGAACGCGTATTTGATATTACCAAACAAGCCAGGTGCAAATTTTCGGCCAGCTGGCCTTTTTTCAAGCATGAATGTAAGATCACAAACAAACAAACACCAAGTACTAGGAGAAAAAGTCCTCTTCTCCTACTGGACAAAGCAGCAGGGAAGTTTCAATCTTTTTCTCCTAATTTTGTAATTGGTGTTTGTGATTTTACATTCATGCTTGACAAAGGCCAGTTGGCCGAAATTTTGCGCCTGTCTTGTCTGGTTATATTAGATATGCCTTTTGATTCTATTTTCATGTTTTTCTGGTTCCAGATGTGAGTACTTTTTCACAACACGCTTACCTCACGGCTGTGCAAAACTGGCCAAATCGTTCTCTTTAGTTTACCTGCGGACGGCAGCTATAGGCCTGCAAAGCCTGGCATTCCAGAGTGGGGAAAGGGGAGGGATACGGGGTCGAGACAGGGTCACGGCAGTAGCTGCGGATGAATCCCTTCTTTGTCTGTATTAAAACTGGGTCATTTCACCCCCTCTTCTCCTGTCTGTAGACACGGAACCTAAGATATCTGGATGTTGATTTTTTGTGATTTACAAGTTTGTTCTAAGTGCCCGCGTTACGTCTAAGAATTAGAATTTGTACCGTTGGCTGAAGTTTGTAATCTACAAACTTTTGCAGTGACTATGTGTTCAGCTGCTGTACTTTTTTGTTAAAACGTGTATTCTTCACGTGTTAAAACTTCTAATTCCAGTGATGCTGTTTTTTTGTTTCCCCCCCCCCCCCCCCCCCCCCTTTTTTTTTTTTTATCGTTTTCTCATCCTTTTGTTCTCGTTTTATTTCATCTATTTATTTATTTATTTTTTTGGCGTTGACTTGGAGATTGGTTTCCAAATATATATGGGATGCTGAAGTGTTGATGTGTATGAAGTTAAGTGAAAGTTTAAGGATAAGTTATTCACTATAATCTGCTTTGAACATCACATCATTCAGTCTTGTACTCAGAGCACTGTTGTGAGAGAACTGAACAGTTTTGTTGTTTTGATCGTAGTTCTTTCCTTACGTATTAGTGTTAAGTGTTGTGTGTATAATTGAACAATGGCTGTTGTTTATGAACACACTGCATTTTTGCACAATGAGAGACTTCAGTCTTTGTGTCGAGCATGTGGTGGGCGTTCCAGCAAAAAAAAACAAACAAACAAAGCCCAAGGCTCCCATTCTCTGTCAGTATGTGCTCATAGTGCTATGCACGGCTGAGAAAACTGAAGATGTCGTCTGTTCCATCGAAAACAATAATGAAAACCAGTCTCACTGATGTGGAGAAGGCGGCACCGATGTGGGTTAACTTTGATGCAGCCTTATCTGTTCACCAGTGTTCCGTTTGCTCCGTGTTTGTCAGTCAAACAAAGGGAGGAAGGCCAGCCAAGAGAAAGAGAAGCTCACAACAAATTGACTGACATGTGCAGTTCAGTGTACACTATTCATTACTGTATTAAAACTTCAACCTGCATTCAACACGCACCCGGCAGTGTGTGTGATGACCAACCTCTTGACCCCAATTCAGTGGAGTAATTAAAACGCGCACCTCTCCTCTCAGGTTCAGGTCGAAAACTTTCAAGTAAGTGGAGGTGCACGCTGGCATGCTGTAGTTTGTGTGGCATGTTGTTCTGTGTGCATGAAAACTGTCAGGACTGCAATAACGGCGGTTTAAAACAGCAAAATTTTGTGAAATCGGAAATTATCCGTTTCCGTACTTGTGATTGTACATGTATTTGAACTAACACTGCAGTCTGCTTTGACAGTCAAACATATTCGTGTTTGGTGTCATTTTCAAGCTCTTGGTTCTGGCCATCCAGCTATCTACAATACACTCTAGTTTGGCCAAAGCGCTTTAAAAAAATGTAGCATTTAAAGTCATACCCATTTCCCCCAGTTAAACGCCAGATGTCAGCTATGGCTGCTGACAGGCGATATATAAACAATCTGCCCAGGGAAGGCAGGCATCATGGTCGGGTCACGCATAGGTCAGCGCACTCGGCTCAGCAACTAAAGGGAAGGGTTGGAACAGCAGTGACCTGTGTGTTTAAGCTTTTGAAGTACATTTAGACTGGTGGAACATGTTTTGTTCTCAAAAACTTTACTTATTCTTGATTCATCTTACTGGTAATACTAATGAGAATGCCAGTTAATATTTTAATACCATACGTTTACATCCACAAGTACTACTGAGCTGATATAAAGAGTAGACGTACATGAAGTGGGAAAACATAGTATCAGAATGTATATAGTGAAAGTGTAAAGTGAAGTGTGTCTTTATTCAGATTTAGAATCAGTGAGTTTGAGACAAATTCATTAATTTTGGATAGTTCCGTACACATTCCACCCACGATTTGTGGATAGATGACTGCGTTCCACCCATATTTATGGACAGATGACCAGCAGACTCCTTAAGCCTGTGCAAAACTCTGCATGCTGGCAAGGTCTTGAAATGGAGATGGGAATAGGATTCACAAAACACTGACACCACCAGAATGATTGGAGCATTATGATGGGCAGCAAACTTGCAAGCTTCCCACGGCGCACAAATCTGAGATACTTTAGTTGGCTCTGCCCTGCCGGCTATTGATAACGCTCATCTTTCCCCTTCCCTTCCACTCCCCACACCCTTTTCACCCGTCCTGATGCTTGAGCACAAAGACGCGCTACAGAGAAAAGACTTTGGTCAACCCTGCCTGGCTAAAAATAGCACTCGCAGGTGATGCTGGCTCGCAACTTAAGAGTGTTAGAATGGCTGGGAAAATGCAGCCGTGTTCCGTGTAGTGGGGTGGCATTGAACTCTGCAGTCTGTCACCGCTCACCTTCTGTGTTTGGTCCATACATTGGACTGAGCTTCCCCTGTCTCTTCCACAGTCACACACTGTTGTCTTTGAGTTTAACTTGAAGATATACCTTTTTGTCCAGCAGTGATTTCTCCCTCTACGTGTCCATCCATTTGTCCCACTCTCATCCCATCCTGCTTCCTGCCCTTGAGTTTTATCATTGTGAGTGAATGTTTTAGTGAATGATTAAATTTCCGATGTGCTTTTTTTGGTCTCTTTCTTACACATACACACACAAAGAGACATACACGCACTTGTACACATGCAAGCATGCGTGCACACACATACGCATGTTTACATGCACACACACACACACACACACACACACACACACACACACACACACACACACACACACACACACACACACACACACACACACACACACACACACACACACACACAACTTTCTGTCTCTCTGCACACACACACACACACACACACACACAACTTTCTGTCTCTCTGTCTCTTTCTCTCTCTAAATTTTATGTTCAAGTCTGTGTCTTTCCTTCCTTCTTTCTCAGGTAACAGCAAACATTGTTACTCACTCTTTGATTTTTCTGTTTTATGTCTTCAGTTTTACATTTATTGATATATTCTTTCTTAAGTATTTTTAATTCCAAGCATAGCAGATTAGCAATAGCAAGATTGAAAAAAACGGCTTTTGACTTACAAAATGTCACTGTCATTGTTATTTTGGTGTGTTCATGTTTAGAAAAAGCGAAGAAAGCGACTTCGGGATGCTGCCAAACATGCAGATGAAGATGACGAGCCAACGAAGAAATACAAACGTGAGAAATTCATATCAGTAATGCTAATTTTGATAAACAACTTATAACGCTCTAAAGTTTATATAACATGCCTGTACTGCACAAAATGTTCTATATGAACATGCACACATACAGGAACTAAAAGCACAACCACACAGCATCAGAATGCTCAGGAACACTCATGTGCGCTTATAAACAGACACACACGCACAAACGTACACACACATAGACACACACACACACGTATACACGCACACTCACACATACACATAGATACACATACACACACACTCTTTAACCCTTCGACTCCTGCACCCTATCTACCAACTGCAAAAACTTAGTCCTTCTGACTACCTCATGCTACCACCAGCTTCCTGTGAGGGTGGGGGACAGCATTATGAAGACTGCCCATCTCCTCTCTTTTGTTGCTTTACCTTCCCCAACCCTGAATAGGGTCAGGTACCCATGAACTGCTGGGTTGACTGGAGGCTCCATGCCCAAAGGTTTTCATAGGCCAGATTTGCACCTGAACAAGGTTGATCAGAACTGGGAAACTCTATACCGACCAGCCTGTTGTAGTGCTTCACCAACCAAGCCTTTCTGTCAGTATACAGTGCTTTGTGTTGGGCAAGTGTTGCATGCAGAACAGTGGTGTAGATGTCTGTATAAACAGCTTGTCACGTCTTTCTTCGTTCTGCTGAAATGCATAGTAAATATAGACAAGTTTGGAGTTTTATTCAAGAGGAATTCACTGCATTTCTATATGTGCTTCATCCAAGTGTTAGTAATTATCTGGCAGACTCCTTGAGCAAAACCTTATGCACTGGCAAGGCCTTGAAATGAGGAGGTAGGTAGGTGAATGATAAAAATGTCAGCTGAGAAACACTGACACCACCAGAATGATGATAAAAATGTCAGCTGAGAAACACTAAGCTGACACCACCAGAATGATGGGAGCATACAGGCAACAAACATGCCGAATATTAACCGATTCCCGCACCCTATCTACCAACTGCAAAAACGTAACCTTTTGACTTCCCTACCCTGTCTACCAGCTTCCTCAAGGAAGCTGGTGGACAGGATGAGGGAATCAAAAGGTTTTTGCTTTGTTAGTATGGTTGACAATGTAGGATGCCTGTGGACAGGGTGGGGAAGTCAAAGGGTTAAGTTGCATGCTGGAGGTGGGACTTAACTATAGACATGAACAAAGACTAGAAATTGAAAAATAGTTCAGCATTGCTGAATTAATGATAATGAATCATGTTACCTTTTCAGCTGGAGGCACCGGTATCCACAGACCACTGAAGAATCAAGAATATGGAGCTGAATATAGATCCAAGGTAATTTGCAGTTTTGTATATGTATTGAATACAGTTTGTGGGGTTATAAATCGTTGAGAACAACATTTGTGGGCTTCAGCAGCTTTTATGGACTTAAGTGTATAAAACCATTGGGTTTTTAGGTATGTTGCCATCTTTTTCACTCAGCCATGTAGTTGGTCATATGTTAAGTTTCAGGGTATGCAACAAGCCATCCAGGTTTTACTCATGACTTTATGTTCTTGCACCTTGCATTCTTCACTTTTAGTCATATGCTTGATATGTACGGATTTATTTAATATTTTGGTAGATCTGCAAAATTAAAGGATAGTTATTGTACTCAATTTTCATCATGGATTGTCAAATACAGACATACAGAATATATTACAGGATGTAATTACAGTGGCATTGAAATTCATTAATACAAATTTGTATTATGTTAGCAGTGAATGCTTATCAACAAACACACAATTGCATACACGCACAACACTCAGGTTTACTTCTGTGTAGTTTGTGAAACTCAGTTTTGTGATCCCAGCATTTCCCTTGGATATTGAGCATGTTTACTTCTGGGAAGAAGCCAGTTAGAATTTGCAGTACCTGTAGTTTTGTTCAGCATAACTGATAGAGATTTGATTCCTTATTTCCATACATACAAACCTGTTAGCTCTTTTTTGATCCATTTGAATTTCTGCCATTGTTGAGTCCCCATACTTATGAATGTGTAGCTCTTTTGCTTATTTTGTTAACTTTGTATATATCTGCTAACATCGCTAATGGTGGTATGTCATCTGTACTTTACAGAAAGGAGCTGGTGACATAAAGAAAGCTGGAAAACATGATCCCTACACCTACGTCCAGCTGAATTTCAGTAGTCTGAACAAAAGGTATTGCTCTCTTGTCATGTTTTGTTAGCTTTCAGTAAACTTGTCAGGGTACTTTGATATCATATGATCTTCAGATTACGGGGAAGGGGAAAATGTTTCATTTTTGCATCATGCTTGTGCATGTTGTGTAAATGATCCAGATAGTTAAAAGACTGCTTTCTCTGTGACAGAGGAGTTATAGGAGAAATACATATGCAAGCATGAATATGTTGTGTTCAGTGTTGACACCTGCTTCATTTCCTGATGTAGGAAAGTTTAGCTTTGGCCATATATCCCTTTCATTTCTTCATCCTATCCATCTGCTTCCTGCAGAAAAAGGAATTTAAATGACTTGCTGTCTTTCCAAGGCCCCAAAGCAGAGGAGTACCATTACTCAAAATCACATTGCCCTTTACTGGTTAGTTCACATGTGTTATTTCTAACTAGGCTAGATTATCCTTATGACAGTATTGATATATCTTTCGTGTTTAGGCATGTGTGTGTACAAACGTGTAGGTCTTTTACATATTTTGATTTGTGTGTGTGTGTGTGTGTGTGTGTGTGTGTGTGTGTGTGTGTGTGTGTGTGTGTGTGTGTGTGTGTGTGTGTGTGTGTGTGTGTGTGTGTGTGTGTGTGTGTGTGTTGTGTGTAATCGTGTATACATGTATATACATGTATGTTAGATTATGAGTACTGTATACATCGTGAGTGACATGTCATCATTGACATTATGTGTATGTATGTGTTGCTGTTGTCAGGAAACAAGCCAAGCTGAAGGGGCAGTTCTCTGGCCTGGTGAAGGGGGCCAAGAAGGGGGCAGCCAAAGGCAGGAAGGGCATGTTGCGAACCAGAAATGCTAGGAAAGCTGCACAGAAACATGCTGCTAGTAAATAAAAACTGAAGTGTAGACATCTGTGTGTACATCAGAAAAATGGCACTGAAACATGCTGTGAATGAATTGAAAGTCAGTCAGTCTAATTACTCAAGTTTTCTTTTAATCTATTCATTCCCTCACTCTGTGGAAACAGATGGGTTGGACAAAGGGTTTAAAATGTTGAAATCGTTTATGTGATACTGTGTTTGCCTTCAAACTGTCAAGCTACATGTGTTCCAGGCATTCTCACACTGGTTGATTTACAGGTACAACCAGCCTTCCCTCCTGCTTGATTTTTGAAGTTTTTATCCCCAGTATGTCTCTGTTTATTGATTTGTATGCTTTCATCATGTTTCTTTATATTCATGGGATGATTTTTGGGGGGTAGTTTTTGTCAGCACTGGTTTTTACTGACATCATAAATTTGAATAATTATT
Source organism: Monoplex corrugatus (assembly GCA_030674185.1). Taxonomy (NCBI): domain Eukaryota; kingdom Metazoa; phylum Mollusca; class Gastropoda; order Littorinimorpha; family Ranellidae; genus Monoplex; species Monoplex corrugatus. The sequence goes on from CM060307.1 coordinate 48,565,162, forward strand.
ATGTAAATGCATGTTCTCATTAATGCATATGCTTCAAAGAATTACACCATTTCTGAATTTCTGTAAATTATTTGATATTTCTGCAAGTCATCGTATGATGTGATATGCATGTACAATGAATAAATGCAGATCTATGTAGGCCTATTATGCCGTTTTGATATGTGTATGGTCAAGGTTTGTTTTGTGTAGTCCAAATGTGTCTGCATGTATGTGGGTGCATGTGTGAGAGAGTAACGTTTCGGATGCTTTGACTTGTGGTGATGTAAAAAAGATGAAATCATTGAAGACATTTTTGTGAAATAAAATCCATTAGAGCTCCATATTGAGTGGTATTTGCTGAGGAAAGGCTGCTTTGTGTGTGTATGTGTACATGTTCTATCTGCCACAGAGGTAAAAATCCAGCAAATACTTAAAGAGCCAGCTAAGCACTTAGTGGGCCTGCAGGAGCTGCTTTTGATGACACTGAAACAAGGCAAGCTTACATGCTTTTTGGTCACACCACCAACCGACCTTCCAGCACAGAATATCACATGTCCGAACATGACTTTGAACTGAGAAGACATTAATTGGTGAAGACTGTTTTGACAGTTTTGCGTCATCTGTATATCTGTGAAAATCACAATCATGTAGAGCAATTACATAGGACAGGGCTGTTAATATGCTGTAAACAAAACAAGTCCCAGAACTGAACATTAAGGGTAAGGAGTAGACTGACTACCATTTACAATGACAGATTGGGAGTTTTCACTAATATAACAGAAAAAACACATAAAAGCAGTGCCCCAAACACCAAATGTAACTTTAGTCTCTTCAGCAAAATGGAACGATCAAGCATATGTAAAACTGCTCTGAGTTCAAGCAGAGCAACAACAAGAAAGTGTAATGAATATACGTGTGTATCAAATGCTGCACTGAAGTCAGAGCAACAACAACAAAGTATAATGAATATATGTATGTATCAAATGCTGCACTGAAGTCAAGCAGAGCAACAACAACAACAACAAAGTATAATGAATATATGTATGTATCAAGAGGATGAAAGACGAGTGGAAGCAGCAGAGCTGTGGTTTTACCGAAGACTGCTGAGGGTCAAATGGACGGATAGGCGCTCAAATGAAAGCATACTGAATGAGTTGGGTACTACACGCAAGCTTCTAGTACTCATACAACGGAGGAAACTGAAATATGTTGGACACGCAATCCGTAATGAGAGAACAGACTTGATGTCCACTGTCCTCCAAGGTAAAGTGGAAGGAAAGAGAAACAGAGGACGGCCACCTGCATCACTTGCTAGAAACATCACAAACATCAGTGGCAAGAAACTCCAGGAGGTGGTCAGACTTAGCCAAGATCGAGAGTGCTGGAGGCAACTTGTGAGGACATCATGTGCAGCGGCCAACACTGTTCCCGGTGACGCCGACAGGTGAGACAGGTGAGAGGTATGTATCAAATGCTGCACTGAAGTCAAGCAGAGCAACAACAACAAAGTATAATGAATATATGTGTGTATCAAATGCTGCACTGAAGTCAAGCAGAGCAACAACCAAGTAGAATGAATATATGTATCAAATGCTGCACTGAAGTCAGAGCAACAACAACAAAGTATAATGAATATATGTGTGTATCAAATGCTGCACTGAAGTCAAACAGAGCAACAACAACAAAGTATAATGAATATATGTGTGTATCAAATGCTGCACTGAAGTCAAGCAGAGCAACAACAACAAAGTATAATGAATATATGTGTGTATCAAATGCTGCACTGAAGTCAAGCAGAGCAACAACAACAAAGTATAATGAATATATGTGTGTATCAAATGCTGCACTGAAGTCAAGCAGAGCAACAACAACAAAGTATAATGAATATATGTATGTATCAAATGCTGCACTGAAGTCAAACAGAGCAACAACAACAAAGTATAATGAATATATGTATGTATCAAATGCTGCACTGAAGTCAAACAGAGCAACAACAACAAAGTATAATGAATATATGTGTGTATCAAATGCTGCACTGAAGTCAAGCAGAGCAACAACAACCAAGTAGAATGAATATATGTGTGTATCAAATGCTGCACTGAAGTCAAACAGAGCAACAACAACAAAGTATAATGAATATATGTGTGTATCAAATGCTGCACTGAAGTCAAGCAGAGCAACAACCAAGTAGAATGAATATATGTGTGTATCAAATGCTGCACTGAAGTCAAACAGAGCAACAACAACAAAGTATAATGAATACATTGTATTACAAAATCCCAATCAAGTGTGACTGCCCGCTTTTAAGCAAAAAGGAACCAGAAAAACACGAAAATAGAATCAAAATGCGTATTTAATATAACCAGACAAGACAGCCACAAATCTTTGGCCAACTGGCCTTAGTCAAGAATGAATGTAAGATCACAAACACCAAATTAAAAAAATTAGGGAAAAAGTCTTCTCCCACTGGACAAAGCAGCAGAGAAGTTTTAGTCTTTTTCTAATTTTTGTATCTGGTGTTTGTTTGTTTGGCCAAAAATTTGAGCCTGTTTTGTCTGGTTGTATTAAATATGCATTCTGATTCTATTTTCATGTTTTTCTTGTTCAAATATATTGTATGTTTGAAAAGATTGGATGCCCATCATGCGAGGAACTGCACTTTGATAAATCATGCTCGTAGCCATTTCTCTATTCAAAGTGGAGAGACATGGAGCAGTGTCCTTGCCTGATGGTCTTCAGTATCTTCTTTGCCCTTGTACTCTTATACGTTTTCAGAGCATCTCATGAAGTGTACCTAATGCTAGGTCTAAGAGCATGCTCTTAACCTTGCCTGCCCCAGAGCAAAGACACAAGTGCTTCAGGTCTGATCTGGGAGATATTCTTCACTGACAATGTTGCACCGACATCTCAAACACAAACTGGTCTTCAGAGGTTAGTTAGCTCCTTAGCACATGCTTGCCAAGAGTTTGGCCTCTTCACCAGTCTGAAAAAGACAAAGATTATGGGTAAGAACATCAGTGAAGACTCGAGCATCAGCATCAGCCATCACCCCCTGCATGTGGTAAGTAAATTCACCTCCCTAGGATTGACATTGTCTCCCAGCCTGTCTCTTGACACAGAGCTCAACAGAGAGCTGCCACTGCTATGACCAAGCTGTCAAAGTGTGGGAAAATAACAAGCTTGCCACAGCCACCAAGATTAGAGCATACAGATTCTGCTGAGTACTGAGTATCTTTCTCTATGGCAGTAAGAGCTGGACAACCAATGTGCGCCTAGACACCACTTTAACAGTTTCCACCTGTGTTGCTTGAGCTGGATCCCAAGGATTTCCTGATAGGACTGCACCAAACAAGAATGCCCTGGTCCAGGCCAGTATGCCAAGCATTTATGCCATCTTCACACAGTGATGACAATGCCAGCTTGGCCCCCTCTGCTGCATGAGAGATGGCCACATCCCCCAAAAATATTCTGTATGGAAAGCTTGCTGCAGGAATATGACCCACCGCTGCATGATGTTCATTATAACCGCCACATACACAGATGTGCATACATGCACACGCACACACTCAAACACACACACATGCAAACCCTCTCACACACACATATGAGAAAACCAGATGTACAGTAACTTTCTCTTTACTTGTGATGAGGGAAGGAGGGGAGAGGAGTCACAGGCAATCCTGATCAAATACTCTGGTGAATCACACACACATACACACACACAACGTCACTAATGAATACGATCTGTTTTTCAAGGGTAAAATGGTCTTTTCTTTGGAAAGTACAGATCAAAGTTTTCACGTTTATGATATGGCTCATATGGGTCATCTACCCAATATTTGGGGCGCCGCCAGAACCGGGTCACCATTTTGTCCAGCAGTTTGCTTTGTGTTCTGTTGCAAAACACATGCTGCCTCAGTCGGTATTTTCTGCTCCCTGTTTTCTTCCACAGTCTCTTTCCACGGCCTGCACGGGTTCGTATCCAGATGCCCCAGTTCAGCCTGTAGAAACGGTTGGGGACAGCATGAACAGTTTGAGGTTTACCACGATTTCTGCTGTACCGCACCTTGTTTCTCACCTGTTCCAGTAAGGGTAAGACGGGCTGTACTGGCAAACTGAAACACAAGATTATGTAGAGAGAATAGTCATATTACGATATTAACATGACAATGGTAAGTCTATTTAGCCAAACATACATCTAGATATAAATACTCCTTTTGGCTTCATATACTGTACCATGGAGGACTGAATGCAAAATTCAAAGACTGGAGGAGGAATTGATCTTTGGTTTGAGTAAGATAGACTGAATAAAATGGTAGTATTAGCTGCAAGAAGGAAATGCCCTTGGAACCATCAGCAGAAGCTTTTTTGACAATCCTGATGTGAAAGGTTATGAAGGGAGAACCAGTATGCTGCCTCCAAAATTGCGCTAAAGGGAGCTTTCTGCTGGATAGCAGCAGATATGGTAATCACCCTAGCATCAGGATGTAAGATACGCAACTTTAGTTGAACCTGTCAGTAGGCTTTATTGATAGCTCGTGAGACCCATCTGGAAACAATGCGAACAAAAGGAAATTTTCCTTCTAAAATTACGTTTAATCTAACATACTTACCGTGGCTCACAAATGCAATAAGCGGCAGCGGTTTGCCAATTCTGCCTCGTAACAATAAAGTCCGAAGGGACAGTAACTCTGAGAGTGTCTACGTCTTGCGCATGCGCAGGTGTTCTTCCTCTTTTCGAGGAGACCTTGACCTTGACCCTGACTGTGGCTAGAAGGAACCAGGAAGGCGGGGAGGTCGGGAGGGACTCTGCGTGAGCCACGGTAAGTATGTTAGATTAAACGTAATTTTAGAAGGAAAATTTCCTTTTAATTACACATACTATACCGTGGCTCACAAATGCAGAATAGCACTACCCGGATGGAGGGCTTACCTGGTTAACGCCTGGAGGAATGGCAGGAGTCAGGGCGTGTGGCTGAGATGGGGTGTTGGGCCACCACAGCGGAAGCGATACCCCTGGACCCATCTTCGCGCAGACGGGAGACGTCGCGCAGGTAGAACTGGATGAAAGTGCCCGGGGAACGCCAATACGCGGCGTCTAGGACGTTTTGGATGCTGGCATTGTGGATGACTGCCAGCGAAGAAGCCCATGCTCTGATCTCATGGGACCTTGGGGAGAAGACAGCTAGCTCGGCGCTCGACCTGGCATACGCAGCCTTGATGACTTCCCTCAGCCATCGAGAGATGGACGTGCGTCTAATGTCCTTTCTATAGTTTTCGTTGTAAGAGAGAAAAAGGTGGCGCCGCTGCTGGCGAGAAGATTTCGTCCGCTTTCTGTACGCTCGCAGTGCGCGAACCGGGCAGAGAGTGCGATCCTCGTCGTCCGGAGCGAGGATAGACGTGAGGGGATGGATGTGGATGGCCGGCGAAGGAGAACCTGGAGACTGGTTCTTGGCCAAGAATTCCGGGAGTAGGCGGAGAGACATCGAGCCATCAGGTTCGAGAGCAACATCTCCGGGGAGACCACTAAGGGCGTGCACTTCGCTGCAGCGCCTCCCCGATGCGAGAGAGACGAGAAAGGCCGTCTTGAAAGAGAGGAACTTCAGGGAACACTCCCTGATGGGTTCGTAAGGGGGGAGTCTAAGGGATGAGAGGACGAGAAAGAGATCCCACGCCGGGGTTCGGCGGGGGTTCCTGGCTTCCTGGAGAGAAGCCCCTCTGACGAGATTCCGCAATAGAGGATCGTGCTCAAAGGACGGACCACCCAACTGACGGATGGTGGTGCAGATGGCCGCCCTGTGGACCTTCACTGAGGATGCGGAAAGCTTTTTCTCTGTGGACAGAAAGCCGAGGTAGTTGGCCAACTGCAAGCGAGAGGGTGAATGGGGTGACACCTCATTTGAGGTGCACCAAGAGACCCAGCCATTCCAGTGGGCATTGTACACCCCCTGTGTGCCCGGCCTGTGAGCTTGCTGCACAAGGCCGATTACGGCCGGGGACAGGCCTAATGAAGACATCGAGTCCCGCACAGCATCCAGGCGTGAAGGTTTAGAACGTCTGGATTGCCGTGCGGAATGCCTGACCTGGGTTGGAGGATGGAGCGGCTCGATACCGCGAGTTTTAGCGGCGGCACATGGGACAGGTGCAGAAGTTCTGGGTACCATGCCTGTGCTGGCCATTTGGGTGCGACAAGGATTAATGTCGCTGCGTCCTCCCTGGCTTTCCTCAGCACTTTCCCCATAATGGGGAACGGGGGAAAGGCATAGCCGATGAGGTTCGACCATGGAATGGATAGGGCATCTACAGCCCAGGCCGCTGGGTCCGGAACTGGAGAGATGTACAAAGGGAGGCGGTGATTGAACCTGGTGGCAAAGAGGTCCACGTGTGGTTTGAACCATGCTGCCCATACTGGCTCCAGGACTGCATGGACCAGTGTCCATTCCGAGGGAAGAATCATGTGGGATCTGCTGAGAGAGTCCGCAAGTATGTTGATCTTCCCCGGGACATGCTTTGCTGAGAGCTGAATCGAGTGTTCCTCGCACCAGATGAGGAGCTGTTCCGCTCTCCGAGACAAGGAGTGGGAGCGGGCGCCCCCTTGCTTGTTGATGTAACAAGCTACTGTGGTGTTGTCCGTGTTGATGCGGACATGTTTTCCCTTCAGAAAGGGGAGAAAACTCCCCGAGTGCCAGGCAAACTGCCTCCAGTTCCAACATGTTTATGTGGCAGGGCATGAGGTCGGTCGTCCACCGACCTGCGGCTGTCAGCGTGCCGACATGGGCTCCCACCCGGAGGTGGACGCGTCCGTGAACAAGTGCTCCTGAGGAGGGGGCAGTGTGATGGGGACTCCCTGGGCCAGGCGTGACTGGGAGCGCCATTTGGTCACTGCTGATATGAACCAAGGGCCCAGGTGGACCGGGAGGTCCCATGGCTGAAGCGACTGTGACCAACGCTTCCTGAAGCCGCGTTGGAATTGCCGCTTGAGAAGACGACCCAGTGGCACTAGGGGTGCCAGCGACTCCATAAGGCCCAGTAGGGAGGCCAGCTTCCTTGCTGGCGCTTGGAGTTGGGGGAGCAGTTGGGCTAAGAGGCCCTGAAGGCGCAGTAAGCGCTGGGGAGACGGGGTGACCCTCCACTTGGAGGTGTCGAAGGACATACCCAGGAACTGGAATTGTTTGGAGGGAGTTAGGTCCGACTTCTCCTCGTTGCAGACAAAGCCCAGGTTGTGACAGAGTTGCAGGACCTGGGATGCTTGTTGCGCACACTGTTCTTTGGAGGAGGCGAGTAGAAGCCAATCGTCTAGATAGGCCTTGAGGCGGATGCCCTTCTCCCGAACATGCATGCAGAGTTCCCTCGCCACCTTCGTGAAGAGCCAAGGGGCGGGTGCCAGACCGAAGGGCAGTGCCCTGAATTGGAAGATCCGGTTCCTCCAGACGAATCTGAGGTACTTCCTGTCCCTGGGGTGAATGAGGAGATGGAAGTATGCATCCTTGAGGTCGATGGATATCCCCCAGTCGCCCGGGTGCAAGGCCTCGCGGATGGACATAGGGGTCTCCATACGGAAATGGAGGACGCGGAGGAACCGGTTTAGGGAGGAGAGGTCCAGGACGGGCCTCCAGCCCCCCGAAGTTTTGGGGACCACAAAGATGCGTCCATAGAATCCCGGGGACGCAGCGAAGGAAACTTCCTCCGTAGCCCCCTTGGCTAACATCGAAAGAACCTCCTGATCCAGGGCCTGCGAGGCCGAGCGATCTTGAGGAAGTGCGAAAGCAGGGGGAGAGAGCGTGAGAGGAGCCTTCCTTGGGCCCCAAGGAAGGCGGAACCCCGACCTGATCACCCGCAGGGCCCATGGGCTGGCGGGCAGCCTCTCCCACGCGTCGATGTGTCTGGAGAGACTGCCCACAGGATCGCCCGTGGGGGGTGATGGCCTCAGGCCGGGGGTGAGTCATTGGGGGTTGGCCGGCTGAGAGGGAGCCGGCCTGCGGGCCTTAGGCCGGGCCACCGGCCTGCCCGAATGCTGTTGCGGTCTCCTGTGCCCTTGGGGCCTGGGATCGGCCCGAAACTTGGTGTGGGTGGGCCTGTTTGGCGGGTAGGCCGCTGGAGCCGGGCGCTTCACGGCAGGGCGAGAGGGCCTCGAATGGAGGGCGAGGTCCCTTTTTATGTCCGCCTGGTGCTTCAGGACGGCCTGAACATGGTTCCCGAAGAGGGAGCCCGGCTGGACGGGCACCGCGCGCAAGGAGGCCCTTGCCGACGGTGAGGTGGCAACCGAGGATGCCGCGAGAATGGCATCCCGCCTCGCCATGACGGCGTTCAGATACGTGCGTGCTTGCGATTCGGCCACGGATCTGAGCCCCTGCGCCATGGCCTGGATAAAGGCCACGATGGTTGCCTGGTCAGGCGCCTGGCGGAGCGTGAAGGACTGCTGGTTGGGGTCCTTCAGGGCTTCCCCTAGGCCGCCCAAGAATGAGTCCAGGGCGGAGGTTGCCACCAGCCCCCGTCTCGCGTTCTCCTCCCATTCCGTCAAGCATTTCTCCGTGATGGAGATATGCTGCGGCTGGGCCCGAGAGCGATCGTTCACAAGGAGGAGGTTCTCCTGTGTGAGCGAGAGGGGAGCGTCAGGGATAGGCCCATGGGCCATGAAGGGCTTCCGCTGGAAGGGGAGCGGTGCCGGCTTCAGGAATTTCCTGAAGGGCAAGGCTCCCGGGAAGTCAGGCACAGATCCTGGAACGAAATCTTGTGCCTCTTTCCCCCTGGCGGTGTCCTGGGCTTGCCTGAGGCAGTCAGCCACCATGTCGGACTGTTTTAGCAAGGAGGCCCGTGGGGCTGAGGTAGGGTGAGCGCTGAAAAGGCGCTCGGCCGAGCCAAGCTTGGGAGCCTTGGGCTCTGGCACAGTGGACACCGCCTCCGGTGTGAGTTGTGCCAGCCGGTCCATGGCATCCTGGAAGCAGAATGCCATGTGGGCAGGGGCCTCATCCTCTGAGGCCGAGTCCGAGTCCTCTGGCCCGCCTATGGAGGGGGCGAGAGTCTGCGGAGAGTCTGACTGGGGTGCCACGGTTGTGGGACCCGGGTCAGAGCCCCCAGGAGGCAGCCCCGGTGTTGTGTCCAACACGGGTGGTGCCGGGGGGGCTGGGCAGGGTGAGTCCTGCGCTGGTGGGGCGCCGGGCATAAAGCCGGGCCACCACGTGCATCCCGTGGCCGAGGCCGGGGGAAATCCCAAGGATGGGTGCCACGGTACCATGTGCGGTGCCATGGGATGCGGCATGGGCTGAGCCCAAGGGGCATCAGGACCCTGACCCCATGAAGGGTAGGGCCTGGCCCGGTCCCCAGTGCCCAAAGGGCCAGCCTGCTGGGGGCGGCTAGGCATGTGCCAAGGCGCCCAAGTGCTCTGTCCGGAATGGGACAGAGATGTGGCAGCCCGCCATGGGTCGCTTGGTAGTTGCCAAGGCGCCCAAGTGCTCTGTCCGGAATGGGACAGAGAGGTTGTGGCGGGTGCAGCAGCAGGCTGTGGGGGAGGAAGGGAGACAACCGGGGCGGATCGACGATCTGACGCCCGTAAGGGTGGGGTTGTCTCCCTTGGCCCACCTGGCGAACCAGGGGGTGTCCCGCCTGGCGAACCAGGGGGTGAGCCGGTTCCGTTCACATTACGGTCCATCTTGCCTCCCGAAGGAGACCCATGCCCAATGCGCCCATCAGCCATGGAGGCTGAAACAGTACCAGCAGAACCGGAGTTAAGCTGTACGAAGGGGGCGAGCACAGAATCGACAGAACCGGAGTTGAGTCGATCACCGTGCCGGGCAGTGTGAGGGCCGTAAAATGACGAAAATTCAACTGAGCCGGAGCTGAGTTGAGGGCTCGTGGTCATCGCAACCGAACCGTAGCTGGGTTGCGATGACTTGTCGATAGTGTGAAAGAGAGAAGACGTGAAAGGGAGAGACGAAGTTGAAGAGAGAGCGGTTTGTTCACCGGTGGAACCACCCCTTTGTGGGTTTGAGAATTCGGCGGACGAAATCTTCTTAACCCTCGCTTTGCCACCCAATCGTTTCACATAAGTTTCTCCCTTAAACGAAAACATAGGCAAGACACAAAAACAACAACGACAATCGATCGATCGCGTAGCGAAATCGAAAAATACTTAGCTGCTCAGAGCGTACGAGGCGAGCTGGAAGATGGCTGCCGAGAAAAGAGGAAGAACACCTGCGCATGCGCAAGACGTAGACACTCTCAGAGTTACTGTCCCTTCGGACTTTATTGTTACGAGGCAGAATTGGCAAACCGCTGCCGCTTATTGCATTTGTGAGCCACGGTATAGTATGTGTAATTAAAAATGTTTTTCTCAAAATTCCAGTTGATGGAGATAAAACAACTGGTGTTAACAAGATAACAAGATTTTATTTTAGCTCAGTGCACAGACACAAGGAAAATGTTTTGGCTATGCATACAATCACACTCACCCTCACAACAATAACAATATTCGACATCAAAAAAGACATATTTGTCGGTCTTCCCCGGAATCGAAGAAACACACGCACATAATCCAAAAAGACATATTTGTCGGTCATCCACGGAATCGAAGAAACACACGCACACAACACACACACACACACACACACACACACACACACACACACACACACACACACTCTCTCAAGCCACGGCACCCAAATCCGAGACACCTTAGCGGGCCACCCTTTGGTTCTGCCCTGCCGGCTAATTTACAGCGTGCATCTCACCCTCCCCTTCCACTCTCCACACCACCCTCACCTGTCCCGTGGCGAGTCTCAGGCGCGTGGAAGTACAGGCCTACAGATTGACCTAGATTCGAGCAGGCCTACTCTGTTTAGAGGTGTGGTGACAATTAGTTTGATCAAGTTAGTACTATACGCACTGGACTGGGCACAGTTTTCTGTCTAGGTCCAAAGCTGTCCAAAATGGTGGACAGAGGGCAGATGTTTATCTCTGGACAAGGATCCTCAAGATCCTGGTTCTTAGCACAGAATTCAGGGAAAAATCAAAGAAACCATCCTCCAGAAGGTTTATAACAGTTGGGTTGCCACCAGGGGCGTGGATTTCGCTCCTGTGCCTCCTCAAACCTAAGGTGAGAAAGAAGGTGGTCCGGAAGGTCAGAGCATCTAGAGGTATAGAACCCAAGGCTTGAAATGCTCCTTGCGAAAAGAGTTTAGTATGATGAAAATGCCCCAAGCTGGAAGTCTTCTCAGGTTCCTGACCTCTTAAAGTGCTGCTACTCTGACAGTCACTCCCTGGTGGAAGCTGTCAGAGAGAATAGGTCTCTGAGCTGTGCTATGGTAGTGGAAACGGCTATGCGGTAGCCTCTGACTGTGCTAGTAGATAAGCCTAGTAAATCACAGGAGAGATGTGCATTGTTTCCAGAGGGTTCTCACAAGCCATGATCAAAGCCTACTGACAGGCTCAACTAGATTTGAGTGTGTTATACCCCAGAGCCCATGAGGCTAGAACTACTGGCACCTTTGTGGTTCTCTAGAAAGCTCCGTACAGTGCAAGTTTGAAGGCAGCATACAAACGCTCTGAAAACCCTATGAAAATTAAAACAGACCAGTCACCATGGCGTAGTGGTTAGTGCAATGGACTACTTACTGGAAGGTTGTGGGTTCAATTCCCGATCAGTCCCTTCAAGAATCATTGTGGGATTTTTCAGCTCTAACCAGCTCCTACCCAGAGTTGGGCGTGCTATGGGCTCATTTGGAAGACTGGGACCACACAGTCAAGTCTCATCCATTTCACAGATGCATCTCTGAGGGTGTTGCTCAAATCTTCTGACCAGCACCGCAGGTATCTGTATCCTTTGGGCCTGGTTGACACCAGGATATATTATGACAGTAAGCTTAAAGCCCTGTCAAGCAGTCTCAACCCTAGATGGAACTCCAAAGCATCATAATAGGTTCCCAAAAGCCCCCCAACTTATTTCAGAATTGATTATCAAGAAGTAGTTAAACAGAAAGATATTTTCATTCTGATTCCAAAGGTAACTTTATTTTTTTTCTATGACAATTAGTTCAAAAGTTATTCAAATTTGAAAACGGCTCTATATAGGGTCAAAAGCGTACATTTTTGAAATTGAGCAAAATAGCAACTTTGAGGCACCGTAAAACCCTCATTTTCAACAAGGTATCAATGAAAATTGGTAGATCAGCTCTCATTAGCATATAAAACAGCTGTGATTTATTTCTAGGGTGTACACTTATTAGTTATCTAATTACAAGCCCCTAAAATCCATAAAAACTGTAAAATCGCAGTCGCCGATGAGGCAAAACTGAAAATGATAATATCTAAGCTTCTAATTGACATACAAGCATGATTTTTATATCAAAATGTTTGTTTTGAAAAGATCTATGCACCAGGTATAATTAGAAAGATATCTGAACATTATTCTAAAAATTCATTTTTTTCTAGTATTGTGGCTAGTTATTGAGGAAAAATCAGCACCCCCGCATGGCATAAAACATCAAAATGATTTTGTGAAACATTAATTAATCATTTTCATAAAACAATTGTCAAATAACAACTCAGCTGTTCAATAGTTTTTATGTATCATACATGTTTATGAAATGTTTTAAATTCAATACCATGGGGAGACATCATAATGACATCACTTCAATGACAGGTACGCTCTGGATATCTCCTCTACATCTGACACCTTCCACTGCCTCATGTTATGCGCAACAGGGTTCACATCCAAGTTCCATTTGAACACATAGCAGCTCTCAGTTTCTGCTTCATCATCAGCACTAGGCCACTTGAATAAGTCACCTACATCACTTTTCGCAAGGTACTTGACCATTGCCTTCTCTTTGCTGATGATCTTGGTTACAGTTCCGACATAAAAATTGTTGTCATAAAAGACAGCCACCCATTCGCCAATATGCTCGAACGATGGGGGCTGAAACTGGTCATGGCCAAAGTCTAACTCTTGGAACTCGTCGAGATGTGGTGTCCTGGCTGCTGGCTCCACGGTGTCTCCACTGTCAAGATGGTCCTTCAGCGCTTGGATTAGCTCTTCAAGGGGTCCTGTCAGCCTCAGCCTACCTTTTTTCAATAAGACTGTCTTTTGGTACCTAATCTGGTCCTTGATGGCTTGTAGAAGAAGGTTGGCATCCTGCCGCCTGTGCCGGCTAACCAGCCTATCAACATCATCTGCTGTATTACAGGGGCCACCAATAAGCATTAGCTTCTGAATGAGTTCAGCCTTTTTTGCCGCTTCCTTTGCCTCCTTCGCAAGCTTCTTTGCCCTGGAATCAATCAGCTTCTGGCGAAGGCGGAGCATGACAGCTTCTTCCTCTGCCCGATTCTGTGCACGAAGAGCCTTGCCTTTCTTTCGCCCGAAAGCCAGCAAATTTGCAGCCTCAGCTGTCCGCTTCCCTTGAAGCCACTCAGATGTGTGGTTGTGGCAGAGCATATTGGTTGATGTTCGCTGGTGAGTGGTTGAGTTTCGGGCCTTGTTAATGTCATAATCAAGATCACCAAAGACATTTTCTCCTAGTAGGTTGGTCAGAGGGCAATGGTCTAGTTCAGGGGGCATCTCAGCAGGCGGTCCCCCATAGATGTTTCCTGGTAGAAAGTCAGTCAGTTGTGTCATGAGCTTATCACGCATTCCTGGCATCAGCTGCTGGAGCGCAGACTTGACTGCTTCCTTGTGCTGAGATGCCCACCTGTCTACAGCATCTCTGAGCCTCTGCCGCTTACCAGCTATCTCAAACTCTCCACCAAAGATGCCAGGAAATTGGGGATTAAGAAGGTCAGAAGAGTCTTGTTCCCAACTTCTCATCTTGTTGTCCATGGCCTGGATGTACTGATGTAGCTGTGTGTATTTCACTCTGCTATCAAGGAGCTCCCAGTAAGGGCCAGTGATTCGAACAAAAATCAGGGCAACAGCACAGACAAATACCATCAACCTACTGTCCTCGAGGTCTGCTCTGAGGCTGTCTATCTTCAGGTTGTTGTGCTCGAGTGATGGAAAGAACGAGCGGAGGTGGTCATGGTGGTAAATGACAGCTGCTGCACCTTCAAAGAAACAATTAAAACGGTTGCTTCTGTAGCTTGTCACCAGACTTGTCACATCTTCTTCTTTACAATGAGCTAGCCAGTCCTGTCTGCACCCATTTTTTTCATCACCTCTGGGGCCTACCAGGTCACAAGTGTGGTGAATGACACGATGTGTGGCGGATTCTGAGGAGTTGCCAAAGATGGTGAACCTGCTGTCCTTGTCCCTGCCAAGTTTTTCCCTGGTGACTGAGGCAGCAATGACTTCCTTCTCCATGATTTTTAATGTGGTCTCACAAGCCCTCTGCAAGCCAATAAGGAAATGGGCGTTGCAAAAGAGAAAATGAACAACAGTCTGATGGCCAATCTTTGTCTTGAGAAATTCAAGGAGGACGGTATTGAACTTTTTCATAACTGCGGCCCTATCAGACATGACACTTGTAAGTTTAGAAAGAATTTGTCTGAAAACCTCATCCTGCACCTGCTCAGAATATTCTGCAAATAACTCAGCCACACACCCAAGCTGGTTGATGGTAAGTTGCAGCAGTGTGGCAGAGTCTTCGGTGGCGACTGTTTTAAATCCAAATGACAGTGTTTCTGTTGGACTTATATCAAGTGTCACTTGTTGGCTTACATAGCACTTCTTCTGCCTCGATGTTGCATCGGTATGGAGGGTGATATTTGATGACTCTAGAATTTTCTCTGCTATTTGGACATTTGCGAGTACTTGCCCTTCATCTAAAATGTTACTTACAGTTTGGGCTGTTGGGAGGTCTTTTTCACAAATTTATAATCAAAAATGCCTTCGCCCACAATCTTAATAACATCTGAACATCTGGTAGTGGGGGTGTGGGCTTGGGAATGAAGGGCTAAGACTGTTTTTCTGATGTTGTCCTTAAATCGATTCCCTTCCTCTCTCACCCTTGTATCTATCCTCTCCTCACCCCTTGCTGCTGAAATCTCAGAATTCAAAACCTTGAGCTCTTCTTGGAGGGCAGAAATTCTTTGATCTTGTTCTTGAACACGCTGCTTCTTGCGCCGCAGATCACGCTCTAAATTATATACTGTGCGCTGATGTTCTTCTGAAGCCTCCTGTGCAGCCTCCTTTGCAGCTTTTAGGTCACCTTCAGCCTTATCAGCTCTCTTTTCAGCGCTCTTCAAGTTCTGCAGCTTGTCCTGCAATCGCTGTAGTCGCTCTGGCTGTAGCTGTTGAACTGTCAGCTTCAGGGTCCTCACCTCCTCTTGTAAACTTAAATTAAGTCGTTGCTGCTCTGTTGCGTCTTTCATCTCCTCAACCAGCTTAAACTTGTCCCTTGAAAGATCTTGCACAGTGCAGCTCAGTACTGCTACCTGCTCTTCCCCTACTTTAAGCTGCTCAGATTGCTTTAGGATCTTCTTTTCTGCTTCTTTCAATCTTACTTCAGTTTCAGTAGGTGCAGCCTTCCCACTTGACGAAGGAGCAGCTTGCAAAATAAATGGCTGACCTAGGAAAAGAGCCAAGTTCTTTTCGCGATCCTCTCCTTTTTTACGAAGGAGTTTGTCATAACTTTCTTTCATTTTCCTGATGGCGTGCTTCAGCCTTGAATTTTCTTTCTCCTTCTCCTCCTTTCCCTCATCCAATTTAAGCAGTGTTCGCATCCAATGAACGGTGAAAAAAGCCCCACAATCCTCTCTCTTCCTAAACTGTTCAATGTCTAAAACCACCACATTAGTGACATCTGCTCCTGACACAGAAACAGCTTCTTTAGCAAGAAGGATATTCCTCCTCAATCCCAGCTTCTGCAGGACGGGGAAACGAAGTCCAAGTCAAGTTGATTGTCCAGGATCTTCTGACAGGCAATGTCGTCTGCAGAGGCATCAGCAAGCATCTTCTTGAGACGAGAGATGAGGCCCTTGATGCGATCAGCAGGGTAGCTTATATCAGGGAAGAGACGTTCAGCAAACCAATGGGTGACCTGTGAAAAAAGAAACTTTTATTAATATCATGAACACATTATCATCAAAAGACACAAAGATCACAAGCGTAGAAAATTTATTTAAGTTCAGAAACTTTACATTAGTGCAGAAACTTTATATGAAACTTTTATAAATCCTATTTACCCATAATAATAATAATAATAAATATTTTATTTATATAGCGCAAAATCTTGATAAAATCAAATCTAAGCGCTGAGCGTATACATGCATACATACCTACATACATATGAGCGTATACATGCATACATACATGCATACATACTTACATACATACTTACATACATAAATCTAAGCTGAGCATATACATGCATACATACATACATACATAAATCTAAGCGTATACATACATACATACATACATACATACATACATACATACATACGTACGCACATGCATACATAATAATTACAACATTTATACAGCGCAAAATCTCGACAAAATCAAATCCAAGCGCCTGCATTAATTAAAGAATATTTTTTAGCTTATTGATATATGTTGTCACCATTGTCACAGATTATATGAAAAATCTAATTAATCATTAGAACTGCAGTGTTAAGCTGAAAAAAGAAAGAAAAGTTAAACGATATGACACTGATTCAACACAAGCCACAATAGATATCACTCAAGCCAAAATATGTGCCGTTCTGCAAAAGAGTTTACAGTAGTTAACACAGAAAAACAGTTATTTCTTACATCATTGTAGGTCTTGTCTGGTGTTGTCTGGCGTAGTAGCTCCAACTGGAGGAGAAGCCTGTTTGTCAAGGCAACTTTGGGGGATGTGGTGGTCTACCCTTCTTCCCTGGTACAAAAGAAGCCTTTAGGGCTTCAAAAATGCTGTCTCCTGTAAAAGAAAGAAAGATTGAAACATGAAATGATTGTCTCCACATTTGACATCCATGTGATAATTAAACAACAGGAAAATGTATCCATTTAAATAAATGACTTAATCATTTGATTACTTATTCCCTCTTTCCTATTCCCTATTTCATTGACACACATTTCAAAACTTGCATTATCAGAAACATGTCTTTTTTTTGTCTTTTTTTTTTTTTTAACTAATACATGTAGGCCTATATTAAAATAAACAAGTTTAGTGATGTCAAAAATCAGGTTCAAACTCAAGTTATCATGTATGTCTAAAGCCTGCCTGAAAGTTATTTGCAAATTGAAAAGAAATATACAACACATGAATATCATATAAATTCAGTTTATGTGACTTGTATAGCACACTGACACAGAAAGGAGGATTCTGAAGCCTTTGCATTCTTACCCCGATAGCAGACGATGTTTTGAAACGGGTCACGTGACTAAACCTTTTTAAAATTCCAGCTGCACTCTACAATTTCGTGCAAAATATTTACCTGAAGTAAGAGTCAAACATGTCTACTAAGCAATAAAAGCATTCATTTTGTGTTTGGAGCTATAAGAATAATTAATTTTGCCAGCGATGAGGGAGACCCTCTAGTCCGATGTTACACACTCGAACCAAGTAGAGCTTCTCATCTCAATCGATCGACTTTACTCGGTCGTAACAGAAAATTATAAGCTTTTATGCCGAAGTTAAGCTACAAATCAATAAAAGAAGAAGTGTACTTACCAACAAGATCATTCAAATTCGGTGGATCAGTCACAGGCTGATGCAAAGTCGAATCTTCGCCGATTGGGTCGGTCACAGATACATCGAGTGCAGCCATGTTTTGACGCGTCACTAGGTAAGCGCCCTTCGCTCGAAACTCACTTTGTTTATGTTCTTCTCGCGGCTCTCTCTACCGGTACAAACCGCACATCGGCTGAATATTTACATGGTTAAAAAGCTGAAATGTTCCTCTCTGTTCACATATAATTTTGGAAACGATCGATGCTTTGTTTTGAGTTGAAAATCGTCCGAACCGGTTTCAAACCGGGTTTTCAGAACCTATTTTTAGAGCGACCTACTTCATTTAAATATCATGTGAACGAGCTGAAAGCGCTCTTTCCATTGGTGTGATTATTTTTACCGTCCAATGGCTGTACGCGTATAGAACGGGATTTAAAACCGCCCGCCTTTTTAGGTCTCATCGTCTGCCATTTCAGACGTCAAATTCCGAAAGTGATAGACGACATTTTCAAAGTCATCAATCTTCGGTTTTAAAACAAACAGAATAAAACGAACATGGTAGATGATAAAAAAGATATCAAATGTTTGTTTCATCAAGTTTTTATTCGATTTTATTCACTCACAACCAGTCAATCGATGATTAAAGACAGGCTAAAATTAGGTCAAATTAACGTAGCGGACAGCCTAAGCGGGGGGCTTTTGGGAACCTAATCATAATTATCATCCTCATTGACATCATTATTGTCGCAGTACAAAAACTGTTTGAGCTTCTATGGCCACTAAGGTGGTGTAAAAAATGGGACAAAAAGAAAAGATGAGCTCAAAGGTCACCTCCTGGAGTGCAATGATCCTGAAAAAAAAGATACATATATCTAAAAAAAAAAAAAAAAATTAAAACAGAGTTTTGAAGCTTAGAGATCGAGTGACTGAGCAAGTGAGAAAGAATGTGTATATATGTGTGTGCTGTGTGCGTTCATGTGTGTCCAAATGTATGACTCTTAAGAAAGAAAGAGAAAAGGAGAGATGGGGATGGGGTCAGTGGGGGTAAGATGCAATGAATTACATTTGCCAAAAACCATAATTCAACTTGTAAGGTTAGGAAGATTTTACGTAAGATCATAGACAATAGCTTTATCGATGTAAGTAATTAATTATGCATACCTATAATTACTGTAAACAACATAAGTAAACCTACCGTTGGTGGACATTGTTCCAAGTCTGCCATGCAGGTGACCATGACCCAAAGCTGCTTTTCCCAAGAAAACTGGATAGGATGGTGGGTTTATTGGCATGGCACACTGTGTTAGCAGCAATGTTTGGTATTGCTGTTGTTAAAGTGCTGATTTTTCTTGACAGGGCTTGGCTATTCTGGAAAACGCCTGGAAGCAGAAAAAGCCAACATTGTTACTGCACTGCAGTGTCTAGATTACTTCTTACATACATCTATAAGATTTCTGCAGACTCACACAACCACAAACTAACCAAAAATCCAACCAAATTCTCAGATCTCAAGTGATTCACACCAAAATCTAAGCAGAAACTGTCAAAAATATGCAGTGGATTACCATGTTACTTCTGATTGACGAGAAAGTGAAATGGGAGAAACATCCCAAATAAAATACAACAGTAATAAAACAAATAAAAACAGAACATCAACCAATGTCTTTTGTAAAAATATCAAAACATTGGACAATGAGAATTCCATCTCAATCTCAAAGGTGGGGGGGGGGGGGGGGAGAGAGAGAGAGAGAGACAGAGACAGACAGACAGAGGAGCAGAGACAGAGGCAGAGAGACAGAGAAAGACAGAAAGAGAGATAGGGAGAGGGAGCTCAGATATATCATATAGTGAACATTTCTGAACGCCAATTCCATTATCAATGCATCATTCAACCGATCATATCAGATTCGATCTTCCTGCCACCTTGCAAACAAGTTCCTATTCAACATAACAACAGCCACCAGCACACACTTTGACACGGTAACCGTAATGTCAGTGAGCGAGCGAGCGAGCGGGTGGGCAAGTGAGCGACCGAGCGAAAGACAGAGAGAGAGAAGAGAGAGAGAGAGAGAGAGAGAGAGAGAGAGAGAGAGAGAGAGAGAGAGAGAGAGAGAGAGAGAGAACTGTTAGGGTACGTTCATACTGCCACTCACGACTGTCGTACGGACAGACAAAAATCGTGCGGGTGGGAAAAACTCCTCATTTTACTTGCGCTGCTGAAGATGTTCATACTGCCACAGACACGCACGCACGACCAAAAAAGTTGTGCGTGCTTGCTACACTTCAGTCGTGCATGCGGATGGACAGAAGTCCTGAGGGCGAGGCCAACCCTTCTTTTTTATCACTGGCCATCCTCTGCGCGTTCATACTGAAACGCTTCTGTACATGTGTGCAGGTCAAGAGACAATACTGTGCTTAAATTTTCAGTCATTTTTAACAAAAGATGGAAGACGAGAAGCTGATTTCCGAAGTCAGGACTCGACCCTTCCTTTGGAACAAGTCTGACAGAAATCATTTCAACAGAGACATGATCGCCGAGGCATGGAACAACATTGCAAAAGAAATTGGAGGAGATGTGTGTGTGTGTGTGTGTGTGTGTGTGTGTGTGTGTGTGTGTGTGTGTGTGTGCATGCATGCGTGTGTGATTATGTGTGCTTGCGTGTGTGTATGTGTGTGATTGTTTGTGTGTGTGTGTGTGTGTGTGTGTGTGTGTGTGTGTGTGTGTGTGTGTGTGTGTGTGTGTGTCTGTGTGCACTGGGCTGGTGTTTGTTCATGAGTATTATGTGTATTTGTGAATGGGTTGTTTGAGTGCATTTGTAAAGCGTGCGTTTATTATAGGTCTGTGGTGCACAGAAAAACGGCGAGTTGTTCAATGTTTCAGATTTCTTCTCTTCCACCACCACCACAAAATCAGTTTCTGTCGCCTCGTCAGTGCCATGTTTGCCAGAAAAATAAGAATGCTAGCCTCCCTTCTTCCTCAAGGACGGAAAACGTGCTGATAAGCATGAACACCTTTTCTCAGGCGTACACGTTTTTTTCCGTCCGCACTACAGTCGTGAGTGCCAGTATGAACGCAGCCTTACTATTACCAGTACACACAGAACAGAACAGTACAGTTGTGTGACTCGGTTGAGTACCGCTGCTAGATACGCAGCAGACTACAGTCAGTCACAGTATGATGTGACATACAACAATAGTACCCCCCCCCCCCAAAAAAAAAAAAAAAATCATACGCGCATGAGCACGTTCAAAGACACATGTTGTGACACACATATATGCAAGCACACACAAACACAAGAATCTGTTCCAAAAGACTTTGCTTACAAGCCAGTCCTCTCCTCAAGGACGCAGCCATGTTGCGGTTAGTTAAAATATCAAACTCTAGGCCTTAAGAGCCTTAAATAAAACCGTTTGAAATAAGAAAGATTTTGATCCCAGTTGTTTCAACAAATGTTGTAAAAGAGATAAAATGCATCTAATTTAACAGTGTTCATTGATTTATTTTTTATGAGATCATTATGAAATAGCTATTTTGCAGAAACCAAAACAATACCCATGATCCTTTCACCGGTACCCTTCCTCTGACCGTCTGCCACTGTTGTGCAGACAACTGAAAGTTGTAATTATGTGGAAAGCGTCAACAGCGCGCTTATCTTCTGCTCTGACAGTATGCAGAAATTCATTTTTTTATGGTTGTTAATTTTTGTTAACATAGTTCCGTGCTTTCATCTAAACAAACGTGACTGTTGTCCATGGGTGCATTTTCCCCGAGGTCATCGACACACATGTCCTAGCTAAAATGTTGTTATGATACTATGTTCTGTGGTACAAGATCTAGATTACTCGGCTTTAGCAAAACTTGCAGACGACTTGAAATAGGGTGCCAGTTTTTGGTGTTTTATTCTAGGTATTTGTGATGTAAGAGTGCATACATCGATTATTGATAATGGGGAAGAGAATGGGAGCGGTGGTAAAGAGCCAGGGGAATCGTAAAATTATGTACTAGCCTATACCTTAACCCCTTCCCTGCCACAGTATTTGTGGCCTTTTTGCAGTGCTGTTTGTCGGGATATAAAATCTTGGTTTTTCGGTATGTTCACTACTTTGTGCACTGCTCATTCATTTCGTAAGATATCTTTTCGGTTTTTGGCATGTTTTTTCCTCATATATGAGTCATAATCCTTGGCTATGGTTTGATGTCATTAATTTTGATTTGGTTGAAAAACAGCATGATCAGAGCTGACATAATGTCTTTTTCTAAAAAAAAAAAAAAAGAAAAGGCTTTCAAAATATACATACGCAGTAGCGCATAAAACCACCCAAAATGGAGTAAATTTTGGTTTTTGTATATAATAAACATCAAGTAAAAAAATTTTCTTACTATTGTTACTTTGTGAATGTTTTTCTGTGCAACAGAGCCCCTGCCCCACCCACCTTGCTGCCCTGTTCACCCACCACACCCCTCTTGCCCTTTTCACCCCCCTCTTGCCCTTTTCACCCCCTTCCCCTCCTACCTCCTCACCCCACCACCCTCATTTCCCCCACCCCGCCCCACCATCATCATGATTTAAACTGAATTCTTAAGACATGTCCACTGCCCCAGATTTATCTGCTGCAAACCCCCCAGTTATAGGCGCCTAAATAATCAAGTTTGATTGTGGGCCCTCAACATTGAAGAAGAGAACAGTCAATAAGTTCTTGAGTGTAGCACAATGGAGGAAGAGACCGAAGAGGCTGTTATTCTGCCATGTTGAATTGCATTATCGGGTTTGTTAGTTTCCAATGCTAATTAGACTAATTAATATTCAATTCTTTGAACGGTTGAAAGGAAAAAACTGCACTTTGACATCTCCACAAGAGATTGGCCAAGTGTCTAGTGTTATTATCTCCCATTTTTTCCTCCGAAATTTCAATGACGAAAATTCTCCATGGCAGAAATGGTTACGAGCATATGGACTTGTCAAAACGGCCCTATAGTACTTTTTAGTAGACATGGCGTAAGCAGGGAAGAAGTTAATTTGGTTGGGTATTATGGATAATTCAATTAAAAGTATAGCAAATGTAAACACTACCACCCTACTTTTGACCTTGCACTTCTTTCCCATGGTTTGGCTGTTCCATATAACTCCTGTTGCAAGATTTCATTGATACATAATTTGCTACACAAACCCCTTAAGATGGTTGGTAGGGCTAGTGTTGTGATCAGTCACTGTATGTAGTGTTGCAGGAGGTAGGCAGAACTGCCTGATTTTTGATGGGCAAAAAACAAAACCAAACAAAGAAAAGGCATGTTAAAGTTTACAATTGACAAAATTATAATACCAGTAGGATCAGTGAATAATTCGAGGTACCCCTGTTTCGCAAAGTGGAAATAATCAACCTGTTTCGCAAAGTGGAAATAATCAAACATCAAGTCAGTATGTGTAAATACTCATATCTTTATTTGATTCAGATTTTTTTTTATTTCAATGCAAATGTGCAGAGAGGAGAATGCAGAAGGAGGTTTTCTTACACAAAGCAGAGACTTGCCACTGAAGAAAAAGGGTCCACCAAGCTTGCATACAATGCGCCTCCACCACCACCACAGCCTTCCCCACCACCACCACCACCACCTCCAAAGTAAGGGCAGGTTGCTTTCTGGTTTTGATCTTACGAAGATAAATAATGGCGGCGCGTAAAAAGAGCAATAATCACATTCGTTCTTGCATTATAAAGATATTGAATGCTTGTTTAGTATTTGGGAAGGGGAGGGGAAATCGAAGAGATTACATGGGTAGAGAGTAAATAGACTGTTAACAGTTAAACTGATAACAATTGTACAAGCCTGGTATCAATATTGTAGTAACAATTATGCAGTAGATAATTGTTAATTTGTTATATTTCAAAGCTTGTATTTGTGTGAGTGTTAATCTAAAGCTTGTGTTTGTGCGAGTGTATAGTCTCTGTATGTATATGTGTTCGAGAGTGAAACCATTTGATAAGCTATTTAATATTAGTTGCAACAATGAGCAGAAATTTCCTCGTCACCCAGGCTGGGAAATTTAATTCTCTGTAAACCACAGTCTGTTCATTGAACTTTTTTTTTTAAAGAAATAATTTTTTACTTTTATGTTACTCAAACGTTTTAAAACTTTTTTTTTACTGCAACCAATCAAGACTAAAGAATATTCAGAGGAACTGCATTTGAGTGAATAATTATGGATTGACAAATGATCAGATCTAAAACTCTGCATCAGTTGATTTGCTAATATTGTAAATAAGGATCTTTTGATTTGCCTATATTGTAAATAAGGGTCTTGTCACATTGATTTTAATTAGTCAGTTTTTAACAAAATGAGATTCTAAGCATTCAGCTTTGTTCTCTTCCACTGGTCTGATTGAAGTCGATCATGATTATGTTTCAGAGGTGGGAGTTTTCTCGGTACTTTTGTCAAACTTCTAGGAGTGGCAACCGTGGGAGCTGCAGGTACTGTGGGCTATGCTTGGTATGACCCTAATTTTCGCAAGACATTGGAAGACAATGTGCCATATTCCAAAGAAGCGATGGATACGATATTTGAGTATCTACCAGAAGGATCCCAGCCTGTTCCACAGCCAGTGTAAGTTTTACAGTCTGAAGGCATAAAGTAGTCAGGCTCAGCCTGTAATCATAGGTATAACCTAGCGTAATATACTATTTGTATTCCTGCTGCTTCAGGTGTACCTTCTGTCTACAGATTGACAATTTTTGTTTCATTTATTTTCAGGATAATTGGAAGATATGAGTCTGGTTTCATTGAAGATTGTTATTTTATAGAGTTATGTGAAGTTTTGACTTTTTGTTTGGTGTTATTTTATAGCGTTATGTGAAGTTTTGACTTTTTGTTTCGTTTGGTTTTGAGACTTGGCAACATTTCTTTCAGTACACTGAACAGCTTTTGGCTATGAAAGTTTTAAAAATGTTTTTCAATACTTTTAAGTAGCGTTTAGCTTCTGAAGTCTTAACTGATTTCCAGTGTTTTGGATGTTGCACATTTTGTAGTTATACCTGAATTTTATGTGTCTGTTAAATACAGCTTGCAAGATAGATTAATTATGTGTAGAAAATAATGATCAGGCTATTGGTGATGCAGTTAAAAAGTATACATGTAATATTGTAACATCCGACTAAATTGTTTTGTTGCTCTTTTTTCTACATGCAGCGCACACCATTGTAGTTTTGCTGCTTTGCAATTGCAGGCCCACTAAACTGAATCCAATAACTGGTGACAGCCAGCCTATTCAACCAAAGGCTGAAGACCGGCCTCTCAGCTTTAAACCCTCAAAGTCTGAAAAAAGGTACTGTTGTTTGAAATCTATTGTAAAATTAAATTGTGGCCTCTTACAGGTAAATAGAAAGCAGATGTTCTTTATCATGTTGATTAACCCCTTCAGTGCCAAGTACATTGTTTTGCTAGTGTATGCTATTTGCCAAGTGATTTCCTGATGGATAGGGTAATATTTCATAGAAAAATTTGGGCATGCAAACTATTGCATGAAAGTAATCGTAATCATAACTTTGTTTTTCTGAAGAGGAAATGAACAAAGTATC
The DNA here is from genome assembly GCA_030674185.1 of Monoplex corrugatus. Lineage (NCBI taxonomy): Eukaryota > Metazoa > Mollusca > Gastropoda > Littorinimorpha > Ranellidae > Monoplex > Monoplex corrugatus. The sequence continues at coordinate 48,590,299 of CM060307.1, forward strand.
AGTTTATGATAGTTTAAAATGTATTTGACATGTTTGTTTGCAAAGAATGGCTCATAAAATTGGCATAAATAAAATTTTCATTGTTTATTGTTATAGATTATGCATTAGTAACATGAAAACAAAATATTCTTTGGAAAAAATATATGAAAGCAATGGGGATATGTCTCCAAACCTTATGTGCATAGAAACTTCTGAATAGTTACACTCACAAACACCAAACACTCAGACACACACACACACACACTCTTACACCACCAATCCCACCATTTTTATTTCATTTCCCAACAAGGTACAGAAACGCTGATAGAATATGGTTCAATCAGCATGCAATTCTCATCGTCACGTGTTTCACAGAATGTTGCTGTTTTCAGCTGGCCACGTACACCACGTGAGCAGCAAGAACCACTGACTAAATGTGCTGGCACATTGCCAATAGCTGAGTGATGTAAACAATACCTCCACTTCCACATCACTCCTCTCCCCCCAAATGATCCAACCCCCTGTACTGGTTGGAAGTGTGGGTTAATCAAGAGTTCATGTAAAGTTTGTCCAACATTTCCTGTGATGAAATAGCTGAAATCTTTAGCAGCATGCTGCTTTTCTCACAGCACTTGGCCCAGCTGAAGTTTCGTCATCAGCCATTTTGGAAGCAAAGTCTGAAGGGGTAGTTGCAAAAGCTGCAGTGCAGTGACCATAGCAAAATGTGATTGGCTGCTGAACTCATGCATAATTACTGTAGATGGACAAAGCTTTCTGATTCGTGTGAATTGAGATTCATCAGTTTACAAATGGAGGTAAAAAAGTTTTATGACGTGATGTGAGCGTACGTATACATCTTTGGCAAGTAGATGACACTTTATTTTGACGTTATATATACGTCGGTGGCACTGAAGAGTTTAATGTCCTGTTAGCAAACCTGCAAGTAGTGCTTTAACAGTGTAACAGCAAGCCTGCCAGTTGTTGTGTTTGGTTACACATTAATCCAGTATTTCTCTTGACCAAAAGTTATTCTGCAGTTTAAACACACATACACATGCACGCGCGCACAACACAAACACACACACACACACACACACACACACACACACACACACACACACCACACACACACACACACACACACACACACACACACACACACACACACACACACACACACACACACACACACACACACACACACACACACACACACACACACACACACACACACACACACACACACACACACACACACACACACACAACAAACACCAACAACACACACACACACACACACACACACACACACACACACTACACACCAAAAAACAAAAATGGCTACACGTTCTTATTTTATGCAAGTCTGTGTGGCCAGTGAGTTTGCTTACATTCAGAAAATCGGTCAATCATAGCTGACTTTTCATTTTGTGCAGGTTAAACAGAAATCCCTCAATGTTTTTTTTCCTGGCTGTCATGCAAGTTCAGAAAGGATTTTTGTGGAAAAGAAGCAGCTAAAGTGTTGTGTGTGATAAAAGGTCATAGAGGATTGTGTGAATATTAAGATGAAGGGCATTAATTAAAAGTTGATATCAGAGTAATTCTGAATGATCATATACCTTTTTTTCTTTCGTCTTTTATAATATTAAAGATGCAACATTGAAAAAAATTTTAAATGTGTTCTTTTATATTGGTCTTAAAGCAATTTCTTGCTTGCTTAATGCAGTTTATGTAACTTTGTTTGGCAGGCTTCTGTTTCTAAAGAGGAAGTCAAACCTGTTGATGTGAAGGCATCTAAAGAAGATGGTGAGATACAGTGTGGTTTGTAATAAGGCGTACTGTTAATGCATAAATGTTCTTCCCTGACATGCTGTCAATTTTAGGGATACACTGTGGCAGCTCCTTTTCTGAGCTGTGAACAAGATTTGCAGTCCTAACTTGATTGAATGCATATGGTTTATTTCTGATGCATTATGCAGGGATCCCACTTTTCTGCGAATTCGCGGATTTCCGCGAAAACCGAGAGTGAGAATCTGCGAAAATAAAATTTTTCCGCAAAAAAAACCCTGTAAAAAACTATAAATTAAGCTCAGATATGTGTCAGATTGCACCATTTTAAACGTAAATTTTCAAAATTTTCCAGGTGGGCAAGTCCCCCCAGACCCCCCCTGATTTTCAGTGATTTTTGCTTTTCCTCAGTGGGAGCCCTGAATATGTCAGAAATTCTTAAAATGCATATGGTTTATCTGTCGCAATATATCAATTAGAAATTCAGAAATTATGTCTTTTATCTTACCTGAACTTCAAGATTCATTTCTGTTATCCTACCTGAATTTCATGATTATCACTTGGATCTCATGTTGCTTCTTTCAGAAGATTCCCCAGACATCCAAATGATTTACTCCAATATGTCAGGAAACACCACTGTGGAAACTGTTAAACAATATGCCATCACTGACTTAAACTATCATGTATATGATTTAGAGGTTCAAAAAGTATCTGTAAATGAAAAAAAAAAGTAAAACCAGACCAGCAGTATGGAAAAAGTCTTTGTCAGGTTTGTGCCTTACTTGTTTGTTTTTGAACATTTGAACCTTTACAGTGGTTCAGACTGATTATCTGGTCAGAAAAAAACATTATGCTTAGAGCAGTATATTGTTCAGAAGAAATGCTCATTTATAATGCTTCTTTTAAAGCTAAAGGCATTACAGCTTCTCCTCCTAAATATCCAATATCCAAAACAATATTCATGTTTGTCTATATTTCTTATGTTCTTTATTTGTTTATTCATCTTGGTGATTTGAATACACATTGGTTTGTATATCATTGTTTATTTATGATGTTGTTTTTAGGCAAAGTTCAGACACAGAAAACAAAGGAAGAGCAAAAGCGGCTGGCAGAGCAGAGACTAAAAGAAAAGGAAGCTGAAGAAGCTGCTGAAAATGCAGGTAATGTATTTGATGACACATAGATTTGGTGCTTTGGTTTTAGTGTATTATTGCCCACTTTTAACAAAGAAGCAAACAAAAACCAACCACAAGAACAAAACAAGAACCAAAAAAAAAAAAGAAAAGCTGGTCAAGATATGTTTGCAGTTTTTGTTACTTTGTACTGATGGACACATTTTGCACAGTTCTGACCTAAAGAATTGAGCAATTTCAGTCACACTGCTTCATTTTAGAGTCCATGTGTCTGTAAGTGGAAATATTTATCAAAACAGTATTTATATGCCTAATCACTGTGATGCATATTGTCTCATCTGTCTCACTTGGCACCACCGAGTTCAGTGTTAGCTGCTGCACTTTTTGACAACACCACCTCCCTCCAGTCCACTCTGTCTGATTTTTTGTGGACAACTTCTTGAATATTTAGGCCCCTGATGTTGGTTATGTTCTCAATGTATGTTCTCAATTTATGCCCATGCCTTCTATGTCAGCATCTCTCATGAATTGTTCCATATAGACGCTAAAGAGATACGGTGAGAGGATACAACCTTGTCTAACTCCCCTGTGGATGATGAAGAATTCACATTTCTGATTGTTCCATTTAATTGTAGCCTTTTGGTCTTTCTATAATGAGGCAGTTAATGAAATGGGATGTTTAGGAAAGCCCATTTTGACCGTTCCACTGAACAGGTGGAGATGAATGATGCTGTCAGATGCTTGGTATAGTCTATGAAGGTGACAAAAGTTGCTTTGTCAGTGCTTTTATTTTCTCTCTGATTATTTGTAACACAAATAGCATGTCAGCTGTGCCTCTGTTTGATCTATAGCATGTCTGGCAGTCAGATAGTTCTATCTTGGGCTTCAGTCTGTTGAGAATAGTTTTGAGCAAAATCTTACTGGTGTGGTTAATGAGGGCAATGGTTCTGTACTTGTTGCAATCTTTGACATTGCCACTCTTGTAAAGCATCACAAATTTGAAGTTTCTAATCTGTTGGCCACTGATGAGTATTCCAGATTTTACAACAAAGATGGTGCATTACTTTTAGACCTTCTTTTCTAGCACATTTTAACTGCACAGAATGACAGAAAATAGGATGGACACTGTAAGCTCAATAAAACTTGAGCATTCATATTGTTTGATGAAAATCCGTCTACAAAGGTGAAAAAAAGAGTTTTTGCTGACAGGATTTTTATTTCATGCACAGGCACGCACACACAGATATCAGAGGTTGGTATGAACTTCTTGATTCAGATGATATCAGAATGTTATCAGGTATGGTTGGAGAAATGAACTGAAGTGAATGGGGAAACAGGTTTGTGGGGAATGCGTACTTCATTTATTATGTGTGTGTATGTGTGCTATATGTATGTGTTCAGATTTTTGTTGATAGCTTATATACGATTTAGGAGCAGAATGGTTGGTTGACTGTGTGCAGCGCTGGAAGTTATCCTGGAGAATCTGGGGAAGCGTGCTGGAGAGACTGTGCAAACTGCCGTGGCTCTGCAGCAAAAATTGGTGGAAGCCACCAAGAAACACACACAGCTATTAAAACAGGCCATGGAAGATACTTCAGAGGTATGCATTAGTGATATCTGTCTCATTTAAGGCCTTGATCGGGAGATCGCAAAAAAACCCAAAATACACACTGACCTAGTTTCCTCTTTGTCTGACCAAATTTTTTTTATTGCATATTCAGGAAGTTTAGTCTCTCTAGATGCTTTAGAAAATAAATGTTATGAGCAAATATACAATTTCATGGTGAAAATGCTCCATCAAGTACCCCACCCATATGTATTTTGTGTTTGTTTTTTGGAAAAATTGATAAAATTCGCGATTTTCAAACCCTCGAAACACACCTGCCGATCTTTCAAAATGTGTACTATTTGGTACCGTTGGAAAGGAAATCGTCTCCCCTGAGCGAATGCGTTGCTTGTTCGTGTGCACTCGGAGCAGATATTCGGAAAACAACCGGTTTTTGGAACCAGATAACGCTACGAGAACTTCCAAATAAGGAACAGCTTACGCAAGTGTGCGCCTTATTTGGAATGAGTCACCTATGAACTCAAGTCCGTAAAACTCACGATCCGAAATCAGCAATCTGATTGGTTGCCGAAGCCGTGAACTTCGGCCTTGAACTTCGGGTTGCCGAATGCGTCTGTTTCCGTCAAAGCGTGCTCTCGCCATTACTCAGTTTCTTTGTTTCCAACCTTCGTATTGTTATTGAAAGTAATCATGCCTAAATCAAGTTCATCGGCCCGTTCATCTGCCAGAGGCAAACGCAGTCGAAAGCAGCAGTTAGCCCTTGCAAGAAAACGAACAAAAATAAGTTCTGAGGAGCAAACAACTAGCCAAGAAATTGCCGAAGGCCTGTCGGAAAGTGAAAGAATTCATACCACGCCTTCACTCGACGAGCCTGTGCCATCGACATCGACATCGGACCCAACTCAACTCGACGAGCCTGTGCCATCGACATCAACATCGGATCCAACTCCAAGCACCTCGACTGGTGGGCCTACATCTTTTCTTGGCAAGAAATCTCGTTCAGAATTCAAGAAAGATGCCTATGAAAAATTTATCAGCACTAAAGAGGATAGGCCTACGCCTGCTGATACAACTACCACGTGTACCAGTGATACTCATAGCAATCTAGCTGAAGCAGATAGAGCTATTATTGACATTCCTGCTCTGAACTTGCTAATCAAATCGCTTTGCTGCAGTCAGTGTAAAACAGCATCTCTTACACTGAAAGTTGATTAAAAAAAATCAAAGGGCCTTGCTGTTTATGCAGAAGTGTACTGCTAATCATGTGAAGAGACAGTGTGTCAACGCTTTTTAGCTTCCAGAGGAGAGGGCAAAAAACCACCCTTTGTGCTGAACAAGCAGGTAGTTTTTGCCTCACTAGTTTGTGGTTTGGGTGCTGGAACCCTGAACAAATTCTGTGAATGTATGAACTTGCCAGGGCTACACCCAAAGACATTTCATGAAAAAGCCCATCTTTTGTATAATAGACAGAAAGAGTTAGAAAATGAAGTGTTTTCAGAGTCTGTGAAATTTGTACGCAAAGTACATGCTGAACAGTTGGGTGTAGACCTTTCTGATGATGATGTGCTTGATATATCAGTGAGTTATGATGGCACATGGCTAACTCGGGGTCACACATCTCATGTTGGTGTTGGGTGTGTTGTGGACTTACTGGCCTTTGTTTGGATACCCACGTAATGTCAACATATTGTCAAACATGTGAGACAACTGGCAAAACAATGAAAGAAGAGAAACCAGAGGAGTATGATGCATGGTATGCCCAACACCTAGAAGACTGTGACAAGAATTTCAATGGTAAGTACCAGAATAAAAGTGTGAATTTGACTGTGTGTGTGTGTGTGTGTGTGTGTGTGTGTGTGTGTGTGTGTGTGTGTGTGTGTGTGTGTGTGTGTGTGTGTGTGTGTGTGTGAGTGAGTGAGTGAGTCACTGTGTGTGTGTGAGTGAATCACTGTGTGTGTGTGTGTGTGTGTGTGTGTGTGTGTGTGTGTGTGTGTGTGTGTGTGTGTGTGTGTGTGTGTGTGTGTGTGTGTGTGTGTGTGTGAGAGATTTCTGTTTTCTAAAACTATATCAGATAATTGTATGCATTGACTGACATAAAACAATAATGATACTGATAATAATGGTTGATTTCATATATATACTTGTCCTTATAACGCACAGCTCTGCATGCTTACATGACAATAAAATAAAATAAAATAAAATAAAATTAAATAAAATAAAATAAAATAAAATAAAAGTCAACTAGATAAACCTAAATTGCATACCATTTCAAAAACTTAGAATAAAATTGACGGTGATGCATGTCATTGTTACATCAATAAAACCACATAAAACCATAATTCTGTTCATAAGACATCCCTATCAATTGCTCTCTCTCTCTCTCTCTTTCTTTCTCTCTCTCTCTCTCTCTCTCCACGGTCTCTCAACAATGATATGATGATTTTTTTTCTTTTCCTCAGGCTCATCTGGGATGATGGAAGTGGAGGCTGCTCGGGTCCTGTGGCGCAGATCTGAAGAGCGTCATAAATTGAGATATACAGTGCTGCTCTCAGATGGGGACGCAAAAACATTCAACGAATTAACTGCCATCAAGCCTTATGGGGATTCCATCGAAATCACCAAAGAAGAATGTGTCAATCACGTGAGCAAACGTCTTGGGACAGCCCTGCGAAATGTGGTTGCAGATTGCAGAAAAAAGGGGGTGACTCTGGGTGGACGTGGCAGAGGTCAGTTGACTCAGAACACAATAAAAAAACTGACCGTGTACTACAGCAGAGCTGTGCGTGGCTCAAACAGCGTGGAGGACATGAAGAAAGCAGTGAATGCTTCTCTCTTTCACCGTTATTCCACAGATGAGAATCCTCGACATGAGTTGTGCCCTGCTGGGGAGAATTCATGGTGTTTTTATCAGGCTGCTGTGGCGCAACACAAGGTACCTGGACCCCATGAAAAATTGATCCACACACCATTGAACTTCGCATTGCTGGATCCATACCTGTCCCCCATCTACCAGAGACTGTCTGATTCACAACTCCTGAGCAGATGTGTATCAGGCAAGACTCAAAATGCCAATGAGTCCCTTCACAGCCTCATATGGTCAAGGTGCTCTAAAGTGAAGTTTGCCTCACGCAAACGTGTGAACTTTGCAGTGGTGACGGCCATTCGAGAATTTAATTATGGTTCATCTGCTGCTAAGGACACTGCAAATTTCTTTGGCTTCACCACTGGGCACCATATGAAGAGGCTAGGGGAAACAAGAATGAGAAGGAGGATCAGCCAGAGCCTAAAATCTATTCGTGACAAAAGCAAAAAGCGAAGAGAAACTGTCCGAGCAGCGAAAGCCAAGCAGCAAGAGGAGCTTTTGAGGATTGAAGGTGGTCCTGCATATGCTGCAGGCCAGTTTTGATGGTGTATAGAGGCTTCTGTGAGTAGACACCTTGTGCTGTCCAAATATTACAAAGAATGAGGTGAAAAAACTTGAGTTATACATTGATTTCATAAGGCAATTTTCAAACTCAATTTTCTCCGTTTTTTGATTTTGAGCCAACAACCAACTTTTCATGCACATTATCTCAGAAACTAATGGTCAGATTGGAAAGAAATTTGGTCAGGTTCTTCATTATACATTTATCTAATATTTGTCAGCTTGTTATGTGGATACCTTTATTAGTTTTTGAATTGTAACATCTTATGTCTTGTTTTTTATTGAAATCGCTGTCTGTTTTTAGGTATGATATTTCAAATCTCAATATCTCAGTAAATATTGACAACAAAGCAAAGCCAGGCTGACAAAGATTAGTTGATATATGGATGTGTGAGTGTGCAAAAGAAGAAAGCTTAATTTTTATTGGAAACTGAGAAAATCTGCATGAAACATATCCAATATGGCTGCCGTTTCCATGGCAACCGATAATGACATGCAAAAAACAATGACATATTTCTGATCTCCTACTTCAAACTAACATATCAGACTATAAAAAATGAGCCTAGCATGTAAAATGCAGATTTTAGTATGTTTAGGTGATCATCCCCTTAATTATAAGAAAATACGGAATGTTTTAGTGGAGTTTTTGAGGAACTTGATTAGAGCCCCACCCAGAATTGAATAAATTTGCACCTCAGTTAGGAAGACTGCGATCACATAGTCAAGAATTATCCTCTGTACATTATTCAAGTTACTTGACAAATGTTGAAATTGTTAACAATATACGGTAATAAGTATGGTAGTAAACATGGAACACAGCCCATTTGCATTGTCTCAGGTCAAAGCATTCTGTCCATTGCATCGTGTCCAGCATTTACACTTTCATTGTAGAAAGTGTTTTGAAATTTGTCTTGGATTCTTACATCATAAGATGACTGCTGTTGATGGTATGATGTTAGGTTTTAGTTGACTTACTATAGCCCTTGTGTCTTGATTTTAGTTGACTGACTGTGGATGGCCCTTGTGTCCTGTTTTTGTTGTGAACTTGGTTTCAGTTTATTCTGTGGATGTGGACATTCTTGGAAAATGAAATAAATTCACAGCATATTCGGCATTGACAGGTTCAGAGGGACTTAGTGTGAGTCTTCAGTCCAAAGGGTTTCTAGTATTCCTATGTCGCAGTGACTGTCGTCAGTTGTGGCACAGCAGTACAGTCTGAGTGATGTTTCCATATGTGGCAGTGTCGCATTACTCCAGGGTGTGGCATTACCTCAGGTTCGTGAAGACTGTGTTGTAGACAAACAGTAGCTGCTTTTAAACATGTGACTTGCTTTTGCCATTTTGCTGTAGCCGTATGTGCTAGTTTATAAAAGATTCAGTAAGTATCATCTGCAGTGATTTGTTTTATATGATGCAGTTAAATGCAAACTAAAATCTTTAATTTCAAAAGCTTTACTATTGCTGTTCAGGTAAAAAAAAAGTGACTTTGGGTAAGAATGACTGACTTTGCAGTAAATGTTCATGCTGATTGTCATTTTCCTAGATTCTGGACAAAGATCGTCAGTGGCAGGCAGTGGGAGATGCATTTCGTGGCCGAGAGCAGCTGTCAAAAGAAGCCACAAAACTGATGGATGAAGCCAGGTATAATTCATTACCTACTCTGATCAAATTTCGATAGAAGAAATTACAGTCACATGATTTGTAACACTTTCTTCTGCTTGAAATTTCAAATAGTAGTTTCATGAGCTTGTCAGGCCTGCCTTTTTGAGGTTGTTACAGTTAGAAGTGTATGAACTGATAGTCAAAATATTTTTGGTTATTTATTCAGCATGATCAGATCTTGATGGTAGAATTGGGCTATGTGTTTTTTAGGGTTGGCCCATAACCCTTAAGTCAGAGGGGAGTGAGGTAGTATGCACCTCAACTTCGCTTTGGTGTTGCCCGTGCCTTTCTCTTGCTGGTTTACCTTGCCTGACCCTACACAAACTCAGTCACATAATGACTTCAGTTATGTGGATTGGCCAAAGGAACTATGCGCTTCATAGTCACTCAGATTTGATCAGAGAGTACAAAATATACTCAGTTACTGGCCAAGGCCTTAAAACTGTATATTTGTTTTCTGTGTATGTGTATTTGTACTTCTCAAATTTCTTTAGTTCAGTATTTTACTGAAGATTGAGCAATTGATGCTAGTTCTTTGCATTGAGCCCTTAGGCTCCACCACCTAGAAACTTAAGGTTGTATGCTAGTCTGATAATTGTGCTTGTTGACTATATGAAGAATATTGAAGAAGATTATTATGTTTGACACTGCCGGATCTGGCTGACAAACTTCCATGTTTATTCCAAGCTGGCTTCTTCCATCGATGTGTGCTTAAGATGTAAAAAAAAAAGTAGTTTTTTTTTCTCCTGAGGAAGATCAAGTGCTCATAAGTCCACTAGATGATGATTGTTATTGTCATCTTTAATCTGTTTTGCTTGGTTGTGTGCAGGTCAACATTAGAGAGCTTGAAAAAGTCCATTGATACAGGCAAACAGAACAAAGTGACTAAGAAAAACAAGACGATAGTTTCGGCTCAAGAAACTTACAACAGAGTCAGCAACCAAATGAGGACTGTCTCTGCAGAGGTAGTTTGACCGAGTTTGTCTTGAATTTTTTTTCTTTACAGTATAGAGTTTTGTTATGTATACTGTGACATGCATTGAAAGTAGTAAAGGGAAAAGTTGATTTTTGTTTGGGCGGTACATTTTATTTCTTGCGGTAATTGTGGTCACTATTCAAGAATCTTTGGCAGATGTTATTTTCTGTCATTGGATCCTGTTCTTCTACAATTTCTGTTCAATGCAGTTATGAAAAATACGCTGTTCAGTTAATGAAATTTGTTTCTCACCTTTTCTGTATTTTTTCTTCTGTCTGACCTGCTGTGGTCATTGTCTTATAGAAAAAAAACAACAACTAAAGAGTAGCTTTATTTCTTTTGTTTAGAAACAGGGATGGAAACTTACTGGAGGTCAGAGGTTAAGTTTTTGTGTGGATGTGTACATCAAGATAAGAGCAATCTGCTCCAGAGGGAATATTCCAAAATTGAGTTTACTACAACCAAATAGTCATCATATTCTGTCAACCTTTAAGATAGAATTTCTTTTATTTTGGATTGTCAGTGTGAATAGGTGTCACTCATTTTCATTGGATTTTGGATTGTCTGTCAGAATCGATATGATTCAGTTTCAGAGAACAGTTTTAAAACATGTTATTGTTAAAAAGAAAACAAACAAGTGTGGCCTGATTGTTTAAGTATTCTGTGTATGTTTTTATTTCTTGTATGGACTGAACATAAGCAGTATTGTTTTGTTTCTGATACAGGTGCTGAAATCTGAATCTGATGCAAGAGTAATGGCAAGGTATAAAGATCTGATAGACCGTGGTCGCAAGCAGTTTGCTCAAGAGCTGGAAAGCCTTATGCCTGATGTTAAGCTTGGAAGCCGAGGTAAACAAAGAAATGAGCCTGTACAACTAGCAGGAAAACCATAAGTCAGTCTAACAAAATGGTGAAAATATTTCATGTGTGAGAGAGTGTGATGTGTGTGTTCAGCATTATCAGTTATGTTCAGAATTTGGTATTCAGATTCCAGAATTTTATTGGAAGTTGGGTGCTTAAGAACAGATACCCCGAAATGATCAGTCATCTGCCTGGGCTTCCCAGATACTGCTGCACATGTTGCAGTCTGGCTGGGAAAGTGGTAGTAAAAAGTTAATTTTCACAATCTTAGTGTGTATTGATTTAGTGTATGTTTTTCAGGTAACATTTGTAACAGCTTATCTTTTTGGCATAAAGATTGTTTCATTATCTTACCATCGGAAATGGTGTATCAGTTTTGAATGTAAAATTTCGATGTTTAGAACAGGCTTGTATTTACATTTTCACCAAGTTCCTTTTTCAGGATTAAAGTGTTCTTGATATTTTTGTTGCTGTTAGTCATATAGATTTGAAAAGACTGCATTCTGGTTTTAGCCAAGAAGCTGACAGAGGAAGAACTGAATGCCTTGATTGCTCATGCCCACCGTCGTATTGAGCAGTTGCAACGGCAGCTAGCAGAGCAGATGGCTATGGAGACGCAGCGTGTAGAGAAAGCTCTCCAACAACAGCAGTCGGAGGACGCTAAGTTGGCATTGCAACAAGTGGCTTCCGAGGCTGAACGCTTACAGGAGGAATTCCTTGTGGAAAAAGAGAAATGGGTGAGTAGTCATCCATTTCAGTTTTGCCCATCCATAATTGGTGAGAAGACTGATTCATTTTGTTTAGGCCCAACTGTGTGATAAACACTTACTAACTCGGTCTAGCGTTTTTGCCTAGAATTAGGCGCAATGCACCTCAGAGCTATTCCGTCTTATGTTATGGCAGAAGATTTTAGTGATTTTTTTTTTCCTTTTGCGCTCTAAAGTCAGTCCAAGAGACTTAATCTTGTTTCAGGACCTTCACTTTTATAGCAGTTCTTTCCGTTTAAACATTTTTCTATCACATAAAAGATTGAAGGGAACAGTGGGAATTTCTAGAGCGGTCTGGAATGTGGAAGGCCTTTGCTTTGTTCAAATGTACTGGATATAACGTGATGTCACAAGGCGTTTCTGCTTTTCAAGCTTTAATTAAGCTTGCTGGTGATTATCAACTTTGTCTCCCCATGCCACCCACCCCTTATGATACAAGCAGACAGAGGAAAAAAGGATGCCAGGTATTTTCATGTTTCCATAAGCCACTAGACACTAACTTGGCTTACAGCATGTTTATATTCTCTGTGCATAAGAGGATTCAGGCGCTAACAGGTAGGCATGTATGTTAACACGGGTGACCCAACCAGGAACATCATGATGATGTTATTTTTTTTTTCTTTGAAACAAAATTTATGAACATCTTGACAAACCTGGCACTTATGTGCACTTCATGTTTTTTGATTTCTCAGGTGATTTCAACACAATAATATCTATTTTTTGGCAAAAAAAGTTTTGCACTTGAACAGCAGTTGTCCAGTTGTTTTATGGGTTTTAGATTATCTTGTTAGTAGGCTGTTTGTGAAGTATACAATTGTATTGCACTGTCTATTTGTGAAAGTAACAATTATGTTTGCACTGTCTATTTGTGAAAGTAACAATTATGTTTGCACTGTCTATTTGTGAAAGTAACAATTATGTTCGCTCTGTCTATTTGTGAAAGTAAACAATTATGTTTGCAATGTCTATTTTGAAAGTAACAATTATGTTTGCACTGTCTATTTGTGAAAGTAAACAATTATGTTTGCACTGTCTATTTGTGAAAGTAACAATTATGTTTGCACTGTCTATTTGTGAAAGTAACAGTCATATTTGCACTATTTGTGAAAGTAAGTTATGTTTGCACTGTCTATTTGTGAAAGTAACAGTTATGTTTGCACTGTCTATTTGTGAAAGTAACAATTATGTTTGCACTATTTGTGAAAGTAACAGTTATGTTTGCACTATTTGTGAAAGTAACAATTATGTTTGCACTGTCTTGCACACAAACATGGTGCATCACACAGCACTATGCTTTCATCGTTTCTGTTCACTTTGTATTTTTCTGAATGCAGAAATCTAACAGAATATTGTCCGTTAGTTGACTCATGTCTGACACGATTCATTACTGACAGTGCCTTTTCTGATCATGAACAAGAAATTGAGAGGTTTGTAAGCTGGTTTGATGAAAATATTTTAAAGCTTGTTGTTGGAAAGATGAAAGAACTTCTTGTTGATTTTTTTGACTGAAAATTCAGCTTTACTTTTGGGGAAAAAAAAAAAAAAAAAAAAATTGAAATCTTAAGATTTTAATGTAAAAAATTCCAAATAAGGTATGTGTCCACCACGGTATTTGTGGTGTATTGACATTTGATATAGTATGATAAGGTGGGATTTGTCAAGAAAACTGGGTTAGGGTGGTATTTAAGAAACAGGACACATTTGAAGACATATAGGTAAAGAAGGTAATGGACTTAGAAGACATATAGGTAAAGGTAATGGACAGACTGAAAATGATTATGACAGATCGTGCCAATCTCCTCAGTAACTTAACCCGTTGACTCCTGCACCCTGTCCACCAGCATCCTGTGTTGTCATCCATGGTAGAATGAAGGACTCAGAGGGTTGAAAAACAGACATGCTGAAAGAAGGAGAAGATTTTTAGCTGTATGTGCAAGAATAACATGTTTTAACTTCTCTTTAATACCAACAGCCATAAGTATTTTCAGCCAAGACAGATTTAAGCCCTTGAGTGCTGACGTTTTTTGACATCCAGTGTTTTCCATGTGCCAGGGAAAAAATGTTGCATCGCTACCATGTACATTAAAACAACTGTTGCTTCCATATTTATGGGAATTTTCAGGTGATTTATGTAGTAGTTACTTGAAATTACTACATATTTGTAATATTTTGTGGAAATTCCCGTAAAAAACTCATAACCGCTCGTGATGGAAACCAGAAAAACAAAGGAAAAAATAGAAGATATGACCCTCCTGATGAAATCTAAAAGTATTCAGACTTAGGCAGACTTCCTACTATGAGATCACTGACAGCTGACGAGTTACAAAGAGCCACAGTGCGCTAGTGCATTGAGTGGCTTGACTGGGTCAGGTCGTCCACTGTGGCACGCCACCCTACCCCCACCCCACTCCATCACCATAGTCTTCCCCTTGCCACTTCTTATACTACTCACTGACAGTGTGGCTTATATAATTCTACCCTGTGGTCATCTATCTCAACCGCGCAAAGTGTTGGCTATCTGCCAGTATTGCCTGTAGCCACGAACCTTTTGTGTCAAGTGCTCGAAAAATTTGCAGCAGACAGGCCAACACGAAAAATTGATACTTTTCGTGTTGGGCCTGTCTGCTGCACATTTCATACCAACAGCCAGTAACTGCTGCTGTTTTTAACCTCTTCTTGTGTCAGATTTGTCTTCTGAATCATCGTACAGTCATTTATAAGTTCTTGACTCAACTTGTATGCTTTCAAAGGCTGAAAACATGCAGCATTGTGAGACAGTCCTGGTGTCAGCATTTTTGCTGAAAACCAGTTTCTCTTTTCAGATAAATAAAACCAGTCTGCTGAGGGTTGCATAGGTCAAAAAGCCATGTAAAGGAAGCCAGTCACTTGTATGAACCCTCTCTGAGACTTACAAAATCAATCAGTGCTTCTCTCCCGTTTACATTAGGCTGAAATGTGTGCCAAACTACCTCCGTAAATTTCACGTATGTAGGCATCAGAGAAGGCTTGGAGAGCTCCGTAAATTTTACAGCACTCAAGAGGTTAATATTTAATGGACTGACAACTGCTCAACTTGTCCTAATTTACCCTTGCTCTTGTGACTTTATGGTGGTGTTTTTTGTCTGTGTGTAAGGTTGGGGTGGCTGAATGGGTGGGTAGACAGGTTTTTGAGTTTCATGTGTGGAGTAAAGATCTGTGCGTGATTTTAAGAATTGCTTTATTTTGTTGATGATTTGATCTGTTGAGGCTTTTTTATTTTTATAGGTTTTATATTTATGATTGTGTTTTAAGTAGGTATGACAATAATGCATAGTCCATGCAAGTGTTTGCACATTTTAGTTTTCAAATGTGAATTAATTTAAGGAATATTGAATTAAGGATCTAACTCAAGACTGTCCCACTGGAAAACCAGCGTCTTAATTACCTGGCTGTCTTAGCCGTCACATTCATGGTTGAATTTTTAAAAAAAAAAAAAGCCATACACATGAAAGTGTGCTCTTTGAAGTTGAAGAATAGAAGAAATCATTGTTTCTCAGCAATGGCAGGAGAAAAATTTCAGAGGAGATAGTAATCACAGAAAAGTTGAACATTTGTTTTGTTGAAATTTGTAGAAAAGTCAGATCATTTGATGGCAGGGGAAGAAAGGAAGAGTCAGAAATGTTATATGCAGCAAGATTGCAGCATGATAGCAATTTCATTGCATACACTTACTCATACAGTGTAGTACAATTGAATGAAAACCTGGTTGTGTGAATTTCAGGATGCTGATGCCCGTGTGGAGTTTGAAAAAGAGCTCCGTCAGCAGTTGTCCAGGCAGGCAGCAGCTCACAGTGACCATCTCAAGGATGTACTGCAGGTGCAGGCAGGAGAGCTAGAACGTCAGTGTGAACGTGAGGTGCACACTCAGTTACTGCAGGAAAGGCAGTCTTTCCAGACAGAGGTGGCAGGCTGGATTGCACGCCTGAAGGGAATTGAGACTGCAGTTGAAGGTAAATGTAGTTTGATATTGCCTGAATTTCCGTTTTGCCTTAAGAAGCAGGCAAGGCTACACTGACTGAGGACAGCTGGAGCATAAGTTTGTATGCTTATGTTGTGTCCTTATTTGATAACAGGAAGCTAAGCTGTAAAGGCTCAGGTATTCAGGCTGTAGCGACCAGATACAGCAAAGCGTACTTGTGCTTACGGAATGGTCAGTTGCAGCAGTGATTCAAAGATTCCCCCTTGTAATTGTGAATGCTGAGTTTAACATTTTGTGAAGATCCTATTTACTTAACAATGAACAAGTGAGAATGGGGCAGTAAGGATTACTTTGTCATGACCAGGCTTGAAATGGAAGTACTGTATTTGTGGACTAGTATGTCTGATGTGTCATGAACACATGGTATGCAAGTATGTTTCACCTTCCTATTAAATCATTTTCATATGTTCCTAGATAGTATTACGAACTGTGTAAGTGGACCTTGCATGCATATTTGTTTCAGCCCGAGCAGAAAGTGAGAAGATTGCCCGTGTGGCCCAGGACCTGTGGCTGTCTTGTATTGCTCTCAATGGGACCATACGACATGGCAACGAAGCAGGAGAGGAATGGGAGGAGAAGATGAAACCACTGAGGAAAGAAGTGGAAGCCATCTCTGATGCTGGCGGCAAACATCCATTTGTGGAGACACTGATCCAGGCACTACCTGAAGAGGCCTTGGAACGGGGTGTTTGGACGAGGACAGTCTGCGGGAACGGTTCCCTCATGTCAACAAGGTTTGTCGCAAAGTGGCCATGGTAGATGAGACAGGGGGCACTCTCTTCAAGTACTTCTTGTCCTATGTCCAGTCATTTTTTGTTTTTGATTCAGTGTACGCCAAGTCTGAGCACGATTTGGTTGATGTAGACAAACTAGACACATTTTCCATTCTTGGCCATGCAGATACTGGTTGGAAAGGGGTGATCTTGAGCAAGCTGTGCGGTTCATGAACCAGCTGACAGGAGAACCACGTCAAGTGGCAGGTGATTGGGTGAAAGAAGCAAAATTGCTATTGGAAACCAGGCAAGTGGCCTATGCCATCACTGCATTTGCTTCTGCCAGTGGACTAGGCACCATATTTTGACATTAGCTCTACAAAACTGTTTTTTGAAAACTGTATTCAAGAAACATTTCTACACTGAAATAGGTATGTGTGATTGTACAGATTTTGTAAATGACCAATAGAAAAGAGGAAATATCTGTAAATTAGTTATGGATAAACCCGAAAAGGAGTGAAAATGTGATGACTGGGCATTTGTTAATGTGAATAGGTAAAGCCAGTCTATAATGTTTTTGTTTTTTTTATGTCCAAATCCCCATTTAATAAACATACATGTCTTACAACTGCAGCCTTCGCCAGAGGACTCCACCCTTACCAGTGCCTAGACCTCCACCAGAATCCTTCATTCTGATATGGAGACCAAGAGTCCAATGTGCTGAGATGTGCCGCGTGGGCTCCCCAGCCTTCTGGAGAGGTGTCTGTAAAGAGTTCCTCTTTGAGGGTGGGAGAACGCTGGGGATCCCCTGAGAGTTCCAAGCATGATCCAGTCATTGGTTGACAGCTCCTTGGAACCAGGAGTGGATGTCAATGTGGACATCCCAAGATTGGGAGATCTGCTACCAGCATTGTTGAAGTAACATTGGGAGGGATCACTTGTGGAGGTGGCCTACAAGTATGGCCAAGGGCAGCTGATAGAAAGTGGGCAGTGTGTCCTTGAGAGGAGGTTCCATATGGGAGTTCGGAGATGTTGGACACTGGTATTGGATAGGTGTACCGACTAATGTATAGTGTTGAAAATCATTACTATGAACTGTTGTGCTGGGATCAGATTGGACTTGGTAGTGATGATTCGGAAAGCAAGCTTGTTGCCGAGATTCTGCCGGGTGGACAGATGGGAGGCACATAACTGGTGACTGGAATTCAGGATGAGCTAGTCATCTATGTAAGGGCAGAAATGAATGCCAAGGCGGTGAGCAACAGTCTTGCATAACGTGGATGAAAACCCAAGGGGCGAGGGAGAGGCTGAAGGGAAGGGTTTTCAACTAGTAAACCCTGGAGTCCATGTCAAAGCGGAGCCATTTCCTTTCCCATGAATGTACAGTCCCCAGGGTGCATGGCCTTTGGATGGAAGATGCCATTTCCACCATGAATTTTATGGTCTTGAGGAAGGCTTGGAGAATAGGTATGTTGATGACAGGACACCATCCGCCAGTGGACTTGGGGATGAGGAAGATTCTGCTGTAGAACCCTGGAGAGGCAGCGTCCGTGATGGGTTCTATGGTGCCTTTCGCTGGTGTAGAGGTGAATTCCGCCTGTAGCACCGTGAGTTGAACTAGTGAAGGACACGACTGTGATAATCATTGTTGGTCCCAGCGAGGCCTCACTTGAAGTCTGGCCTGCTTTTTGGTGCCTGAAAGGACCCAGTCTGGTCTGTTGATGTTCAGTGGAGTGAGTCAGGGCGGGTCTTGGAGAGTTGGGCGGATCGAGGGGCCTTAGAAGTGTGGAGTCCAGATAGCTGACAGGCAGCATGGCATCTGGAATGATATTAGATCGCATGGGGAGATGCATCCTGCAGCAGGCATGTGAACGCAGGATTGAGATGAAGGATCCAGGCATCCAGGCATTGGTAAGAGCGGAGTCCTCTGGTGAAGGCTACACTTACAAGATATGGTTATGTGCTATTAAAAGTGCACTTTCATTAAATGTTTCATGAATTTGTTGTTCTAATGAGTGTGCAAACTCAGTTTGATTGCATGTTGATTACAGAGTTTTGTCTGAAGTCTTTCCTTTGGTGTGGATATTACTTCAATAAGTGAAATAAGGAATTGCCATTGGTGTGGGTGTTTTCTCTGTAAATGTGATATGAAGGGTGCTCACAGAAAGGTAATTAATTCAACAGTGGTCATTTGCTCCAAACTATTCACAACACTCAGAAGTTTGACAGAAGACTTCAACACTCAAACTATCCATCAGTTTTTGTTGTAATTACTGTGTTGAAAAGTGTTATGCAAACTGAAACAAAGCAGACATGATCAGACCAAGGAAACTTTCTTGAATAAACAAGATACAGCCGATAGATAATGTGCTTTGTATTTCAGTCATGTTTAATCTTTGCTGAAATTGAAGACCACCTTGACTTCGTTTTGCATGTTCCATGTCACTGAGCTTAGAGTGAAAAAAACGTTTTTGCATTAGCAGCCACAAGTATTATTGTTGTTGTGATAATCTTACAGTTAGTTACTTTTTGCCGAGTGACATGATTGTGCTGTAGTTGGCAAACATGCATGCAGGGGAATGGATTATTGCATAAGCAGTTACTTAATGAAATGATGGAGAAACTTGGAAATAATGATCATTTTTGAAAATGACCATTCTTGATCATCTCTAGGAGCTACCCTGGTAATGTTGGAACTTGAAAGTGTGTGTGACAACCGATTCAGATTGAGAAATGCTTAATTTTGATTTTAATGCATAACAATTCTTTTGAATTTTTTTTCGAACTTTTCATGATGTACAGATTGAACAGATTGTAATATTAGGATGATCCTGTCTGAATGTATGCAATTTCATCTTGAATGCTTGAGTGTGAAACTTCTCATTAAAATGGTGAACTTGGTATTTGTGTTGGAGAATGATGCAATCTTAACTGGCCTGTGTCTCTGGTGTGAATATTAAGAAACCATTGTAGTGGGGGAAATACAACTTGTGCCAGATTCTGTTCATTGTGTGGTTAATGTTTCCTGTCGAGTCTTTCTCCAGTCCCCTAATCTCCCTATCAGTAACACAGATGTGACAAAAAATTCTTTGCCAATTCAATGATGGATTTTTACTAAAAGCATTTGGGTTCGTGGAAAACTTAAGTTATTGGCATGCAATGTCGAACTATTCTGCCAGTTTTCTCATGCAATGTGATCAGTTTTATCTGGGGACACAAGGCACCTTAGCTGGTGCAAAGTGTTGATACAATCGACTGATGACAGGAAGTGGAGGTCCAGGCTCCAGTAATCCAAGTAATTGTTAGAGTTTTTTTTTAACCCTACCAAGCTCATATCCAGAATTAATAAGCAGTATGTTTGCTCACTAAAAAGACTGAACAAGCATCCAAGATCGCAGTGCAAAAATGTGTCATCGAAGTGTCGGCATAATTTTCAGACAGTTGTAGCTCTCAGGCTTAGTTGATGTAAGGATGTAATTGTGAAAGGAAGCAAAAGATACAGATCTGTCACGATGTCTTGGTCAGAAGTAAAGCTCCAGACCCTCATCGTGTAATTCCCAATTTTCACTGTAAAACTTATCCTAGATATGACCCTGCTCTTGGTAAATTAACTTTAGAATCTTGATGTTGATGGTACACGGGAAGGACACACAAAGGGGTCCTCAATTAGTCTGTGTAATTACTGTTGTTAGTAGGGGCCTACTAGGTGGTGTCATGTGTATGTTAAAATAACAAGCACCACTAACCTCCATCCTGATGAGTAAGGTTACGCTACATTTTAGTACAGCAAAATACAGCATCAAAACCAAACCACACCAGAACAATAAAAAAACAAACAAAAAACTGAGCAGATTCTTTAATTTGTGGATTCAACACTACATACAGAGTCCATGCCAAATTGTATAACTCAACAAAAAAAAATAGTCTTGACTTCAGTTTTTAAAACATTTCTACTGCCAAGTAAAACATTTAATACCACAACAAAGAGAACATTTGCATACTTACAGACATGATTACAATCTGTAGAAAATTTAATATGAACATTTTTAAAGGTACAAAGGATGAATTTAATATGAATATTTCAAAGATAAAAAGGATCATTTTAAAGGTACAAAATGACTCATCTTCTGAAGAATGATTGATGATCAGGCATATCGAACAAGATGATTACCACAAACCATATGATTACCACAATCAAACCAGTCCTCTCCACTCCCCCCCTCCTAACATGAAAGCACACCGCAGTTATAACCTTGATTACCACAATCAAACTAATCTCTCCACACACACCACACAATTATAACTCTGATAACCACAAACAAACCAGTCTCTTCCCACCCCTCAACATGCATGCACACCACACAGTTATAACTCTTGTTTCTTGCATGAATACTAAAGAGGGTCAGAGGACACTTTACCCAGAATGCCAAAGCTGTATATCAGTCAGTTCAGGTATAAATTAAATGACAGCATTAAGCACCAACAGCCACTGAACTAAACACGCGCTCCATATTGATGATATTGCAATTACTTGGGGATGTTACAGCCAAAGTAATTCATAAAAAGAATTATGTCATGAAGATTTGAAAGCAGGTCTTAAAGATTTGAAAATGGGGGTCATAAAAGATTTTATATTATCTTTTATGATCTCCATTTTCAAATCTTTAAGACCTCTGCTTTCAAATCTTGCATGACATAATTCTTTTTATGGATCACTTTGGCTGTATGGATTTCTGCATGTACTCTTTCTTTTTATACACACCGGATAACTACGATGAAACACAAAATGATCAGCATTCAATTCTAACATTCAGTCCATCAGAACAAGCCCATCTTCCAGAAACTAAAGAGAGACAGGGTTGTAAGGATGGACCTGATCCTTTCATCCACACATCTTAATGAAATTATGAGTATCGGTCCATTTATACTATCAGTACATATGCTGTCTGAAGAAAAATACACAAAAACACTAAGCAAAAACCATGGTGTGTCGCACATTAAAAAGGTAACTGGTAACATGGCTGCAAGGGTGACACTTTCAAAATCTGAAAAAACAGAAAATCAGGTAACTGGAAAACTTTTTCGCTTGAAGGCACTAGCAGCACAATGGCGAGACGTAAGTGATGTCTGTAGCCTAACAAAGATCGCTGGACCTGTGTTGTCTTCAACGAAAGAGTGCTTCCTCATTTCCGGTCGTCTGCTACAGTGCTGCTTCGGTCATAATACCACCGATTCAACTGTTTTTTTCCCCAAAACATTTTTTTGTTGGAATAACGAAAATGAAAAAACGGAATTTCCGTCTGGGGCCTTGCCGAGAAAACGGATTTCCGTCACCCAGACGGAAGAGTGGCACCCATGTGGCTGTAGTTGTACAAACACTATGAACAATCAAAAATAAACAGTCATTAACATGTCTGATCTCGTCATTTTAAACATCCTATGCATGTATGTAGAAGTGCAACAACTATTATGCACCGTAAAAATTAACAATCATGTCTTTAACCCTTCGATTCCATTATCCTATTCACTAGCATCATGCATCCTCATCAATGATAGCAATGTAAAAACTCAACCCTTTGACTCCCTCACCCTATCCACCAGGTTCCTGCAGGAAGGAGTTTTTGCATCAGGTGGACAGAATGTGGGAGTCAAATGGTTTAAGTTCTATTAACAATTTGTCTGATCTCACATTTTACACAATGTATAGTAGCTTAACAGTATCATGTACTGTGAAAAGTATAAACAGTCATGTCTTTAAGTCCCATTAACAACGTTGTCTGACACTGTACACATGCATACATATTAGCTGCAATTGAAGATGATAAACTGCAAAAACTTGTTCTCTATTTATGAAAGTCAATGGAATGAATGAATGGTGCAAATCTGTGACATTAAACATCCACGTATGGACATATGTACATTACAAACTACGCGGGCTTATTTAGTAAGTTATTACTTGTTCAACAACAACCACAACCTTTAAAAAAAAAAAAAAAAGTCACAACAGAATGATTGGTTTCATTCTGATAATAAGCTACACTGGAAGCAGCATTTTGGAGCCAGAGGTGCCAAGCTTGCTACAGGATATGCTAGGACGATCTAATTAAAAAAAACCAAAAAAACCATTGCTTCACCAAGTTGTTCTCAAGAGATGTAACTGGAGGCAAACTGTTCTCAAGATGTAACTAGTGTCAACCTATTCTAAGATACATAACTAATACATCGGTGACACACAATTTATTTCATTTTTCACATATATAGGATCATCATCATCATCATCAGCAACACTAACAACATGATTAAGCTGATAAACCAAAGTGGAGCTCTGATGAACCTAAAAGAATACATCAGATGGTAAATACATTCTATAAAAACAATCATAAAAACAAAAAATTTAGAAGCCCATGAAATAAAAGATGTGTTAAAAGAACTCCCAGAGTCATCCATAGAAGAGAGAAACTCTTTAGAAGAATGAATTTGCAGGAAGTGGGATATGCATTAAAGAGCATGAAAAATGGAAAGAACCAAGAACACATGGGTTTGGGGCAGAATTTCAGAGAATCTTTGGAGAAAGCTTATTTATTTGTTTCAGGGCAGGATTTTACAAAATCTTTTGGAGAAGTTTGGTCTATTTATGCAAAATTTTAGTCTTTCAGAGAAATCTTGATCCATTTGTTTTGGGCAGAATTTCAAAAAATCTTTTGGAGAAAGCTTGATCCATTTCTTTACGTGCAGAATTTTACAGCCATTTGGAGAAAACTGGATCTATGTGTTCTGGTGCCAGAATTTTACAGTGTTTTGGAGAAAGTTTGTTTTAGGGGGCAGATATACTTTTAAGGCTAGGTAGGAACTCAGAACCTGCAGGAAGCTGGTGGATAGGGTGAAGGAGTGAAAGAATTAAGTATGGTAATCAAGAAAGTTTCCGCTATGTAAAATGTAGTTCAGATAGAAGTCAACTGGTATCCAGTCAAAGGTGACGGCCAGTCAGTTCAATGTCTGTCAGAAAGCACTGCAATGTGCTGTATTGAGTGATTCCATCTGTATGTATCAACCGTGACTGTATGCGTGTTTGTGGTGATGCTAAGGAATGAGTTGTGCTGCAAATATCACATCTTCCAGAACATGGAACTTGTCTTCAACCTCAAGACAGTGATACCTTTATATTATCCTACGACTGTAACATACGAAAGGGGAATTGGAGCACCTGGTCACAACGGGAAAGCTGGAGGGAAAGAGAGCACCAGGTAGGCCCAAGGAGAAGATACTAGACGGACTTGCAGAGTGGCAGAAGTCAAATAGGGTGGAAGAGATGCTTGAGGCAACAAGAGATAGAGACAGATGGAAGTCCACGATCGCCAACGCCATGCGGCAAGGCACATGATGATAATGATTGTAACAAGCAGGTTAAAAAACATTTAAATATAACTACTGAAGAGACTTTTAACATGGAAAATGATGACAAAGCCTTAGATAAAAGCCGCTAATACCTGGACTCCTTATCCACTTCAAAAGTGTTGGAAATGAAAGAAAAGTTTAAAATATTTACTGAGCTTATAAGAAAAATACATAACTGTTTAAGGTGGGTGTGTGTTTTGATCATGAGGTTAAAGCAAACAAATAGGACACTGAAACAGTGTTAGAGCATCATAAGAGGACAGAACCTTAAACAAAATAACAGACATAAATGACTTACAACAGTGTTCTCCAAGATGGAATGTAAGAGTTTACCCGATTCCATGGACAAGAGATGGAAGATTGTATTAAACAGAAAGTATATCATGTTTTCAGTCAGGATACTGGTGTCACCACCTTGATACAAAGGCAGCCCACAGAACAGGCCGATAGAATGGACAGAAGGCCAGACTGATCTTGGTAAGATTTGTGATAGAAAAATCGGGAGATATGTAATCCCCAACAAGACAAAAACAAAAATTAATAAATAAAGGTACTGTCATCAGCATAGATCTGACTAGCAAATCATAAACTGTCCAATGTGGCATACAAATGTTCTGCTATTTTCTTGTCATGCACTATAAATGGAAAAGCATTCGCAAAACTTAAAAAATGGGAGTTAAAATGAAATCATTAAACATTCAAATAAGCCTTGGCGAGGCCTTCCGCAGAGCCATGAACTTAAAACACCATGAGCAACACAATAAAAAAAAATTTAGAATGTAGGTTCTGGTGTGGTTGTGTGTGTGTGTGTGTGTGTGTGTGTGTGTGTGTGTGTGTGTGTGTGTGTGTGTGTGTGTGTGTGTGTGTGTGTGTGTGTGTGGGGTGTGTGGTGTGTGTGTGTGTGGTGTGTGTGTGGTGTGTGTGTGTGTGTGTGTGTGTGTGTGTGTGTGTGTGTGTGTGTGTGGTGTGGTGTGGTGTGCGTGTGTGTAAGCGTCAGTGTGTGTGTGCCAGAGTGTGCATGCTTGTATACTGTGAATTTACAATATATTTCATTAATGTATCTACATGTGAATAAGTGGATGTCAGTGTGATCATGCCTTTTTTTTCCCCCAGATAATAGTGCATTGCTCACACTTGTAGCAAAGAGGTCTTGTTATTTGAAAAATGTAATGCGTGTGTGCGAAGAGAGAGAATGGGGGGGGGGGGGGGGGGGGGATTTGGATCCAAGAGATTCACTTGATTGGGGGTTTTGGGCTCATAAAGTTTTGACAGCCTGCAGGTTTGGAATTAGTGTTTGTCATTGAATTGAAACTTTCAATAAAAATATAACAATCAACTGTAAGTATAAAAAGTGGGATTACAGAACGGTTTAGTGCAGAAAGAGGATGCAAGCAAACAGATCCAGGCTTGCCACACTTGTTTTTATTCTATGCAAAGAGATTCTAGCCATAGTGATAAGGGAGGAAGACGATGAAAGGAATCCAGGTTCATGATGCAGAACACAAAATTTCCTAGCTTGCTAATGATACTCACTTCAAGAATATAGGGGATAAAACCTGTTCTGAAAGATCTGTGCGTATACTTGATATGTATGGCACAATTTCAGCCCATTCATTGTTATTTTTGTTTAATGCCCAACCGACTGCGTAGAGCCATATCAGGGCTATACCCTGTTTCAAAACATATACAATACTTCGATGGAAAAAAAAAAGAAAACTAAGAACACATATCAATGCATTCGCACACATAACCTAAGGAGATGCCCCTGGCGTTGACCACTTCATCCACTTCATCACACAGATAACTAAAGACACTTTATGTAAAAACGGGCCTATATTACTTAAAATCACTTCTGCATATCTCATTTCCCTCGAGCCAATAATGCACTTAAATACCCAATTATCAATCCTAAGAGAAAGTACCTAAGACTTTATCAAACACATACAGGTGAATGGACCATTAAGGCAGAAAATGGAAGAAATGACAGAAAGCAAAGGAGCAAGGCAGAAACAAAGATAGTGACAGAAAAGAGTAAATTTCTAGCACAGAGTTTCCAGAAAGTGGGGAACTATTTACACTGAAAGAGCCCCCAGCATCCCACGAGAGGACAGTCTATTCATGAACAGCAAACATACAAGTAATATGGCTAGGAATACACACACACACACACACACACACACACACACACACACACACACACACACACACACACACACATAATATTATGTGTGTACATATACGTGTATATAAACATAAAAAAATTATATATGTATACATGTATATATATATATACATATATATATATGTATGTATATACATACACACATACATACTTATATACATAGGGAAACGACAAAATAATCGCACACAAAAAATTCTGTCCCTGTTTAAAAATGATACATAATCCTCTTAACTCAAAGACACTTGCCACCTGGTTCACTCAAGATCTAAAAAAACAAAACCATTAACTATAATGACAAACTGTCAGTAATAAAAATTGTATTTAAAATTAGTCACAAAGAATCATCATTCCAATGGGCAAAGTCACACTTCTAGTCTCTTGTACTATTTACATTAATACACTTGTGGATATTGTTGCAGGATCCACCTGATCACTTCATACAAAAATTACATGACTTAATGTTTTCTATTTGTAAGGAAAGGAAAACAGGATTGTATGGAATGGAAAACAGGACAGAATCAGCAGAAAGACTGCCAATGAAAGCACAAAGCAAGGTCCAGCATTTGTTTCATGTTCCTTGAAGAACAACCTGTTTTAGGCCCTTGCAGTTATGGCCTATATGACGTTTTGTAATCACACAACACACAGAACTCAAGTATACTGTTTGCTGAAACAAAGACAATACATATACGGTCGACTATCGTGGTCGATAAAGTCCAACCTAGCACTTCATTTGTGTACTCTCATGTGGGATCTCAAGCCAAGTCTGATGCACACAGGCGGTCACATTAAAATCCACTGATCTTTGTACTGTTCAATGCTGATTGTAATTGTTGATATTTTTTGTTTAAAGCCAAGCCAACTACACACAGCCATATCAGGGTGACAACCATTTTAAAACATACACAATTCTTCGACAGGCAAAAAAAATTTTTTTCTAAATAAAAGGAAAAGAAAATGGAGTACACACATCAAACCAGTCGCCGTGGTGTAGTGGTTAGCACAATGGAATACCGACTGGAAGGTTGTGGGTTCGAATCCCCATCAGTCCCTTCAAAAATCATTGTGGGATTTTTTGCCTCTAACAGGCTCCTACCCAGAGTTGGGCACGCTGTGGGCTTATTGGGAAGACTGGGACCACACAGTCGAGCCTCATCCACTTCAAGGATGCGTCATTAAGGGTACTGCTCAAATCTTCTGACCAGCACTACAGATGTCTGTATCTCTCGGGCCTGTGTTGACACCAGGATAGATTATGATAGTAAGCTATAAGTACATCCCTGCCACACAGACTCAATCTGAGATGGAACTCCATAGCATCGACATCATCATCATCGCATTTTAAAAACTATTTCAGCTTCTGTGGCCATTAAGGCGACGAAGAAAATGGGACAAACAAAAAAAAAACAAACAAAAAAAAAAGGTCAACACAAAGGTAACCTCCCTGAGTGCAATGATCCTAAAAAAATTTTTTTTTTTAAATACACACATCAATGCATTCGCACACATTATCTACAGAGATGCCCCTGGTGTTGACCACTCTGTCCAATTTATCACATAGAGGATTTAAAAAAAAACAACAACTGAATACACATTTAAACGTAAGTAAGGACACTAAAACATATATGAAAACATGTACATAATTATACATAAATTACCTAAAACTGCTTCTGCATATCTCTTTTCTCCAGAGCCAAAAATGCACTCTATACATGTACCCAACCATCAATCCTAAGAGAAAGTACGTAAGACATTATCTAGCACGGGATTTCCAGGTGGGGATGCTACTTACACTTAAAGAGCCCCCGGCATCCCCAAACAAGATCAGTGTTGATCAAAATGTAAAAACAGACTATTTGTTCTTTGATAATGCTTGTAAAATCGTTTATCTATAAATGCTAGATTGATAAATGTATTCCAAATGTACTTAATTTCCACAGGTTACTAAATGTGAGAATCAAAATTGAACAGTAAAATGCAAAAAGAAACTTTCACTGGAACAACTACATGCCAATATTTTCTAAATAAGAGAACAAATCATCTTCATAACATGTACTTAAATATTGATGTTCACATTGAAATCCCCAATGTAAAAAACGTCATATATATTCTATATATGTTGTCTATATGTCAGCAATGCTTCTTCTTATGTATAAGAATTTATATCATTTTCTGTTACCACATTGACCGTTGTCTATTGAAAAGCCAAAAATGATTTCAGGTTTCAAAAAGTCTGCAGGTGAAGCAAGGAAGACAATGAAATGTCACAGCTATTCCTGGTTTTGCACGACTCTGTTCAGTTTAACCTGCTTCTGTCATGTCTGACACTTCTAGATTCCAGAGTTCCAGTCTGCATTCATGAAGAGGCTAAACTCAACATCAGGAGTGCCAGGATCTTTTCATGTCTAAAAATCATCATACAAGTCACTGGCACCATGGTCATTCAAATCAAAAACCAAACTTGTCATCAT
Organism: Monoplex corrugatus; assembly: GCA_030674185.1. Lineage (NCBI taxonomy): Eukaryota > Metazoa > Mollusca > Gastropoda > Littorinimorpha > Ranellidae > Monoplex > Monoplex corrugatus. The sequence goes on from CM060307.1 coordinate 48,619,235, forward strand.
TAGAGACTTGCCCTCAACACCAGCAAGCCGAGCTCTTTCCATATAGAAAAGTGTCACCATGGCATCATGCCCTCCTCAAAAGAAGATGGGACACTGCAACTGGCAGCCGTTTTCAGCGTCAACATAATCCTATTCCTTGCCGGCGCTGAGGCTCAAAGCCAGGGGTGCCAAGCGGGGTCCATGCGACACAAGTTGTCATTGTTGGTTGCTGCCGTCACCAGCGTGCTCACACGACTTTCTGTTCCTTCAAATGTTGCCAGACCTGATGGCAGAATCAAAGTGTTTATTATTGCTGGTAGTTACATACATTTTTTTTCTCTCATAATATTAAAAAAACCTGAAAACAGTATGAGATACATTCATCACTGTGATCCAAGATGAAGACAGCCAAAAATGAAAATGAAAATGAGCATAATTATGGGCATGAAATAAGAGATATGCGAGAATGCAGGGGGTAGGGATAACAAGACAGAAATGGGGAAAGAATGTATTTCATAGGTCACACCATTTATGTATTTGCAAAACAAGCTTCTCCACCACTTCAAAAAAATATCTAATAAAACTACAACAAATATTTGCAATTTGTCATATTCAACAGACTCACTTACACATATATAAAAAACACACATATGACACACACGCACAAAAACAATACACACACACACACACACACACACACACACAAACAACACACACACATGCAAAAAAAACAACAAACACACGTACACACACACACAAAAAAACAGCACACACACACACACAAACAGCACACACAAACACACACACACACACACACACACACACACACACACACACAAACACACACAACACACAAACACACACACACAGAGGGAATAAAGGACTCACTGTGCAGCCTTGTAAGGATGGCATTACAAGCCCTGTTGACCAGAGTGACCAGCATCTCTCCCTCCATGTCCACTGGCTCTGTCCCTGGTTTCTGCTCCTCTTGTTTCTGAACAACATAAAAAAAAATGTTATCTGAATGAGTAAAGGTCACCAAACATTTCCAAGATTATCACAGTAATAAGTTTATCACATATTTCTGATCAATTTACACACAACCGTTTTACTCCCGCACCCTAATTGCCAGCTGTAAAAACTTAACCCTTTCACTCCCTCACCCTATCCATCCGCTTCCTACAGAAAGCTGGTGGATAGGGTGAGGGAATCAAAGGATTAAGTTTTTGTTTTGCTAGCATGGTTGACAATGCAGAATGCTGGTGGACAGGGTGTGGAAGTCATAGGGTTAAAAAACATGTTATCTGGATATGGACTACAACATCATTCTTGCACTAAACTTTTTTTCACAAAGCTTATGACAACAATAAACTCATGACAGCATCACGTCCACGCTTGGAACAAACCCCATATGCATGAACACTGTGGTGGTCATGTGATGGGACAAGATCCAAAATGATGGCATAAACCAGAAGGCTGCACGTGAACCCAGCACACTGGTAAGGTCTTGAGAAAGGGAGAAGAGTGGCAGAATGGTTCAGATGTTTGCCTACCAATAACTACAGTTGAGGTTCCAGGGTTCACTCCCCGTAAAGGCCTTGACTTTTCTCCTCAGTTTGACCGGAAAATTAAACTGAACGTCTAGTCATTTGGAAGGGGACGAAAAACGGGTCAGACCTGTGTTCCTTCTGGCTGCGCATGCTCAAGCTCCCACAGCAGCTGAAAATCGTGAAGAGCAGGGCACTGCCCAGATGCCTTGGTAAAAAACATTGGAGAGACAGGTTTATTTCCCAGGTTCCATCCCTTGAAGACCCATTAGCCTTCTTGTCTTTCTGAAGTCTTGGTTAAAAAAAAAGGGAATATGAATATGAATTTGAAGTGACAGAGAGGGGATGGGTGCCAACCTCGTGGTGTTGGCCCCAGGAAAAGTTGAGGTCTCTGCCACCTCACTCAACTACGACCTCAAGGTTATGGAACTAGGTAGGACCTCAGGACTTGGCCAGCTCATGGGTTTATATGCAGGCTGAAGGCTTGTGCTGTGATCATTCTGGATCTACTCCATTACATGGCACCTGTGACGTTAGTGCATATGGAATTCATTCTGAGTGCAGAGACGTCATCTTGAGAAACTGAAACTGAAACTGAGAAAAAAACAAACCTGTGTCCTGCCTAAGGATTCTTATTTATATTTTTTAAACCCAGCCGACTGCACAGAGCCACATCAGGACTATAACCATTTTAAAACGTACACAACATCTGGCTGGAAAAGAAAATTAGTACACATATCAGTGCATGTGTGCACACAATCTAAGGATATGCATTGACCACTTCATCCAAGTTTTCACCAGAGGTTTTCAAAAAACAAACCTGAATACAAATGTGAACATTACCTGAATACAAATGTGAACATAACTAAGGACACCAAAGCTTAAATTACCTAAAACTGTTCCTGCACAGCACATTTCCTTTGACCCACACATGCAGTCAATAATTATACCCAGTTATCAATCCTATGAAAAAATATGTAAGGCTTTACATAACCTAACACATGTGAACAGACCAGCAAGGCAGAAAATGATATGAAGAGATGACAATAAGCAAAGGCGGAAGGCAGAAAAAAATAGAGTGACAGAAAAGAGGAAATTTCTACCACAGAATTTCCAAAACGTGAGGATGCTATTTATACTGAAAGAGCTCCCAGAATCCCAATGGGGAGTGCCTGAGGAATGAAGCTACAGCATGATGATGTAACCAACTGATGGGCCATACACAAAACTGGTCCGCCCAAGGATCAAACCCACAATTCCTGCGTGATCAGCAGGGCTATTTAAACAACTCAGCAAACGGGGCTATCATTAATTTATTGTATCATCAAAAAACACTATTTTTATCTGAATACATGTCAATTATTAGCATTAGGGCACCAGTAGGTCACCCTGCATCTGCCACACTTTAGTGGTTAATACTAATTAATAGTAATAGTATAATGAATTAATCGTAACACACGCAGGGCCTCCTGATCCAGTTTTCAATGCCCCAAATGAGCTGGTAAAAGCCCTGTTCCCATCTGTCTGAAGCCCTGCTAAAAATACACCGAGAACCATGGCAACTTTTAGTGGTGACAAATGGGTGGCAGTCTGAGTCCGACATGGTAAGTATATAGCCAAACATGTATTTACATAAAAATACTGCTTCTGGCATCATGTACTGTACCATGTCAGACTGTTAGCAGAATCCAAACACTGGAAGAGAGGTTGCCCTTATGGTTCAAATTAGGTTTACTGGATAGAATGATCGAATCGGCTGCTATGAAAGAAAGAAATGCCACAGGAACCTTCAGCTCTGATTATTCTGACATCCTTGAGGTAAAGGTTTATAAAGTTTATATTCTCAGAGTGCCAGTAAGCTGCCTTCACACTTGTCCTCAAGGAAGTGTTCTTCTGGAAAGCCGCACAGATGGCCATAGCTCTAACCAGGGTGTAATATACTTTAGTCTTTTTTAACCTACTGGTAGGCTTTGATGATGACCTGTGAGATCCATCTGTAAACACTGCCAGTGGAAACATCCTCCTCAAAATTCTGGTTGATGGAGATAAGCAGCCAGCCAAGAGGTGCAGTGATCATTAGTTTTATCATGGTAGTGCTAAAGGCACTGGACTGGGCACAGTTTTCTACTTGGGTGGACAGAGGGCGGATGTTTACCTATGCAGTGGAATCCCTGGGATCCTGGTTCTTGGCTCAGACTTTTGTAAGAAATCTGCAAGCAATACAAGAGTGCCCCAAGAAGCCTATGTCAACAGGGTTGAAACCAGGAAGCCTATGTCAACAGGGTTGAAACCAGGAAGCCTATGTCAACAGGGTTGAAACCAGGAAGCCTATGTCAACAGGGCTGAAACCAGGAAGCCTATGTCAACAGGGTTGAAACCAGGAAGCCTATGTCAACAGGTTTGAAACCAGGAAGCCTATGTCAACAGGGTTGAAACCAGGAAGCCTATGTTAACAGGGTTGAAACCAGGAAGCCTATGTCAACAGGGCTGAAACCAGGAAGCCTATGTCAACAGGGTTGAAACCAGGAAGCCTATGTTAACAGGGTTGAAACCAGGAAGCTTATGTCAACAGGGCTGAAACCAGGAAGCCTATGTCAACAGGGTTGAAACCAGGAAGCCTATGTCAACAGGGTTATCAATAAAGCCACGGATTTCGCTTTTGCACCAGCTGGAAGCTAAGATGAAAAGGAAGACACTTTTGAAAGTGAGAAGATCTAAAGGGATAGAGCCTACGGACTCGAAAGGCTCTTTGCAAAAGAAGTCTAGTATGACAAATGTGTCCCAAACTGGATGTCTTCAAGAGTTTCTGGTCTCATTGGGTACAGCTCCTCTGATGACGTCTTAAAGGAGGAAGCTGTTGGACAGAGGTGGGCCTAGTAGCTGTGATAAGATAGTGGAAACAGCTGTGCAGTAGCCTTTGACTGTACTAGCAGATGGCAAGATTGGAAGAGAGATGGGTGAGAAAGTTAGGAACGTCAACTGGTTGTTAACTATGTGGGACAATACGGTTCTGCTGACACCAAGCCTTCCACTTGACCATTTATAGCTGTAATGGAACTCTGTGCCTTTACATTTGGAGTGTAGTACTAAGGACCAAAGTACTGCTGAAACTCCATTCTAGGATTCAGTTCATTGATTCAACACAAGATGACGCTCAATCAGCCGTGAAATTAATGTGAGCACCGTGACTTTCTGAACAGCCTCCATGCAAGGAGCTGAAAAAGTTGCAGGTCTGTATAACAGGTTCCTGATTTCGGCTAAGATAGGAGGTCTGTACAAGGATAAAACTGCAGAAGTCGTTTGTGATGTCAAAACAGGTCTGAGAACCAATGTTGAGCTAGCTACTTTGGGGTGATCAGGATCATCTTGCCCTTTCCAGTCAAGCGAATTCAGTTTCAATTTTTTAAGATGACGTCTCCACACTCGAAATGAATTCCATATGCACTGATGTCACAGGTGTCATGTGATGGAGAAGATCCAGAATGATCACGGCACAAACCTTAAGCCTGCATATAAACCCAGGAACAGGCCAGGTCCTGAGGTCCTCCTAACCCTGGGGTCGTAGGGGAGTGAGGTGACAGAGACCTCAACTTTTCCCTGGGCCAGCACCACAAGGGTGGTGCCCATCCCCCTCTCCCTCGCTTTAAATTCATATTCACTTTGTTTTTTTTTAACCAAGACTTCAGAGAGGCTAGAATGATAATTGGTCTTCATGGGGTGGGACCTAAGAAATCAACCTCTCTCTCCAATGTTTTACCAAGGCAGCTGGGCAATGCCCTGCTTTTCATGATTTTCAATTGCTGTGGGATCTTTAGTGTGTGCAGCCAGAAGGACTAGATGTTCAGTTCGATTTTCTGGTCAAACTGAGGAGAAGAGTCAAGGCCTCTACGGGGGAGTGAACCCTGGAACCTCAAGTTTAGTTGCTGGCCGGCGAATGTCTGAACCATTCTGCCACTCCTCTCTCTGAAGCAAGCCTTCCTGATTACTTTCTTTAACATCAGGAAGGAGTCACTGACTCTCTGCAGTCTCTCCAGGGTTGGAACCACAGTCATGTGATTGGTACTGCTTGTTCAGGCTGAGTTCTTGATTCTCATGGTTTAAGACACAACCCAACTGTGAACACTGGTCTGTAATCCTGGCTGTGTGGGACAGACAATGGTCATGGCTGTCTGCCATGGTGGCACAAAGAATGACAGGAACAGAGCTTTCACCAGCTGATGCACATGCACTGGGGGAGTTGGGAGCTGAACCATGAAGCTCTATGTGGGCTACTTTCTATTCACACTACTATCAGTAGTATTAATCACTAAAATCAGGCTGAGACAGGGTGACCTTCTGGTGCCTTGATGCTAACAGTCCGACCTGGTACATAGCATGAAGCCAAACAGATTCTTTGTATTGCAATAATTGTCGACGTTCTATTAACTGACCATTCATAACACTTACCTTCTTGTTCCATGTAATGTACTCATCTCGCAGAATAGCACGTAAGAAAGCCGGCACTTTATACTGTGGTGTGACCAAGCAGCGAGCTGTCGCAACCATGGATGCAGTGAGAGGCCCAGTCACTCCTGTTGATGTCAGGAACTCGGCAATGTTGGGTGTTAGACGGAATGGGACTGGACGGTTAGAGTCAAGATCACCTGAAAGTGAAACATAATTAGCAAGGATACCTAGGCACAATGTTTGTGGCCGTCAATGAAATAACAGGGTGGGTGTGCAAATACCTGAAAGTGAAAACATACTTAGCACAAATGCCTAGGCACAATGTTTGTGGCAGTCAATGAATGAAACAGTGTGGGTGGAGTGCAAATACCTGAAAGTGAAAAAAAAATAACACCAAAGATATGACACTGCTTGTGGGAGTTGATAAATGAAAAATGAGTGTATAAACATGTGTTTTCAAACAAATCCCAAACTCGCAAGTTACCCTCCCTTCTGAGTCTGTTCCCGTCCAATAGCGAAAGAAGGAATAGTTGTCAAAAAGAAGAGGTAAACCCTGTCCCCTAACTCTAACATAATGGTGAAATGAGATGGCACTCTCTTTTCTGCAGCCAGCATTATAACGCCATCTCCGTCCCTCACTGCTTCACCTTCCCTAATCTAAACAAGGTGAGATACTCATTCACAGGTGGGGAGACAAGGCAACAAACATCAAATTTTTCTTGAGCCAGTGTGACTGATGTCAGTCTATTTCTATGGTCACAAACATATAAAGTCCACAAAGTGCTGGAAAATGACAGACTGTGAGTAAACTTGACCACTTTAATCTGTCTTTGCCTCCCCAGCAACCTCAGGGTAAATGTCTTTCTTTAAAACAATCTATATTAAATTTCTTTCTCTTTCACACACACACGCACGCACACGTACTCACACTTACACATACACGCATGCGCAGCACACACACACACACAGAGGCAAAAGAATCACACTCACCAGACACTTCATCCAGGTCAAACTTGAAGTAGGCAATGCTGAGATAGCCACAGTCCTGGTGCAGGTACATGTGGTCAGGATTCATCCTGGTCAGGTGCAACACGTACTCCGCAAACCCCATCAGAGCCAACTGGATCATCAGCTGTGACACACATACACACAAAACAGGAAAATCATGTATTAACCCTTTGGACACGCTGCCGGAGTGAAAGGGTTAACAGACTCCAGCAGAAAGTTGGAGGAAGCTGGTGGACAAGGCGAGGGAATCAAAGGGTTAATCAATCTGTGGGATTATGCTTATAATTGCAGCCCAGAGGATCACTTCCAAGGCTGTCAAATCAACGTCAAACTAACTGACTGAAGAAAATCCCCTGCCCACGACACTTCCCAACCTCGTAAATTGTTTAAGCATCCCCCACAAATGTTCTAAAGACCTTGATGGTATACAGCACTTAGCTCTGTGCAGCAACAAGGAAAGCGTTCTAAACCAGTTGGGCACGCTATGTGCTCATTGGGAAGACTGGGACCACACAGTCATAGAGGACATTGCTTAAATCTTCTGACCAGCACCGCACATTTGACGCCAGGATATATTATGATAGTAAGCATATTTACAGCTATGTCACGCAGTCTCAATCTATGATTATCATCCTCATCAACATCATCATCATCGCATGGTAAAAACTGTGCCAGCCTCTGTGGCCATTGAGGTGGCGCAGAAAATGGGACCAAAAAAAAAAAAAAAGGTGAGCACAAAAGGTAACCCCCCTGAGTGTAATGATCATATACAAATTTTTTTAAAAAAGTGAAAAATGAGATCTGACAGGGCCAGCAGTGTCAGTGAACACAAGGATACCGAAGTGGCAAGACACTTTGGGAGAGCTGAATATCAGAGGAGAAGTCCCCCTCATGCAAGTGTTTTGGCCCTCTCCAATCTGAGAAACATGAGGGAGGTGAAAAACCATAAAAATCTGACATCAAAGAATTTTTGTCTAACTCTGACATCAATCAGACAATCATAAATATTTTGCCTAAGTCTGGTATCAATGAATATTTTGTCTAACATATATGTACAGCTTGTTCAAGAAAACCAGCCTATAACTAATATAATACAGACTTTCAGACCTGGAATGGTAGCCTTGCAGATCAAACACCTGTATAAGATGCATTGTTCCCTGGTTTCCAATAATGCAACGGACATGGACATTTCTTCCCCCTTCCACTAGCTGAGCGTCAGTCGGGGCACTAAGCTTTTTGATAAGATGATAATTATCAAAGTTCCTTTAGAAAATGTTAAGGATTTCAGATATCTTGGTTCTGAAAAAACTGATGATAGAACTTGCTCCAAATTGAACTGGAAAGGCAAAGCAAAAAATGGTCCAACTCAACAACATCTGGAAACACAGAGGCATACCAAATGGCCTGAAAGTTAGACTTTTAAAATGCTTGATCTGGCCAGTCATGATTTATGGCTGTGAAGCCTGGACTCTGAGAAAAACTGATTGCAGAAGAATTGAGGCAGCAGAGATGTGGATTTATCGGAGACTACTACGAGTCAGATGGACAGATAGAAGAACTAATGAAAGTGTCATGGAAGAATCTGATACCACCAGAAAACAGCTAGCAGACATCAATAAGAGAAGATTGAAATACATTGGCCACGTGTCACGCAACAAGAACAGGAACCTCATGGCAACCATCTTTCAAGGAAAAACAGTGGCAAAATGGAAGAAAGGAAGACCGCCAATCTCATACATCGAGAACATGACCAACATCAGTAGCCTAAATATTCCAAGAAATTGTCCACTAAAGTCAAGACAGAGCGGCCTGGAGGGAGATAGAAGTGTCTAAAGTGCAGCGGCCAACACTGAACCCGTTGACGCCGACAGGTGAGATAAACTGAGGTTGCACATGCAACACACCATCTAGCACTCTTAAAAATCCCCTGCATCAAGGTAGCTGCCCCAAGCAAATTATGTAGAAGAATCCACTTTCATAAGTAAAGAAAAATACTTCTGGCAGAAAACAGACAAACAAAAATGTACACAGACAGAAAAGAAAAGGTAGTACAGTAATATGTTGTCATGCTGTCTTGGGGAGAAAAATTGAAATTACAGTAAATCTGTTTTCCAAGCAATACCACAAAAAACAAGAACAAACAGACACAGGTAAAAAAACAAAAACGCCACTATATCAGACTGACCTGAATTCATATTTTATCATAGAAAAAACAAAACGATATCAAACTGGACTGACCTGAACACGGCTGTTTAGGGGTGATCACTTAGTTTCGTCCCGCGGCGCAAAGCCCACTGAGTGCTGCCCTGACCTAGAAATTTGAGCTCTAGCTCCGCCTTGTTACCGGTGATCTCGCTACGCCGTATAAGCGCAGTAGTAACTATTACAAACAAGTAACTTCAGTTTTCCACTAATTTTCTCAAGAGCTTTGTTTGTATTGGTCTGTAATGTGCATCATTAAAAAGATGAGATTTTTCTCAATAAAATGATATGTAACTCAACACGTTACGTGCATGTAAGTGTCCAACTAAACGCACAGAGAAGAAAGAGAATGAAAGACGGTGTTGACATGATTTTCAATCTTCGACCGTGAAATGATCTATGTTCCAACGCCGGTAAAATCCAAATGCCAGTTCTCAAATAAAAGTAAAGGCACACATTAGAAGAATGTTGTCTGTAGAGGACGGCTGTTTTTCATTTTTCATGTTTCGCGGCTTAGGGGCCACGTATAGCGTATCGTAATAACACATGTGACAGCTAAGGTAAACAGGGATGCCGGCGAGGCGGTTGGTGGTTACTGGTTCTGGCAGCTCATTAATCTTTAGAGTCTTCAGTGAATGTTGGTATCATTTCAGTCCTCTGGATAACGCTTACCACGTACACACAGTGGCAGAATTCCTTTGTGCTTGATAATTGTGTATAGTGTTGCCTTGGACATTTTCGTTTGAAATATCAGTGTACTGAGACGACCAGAGTCAGGTTTTTCATGTTGTAGTCGTTAATTATCTCTGTTTATTTTCTTTTGTTTTTGGTGTGTGTGTGTGTGTGTGTGTGTGTGTGTGTGTGTGTGTGTGTGTGTGTGTGTGTGTGTGTGTGTGTGTGTGTGTGTGTGTGTGTGTGTGTGTGGTGTGCGTGTGCGTGTGCGTGTGTGTGTGTGTGTGTGTGTGTGCACATTTCATGAGTGAGACAATTAGTAAGGGCCCAAAGACATTAAGCGAAGTGCAAAGTATTCCTCTCTCTCTCTCTCTCTCTGTCTGTCTGTCTGTCTGTCTGTCTGCCTGTCTGTCTGTCTAGCTGTCTGTCTGCTTGGATGTTTATGTGTATGCATTTCATGAATGAAATAAGTAATTAAAGACTTTTGAGTATTATTATCATTGTTAAGCAAAATACATAGTATTCTTGTGCGTGTGTTTGTTTTTGTTTGTTTATTTATTTGTTTGTTTGTTTGTGTGTGTGTGTGTGTGTGTGTGTGTGTGGAGAGAGAGCGACAGACAGGCAGACAAAGATTTCAGTGTAGTTAAGTGGGTATGATATTCAGGAGTTTTTATTTCTTTTTAATACCAGTGAACCTAAAGTTCTCGTAAATGTATTAAGTTTTCTCTCCCTCCCCCCCTCCCCTCTCTCTCTCTCTCTATCGCTCTCTGTGTCTTTCCATTTTTTTTAATGAATGGTCGTCTCAGTATCGTGATCCCAATCTTGACTCGTGCACGGACATGTGTGCATACGTTCCTACTATGGCAGTAAGGAGATTGCGGTATACAAGACTATCAGTGAAATGTTGGTGCTAGTGTGAAAGATAATGGAGTCTATGCCGTTATCAGTGATCTCGATTTACCCACCGCTACTTCCACAAGAAGCCCAAAAAGATCCGTCTGGTAAGTCAGTCTGTTAAAACATACTTTACTCTTTCTCTGTATGTGTTTCTTTCTGCTGTAATAACTGGTGAACTCTTGTTTTCGTTGTTGGAAGTTGGCTTATTTTTCTCATGAAACAGTGAAGGCGATATTTTCAGAATCGTTCTCCTTTTCTGTGTAATCCCGTTACGCATTATGGCAACAAACCAGTTCGTGTTTGATATCTATGTATAGGGGAGAGAGTCTACTTGTCAGTAAGATTAATAATTACATATATGGCTAGATGACCAAAGCAGTATTGCGGGAAATGTAGAAACAGTAGTAATCACGGCACACAAAGGTAGCCACACAGTCCCGCTTGCCTACCGATGACTCACAGCTCAAAACCACTGACGGGCCGTGTAGCACAGCGGGTAAGCAGGAAAACACGCCTCTCGCGTGCGAATCGCTGGCACCGTGTCCGAAAACTAAGTGATCGCCCGGCGGCCGCTTTAAACAGCCGTGTGAACACATATTTTCATCACCCCCCCAAAAAAAAGCCACAGAGACATCAGACTAGATTGACCTGAGCTCATATTTTTCATCACAAAAAAACCCACAAAGATATTAGACTAGACTGGCCTGACATATATTTATCACACAAAAAACACGACAAAGATAGACTGGATTGACCTGAACTTATATTTTTGTCACAAAAAAGCCACAAAGACATCAGACTAGATTGACCTGAACTCTTTTTTTTTTCATCACACACACACACACACACACACACACACACAAAAACACAATGACATCAGACTAGACTGACCTGAGCTCATATTTCTATCACATACAAAAAAAAAGCCACAAAGACATCACACTAGACCAACATGAGCTCATGTTTCTATCACCACAAAGACATCACACTAGACCAACATGAGCTCATGTTTCTATCACCACAAAGACATCACACTAGACCAACATGAGCTCATGTTTCTATCACCACAAAGACATCACACTAGACCAACATAAGCTCATGTTTCTATCACCACAAAGACATCACACTAGACCAACATGAGCTCATGTTTCTATCACCACAAAGACATCACACTAGACCAACATGAGCTCATGTTTCTATCACAAAAACACCCAAAGGCATCAGACCAGACTGACCTGAGCTCTTATTTTTATCACACAAAAAAAATCCCACAAAGATTTTCGACTAGACTGACTGAGCTCATATTTTTATCACACAAAAACCCACAAAGATATTGGACTAGATAGACCTAAGCCCACATTTTTATCACACCAAAAAACCCCACAAAGAGATCAGACTTGACAGACATGAGCCCATATTTCATCACAAAAAACAACAACAAACAAACCCACAAAGAAATCAGACTGGACTGACCTGAACTCATATTTTATCACAAAAAAAGTCACAAAGACATCAGACCGGATTTTTGTCAAAACAGCAATTTTCTCTATGAAATGCAGAATGCTCCATTGGTGTCATACGCATGAATCAGAGACTGACCGTTTTGCGGAATGTCCAGTAGTCGGTGGCATTGAGGAAGGTGTTGACGGCCCATTCCTTCAGCAGACTTCGCGGTACCATGTTGGTCTGGGCTTCCTTCAGGATGTCGCGCACCACCTGATGACTGGCTTGTGACCCACGTGCCTGAACAGTTGCTAGGCGTTCGTAGTACCGCTGAATGGGGGCATCATGCTCAATGCCACGTTTGTTGCAACGCTGAACAAATGGCAGACACATACCTTATAAACTGAACAAATGGTAGACACATACATTATAAACTGAACAAATGGTAGACATATATATTGTAAACTGAACAAATGGCAGACATATATATTGTAAACTGAACAAATGGCAGACACATACATTATAAACTGAACAAATGGTAGACATATATATTGTAAACTGAACAAATGGCAGACATATACATTATAAACTGAACAAATGGTAGACATATATATTGTAAACTGAACAAATGGCAGACATATACATTATAAACTGAACAAATGGCAGACATATATATTGTAAACTGAACAAATGGCAGACACATACATTATAAACTGAACAAATGGTAGACATATATATTGTAAACTGAACAAATGGCAGACATATATATTGTAAACTGAACAAATGGCAGACACATATATTGTAAACTGAACAAATGGCAGACATATACATTGTAAACTGAACAAATGGCAAACACATATATTGTAAACTGAACAAATGGCAGACATATACATTATAAACTGAACAAATGGCAAACACATATATTGTAAACTGAACAAATGGCAGACACATACATTATAAACTGAACAAATGGCAGACACATATATTGTAAACTGAACAAATGGCAAATATATTGTAAACTGAACAAATGGCAGACACATACTGTAAACTGAATGAATGGCAGACACATACATTATAAACTGAACAAATGGCAAACATATATTGTAAACTGAACAAATGGCAAATATATTGTAAACTGAACAAATGGCAGACACATATATTGTAAACTGAATGAATGGCAGACACATACATTATAAACTGAACAAATGACAGACACAAAAATGGCAGACAAATACATTGTAAACTGAACAAATGGCAGACAAATATATTGTAAACTGAACAAATGGCAGACAAATATATTGTAAACTGAACAAATGGCAGACAAATATATTGTAAACTGAACAAATGGCAGACACATATATTGTAAACTGAACAAATGGCAGACCATATATCAAACAATCAAATGAACTTTTACATGAGTGAACAAATGTGTATACATGTGTATGTTCAAAAGCTTATAAAAATGTACACATGAATTTATCTCATATAAAAGTATGTGCACGTGTGTGTGTGAGAGCGAGAGAGAGAGAGAGAGAAAAGAGAGACAGAGACACACACACCCATACACGCGAACGTGCGCACGCACGCATGCACACACACACACACACTCGCTCTGACTGAGAAGCAAGGGATTCTAAAATAAGTCATTTTGTAAAATTTGTATAATCCAAAATTTCTTCACCAAATCCCTCAGAGACAAACTAGAGCACACATCACATTTCTAGTTACGTTGGACATGCCAGTGTGCACTGACACCTATCTTCATTCTTACATGAGACTTCTTCAGGAAAAAAAACATCTATATCTGTATGACTGTTGAATATTCACCCACATTAAAAAAAAGAGAGAGAGAAATAAATACTTGTATTATTTTTTCCCCTTACCCAAACAGTGACCACAAGTGTCTAACTTGAAGACATACCTTTCTGTCCAGTAGTGCAATTTCCCCCTCTACATGCCCACCCTTCCATCCTACTCTCCTCCTGTCCTCCCACCTCCAGATCTGTGTTGTGTGTGTTTTGTACCCTTGAGTTCTGGTCACTGTGAGTGAATGTTCTGGTGAATGATGAGAGTGCGCGCTTTGATTTGATACATCAGGATTTGGTGCCTCACAAATGTCGTTAACATTATCATTATTAAAGGCAAAAGAATTCTTCATCACAAATGTCATTATCATTATTAACCCTTTGACTTCTACACCCTGTCTACCAACTGCAAAACATGACCCTTTGACTCCCTCACCCTATCCATCA
>CM060307.1:48638680-48683680 GCA_030674185.1 Monoplex corrugatus
TAGTGCTGACTTTTTTGCTGAATGCCAAGTTTGAACAGATCATAGTGAAGAAAAAAAAATGATGAAAGTTTTCTTTTTCCATTATCCTCCTTACACAAACTCTCTTATCTCCTACCAGGAATCCCAACTGTAACACTAGATCGCTACATGGGTGTTGATCTTCCACAGCACCACTATCAAACAAGGTCATCAATAAATTCCCACAGTAGGGCACTTTGTTATAGATATTTCTTCTGCACAGAGCAGGCGAGAAAAAAATTTAACCAATCAACCAAAACAAAAAGCCAGTGACTACACACAGACACACAATCCACAACTCCCCTGCCACACACACACACGCACACACATCCACAACTCCCCTGCCACACACACACACACATGCACACGCACACACAATCCACAACTCCCCTGCCACACACACACAGACACACAATCCATAACTCCCCTGCCACACACACACACAACACACTCCACAACTCTCCTGCCACACACATACGTGCACACACATCCACAACTCCCCTGCCACACACACACACACATACACAATCCACAACTCCCCTGCCACACACATCTACAATTCCCCTTACACGCGCGCGTGCATGCACGCCCACACACACACACACAACTCCCCTGCCCCCCTTCTACTAAACCCACACCAAACTAAACCAACCAAACAACAATCCAGACCAAGTGTGACTGCTTGCGTTCAAGCAAACAGGAACCAGAAATAAACATGAATAAAGAATCAGAACGCAAATTTTCAGGCACAAATTTTCGTCAAACTGGCCTTTGTCAAGCATGAATGTAAGATCACAAACAAACAAACACCAAATACAAAAATTAAAAGAAAAAGACTGAAACTTCCCTGCTGCTTTACCCTGTGGACGAAGCAGCAGGAAAGTAGTCTTTTTCTCCTAATTTTTGTATTTGGTGTTTGTTCGTTTATGATCTTATGCTTGACAAAGGCCAGTTTGCTGAAAATTCGTGCTTGTCTTGTCTTGTCTTTACCTATGTGTAGGAGAATAGCGCAATACAAAAGTGATTTATTACTATTATTAAATACGCGTTCTGATTCCTTTTTTGTGTTTTTTCTGGTTCAAGCAAACAACCACCAAAACAATAACCACTGACTTTTACCTTGGGCAAAAGGAACTCTCCAGGCAGCTCCACTTCTGCGGTGCTGAGAGAGAAGTTACTCAGGAAGCGACACTTCTCTTCAATAAGAAAAGACTTGGGCAGAGACCTGGACTTGGCTTCCAGAATTTTGACCCATTTCTTCAACTTGCTGATCAGGTTGTGAAGCTTGTTGGACCCTGGCACACTGTTACCCACGAAGAAGTCATCAGTCTCGCTCATCAATTGGTCACTGATGCATTACTTGTTTATTAAAAATCGTTTATTCATTCATCTGTATCCCGTCACAACTGATTTTTGTGTGAAATTTGGGCTGCTGTTCAAAAGGAAAAATACCTTAATTCATGTACTTTGGAAGCTTTTTCATAGGAGGAAATATGGACTTGGAAAAGAGAAACAGAGACCATAACCCACATACCAAATCAACTTACATCCTCTTGTTAGTAAGTGGATCACCTGAATTATGAACATAGTTTGCAATGTAACAGATAATCCAGAAGAAATACATCATGGAATACATACATATTTTCAGACATCTTTATGCAGCAAATTCAAGTCTTAAAAAGTAGGAAGTAACAGATTTATTAAATAAAATACTCTAATCGTCACCAGAAGATAAAACAGTCTTTGATTTAAGGAATCACCCGGAGGAAGGTTTTGTTCTACAAAATATGCAGAATGGACAAAGGATGGTTTGGGAGTTGAGATTCTTTTTCAATTATTTTGGAAACAATAGGTGTGTTTACAGTTAGAGCAGTGAATGATGCATTCAGAAGTGATGAGCTTTTAGCTTTCAGCAATACTGTCATACATCTCTGCTTGATTACCCCTTTGACTCACATACCCTATCCAGCAACTGCAAAAACTTAACCCTTTAACCTCTTCACTGCGCTGTTGACAAATGACGCTCGTCATAGAAACCGTCGTCTGCAATGCTCTGTCGACGATCATGGGTCGTCCCATATCAAACACTCTTTCTCTTTTCGTCTAGCATTGCTCAGAAACCTATTTATGATTTGATTAGGTCCCTTGACAATCTTCGCTCTTTGAGTGCCGTTTGTTCAAGTTATTTAGATCATTTGCATAATTTATCACGATCGATTGGCAAGGTGCTACGAAGTTGAGCTTTCAGTTTTTGAAGCGCTATGGCTGCCCCACAACGAACCTACACAGTTGCAGAAGTTATTGAAGAGATTTTTCGAGATCAAGACAGTGGAGATGAAGACTTCAAGCCAGCTGGCTTCGAACTTCGTGAAGTTGATGCCAATGACCCAGATTTTGATGTGAAAGAAGCTTTTGGTGACTGATCGTCTGAATCAGAGTAGGCCTATGGAGATCCGATTGTTCCAGATGCAGGTAGGTGTATTTGAGAGCTTTATTCATTTTATAACATGATTGTATCGCTTTCTTCTCAGTATATTTATAAATAGAACAGCTAAGTGTGTGTATTGTATGGCTGAGCCCTTTGGGCCTGGTCAGCGAGCGAGCCAGTGACTGAGTGGGCAGTGTGTTCGATCTGTGGCGTGTCACTCGTCGCTCGCTCGTTGTCAGCCACGCTGTGTGTGTCTTGTTGATGATTTGTTTTTCTGGTCGACATCTGCCCTGTGCTATCTCCCTGGCCTATGTTGTTTGTGTGAGGAATAGGTTACTATCTCCATGGCCTGTGTGTGTTTATGTGAGGAGTAGGGTGGGAGCAGAGGGGTGTGTGTGTGTGTGTGTGAGACAGAAAGAGACAGAGAGAGAGAGAGAGAGAGAGAGAGACTGTTGGTGTGACTTTTTATAGGAAATTGAAAGCATTCAGTGATAATACTGACAGAAACAATGTTGTAATGAAGTCACTTTGGTAGAAGCAGTACTCACTGGGTTTCTTTGCAGTGTTTGCTTGAGGAAAATGAAAGGTATGGTAATGCAGCATGGTGATGATGTTCGGCCTGGACCTGCTGTTGCTGGACCTGCTGTTGCTGGGCCTGCTAGAAGGGGAAGGGGAGCAAGAGGGGGAAGGAGAGGACTGTGTTTGGAAGACTGCTTCCAGAACTACCACACTCAGAAGCGTTTTTACTGGGGATAGACTCTGGGAGATAAAACCCTTTCATTTTATGTGTGGGTAGGCTGTGCTTATATTGTGGCTGGACACTGCTTTCTGACCTTTGTACAGTCTATATCTTCAAATCAAAGTGTGCTATAAACTGCTGTGAGCTCCTGCATCACTTGATTACATCATCATTGACTTTAACATTTTTTTTTATTGCATTTCAAAGAGTACATGTGACACTCTGGTACATTATTTCATTTTGAAATTGTCATAAACACAATCTTCATTCAATTTCCTTTCATTTGATATATACTTTTATGTATCTATCTTCAATGCCTTCTGAATTATAAGCAATTGAAAATAATAAGCGTGATTTTTGTCTGTTTATGAAAAAAATCTTAGCATGTGCCTTAGCAAAACATGATAGCAGCGAAAGGGTTAACTTCCTGCAAAAAGCAGGTGGATAGGGTGAGGAAGTCAAATGGGTAAGTTTTTACTTTGCTAGCATGGTTGACAATGCTGGATGCTGGTGAACAGAGTGCGAGAGTCAAAGGGTTAAAATATGATCTGATTTTTGTCAAGATCTGATCAACATGCTGAAAATTTCTCGGTGATCCATTTCAATCCTTTATGCTGTGATCAAATGACTGCTGAAACAGACAATACACTTAACTCTTTCATTCCTTCACCCTGTTCACCCCAGGGAGTAAACAGATCCTATGGAGTGAACCAGATGAGGTAAACGTTACAGCCACAACACATTCATGGACAAATTCAAGTTGAGATGCAAACACTCACTTGAAGTCAAAGTCAGTGGTAAACTGACTCTTCATTTTCTGGAACACAGGGTCCTGTGCGGTAGCCTGGGCACGGCGGGCCAGGGATTCAGAGGCAGCACTGGAGTAGGTGGAGGTCACGCTGCTGACGTTCTCAATCCCCACGCCAAACGTGCTCACCAACTTGTTCATAAAGTTGAGAGTGTGCGGTGTGATTACCGCATCTTGAACTGAAAATTACAGGAAAAACATCTTTTCTGTGTTAAAATAGTGTTTAATAAACATATTTAACATATTTGTCAAGTGCTGATTATCACCGATTAGCTAGGCCTGTACATGTATAAAACGATACCCTTCTAGGAAAAATGAAAGCGAAAGTAGGCAGTCCGTCTCTTAAAAGCTGATTCTCTTTATGGTTATTTTCCCTGTTATCATCTGGCATTATGTAGGATCTACCTGTTATATCTCTTGAGATGGTCTCAACAACAAAAAAAACAGTATTCATAGATCTAGGAATTAGTAAGGCAAAGACAGATACAGATTGTCTCATTAATTCCGTAAGAGTGAGGTGGTAAAGACCTCAACCTTTCTCATGGTCAGCATTGTGAGGGTAGTACCCATCTCTTTTCCTTCACGGCTTTACCTTTAACAAACCTGAACAAGGCCAGTGTCCAGTACAACTGGGAGGAGTTGATTTTTTTTTATTGTTATTTAAACCCCAGCCGACTACGTAGAGCCATATCAGGGCTACAATCAGTTCAAAACATACACAATACTTCAACAGGAAAAAAAGGAAAAGAAAATTAAGTACACATATCAATGCATTCGTGCACATAATCTAAGGAGATGCCCCTGGCATTGACCACTCCGTCCTATTCAAAACACCTGAATACAAATTTAAACACAACTAAGGACACTAAAACATAAAAACCGGCCCAAATTACCTAAAATTGCTTCCGCACATCTCGCCTCCTTAGAGCCAAAAATACACTTAATACACATACCCAACCATCAATCCTACGAAAAAGTACGTAAGACTTTATCGAACACATACAGGTGAATGGACCAGCAAAGCAGAAAATGATAGGAAGAAATGACAGCAAGCAAAGGAACAATGCAGAAACAAAGAAAGTGACAGAAAAGAGGAAATTTCGAGCACAGAATTTCCAGAAGGTGGGGATACTATTCATACTGAAAGAGCCCCCAACATCCCCACAGAGTTGATTCTGCATGCAAAATGTGTGAAGTAAGATATGAAGAAAGAAGTCACACCTCTACACTAACCAGGATACAACACAATATTCAATAAACCATTTTATGGTTGATCACTTTATGCTGACAATTATATAAAGCACGGCTGTTCATTCTGTTCCCTTTAGTTGGGAGGAAACTCCCCGCCGCGCGGAGGAATGTGTTATCTTGACCCAGACCGCCTGCCTGGCCTACAGCACGCTGGCCGGTCGTAAGATTAGCGCGTGCCAATATCGCATAAGACTGCTGCCGCGCTATTTCGCGAATCACACACACCACTGTTGGCGGTGTGCTGATAGCTGACCGGTGTGAAGTTCACTAAAACATGGTTGTGGTTTATACGAGTACATGCACATTTCTACACGAAGCTGATGTCCCAGCTTTTGTCGTCAGTTGGTAGATTTTAAAACAAGCTTTCCACGCATACCAAACATGCCCGTGGAGAGACAGAACGTTCATGTTTCTGTTCGAGAAACTGAAGCAGACAGTTAATGCCAGCGATCAACCGTTATACCACTACGACAAACTTATCGTTTTTCAACCGGGTTACATCATGCAGTTTAGTTTTCTCAGGGTAACACTTGCCATCTCGACAAAGAGCAAAGTGTCTACTGCTACACTGTTAAGACAGACAACCAGCCTCACCTTCGTCTTCTGTGGAAAAGTGCCTTCTCTTGGCTTGCCCGAAAGTCGTGAGTCCAACCACGAACAGCATCACCAAACACCATTGTTTTTCACACACATCAGCGTATCATACACATGTTACCGTTTCTCACATATCACAGAAACCATTCGTGAGGCTAGGCAGAAAATCACATGAACATAACCCCGAATATTTCTCCTACATGCTGTCGAAACTTTGAGTGTATCAAAACTATTTTTCCGTGCTTTAATACAAACCGAACATCACAAAAAATGAAGTGTGCCAAGCCCGCGCAAGTAACAACAAAAAAGGAGGAATTCTGGCACATGGTGGCGGCAGTGCCTGGAGTGCAGGGTCAGAGCAGGATCAGTGCCAGAGTGGCCCAGCGCCGGCATCCAACTAAAGGGAACGATTTCAGTGAAACTGAGCCGCCGTGAAAGAAATTTAACCCTTTGACTCCCCACCCTGTCCATCAGGATCTTGCATTGTGAACCATACTAGCAAAACAAAAATTTGACCTTCGACTCCCTCACCTTATCCACCAACTTCATGCAGGAAGCTGGTGGATAGGGTGAGGAAGTCAAAGGGTTAAGTTTTTGCAGTTGGTGGATAGGGTGCAGGAGTCAAAGGGTTAAATCATAAACTTAAATCATAAACACAGAATAAATTCCAAAGATGGGCATGATGTATCCATTCCTGGTTCGAGAAATATCTTGTTTTAACAATAACTGTTTTGTTAACCAACTTATCTCAACAATAACTATTTGTTAACAACTTAACAATAATTTTCTGTTAACAACTTACTACAATATGTTCTGTTAACCAACTTATCTTTAACAATGATTGTTCTGTTAACCAACTTATCTGAATAACTTTGTTAACCATCTTATCTCAACAAGAACTGTTGACCCAACTATAACTGTTCTGTTAATCAACATATCTTAACATTAACTGTTCAGTTACCCAACATGTTGAAAAGACAAGAGACATATCGACACACGGACATATGGGTGGCCTTACCAGCATTCCTGTTTTCAAAGGCAATGCTGTAGCACTTGCCCAGTCCCTGCCTCAGTTGCCTCAACACTTCCTCGTACCAGTTTTCTCTGAACCACACCATCTGGAAAACACACCAGTCAATGAATACGTAATACGTACTACCATCAAGTCCTGCTTTTAACCCTTAAACACCCTCACCCTATCCACCATCTTTCTGCAGGAAGCTAGCGGATAACATGAGGGAGGGAAAGGGTTAACAATAAAATCTGCTGCAATACCTTGTCTCCACCCATTCCATAATTAGGAGAACAAACAGTTTAAATTTGGTAATGTATATTAGTATCTGATTCATCCATACCTGATGACTACAAGGATAATGAACAGAACCAACTTCAGTGTTCTCTTGGTGGACTTACAGTCTCATCTCAAGACCTATCTCAGACTGAATGACTGATCTATCATTCACCTGAACTGCTCCTGTGTCACCACCATCATGCCATTCATCTGGGTTTTCCAGCACACTTCCAATCCCACAGACAATGAAGCCACCATGAAAGCTGGCCACTGTTGTTATTGTTATTGTTGTTTAAAGCCCGGCCGACTGCGCAGAGCCATAACAGAGCTATATCTGCTTCAAAACATATGAAACTTCAACAGGAAAAAAAAAAAGAAAAGAAAAATAAGTACGCATATCAATGCATTTGTGCACATAATCTAAGGAGATGCCCCTGGCGTTGACCATTCTGTCCAATTCATCACACAGGGGATTTAAAAAAAAAAATACAGTAACCTGAATACAAACTTAAACATAACTAAGGACACTAAAACATATAAAAACTACCTAAAATTACCTAAAATTGCTTCTGCATATCTCGCCTGCCTAGGGCCAAAAATGCACTTAATACACATACCCGATTATCAATCCTAAGAAAAAGCACGTAAGACTTATCAAACACATACAAGTGAATGGACCAGCAAGACAGGAAATGATAGGAAAGGGAATGACAGAAAGCAAAGGAACAAGGCAGAAACAAAGAAGCAACAGAAAAGAGGAAATTTCTAGAACAGAATTTCCAGAAGATGGGGATACTATTTATACTGAAAGAGTCCCCGGCATCCCCATGGGGGGGGGGGGGGGGGGGGGTAGAGAAGACATAGCACTGTTCTTGTAATACTGACCCAGAGAGAAGTTGACATCTCTACCACCTCACTCCCTTATGACCTCAGGATTATGGATTGCCTTGACCTACTACATTTTCTCAAACCACATACTGAAAGTGACAAGCTGTGTTTACCTGGTCGACAATGCCCTCCAGAGAGGCCAGTATGGTGGGGTGCAATTCTCGTTGCATGTGCATGATGCGACTACACCGCCACATCGGTGCTGGGGCCTTGATGGGTCCTGTGTCTGATGTAGATTGACCTGGTTGGCCTCCCGTTCTCCCCTGCTGACCTCCAGATGACCCTGACCCTGTGGTTGGGGGCTGCTGACCCTCTGCCAATGGAAAACATACTATAAATCCAGCTGCCAGTATCGAATGATGAACAGAAAAAATGACATTTATCACCATATGCAGAATGTTTCCTGATGTTACCATTAAAAATACTATCAAAATTTGTGAACGCAGACAGACATCCCATTCTGCCCTGCTTTATGAAATGTGACGCAGCGTGGAAAAACCAGGCTGATGACACAACAGCTAATTGTAGCTGATCAGTCAAAATTGGGTCAACTGATTCAAAATTGGATCAACTGATTCCTTTCCATATTTCAAGTTTTTAATATCCACTTTTCAAATTCCCGAAGCTTTATCATACCTTATTACTCAAAGAACCTAAAAAGAATCTTTTCATTAAATTTTTTCCCAAAATCTGATGACAGTATTATTTCCCTTGTCAAAAATACATTTAAGAAGCTCAATTAGTCTAGCAAGAAAATTTAACAGATAGATCAATTCTGAACTTTACATGTTAATTCATAAACACCGAAATTTCATGATTAATTAATTAAAACTCAAATGCACTTTCGCTCGAATTTTCAATGCTGGGTGACAAATAGATGGGATTCTTAACCCTTTCAGCCCTAAGTACTTCTAGACCTCTGATACCCTCAACCCTGAGTATTTTTAGAGAAATTCTAGCGAAAACCGGTGTCTCAGAATAAATCCTTCTAATGTTTAAAAATTGCCAGGAAGAAAGTATAGGGTGTCTGGAATTCGGTAATATAAACAGGATGTGGCAGAGGAGAGTAGGTGCCGGTAGGTCGCATACCGCACGCCAGCACCATACCAGGCCAGGTAACGGACATGTCAGGCCGCTCCTGCGGCCTGCCGGTCCAGAGGTATTAATCGCACTGGCCGCCGCATCGGCCAGCCGGGTTCAAAGGGTTAACAGTGCTTCTCATCAACAAAAACGAAAGCCTTGGGAGAGACTGAAACATTGCCCTGCTTGGCCATCAACAACTCTGATTAAAATCCCCTTTATTATGCCAATAAAACTGTCACCTTCAAGGTTAACTTAGATTGGGACAGCCACAAGTCTTAACTTTTTTGACTCCCTCACCCTACCCACCAGCTTCCTGCATTATCAGACAGGATCTTATCCACCAGCTTAACCCTTTCACTCTTTCGCCCTATCCACCAGCTTCCTGGTCGATAGGGTGAAGGAGTGAAAGGGTTAACTTTTTGCAGCCGGCAGATAGGTGCAGGAGTGAAAGGGTTAACTCTGACTCCCTCACCTTGTCCACCAACTACAAAAAGCTGACCCTGTCAGTCCCTCACCCTACCACTAATTTCCACAATGTGAGGGGCTGAAGGGAGTTTTTGTTTTGCTATCATGCCTGATAATAAAGAAGCTGGTGGATTGGGTGAGGGAGTCAATCCTCTTCAGCAAACTAAACCCTTGTAGCCGCACCAATTATATTTTGATTCTGAAGGTGAGAATTTATCAACGAAAATCATATTAACCCTTTCGCTCCTACACTCTATCCACCAACTGCAAAAACTTAACCCTTTCACTCCCCCACCCTATCCACCAGCTTCCTGCAGGAAGCTGGTGGATAGGGTGGGGGAGTGAAAGGGTTAAGTTTTTGTTTTGCTGTCAAGGCTGACAATGCAGAATGCTGGCAGCTGAAGTGAGGGAGGCAAAGGGTTAACCTTTTGACTCCCTACCCCAACCGCCAACATTCAACAGTGACAGTCAATGACAGCAAAGCAAAAACTCGACCCTTTCATTCTCTCACCTACCCACCAGCTTCCTGCAGGAAGTTGGCGGATAGTGTGAGTGAGTGAAAGGGTTAAGTTTCTGCAGCTTGCAGATATGGTGTGTGAGTGACAGGGCTTAATCATCTAGATGTGCCAGACAGAGGAAAAAAATACATCGGGACAAACAACAATATCACTTGTAAAACTACAGGTCAGACAGACAGACACTGACCAGATGACACACCAAGGGCAGAGAAGGAGGCAGATGAACCCAGGTCCTGGGCGGCGGGACTGGGGGCTTGAGGGGTGGTCACTCCACCAGCAGTCGTCACAGATGGTGCTGTGGTTGTGGGTACTGCACGTAGCCCCACTAGCTGTGTCTCCACTGCTTTTGTCTGTTTGTTGCATCACACATGACAATGTCAACGACAATATCAATTATGATTATAATTATAATAATTAGAAGAAGACGAAGAGGAGGAGGAGGAAGAAGCAGAAGAAGAAAAAGAAGAACGACGTAAAAATACTGAGTGCTTTCTGAAGTCCAGGACTTTACAATAACAAAATAATACACAACAGACAACAAATACATTTTATAACGATAGCTTAAAAGTTTGGGTAAATCATGGGGCGACTGTCCCCAACCCAAAGCGTCCCCAGGTGACGGATCAGGGAATGACCGTCAGATGCAGGGGTCAGCTGCGAATACCCAGTAAGCAGTCGAAGACCAAACGGTGAAAGTATTCTAGGGGAGGCTCAGGTATAAGGTGGTACCTATGCTTCTATAAAGTGGTCTCACAACCCTACGATGAATATACTCTATAAAGTGGTCTCAAAGCCCTACAATGAATACTGTCAGGTGAGAAGGGGCACCATAACTCCAACCACTGAAGTCCTGGAAGCAGGGGATGGATGAATTAGGAGACAAAGGCAGAGTACTGTACAACAATTGGCTTCAACTTCATGGTTACCATCATCATCATCATGTGCCCTGCTGTATGGCATTGGCGATCACGGCCTTCCATATGCATCTATCCCTTGTCACTGAAAGTACATCTTCCACCCTCTCTGTTCTCAGCCACCCTGCAAGTCCATCCAATATTTTCTCACTGGGTCTACCTGGTGTTTTCTTTCCCTCCAGCTTTCTTGTTGTGACCAGGTACTCTAATTCTCCTTTCCTCATAAAATGGCCTATAAATGTTGTTTGTCTTTTCCTAATCTTCTTTATCAATGATCTTCTTGGGTCTGCCTCCACCAAGACTCTCATTTGTGTCTTTGCTGTCCATGGAACTCTCAACATTCTTAGAAATCATGTTTCCGCTGTCTCTTGTTCTGGCTTTCAAGAACTATCTTCCTGATGTTAATCGATAGGCATTTGTTGGCAAAAACGCTTTTCATCTTCTTGAATGCTGTTTTGGCTTGGCCGATTCTGCTGGCTATTTCTGATGTGCATCTGCCATCGAGTGAGATGACCGTTCCCAGATATTTAAATTTAATCATGATCATGAGCAGAGGATTTCCAAAAAACAATGGCCAGGACACCTGAACAGTATGTGCACTGGCTTCAAGAAAGCAACGGCAACCTACCTGATGTATTTTTTTGCAAAAAACTGCAAAGAATGACACAGGAAGAAGGTGACCTCTAATCTCATACATCAAGAACATAAACATTAGTGGCCTAAATATTCAAGAAGTTGTCCACAAAAGTCAAGACAGAGCCATCTGGAATAGAGTGGCGGTGTCAAAGAGTGCAGAGGCCAACACTGAACCCAGTGATGCTGATAGGTGAGGTAAGAGCTTAAAAGTACATACAATTAACATGCAGCTTTGAATCATGCAAAATCTGTTTACTCCCTGATTCTATGCAACAGCTTCCTACCCAGATGGCAGCAAGATTTAAATTTCCTGCTGGTTAACCAGATGGGGAAGTGAAAGGATTAAGACTTGCTCAGGCTGAACAGAATAAAGAAACGAAAAGATTAGTTTTCCACGTTATTGTTATTTTTTTGTTTAAAGCCCAGCCAACTGCGTACAGCCATATCAGGGCTATAAGAGTTTCAAAACACATACAATACTACAACAGGAATGAAAAAAAAAAATTCGAGCACATAATCTAAGGAAATGTCTCTGGTGTTGACCACTCCACCCAATTTATTGCACAGAGGATTAAAAACAGACCTGATTGCAAATTTAAACATAACTAAGGACACTAAAACATATATGAGTCTAAATTACCTAAAATTGCTTCTGTATATCTCACTTTCCTAGAGCCAAAAATGCACTTAATACATGTACCCATCTATCAATCCTAAGAGAAAATGATGTAAGACTTTATCGAACACATACAGGTGAACAGACCAGCAAGGCAAAAAATGATAGGAAGAAATGACAGAAAACAAAGGAACAAGGCAGAAACAGAGAATGACAGAAATGAGGAAATAACTAACACAGAATTTCTGGAAGGTGGGATACTATTTATATTGAAGGAGCCCCCAAGGGGGAATAGAAGGGATCAGGGATGATAAGAAAAATATCCTTTTGATACCCACGCCCTATCCACCAGCAACAAAAACTTCACCCTTTGACTTTCTGCAGGAAGCTGATGGGTAGGGTGAGGGAGTCAAAGGGTTAAGTTTTTGCCTATCTACCAGATTCCTGGAGAAAGCTGATGGATAGGGTGAGGGAGTCAAAAGGTTAAGTTTTTGCCTATCCACCAGATTCCTGGAGAAAGCTGATGGATAGGGTGAGGGTGTCAAAGGGTGAAGTTTTTGCTTTGCTATCGCTGATGATACTGCAGGAAGCTGGTGGACAGAATGAGGGAGTCAAAGAGATATACTTACGACGTTCCCGTTGCTCTATCTTGAGGGTGAGGTAGAGAGTGCGGATGGGGAAGTAGACAGCCTGAGGGTAATTGCGTCCCACACTGCTCAGCAAAGTCATGATCAGCTTGCCCTCACTATGCACCATGCACGTCAACAGTTGAGGAATCCTGGCAACAATGACGAAGTTAAAAGGCTCCCTTCATTCACAGTCTTTGAGGTTAATTGAATCAAAATAGTTCATAGCTATCCGTAAATATGTTTCCCTAACACAAAAGATGGATACATATAAGACAGGTAGACAGATAGATAAATACAGGTATAGTTCCATATGTATCAAGTCTATTACATGGAAATATGATCAGTTCCAGAAAAAACAATGACTGCTTAATGCTTGTAATTTTTAAGATGAAGAGAAGTACTTATGAAACAATTACAGGATATGTGAAAGCAGTTTCTGATATGTTATCAACAGTATATCCGAACTGTAACATACTGTTTCTGTTTCAGTAACAAAGGAAAACTGAAATGATTTCTGATATCAAGTAATAGTGGTAAGGAAGCTCACTGCCCCTGTTCTTGTGTCAAGCAGGATTCCCACAGATTTCCAGTTCACGCCCCTCCCCCCCTCTTTTTTTTTTCCACTCCTAACATGCAAAAGCACATGTGCATACACAGATTTGCAAACATTTTATGCATGCACAATCGAGAAGTACTATTTGCACAGATACTGCCTTGTGTCATCATGTTTACAAAATCTCTTTCTAACGTGACCATTAACAGACGAAAAGGCCCAAAAGTCACTGACACTGAAGCATGCAAATAAATAATAAAGATTTTTCCTGTGACATCACAACAAGTCTTCTTCAGCCCACTGCTTGGTATAAAACATTGGACAGATAGGTTGATTTCCCAGGGTTCCAAGCTGATGTCTCCATTTTCAAGGATTTTCAAAAAGGTTTGAGTGCATTTCCCAATTTATCAAATTTCATGAGGATTCAAGCCTTTGAAAAAAGGCATCTCAAACCTCAAAGAGTTTTCAAGGAGTTTCAAGGAGCGTAGAAACCCTGTTGGCAACTGACTAGAGACTGATCATTTCAATTTCTACAGAGTATGGCAAGCTGGGTATCAGTCTACTTTCTCAGGTCCTCATATGATTACATGGTGTTGCTTCACTCATGAATGCCAAAACAAGATAATATAAATTGCACAGTGTAATGTTTATCTCCATCATAAAGTATCTCCTCTTTATATATGTCATCTTTCAGGAATCCAACTTGGAATGAATATTTTCAAGGTATCTTGCTTGCTTAGATCAAACTGGTGACCCAGATCATTAGTTAACATGCTTTCACAGGCCACTTTAAGCCTTAATCACCACAAAAGCCATTGCATAGAAGGGATTATGACAGCCGTGGTTAGGACATCCAAAGTCCAAGTCCGATCCTGCTAAGATTTCTTCTGAGGAATAAGAAGGGAAATGTTGCTTATTGTTATTCTTATTGATGTTTAAAGCCCAGCAGACTGCGTAGAGCTATATCAGAGCTATAACTGCTTCAAAGCATACAAAACTTCAACAGTAAAAAAAAAGAAAAGAAAATTAAGTACACACATCAATGCATTTGCGCACATAATCTAAGGACATGCCCC
Source organism: Monoplex corrugatus (assembly GCA_030674185.1). Lineage (NCBI taxonomy): Eukaryota > Metazoa > Mollusca > Gastropoda > Littorinimorpha > Ranellidae > Monoplex > Monoplex corrugatus. Next base: position 48,653,188 of record CM060307.1, read on the forward strand.
CGGCATTGACCACTCCGTCCAATTTATCGCACAGGGGATTAAAAAAACACATGAATACAACTTTAAGTATACCTAAGGACACCAAAACATATATATATAAAAACGGGCATAAATTACCTAAAACTGCTTCCACATATCTCAACTCCCTAGAGCCAAAAATACACTTAATATGTGAACCCAATCATCAAATCTAAGAAAAAAGTAGTAAGACTTCATCGAACACATACAGGTGAATGGACCAGCAAGGCAGTAAATGATAGGAAGAAATGACAGAAAGCACAGGAACAAGGCAGAAACAAAAAATGTGACAGAAAAGAGGAAATTTCTTGCACAGAATTTCCAGGTGGGGATACTAGTTATACTGAAAGAGCCCCTGGCATCCCCACAGGGGGGAATGTTCCTCATCTCACTGGTCAACACATACAGGGATTTACAAGCGCCTGAATCTCCTTCATGTGTATATGCACACTGAACATACAACACACACACTGAGGGTCCTGTAAGCCAGGTCAGAGTTTGTTGGTTTATGAAAACATGCAAATACCAAGAATGCAGGCAGGCCTGCCAAAAATAAAGTATGCAGACAGCAACATAATGCCTACACAGTGTGGGCCAAACAATGTGCACATGCATCTGACAATGAGAGAAAAAAGAACAAAAAGTATATATATTATTTTAAATATATATATTATATATATATATATATATATATATTAGGTCGACTATCGTAGTCGATAAAGTCCAACCTAGCACTTCATTTGTATGCCCTCATGTGGGATCTCAAGCCAAAGTCTGATAAACATATTTGTGAGGGGGATTGGCCCTAGGTGCCATGCGCATATGAAGTTGCCGTTGTTTGCGCAGAGCCTCAGCAACTCTCTCCATTTACCTCCACAAGTCCAGGGCAAATCGAGGTAAGACAGCTGTTCTCATTGGAGACACAAGACAGCTGAACAGTAGATGGCAAGTTGCAGTTTATGGCCAAAACCACAAGCAGTGCTCTGTGGCAATGCCCTTTATGCAGTATGCGGCTGCATGATTTTCTGTCTGGGTTTACTCCCAAGGGGTAACCCACAAGGCAGCAGAGACAGGCACAAGTCGTACAGTCTACTGTCATACTGTAGCAAAAAAAGTTTTTTAAAAAAGTCTTTAACAACAACAACAACAAAAAATTAAAAGGCATTACATAGTCAACGAAGAGAAGCAGAAAAAAATTGACACTCACCATGGAAGCCACTGGATGGGCGGGATTCCAACACTATACTTGTCCAAAGCACTTGCCAAGTTCTGCTGTGGGTTGTCATAGGTCAGCAGCCAGAGAACTTTGGCCAGGTACTTGCGGGACTTGCCTTCGTTCTGGTGTCGACAGGCATGCAGGTAGCACACTAAGGCATACTCTCCGTACATCATATGCCTGTAAGTACCATTCCCATAACTGAATAAACAAAAATATTATCTGACTGCAAGTGTTACACCTCTTTACATCCTATGTAACCCTGCATTTCAAAGTAAGCTGCATTGCTGCTAATCCACAGATCTTTTTCTTTTTATGCTTACAGGTACGTTCACTGTAGTTTATCCAGGCAATCCAAAATTATTTACTCAAATAACATGATACCTTCTTCACAGTTTCCCAGTCATTTACTTTCATCATAGTCTCTTCTGAAAAAAAAAACACAAACCATTTTCTTTTCTCACACGAAAATATGTTTACCATGCTGTATAAATCAATCCACATATCATTTACTTGTCTTGCATAAAGACACTTTCATTACAGTTTACCCAGGCAATCCAAAACTGATAATTTCATTTGCATGATAATTTCATTATAACTTCCACAGGCAATCCACAAATCATTTTCTGTACTCACATGAAGACAATCTTATTACAACTTCTTCAGGCAATCCACAGATCACTTACTTTTCTCGCAAGAAGATACTTTCATTATAGTCTCCCCAGGCGGCCCAACACTTGACCAAGACATCATTCATCTGGCAGGCTGCAGAAAAGGCCTTGTTGGCTTCCTCAGAGCGGTTCATGAGGGACAGGAACTGGCCCTTCATTGACATGAACTCCGCTGTCATCTCTTTGGTGAAGTACTTCAAATTGGTGGATTCTATGACTTCCAAGCCCTGGGTGAGGAAGTCAAAGGGTTAAATTTTTGCAGTTGGTGGATAAGGTGTGGGAGTCAAAGGGTTAAAATCAGTGAGCCTTTTTCAAAAACTGTCTGCAAGGGATGATGCTGTATGGCTTACCAATGTTAAACAAGGTGGTAAAGTCTCTTGCTCTGTATAGATTTAAATAAATGGTGGTAAGGTCTCTTGCCCTGTGTTGATTTAAGTAAATGGTGGTAAGGTCTCTTGCCCTGTGTGTTGATTGGTATTTTTTTAAAGGATCATCACACCCAGGGAGGTTACCTTTGCGCTCACCTTTTTTTCACGTCCCATTTTTTTGCGGCACCTTAATGGTCACAGAAGCTGGCACAGTTGTTTTTTTTTTACACTGTTATGATTATGATGTCGATGAAGAAGATAATCATGATGCTATGGAGTTCCATCTAGGACTGAGACTGTGTGACAAGGCTGTACTCTAATGCTTATTTTCGTAATATATCCTGGCGTCAACCAGGCCCGATAGACACAGACACCTGCGGTGCTGGTCAGAAGATTTGAGCAACACCCTCAATGACACATCTGTGAAGTGGATGAGACTCGACTGTGTGGTCCCAGTCTTCTAAATGAGCCCATAGCACGCCCAACTCTGGGTAGGAGCCGGTTAGTGCCGAAAAATCCCACAATGATTTTTAAGGTACTGATGGGGATTCGAACCCACAACCTTCCAGTCAGTAGTCCGTTGCGTTAATCACTACACCACGGCGACTGGTACTCTGTGTAGATTTGACCTCTTAAGTGCCGTCAACATAAAACTTATGGAACTCTTGGAGCCTTCTGTGGTGCCTACATACTTTTTACGTAGGTAGTTTGACACAAGTTTCAGCCTAATGTAAATGGGAGAGAAGCACTGACTGATGTTGTCAGTCTCAGACAGGGTTCATAAAAGTGACTGGCTTCCCTTACATGACTTTTTGACTTATGCAACCCTCACCAGATTGGTTTTATTTATCTGAAAAGAGAAACTGGTTTTCAGCAAAATGTTGACACCAGGACTGTTTTGCAATGCTGCATGTTTTCAACCTTTGAAAGCATGTGAGTTAAGAACTTATAAATGATTGTAGGATGATTCAGAAGACAATTCTGACACAAGAAGAGGTTGAAAATAGCAGTAGTTACTCGCTGTTGGTATGAAATGTGCACCAGACAGACCCAACATGAAAAGTATTGATTTTACGAGCACGTGACACAGGCTATACTGGCAGCTAGCCAACAACTTGACACCTTCCCAACATTGTGGAATACTGCTACAAATTCAGTGAGTAGTATTAGAAGTGGCAAGGGGAAGACTAGGGTGATGGAGTGGGGTGGGGGTTGGGGGCGTGCGGCAGTGGATGACTCGACTGGGTCAAGCCGCTCAGTGCACTAGCACACTGTGACTCCTTATAGCTCGTCAGCTGTCAATGATCTGTCAGTAGGAGGTCTGCCAAAGTCTGAATACTTTTAGATTTCATCAAGAGGGTCATATCTTCTATTTTTCCTTCATTTTTTGGGTTTCTATTGTGAGCTGTTACGAGTTTTTTACCGGAATTTCCACACATTATCACAAAGATTAGTAATTTCAAGAAATTACTACATAAATCATCTGAAAATACATTTAGCCATGCCTAATGCACCATTCTGTGTAATTTCATGCATAGATTCCCTTAAATATGGAAGCAACAGTTGTTTTAATGTACATGGTAGCGATGCAACGTTTTTCCCTGGCACATGGAAAAACACTGGAAGTCAAAAAACGTCAGCACTCAAGGGGTTAAATAAATGGTGGCAAAGTGTCCATACCCTGAGTAGACTTCAATAAATGGTGGTAAAGTCTCTATACCATGTGTAGACTTCAATGAATGGTGGCAATGTCTCTATCCCCTGATTCAAATAAACAGTGGCCAAGTCCCCAAGCCCAATGATGTGATGATTACATAAAAGTAGATCAATTTTCCATGCCCTGCGTAGATTAAAAGTAAGTGATGATGAACTGACAGACTGATACTCACTTCACCAAGTTCATTCTTGTTACTGGAGACTCCAGCCATCTGCAGGTAACACTTGATCTGCTGACGGATCTTCTGGTAGCAGTCCACTATTGGCACACTAGGGATGGTATGGATCCTGCGCACAAGTTCTATTTGTAGAATGGGGGAGAGAGAAGATTAAAAAAAAAAAAAAACCCAAAGAGACTTAGCAGAACCTCCCACCTCTGGGAAATGAAAAATATTCTCTTTCATTCCCTCCCCCTTTCCTAGAGCTGATGGAACGCTGGTTGCCAGGGCACCCTAAGAGAGTGAAAGAGTTAAAGCCTAAGAGAGTGAAAGAGTTAAAGCCTAGTGGCAATGAGCTATCTCACTGACAGCTCAGTTAACTTTGGCCCAGTTATGTTCAGTCCATGTTGAAGGATGCAGCAGTGCATCAGATTTCTCTTTTATAGTAGTACACAGCTATAAATCATCTATTTTGAATAAAATAAATATCTTGAACACAGCTATTAAGTATCTGCAAGCCTGCATTGTGTGGTTGTTTTGATTTTGTGTGACAAGCAACAGAAATAGTTAAAAAACATACCTTAAAAAACCCAATGAAATCACTTGCTCCAGGCCACTTTAACGAAAAGAAACATAAGCTAATCTAGGATTGTTTTTTGAATAATCATCCACCACACATTTCTTGCTATCAGTCACCTTGTCTACAAACCGAATAACCATTAACACAAATACATTAAAAGAAAGTAATAATGTTGTTAAAAGTAACGACACTTACCTGCTTAGTGACTCTAGCGCCACTGTCATCAAGGAGTGTTTCCGTGCAATCTTGCCAAAGTGGATGATGGACTGAGCAGACGCATGCACACCCAACATGGAATGATTTCCCTGCAGATAAAAAGGACACGACCTTTACATCCTGAAAAAGAATCCCCCCCTCCCCCCCCTGACTGAGTTTGCATAATTGACAAAAAGAAACCAAATCACTTCACACAAACACATTCATCATGCTAGATTCTGCCAAAATGCAGAAAAATAAAAAATCTGAATACAAAAAGCTGTTAAGACTTTTGATTATCATTTTGCGTTTCTAGTTGGGTGATAAGACTTATCATTTTGCATTTCTAGTTGATGTTACCCAAATAATATATCACACCCTCAAACTCTTATGCCTCCCTACAAGGCCTGAACTACAATCCAAATTGCACAAAGATGCAGCTGTTGAAATAGCACAAATCCATAAAAAGATTCCTCATCCAACAATCATATGTTTAACAAACTTAGTAAGAATCAACTAACAATCTTGATGAACTATGCATCCAAGCAAGTGCTGGAATGTACCAAAATCAACATCAAGAACCATATAGACAAAAGACTCAGTACTCCTCCTTGTGAAAAAAAGGTTGTCCCATGACCCTGAGGTCATAGGCGAGTGAGGTGGTAAGACCTCAATTTTCCTGCAAGGCAGCATCATGAAGGCAGAGTACATCTTCTCTCCTTCGCTGCTCTATCTCCACTACCTCTGAAGAAAGTCAGGTACCCATTCACAGCTGGGTAGATTGAAGGCTGTGCACATAAATATTCAGGGGGGAAGGAATCTTTTCAGAAATGCATGAAACTTTCAAAGAGAAATCTCCAAACAAGACTGATATGTAGGATGCGTCATTGAGGGTGTTGCTCAATCTTCTGACCAGCACCACAGGTGTCTGTATCTCTCGGGCCTGGCTGGCGCCAGGATATGTTATGATGGTATGCGTAGAGTACAGCCCTGTCACACTGGTCTCAATTCCAGATGAAACTTCAAAGCATCATGATTATCATTCTCATCGACATCATCATCATCACATTGTATCAAAAAAAAAACAAATTAAAAAAAACAAAAAAAAACTGTGCCAGCTTCTGTGGCCATTAAAGATGGCGTAGAAAATGGGACCAAAAAAAAAGTGAGCACACAGGTAACCTCCCTGAGTGTGATGATCCTAAAAATAAATAAATAAACAGGTAAAGGGCGTCAGCCCAATACATTTTATTATCCACTTTCTCTCTTGTGGGTCTAAAGTCCACTGACAAAAGTAAAGGTTGTTCCAGAATCCTTAAGTTGCACAGGGTCAGATGGCAGATGTCTACTTTTCTTAGGGCCAGAACAATGCAGATGGTGCTCATCTCCTATTCTTTGCTGCTTTACCCTCCCTGACCCTGAGGAAAGTCAGGTGCCCAATCAAGAGCTGGGTAGACTGAAGGCATGCACTAAAGTCAGCTGAAGTCAAGATTCACATCCATGTGAACTTGTGCAGTCAGACTGGAATAAACAAGCTTTATCTCCATGTCAACCAGACCTAAAAAAAGATGACTTTTATCTAAGAGAATATCTTTTTCTGCAGGTTACAGAAGTCAGCCACCTCTACACAATCTACCTCTTTACTGTGCATGAAGAACATGAGAAAAGTTAATCACCTGCTCCTGTGGGTTCTGTGAGTCAAAGTGGTTGACGATCAACTGGTAATGGTGTTGGCGCCAAGTGAAGATGTCACTCCAGTGGGACAGGTCATCTGAGATCATTGGCAAACGGTTCCTGATAAAAAAAAAATTATTGATTAAACACAATACCTTAGAAGTCCTATGACCAAACACACCTGGGAAACCTTTTCGCCATCTCAGTGCTGTATTCCAACATTCTGGTTATAGGACTTATACTCATACATGTTTATCTGCGCCTGGTAGTTTTTTTGCCGACAGTAAAGAATTTCTAAATCTTTTATTAAACAGGATGTAGTCAATCTGATTTTTGGTATTATCTCCTGGACTCATCCTAGTCCATTTTCTTCTATTAGGCTGCTCAAACCAGGTGTTTCCTACAATGAATTCATTCATCTGTGCCCATTCTACAAGTTTCCCTCCTCTTTCATTTTGTGTACCAAAGCCATGAGGTCCAACTATATCCTCCACCCTATCATGTCCCACTTTAGCATTAAAATCTCCCATTATTACTGTAAGTTCTTGAGATTTACATTGGGCCTTGGCCATCTGTAATACTTCATAGAAGTTGTCGATGTCTTCCTGAGTACTTGCGGATGTTGGTGCCTACACCTGAATGATGTTGATATCAAATGGCCTGCCTCCCAACTTAACCAGCAAAACTCTGTCGGACACAGCTCAGTATCCCCTAACTACTTTTGATTTGTCCCTGTCCATTACGATGCCTACTCCTCTTTCATGCGAGTTTCCACCAGAATATATTACTGTATACTCTCCTGATGTTATCATGCCTGCCCCCTTCCATCTCACTTCCCCTTGTCCTATAATACTAATGTTAAGCCTTTCCATCTCCATTTTGATATTGTCTAATTTACCTTTTTGCAACAATGTTCTAATGTCCCATGTTGTGATTTTGGTATCTTTTTCTGAGATTGAGGTTGATCGCAGTAGCTTGCTGACGGTCTGGTGTCACCTGCGCAGCATGACGGTCCCTACTGGACAAAGGTGCTCCAGAGGAGCCCCTATTCACGTTGTTATCTTCATTTTTCTTTTGTCTGGCCAGGATCAATCATATTTTTCAAAAAATGCCAAATACAACACATACATTCTAACGTTGTCAGTTTGTCTAAAGATGAACAATCTGGCTCGTACATATACTAATTATGTTTCACTGTTGTGGTAGCACGTCTGTTTTTCAGGTACTTTGTTGCATGTATATAAATGTGTATTTTGCTTTTTCAAGGCGATACTGATATAATTAAGCTACAAACCAAAATTTATGACAATACGCATGTATACACTTACGTTTACATTTTTACCTACCTCTTTTTCGCTCTGTCTTTGCGCTTTCTCTCTCTCTCTCCCCCCTACTCTACGCATTCAAACTCGTCTTCACAATAAGAATTTTACAAAATATTCATAATGGTACAAGATACAAGACACAAGAATTTTATTTAGCCCAAAGCATCACAATGGGAAATTGTTTTGGCATTCGCATTAAAATACATATAGGCACAAGAATGCATAAACAAATGTACACACATACTCTTACTCTCTCTCACTCTCTCTTTCACCCCTCTCTCACCCTCTTCCTCCCCTCATCTCTCTCCCCCTTCCTCTTTGTGGAAACAATATCAAAGATAATGACTAAATCTAAATATGTACGGTTAAAAAAAGCACATCATAAGAGTCAGATGCCTTGGTCAGGACTTTTAACAATGGACAAAAAGGGCAATACTCATTGAAAAACAACTTTGGTAGGTATAGAAAAAATTTGATTAAAGATGCAACGCGATATGCACATTAAAATCAAAATGAGTTAAATACTATAAAATGAGTATGTAGACTAAGAGGACAAGGTTAAACAAGAGAAGAACAAGAACAAGATTTTATTTTAGCCCAGTGCTCAGACACGTGGAAAATGTTTTGGCTATGCATACAATCACACTCACGCCTCACAACAATTACAATGTTCAACATCATAAAAGACAAATTCGTCAGTCATCCACGGAATCGAAGAAACACACGCATACAACACACACACATATACACATACACACACACCGCACCCACACACCCTCTCTATACCCTCTCTCACATACAACCCCACCATGCTATGCACACAATGTTTGCTCCAACATAAGTCAATTGTACACATCCGCACGCTCTCTCCTCTGCTCATCCTTAACTCCAAAGCCCTGGCACATCTCACGTGAACAAGTCTAAGTAGGGACAGTGTCACGGGCCGCCTTCACATAGAAGCTGTTGCTTAACCGGCTTGTCCTGGCCTTAAAGGACCTGAATCGTTTACCGGAAGGGAGGGGGGAGAAGAAAGAATTTGCCGGATGGCCCTCGTCGGCCACGATGGATTTGACCTTCTTTTCCATTCTTCTAAGATAGATGGACTCAAGGGCTCCAAAGTGGACCCAATAATTTTCGAGGCGGTCCGGACAACTCTATTGAGCCTCTCCCTCTCGGCTGCGGGGAGGGCGCCGTACCAGGCAGTGATCGAAAAGGTCAGAACGCTCTCTATCACCGCCCGGTAGAACTGCACGAGTATATTTTGACCAACACCGAACTTTTTGAGTTGGCGGAGGAAGAACAGTCTTTGTTGGGATTTAGACACAATGTTGCTGGTGTTCTCCTCCCACTTCAACGAGCTTGATATTGTCGTACCTAGAATCTTGAATGTTTCTACAACTTCTATGGACTCTCCCTTAATCACAAGGGGAGTGACCGGGGTCTTGGATCTTCTGGTGTCCACAATCAATTCCTTAGTTTTAACAGCATTTAGTTCCAGATTGTTACTGTCACACCATCTAATAAGTTTCTGTATTTCGTTGAAGTATACGGATTCGTCGCCGTTGTTGATCAGGCCCTCTACCGAGGTATCATCGGAGAACTTAAAGTACTTGACCGTGTCACTTGATGAGCGGCAATCGTTCGTGTACAGAGTGAACAAAATGGTACCACACTTATATTTCCTACAGATAATATCCAATAAGAATTTTACAAAATATTCATAATGGTACCACACTTATATTTCCTACAGATAATATCCAATAAGAATTTTACAAAATATTCATAATGATACCACACTTATATTTCCTACAGATAATATCCCTTTATTACAATCACTCAGTGGTTCATGTGCCTAACAGGATCAGCAAGAAAATACTTTCTCTGAAATCCTGGCATGCTTTTGATGCATTAATTTAACTTTCACATAAAATGCATTTGCAACTTTATCTGGAACACGTTTGCAAATATAAAATATTAGATATGTTTACTGGATATATATTATGAAATGCCCAGAGAGTATGGTCCTGATGCTAAGAAATACTTGGACAAAGAGAATAGTCCGGAACCGGGTATCGAGATAGGAATGTACATGACAAGAGGCACCTGGCGGTGGGTATTTTGTTACCAATTTCATTACTTGAGAATTTAGCAGTTAGTATGGTCTTTCGCATCAGCCCAGTTGATGTACTTGTACTACCTTGCAGTGTATTGCTCTAAGTCTTAATTGTGACACTAAAAACGAGCCAGTGCCATTCAGTTATTCTATATCAAACTTCCAGAATAATGTCACCTGAATAAATACTACATGGGTTTTGCAATTCTTTGTAATCAATAGAAGCCAAAAGGATCTGATCTGCAAAATGTTCTTTACTGTTAGATTATCTTTAATTGATTTTCACGTTTTTGTGTATTTACCAGATGGTTCACAGAAGAAATAAAAAGAAAGCAGTACTGACTACAATGTATTCAATAGCAATAATAGAATGACCTGTTTGTTTTCACTCTGTTCAACTACTAATAAGCTCTTATCTTCCAACAAGTCAGACACATGTACATTTCTGAGCCAGGATCTGTAAAACAATACAATATGACACATGACAGACTTGCTGTTTCATATGCATTCACTCTGTGGATTTTTGCAGAGTCATTATTAATCCACTTTCTTAGAGCTTCTTTCAAAAATAAAGATTTTCATCAAACTGACTCCTCTGAATTTTGTCCAACAAATTTGAGCTTTTAAACAGGTAAAGCCAGTGTAAGGTACGTAAGTTCACTTTATCTCATGAGATGATGTGAAATATTCTCTCAACCATTCACAGAAATGACTGCAGCACAAGTTTCATCTCAACCATCCTAATTCCACAAACATCCTTGGATTCTTTGAAGGGATTTTTGTAAGTATTTTCTACTTCCACAAAAACTGGAATAAAATTGCATTCATTTTTCAACTGAGGAGAGAAAAAGCTACATGGTACATGTTTAACCATGGTGACTTAAATTCCTTCTTTGATAGATACTGACAATCTGTGGTATGTTGTCTACAATGATCTGTTGCAGTTTTATTCGAAACATTTGAGAAATTCAACATTGAGCTCAACAAGCCCAGGTGATGATCCATAGTTCAAGTCTTCGGAAGCACTAACTGTTTTATCAATCTGATATCGCCTTCACATTCTAAAGGCAACAGCAGAAGCAGCAGAAAAGAGTTCCAGCTGGATCTGGTCCAGGAGGAACAAAAGTACACTTCATATGGGTTAAAATTCCCTCTATGTTGCTGGTGTCTGATAGCTAAGTGGTTAAGATATCCGTTGCAAGGGTGACTTGGCTTTGAGATGCTTGATTCCAGGAGGGGAAAAAAAAAGACAGCTAAGGGGCATCCAGGGGTCATGACCTGGATCCGGCCCAGCCCCCCTTTTAGAGTGTCAGGAGTTAAGGGCTGAAACACTTGCTTGAAGGGGGTTTCTCCCCTGAGGACCATCTGCTGTTCTGCTCTTCCCAGAGTATGTTGCTACTTTGTCAATCGTAATATTGCCTTCACATTCTTCTTCTTGGTCTATGTTAAATGTACAGACTTCATACTCTTGTAAAAAGGAGTCCACTTTTTCTGGCAGTTCATCTGGTGGTGATATTTTCTTACTGTATGCTTTTTCAAACTTGTCTTTTTGAGCAGGGATAATGCTGCAATGATTATCAGTATCTTCCCCATTATCTAGTTTTACCTTGGTCATGATCCTTAATTCTGCTCTACTTTTTTCTAGACTGAGAAACAATTTACTATTTCTATCAACTTCAATGCATCTAACTCTTGTCACAGTTGCTGCACTTTGATTTTCTTTTCCTCTTTCAATTGTTTCAAGTTTCAGTCCAACAGAATCTTATTTTATCTGAACATATTCATTTGATGAATCAACACTTAGTGTTTAAGTCATATTCACTGAGTTAAGTGTTGATGCACAAGAGACCATTCTTTCTTTTCGATGCTTTGTTACATGAATTAATTTCTTCTTTTACATGCATTTTCAACCTTTTCCATGTCATTTGCTCACCTAAATTAATGTGTATGTTTAAAAATTATCCAACATCTAAATCCATTTTTTTGTTTGTTTGGTTGTTTTTTTTTTAACAAATTACAAGTCCTCTAGTTGGCGGTGTTAAACTTTAAATATCCCAGACCTCTTTCAGTGTTTGAAAACTTGAATAATAAATATTTACATCTGTGACCACAGAAGGGAACAGAGTACATATTATACATCTTAAGTGTGTTATTAAAGATGCTATCATTTGAAAACTATAACTGATTTTTTCAAGTTATGAATTTTTTAACCCTACAATTCTTTTTCTGAATTGATTTTTCCAGTCAAAACTTTTTTAAAACCATGAAATTCTTTTTCTGTCAGATTAAACAACCTCCAGGTGTTATTCATCCCACAGACATTCCGAAACAAGTTATTTAAATGAATGGACTACATTATGAGGGTGAGGACTACATCATGAGGCTGACCCTTTCCACCAATAATATCCAATTTATTATCAATTACTTTGTACAACACTTTAGCTACCACAGACAAATATTTGTCCATTCTGTTTATTTCATCATGCAGCTCACCAAAAAAATGACAATTTCTCTGAGACATTGTTTGGAGCACAGATACTGAATATGCATAACCTTTTGATCCCCGCACCCTGTGCACCAGTATCCTGCATTGTCAACCATGCCAACAAAGCAAAAACTTAACCCTTTGACTCCCTCCACCAGGTTACTACATACTTTTTCCTACAGGAAACTTTTTTTATTAAAACAAAATGGTTTGTCCTTAGTCCTCTGACTCCTGCACCCTGTCCACCAGCATCCTGCATTGTCAACTATGCTAGCAAAGCAAAAACTTAACCCTCTGACTCCCTCAATCTACCCACCAACTTCCTGCAGAAAGCTGGAGGATATGATGTAGGAATCAAAGGGTTAAGTTTTTGCAGTTGATGTGAATGGTGCGGGAGTCAAAGGATTAACTACGGCTGGTACCAACCTGATATTCAGACGACTGGGTTAAAACACAATGTATATCATGGACAAACAAGAGAAAAAAAAAGAAAAAAAGAAGACTAACTTCCATGTTTTGATGATAGCCTTCATGTCGTGAATGCTGGAGTTACGGTTGAGGTTTCCAGGCAGCAAGCCTTGGCTGATCTGCATTGCCTCTTGCAGCTCCATGATCTGTTGTGCTGCCTACACACACACACGCACGCACACACGCACGCACGCACGCACGCACGCACACACACACACACACAGAACACCACAGGCTGTAAATCCCTAGGAAAAATGGAATAAAATGCACACACGCACCCACACATATACACCCACACAAACATTTGTGTGTGTGTTCTAAAATACTTAAGCGAATAGACATTAAATCAATTACCACCACCACACAGATATCTCTGGCAAATCACCTGGCACAGACACACGCAGACAGACAGACAGACACACACACACACACACTCACACTCACACACACACACACACAGATATCTCTGGCATATCACCTGGCCACGGACCTGGTGGATGAATACCTGTAGGGAGCTAGTAGAAGGATGAGGACTAAAAGGGTTAAGAAAAATTATATCAGTAACGAATTTGGAGTTGATGCAGAAGATTTGTCAAAATCAGAAAATTCCACAAGCAATCCATCCAGACCCCTTGAGTCTACACAAACCTTATGAACTGGAAAGTATTAAAATGGATTGAGGGTGGAGGAAGGTGCAAGACCTAAGAAGTTTCAGTTTCAATTTCTCGAGATCATGTCTTTGATGAATTCCATATGCACTGATGCCACTGGCGCCATGTGATGGAGATGATCCAAAAATGATCATGGCAAAAGCCGTAAGCCTAAACATAAACCATGGGCTAGTCAGGTCCTCAGGTCCTGTTACCGTTATTTTCATTTAAAGCCCAGCTGCCTGCATAGAGCCATATCAGGCTATAATCAGTTCAAAACATACACAATACTTCAACAAGAAAAAAAAGAAAGAAAAGAAAATGAAATACACACATCCTTTATTGATGCTGAAGAAGTCACAGTGCTGTCCATTCCATCTAACTGTTGCCTGTTGGTCATGGAAGAGAGATGCTAAGAGTGAGATCAGGTGTCTTGGGAAGCCCATTGTTGACATGATTGTGAACAAGTAGTTGTGTATAACGCTGTCAAATGCTTTGCTGTAATCTATTAAAGTGATGTAGTCTTCTTTTTCAGTGTTCCTGATCTTCTCTATTAGTATTTGTAGTGCAAACAGCATGTCTGTTGTTCCTCTGTTTATTCTATAACCTGCCTGGCAGTCTGAGAGCTCTTCTTTCACTTTGATTTTCATTCCGTTTTAGATAATAATGAGCAGGATTTTGCTGGTAAGGCTGATGAGTGTGATGGTCCTATAACTGCTGCACTCTTTGATATTCCCACTTTTGTGCAGCATAACAAATTCTTGCTTCTTCCAGTCTTCTGGCCATTCGCAAGATTCCCACATTTTGGTGTATAGATGATGCAATGCTTTGATTTCTGTATCACCAGCATTCTTTAATAACTCTCCAGGGATGTGTCTAGTCCCAGTGATGTTCCTAATTTGAGCTGATTGACAGCAGCTTTAACTTCACTCAGAAAGGGTATTGGTTCTGTGGTCTGAAATTCAAGACAGCGAGTATCCTGTGGATTTACTTGAGTATTGTTGTCAAAAAGTTCTTTAACATATTCATGCCATCTTCCTAGTACATCTTCCATTTCTGTTAAAGTTTTACCATCTCTATTGTTGATGCACTGAGATTTTGTTTGGCAGCTGATAGATTTCACTTTCTTTATCTGTTGGAACAGCTCCTTCGACTTTGTCTCTCAGCATTATTAGCCTTTGTGATCTTTGCACATTCCTGTTCTAACCATGCTTTCTTGTCCCTTCTGACTTTGGTTCTTATCTCTTTCTTTAGTCTTTTATGTTCTTCTTTCTTGTTGCTCTTCTGACTTTGGTTCTCTTCTCTTTCTTTAGTCTTTTATATTCTTCTTTCTCACTGCTCTTCCATGCCTGGCTTTTCCTTTTAGCAAATAAAAAGACTTTTTCGCTTATATATGGTTTCTGCGGTCTGTTTGTTTTCCTTCCCAATTTGCTTTCTGTGGTTTCTGTGAATACGTTTTTCACTTCTTCCCGTATTTCATTTGTTGTTGTCTCATTTGTTGACCAGTCTTCCAGAAGCAGTTGTGTATTTCTATTTGGAACTCATCTTTGGTTTGGGGGTCTTTCGAGTTTATCTTAATCATGTCTGATCTTCTTTTCCCCTCTTTCCTGCTTATATGCCTTGATTTTGAGGGTTGCAGCTACCATTATGTGGTCTGTTTCACAATCTTTGCCTGGCCTTGACTTTGCATCTAGCACTGATGTTTTTCGTGCAGTCTATTTGGTTCCTACATCTGGATACTGGTTGTTTAATGTCCAGTCCTGGATTAGAACCTTGAAGTGATTGCTGATTTTGATCTCAAAATCAGATGCATCCTGAAGTGCTATTTAAGTAAAATTTCAAAACAAACAAAAGTAGGGGAAGACAAGTGGCAGTTAATGAGGAAATGGCTTACCCGTACAACTGTGCAGAGACCAATTTGTAAATCATGCTATAAATAAAGCAGACATGTAAGTCTTTGTGTGTACAGGGCTGAAAAATGGAAAGATGGTGATTCACAGAATGGAAATGACAGCCAGAGCAACAGTGACAATGACAGTCACCATGTCATACCTGCAGCAACGGAACATGTATGTGGGAGACGATGCTGGGAAGCCGTCGCCAGTCCTTGATGGCTAGGTTGCTGCTCATCTCCACTTGTCGCTCAATCTGACATGAAAATGATTGCATCACAACAATGACCACATCACACAACTGTTGGTCAACACTTTTAGTCCACAGTCAACAGTTCAAATGAAAATACCAAGAGGAACAGATAAAGAAGAGTAAGTGGTGTTGCTTCATTCTTTGAAACCCACACCCTGTCCACCAATATCCTGCACCCTGTCCACCAACATCCTGTATTGTCAATCATGCTACCAAAGCAAAAACTTAACCCTTTGATTCCCTCACTGTATCCAACAGCTTCTTTCAAGAAGCTGGTGGACAGGGTGATGGATTCAATGGGCAAGTTTTTGCAGTTGGTGGACAGGACATGGTAGTCAAAGGGTTAAAAACAAAGGGTCATAATAAAAGGGGACAGCGGAGGAGGAAGAGGAGGAAGAGGAGGAAAAGATAAAGAATACAAAGGAAAAAAATCAAAGGATCTGTACATATCACACATTTCTAACACTAATATTGACTACTAGTATGAACAAGAGAATTTTCTTTACTTCTTAACCCTGTACTTTCCAGCAGGAAGCTGGTGGATAGGGTGAGGGAGTCAAAGAGTTAAGGTTTTGCAGCTAGCAGATAGGGTATGGAAGTCGAAGCATTAACATTGGGACTGAACACAAAGTGTCTATGCAATAGTTACCAAGTTAAGTGTGGGACTGAACACAAAGTGTCTATGCAATAGTTACCAAGTTAAGTGTGGGACGGAACACAAAGTGTCTATGCAATAGTTACCAAGTTAAGCATGGGACTGAACACAAAGTGTCTATGCAATAGTTACCAAGTTAAATGTGGGACTGAACACAAAGTGTCTATGCGATAGTTAGCAAGTGTGGGACTGAACACAAAGAGTCTATGCGATAGTTACCAAGTTAAGTGTGGGACTGAACACAAAGTGTCTATGCAATAGTCCAAGTTAATGTGGACGAACACAAAGTGTCTATGCGATAGTTAGCAAGTGTGGGACTGAACACAAAGTGTCTATGCAATAGTTACCAAGTTAACAGTGGGACTGAACACAAAGTGTCTATGCGATAGTTACCAAGTTAACAGTGGGACTGAACACAAAGTGTCTATGCGATAGCAAGTGTGGGACTGAACACAAAGTGTCTATGCAATAGTTACCAAGTTAACAGTGGGACTGAACACAAAGTGTCTATGCAATAGTTAGCAAGTGTAGGACTGAACACAAAGTGTCTATGCAATAGTTACCAAGTTAAATGTGGGACTGAACACAAAGTGTCTATGCAATAGTTAGCAAGTGTGGGACTGAACACAAAGTGTCTATGCAATAGTTACCCAAGTTAAGTGTGGGACTGAACACAAAGTGTCTATGCAATAGTTACCAAGTTAAATGTGGGACTGAACACAAAGTGTCTATGCAATAGTTACCAAGTTAAATGTGGGACTGAACACAAAGTGTCTATGCAATAGTTACCCAAGTTAACAGTGGGACTGAACACAAAGTGTCTATGCGATAGTTACCAAGTTAACAGTGGGACTGAACACAAAGTGTCTATGCGATAGTTACCAAGTTAACAGTGGGACTGAACACAAAGTGTCTATGCGATAGTTACCAAGTTAACAGTGGGACTGAACACAAAGTGTCTATGCGATAGCAAGTGTGGGACTGAACACAAAGTGTCTATGCAATAGTTACCATGTTAACAGTGGGATTGAACACAAAGTGTCTAGGCAATAGTTAGCAAGTGTAGGACTGAACACAAAGTGTCTATGCGATAGCAAGTGTGGGATTGAACACAAAGTGTCTATGCGATAGCAAGTGAGGGACTGAACACAATGTCTATGCAATAGTTACCAAGTTAAGTGTGGGACAGAACACAAAGTGTCTATGCAAGAGTTACCATGTTAACAGTGGGACTGAACACAAAGTGTCTATGCAATAGTTACCAAGTTAACAGTGGGACTGAACACAAAGTGTCTATGCAAGAGTTACCATGTTAACAGTGGGACTGAACACAAAGTGTCTTATGCAAGAGTTACCATGTTAACAGTGGGACTGAACACAAAGTGTCTATGCAATAGTTAGCAAGTGTGGGACTGAACACAAAGAGTCTATGCGATAGTTACCAAGTTAAGTGTGGGACTGAACACAAAGTGTCTATGCAATAGTTACCAAGTTAAATGTGGGACTGAACACAAAGTGTCTATGCGATAGTTAGCAAGTGTGGGACTGAACACAAAGTGTCTATGCAATAGTTACCAAGTTAACAGTGGGACTGAACACAAAGTGTCTATGCAATAGTTACCAAGTTAACAGTGGGACTGAACACAAAGTGTCTATGCGATAGCAAGTGTGGGACTGAACACAAAGTGTCTATGCAATAGTTACCAAGTTAACAGTGGGACTGAACACAAAGTGTCTATGCGATAGCAAGTGTGGGACTGAACACAAAGTGTCTATGCAATAGTTACCAAGTTAACAGTGGGACTGAACACAAAGTGTCTATGCAATAGTTACCAAGTTAACAGTGGGACTGAACACAAAGTGTCTATGCGATAGTTACCAAGTTAAGTGTGGGACGGAACACAAAGTGTCTATGCGATAGCAAGTGTGGGACTGAACACAAAGTGTCTATGCAATAGTTACCAAGTTAACAGTGGGACTGAACACAAAGTGTCTATGCAATAGTTAGCAAGTGTAGGATTGAACACAAAGTGTCTATGCAATAGTTACCAAGTTAAATGTGGGACTGAACACAAAGTGTCTATGCAATAGTTAGCAAGTGTGGGACTGAACACAAAGTGTCTATGCAATAGTTACCCAAGTTACCAAGCGTGGGACTGAACACAAAGTGTCTATGCAATAGTTACCATAGTTAACAGTGGGACTGAACACAAAGTGTATATGCAATAGTTACCAAGTGTAGGACTGAACACAAAGTGTCTATGCAATAGTTACCAAGTGTGGGACTGAACACAAAGTGTCTATGCAATAGTTAGGAAGGTGTGGGACTGAACACAAAGTGTCTATGCAATAGTTAGCAAGTGTGGGACTGAACACAAAGTGTCTATGCAATAGTTACCATGTTAACAGTGGGACTGAACACAGTGTCCATGCAATAGTTACCAAGTGTGGGACTGAACACAAAGTGTCTATGCAATAGTTAGCAAGTGTGGGACTGAACACAAAGTGTCTATGCAATAGTTACCAAGTTAACAGTGGGACTGAACACAAAGTGTATATGCAATAGTTACCAAGTGTGGGACTGAACACAAAGTGTCTATGCAATAGTTACCATGTTAACAGTGGGGACTGAACAGTGTCTATGCAATAGTTACCAAGTGTGGGACTGAACACAAAGTGTCTATGCAATAGTTAGCAAGTGTGGGACTGAACACAAAGTGTCTATGCAATAGTTACCAGTGTAACAGTGGGACTGAACACAAAGTGTATATACAATAGTTACCAAGTGTAGGACTGAACACAAAGTGTCTATGCAATAGTTACCAAGTGTGGGACTGAACACAAAGTGTCTATGCAATAGTTACCAAGTGTGGGACTGAACACAAAGTGTCTATGCAATAGTTACCAAGTTAACAGTGGGACTGAACACAAAGTGTCTATGCAATAGTTACCAAGTTAACAGTGGGACTGAACACAGTGTCCATGCAATAGTTACCAAGTTAACAGTGGGACTGAACACAGTGTCCATGCAATAGTTACCAAGTGTGGGACTGAACACAAGTGTCCATGCAATAGTTACCAAGTGTGGGACTGAACACAAAGTGTCTATGCAAGGTACCAAGTTAGGGGAACTGAACACAAAGTGTCTATGCAATAGTTACCATGTTAACAGTGGGACTGAAACACAGTGTCCATGCAATAGTTACCAAGTGTGGGACTGAACACAAAGTGTCTATGCGATAGCAAGTGTGGGACTGAACACAAAGTGTCTATGCAATAGTTACCAAGTTAACAGTGGGACTGAACACAAAGTGTCTATGCAATAGTTAGCAATGTAGGACTGAACACAAAGTGTCTATGCAATAGTTACCAAGTTAAATGTGGGACTGAACACAAAGTGTCTATGCAATAGTTAGCAAGTGTGGGACTGAACACAAAGTGTCTATGCAATAGTTACCCAAGTTAAGTGTGGGACTGAACACAAAGTGTCTATGCAATAGTTACCAAGTTAAATGTGGGACTGAACACAAAGTGTCTATGCAATAGTTACCAAGTTAACAGTGGGACTGAACACAAAGTGTCTATGCAATAGTTACCAAGTTAACAGTGGGACTGAACACAGTGTCCATGCAATAGTTACCAAGTTAACAGTGGGACTGAACACAAAGTGTCTATGCAATAGTTACCAAGTTAACAGTGGGACTGAACACAGTGTCCATGCAATAGTTACCAAGTGTGGGACTGAACACAGTGTCCATGCAATAGTTACCAAGTTAACAGTGGGACTAAACACAGTGTCCATGCAATAGTTACCAAGTGTGGGACTGAACACAAAGTGTCTATGCAAGAGTTACCATGTCAACAGTGGGACTGAACACAAAGTGTCTATGCAATAGTTATCACGTTAACAGTGGGACTGAACACAGTGTCCATGCAATAGTTACCAAGTGTGGGACTGAACACAGTGTCCATGCAATAGTTACCAAGTGTGGGACTGAACACAAAGTGTCTATGCAAGAGGTACCAAGTTAAGAGTGGAACTGAACACAAAGTGTCTATGCAATAGTTACCATGTTAAGGTGAGGCTCATCAGGGTGACAGATGTTGATATAACCTCGGTACATATGTACTTTCCATGCCAACTCCTTAGGACAGCTTTGCTCCACCTGTTGTAAATCAGACTTAAATTCTTGCTCCACCTGTCGTAAATCATACTGAAATTCTTGCTCCACCTTTTGTAAATCATACTGAAATTCACACAATTAACTTCTTGCAAGAGTGGGCGAATACACAGAAGAAAATGGTGCAGACCTGTTAACCCCTATTAACAATGTAAAGTTCCACTCAGCCAAGAGTGCATGTAGCAAATGACGTATAAAGCAAGGTGCACATCTGCTTAAAAAATGGTAACATAAGATAGAATGTTAATTTCAAGACTGTTTGTTCATACAAATTATGTTGCAATAAGACCCCGCCAACTGCTTTGTGCCATTTTTCAAACAAATTATGTTGTACTAAAACCCCGCCGATTGCTGAGTGCCATTTTTAATACAAATTATGTTGTACTAAGACCCCGCCGATTGCTGAGTGCCATTTTTAATACAAATTATGTTGTACTAAGACTAGCAATGCCGCATGAAAAATTGAAATTTTTTTGAGTTAAAAGATTTATATGGTTTTGAAGATATTGTTGTTCTGAGTAAAAAGCAGTTTAAGTTTTTCAGATCGGACTATTAGTTCACGAGATATTCGAATTTGAAGCGTCAAAAATTTCTTAAATTTTGGTACCACGTTTTAGTGGGACAAAGAAGGACCAGCTGTCACAGAACAAACCCATCAAATGGCATGGTATGCTGATTTTGCTGGAAATGACATTCATTTTGTAATTGTGAGAGACAGACAGGACCAAATGTCATAAAATTTTGATCGTTGATGTATTTTTGTATGCCGAATTGAATGAAACCATTATCGTAACTCTGCGACGAGCCATTTTTGTCTTATTACAGGAAACATGTGATATTTGGCATGTTTTATCTGTTTTTCATTAATAATTGCCCATATTGTATTAATAACAGACAAAAATGAAGCTAGAAACAAAACAAGGATATATAATCATTTCATGAGATAGATATAAAATCATTTTGCTCATCGTTCAAGTGTCTTATTACTGCAAATTAGACCAAAAAAGTCACGACTCGCTACTTCAGTAGTCTTATGAATAATTTGTAATATTTCATCAGTTTCTGTACATATAAAAGGAAATCTGAGAATCAATGACTTCTGGAATCACTTAAATAGTTGAAATATTAAAAATTACTGCATGCTTTTATGCTGCAGGCTATCCAAAAATATCATCTGATCAATATTCTACTAAAAACTAAACACACACACATACACATACAACACATACACATACACACACACAGAGGAAAACATATCAGACAAGATTTTTGCACAGTACATTTGATTTTTATTTTATTCATCAGTGTTTAGAAAACTGACTGACTGACTGTGGATGAGTCAAGTCCCCGAACACTTAGCACAGCCAGCGTCCAAAGAAAACTTCTGGAAGGATATGGGACCACTCGCCATTCAGGAACAGGTCACTTAACTCCTACAATAGAGAAATATATGAATTTCTGCATAATATATACTATTCATTGAGACTGGAAAGGAAAGGAAACCATAATGCATAGTCTCCACATCAATATTACTTTAACATTAAGCCCAAACTCGCGACTTTGATTTTTAGCATATTACTGGTAAAAATCCACCAAAGCAGAGCAATCCTGCTAAGTGTTTCCAGTGTACTCTTGCCCTTTAATACGAATCAATAATAGGCTACTACTAAATAAGATGCAATCTTCCCGTTAAAACAAATTAATGACAATAGGCATATATATCCTTTCCAGATACTGACTACAAATTGAAACAACTACGTAGGCTAATGGATGGCCTACTTTACAAATAATACAACTCATTGCCTTCTATTCAGTTTCAAAATCTAAATAAAGAATATTATAACAATGAACAGAAGATTTTGTTTTGTGACATTCTAAATCTCTGTGTGTATTAGTGTGTGTGTGTGTGTTGTCAGAGAGAGAGAGAGAGAGAGAGAGAGAAAGAGAGAGGATCATGCCTGTTAACAATGACTTGGATATGAATGTACTGGGGCCTATTTACTTATTTATTCATTTTTTGTTATTTATTCATTTTTTGTTCTCTGAGAGAGAGAGAGAGAGAGAGAGTGAGAGTGAGTGAGAGAGAGAGAGAGAGAGAGAGAGAGAGAGAGAGAGAGAGAGAGAGACAGAGAGAGAGAGAGAGAGATTCATGTCAAGGAAAGTACAATGACTTGCACAGAATTGATTTGAAAAAATTTTTTATTTAGATCTGTTTATAATTTTATTCATTCATTTAAAATTTGAGTGAGACAGGAGAGAGAGAGAGAGAGAGTTGGAGGAGGCGGGTTACCCCTCTGTTTGGGCAAACCCATTTTCCACGGCCCCGGGAAGCCCGTCGATCACATAGTATTTTTAGCAGTAAGCTCGCCCGTCATGGGGTGAGCAGGTGTACACAGCGACATGCGAATTAGCATGACCTCGGGAAGGAAATGGTTGACAAACCAAGCTTCGGCTAACAACTCCGAATCGAGTTCAAACGCAGTAGTCCTTTTCTTGAAAAATACAATGTTACAGATAAAACAGAACTTGATCTGTTGATTGCTAGATCTAGTCTTTGACAGCGCAAAACTTGCCGAGCTGAAACTTGCACAGCGTTCTGTTTCGCGTTGTAGGCCTACTCAGGCTACTGGCGTCGGCACATTCTGACGTTGATCTGGTACAGATCCTCATGTAAAAAGTTGGCGTACGGCCGTATTTTAAATCAAATTGATTTCATATTACACTAATATATAGAAAAAAGCATGTAAAATCGAATCCCGCCGACGACAAGTTCCAAAAATGGCGACTTGCCTGCAAACTTTTCCGATGAAAAAAAGCAAAACTTTGGAAGCGTCGATCTCTGTTCGAAACTGGCACACATAGGTGTCGTCGGGATATATCATTCTGTTACATTAATTCTCATTGGCTGCAAAATTACAACGCGATTGGTTCACAAATATACCCGTACCGACCGAAATAGTGAAGCATCCCGAACAAACTTCGATTCTAAACGCATACCGTCGCCGCGACTGCGCTCGAAGCGCGGATTTTCGACTTTCTCATCAAATAACTAATTCAATTTTCGCTCTAAGTATATAAAAAGGCAATCATTCAAATCTTTATTCATTTCTTATTCACATAAGACAAAAAATAAGAATGAAATACCGATTAAAGAGGCAGTAATACTTGATTGAACCGAAGACCCCCCCAGTTTTGCGGCCGGCCCCGGTTTTCCCCAGTTTTTGGTACCACAAATTTGACGTCGCGTTTCGGTTCGCACGGCATTGCTACTAAGACCCCGCCGATTGCTGAGTGCCATTTTTAATACAAATTATGTTGTACTAAAACCCCGCCGATTGCTGAGTGCCATTTTTAATACAAATTATGTTGTACTATGACCCCGCCAATTGCTGAGTGCCATTTTTAATACAAATTATCTTGTACTAAAACCCCGCCGATTGCTGAGTGCCATTTTTAATACAAATTATGTTGTACTAAAACCCTGCCGATTGCTGAGTGCCATTTTTCATACATATTATGTTGTACTAAGACTCCGCCAATTGCTGAGTGCCATTTTTAATACAAATTATGTTGTACTAAAACCCCGCCGATTGCTGAGTGCCATTTTTAATACAAATTATGTTGTACTAAAACCCTGCCGATTGCTGAGTGCCATTTTTAATACAAATTATGTTGTACTAAAACCCCGCCGATTGCTGAGTGCCATTTTTAATACATATTATGTTGTACTAAAACCCCGCCGATTGCTGAGTGCCATTTTTCATACATATTATGTTGTACTATGACCCCGCCAACTGCTTTGTGCCATTTTTCAAACAAATTATGTTGTACTATGACCCCACCGATTGCTGAGTGCCATTTTTAATACAAATTATGTTGTACTATGACCCCGCCGATTGCTGAGTGCCATTTTTAATACAAATTATGTTGTACTAAAACCCCGCCGATTGCTAAGTGCCATTTTTAATACAAATTATGTTGTACTATGACCCCGCCGATTGCTGAGTGCCATTTTTAATACAAATTATGTTGTACTATGACCCCGCCAATTGCTGAGTGCCATTTTTCATACATATTATGTTGTACTAAAACCCCGCCGATTGCTGAGTGCCATTTTTAATACAAATTATGTTGTACTATGACCCCGCCGATTGCTGAGTGCCATTTTTCAAACAAATTATGTTGTACTAAAACCCTGCCGATTGCTGAGTGCCATTTTTAATACAAATTATGTTGTACTATGACCCCGCCAACTGCTGAGTGCCATTTTTAATACAAATTATGTTGTACTATGATCCCGCCAATTGCTGAGTGCCATTTTTAATACAAAATATGTTGTACTATGACCCCGCCGATTGCTGAGCGCCATTTTTAATACAAATTATGTTGTACTAAGACTCCGCCAATTGCTGAGTGCCATTTTTAATACAAATTATGTTGTACTATGACCCCGCCGATTGCTGAGTGCCATTTTTATACAAATTATGTTGTACTAAGACTCCGCCAATTACTGAGTGCCATTTTCAATACAAATTATGTTGTACTAAAACCCCGCCGATTGCTGAGTGCCATTTTTAATACAAATTATGTTGTACTATGACCCCGCTGATTGCTGAGTGCCATTTTTAATACAAATTATGTTGTACTATGACCCCGCCGATTGCTGAGTGCCATTTTCCTGAGCATCAAGCATGGTACAGATGCCCAAGCAATGACCAGGCAATGCAAATATACTTGTGTGGGTATTCCTTCCAATACAGCTGACATAGTTGATAATGGTCAATCAATAAGGGAAATATGGGAAATAACACAAAAGACTGTAGATTACTGTAAAGGCTATTTCTTCCCTTTGACCATACCAGAGGCTGAACAACAAATTTTTTAACAGTCTCGTAAAACAAGTTATCACAGGCTCCACTATCACCAGCAGCACTGCATCTATGCTTGTGATGAGGGTTCTATTGCAGTCAGCAGCATCACATCAATACTTATGATATGGCTCAAAAAGTTAAAGACCCACATTTTTCAGGAACACAAATACACGCATACAAAAAAAAACAACACCACAAAAACAAACAAACAAACAAAAAAACACCCAGTGGGTAGTTCTGCATTGTAACAATGTGCTCTCTCAGAGGACAGCAGCAAAAAGTTTCACATCATAAATCCATCATGACAAAAAAGAAATAAATATGGAATAAAGGGAAACCAGGACCAGGGATTGGGGCAGGAAAGGGTCTGATGGTGGCACCTGGCAATGGACACGTTTGTCGCTGATTTCTCGAACACCCAGTCGAGTATTCTGCAGCTAATGCAGCTCAGCTAGTGGTTAAATTATGTGCCATTAAAAAAGAACTAAATACAGAATAAACACACAAAATACGCTGGCTTTAGTTAAAATTATAAACCAACTGCCAAGTCCCCACACTTTGCTTTCATTTCTAAATTTGAATACCATGTCAACACATGTCACAGCCATATCAGGACTATAACCGTTTCAATACAAACACAGTACTTCAACAGGAAAAATCAAACAAACAGAAAGAGGAACTGGCACTGACCACTGCATCCAAAACACACCTGAATACAAATTTAAATGTAACTAAGGACACTAAAACATATATAAAAACGGGCCTCAATTAACTAAAATTGCTTCCGCATATCTCATTTCCCGAGCCAAAAATGCACTTAATATATGTACCCAATTATCATTCCTAAGAGAAAGTATGTAAGACTTTATGGTGAATGGACCTTCCAGAACACCAAGGTTTAAACGAGCCACTCTCTTGACAGTATACTGGTCTCTCTGACTACCTGAAGAAAGAAATCCTTCTCAGTTGTTTGACCCAACAACATGAAACTCCCTTCCCAGCCTCTTTAAGACACAGAAAAAGTCTGCTCGCTTTCAACATTTCTTTTCCAAACATATCAACAAAACAGCAGAGATTCCTGTTTACGACTTTTCAGAGGCCTGTCATGTTTCAACTGATCTAGTGTGTGTGTTATTTAAAAAAAAAAAAAGACAAACACACAAACAAAAAAGTATGCGTACATTGTCATAACATCTATTACTATGTAAAGTTCAACCAGCATGTTTTTGAGATTAACTGTTTGCACTATACAAATGAAACCACTGTCACTATTAACCCTTTGACTCCCACACCCTATTCACCAACTGCAAAAACTTAATCCGTCGACTCCTTCAGCCTATCCACCAGCTTCCTGCTGGAAGCTGGTGGATAGGGTGAGGAAGTCAGAGTCAAGTTTTTGCTTTGCTAGCATGGTTGACAATGCAGGATGTTGATGGACAGGGTGCAGGAGTCAAAGGGTTAATACTAATACTCACTTGACTCAAAGCATCTTTCATCAGAGCCCAGTTGGGAACACGCCAAGCAGACTCCAACACCAGGTAAGCATTGGAGTAGCCTTTGTTGTTGGCAAACTCCAGGAGAGTGTCCCACTGATTCAGTTCTTTGGAGCACCTGTTATACAATCATTTCTTCTGTGACTCATGGGAATGAGACTTCTGTAATGGTTGTTATACAATCATTTCTTCTAGGACTCATCTGGTCATGATTTATGCGATTTTTTTTTTTACAAGTAATCTTGGCAAGAATGATGAAATTCCAAGTGATTTCCCATAACCCTAAATTTTAAATAAGTTCTGAGGAGCACAACTGGATTTTTTTTCCATTTGTTGGTTAAAACACATTTCGTTCCATTTCTGTCTAGGGCTATAATCCTTTCAAAACATACACAATACTTCAAAGGGAAAAAAGGGGAAAAAGAAAATTAAGTACACATTTCAATGCATTCGTACACATAATCTGGGCAGATGCCTCTAGCATTGACCACTCTGTCCAATTTATTACACAGGGAATTAAAAAAAAGTGTCTGAATACAAATTTAAACGTAACTACAGACATTTAAACATACATGAAACAGGCATAAGTTACCTTAACTTGCTTCTGCATAACTCATTTACCTAGAGCAAAAATACATTTAATACATGTATCCAATTATCAATGCTAAGAGAAAGCATGTAAGACTTCATCAAACACATACAGGTGAATGGACCAACCAGGCAGAAAATGATGGGAAGACATGATGGAAAGCAAAGGACAAGTAAGGCAGAAAATGATAGTAAGACATGTCAGAAAGCAAAGGAACGAGTCAAAAACAAAGAGAGTGACTGAAAACAGGAAATTTCCAGCACAAAAATGCATCCAATAATGCAAATACCGTAACTTTCCATAACATACGACTGTCAGTTCATGAACTTGGTTCTGTGTTAGAATGTTCACTGTATACAAATTTTTCCAATACCCAAAGCTTGATACCTAACTGCCCCAGACAGCTAGCGTCCTTGATATACAAACTAAGGCTTATTTGTTCAAAAGAATTATCTGTCCACCATCTGCTCTTTGAATGTCCTATTTTACTTACGACATATAGAAATAACAATCTCGATTTTTCATGTACTGACTCTAGAGATATCCTTTACAACAAAAATAATGATATTATTTTGGTAGTCCAGCTGATTCTCAGATCCCCTGTTGGCAGATTGTTATGAAGAGTTAATTAATTGTTGTCTGTTATTGATTGACACTGTTAACTTAATGTTCTGAATTCTTAATTGTTATTGTTCCCCTTCTTACATTCAAACTATCACTACCCCTTCCCATCCCCGTCCCCCACCCTTCCTTTTTTTTTTTTTTTTTTTTTTCCCCCTGTGTGTGTGTGTGTGTGTGTGTGTGTGTGTGTGTGTGTGTGTGTGTGTGTGTGTGTGTGTGTGTGTGTGTTATGTGTGTCTAAAATCACTATTGTGAACAGACATTAAATAAAGATTCCATTCCATTCCATACTTTCAGTCAGGTGAGATGATAAACTGAGGTCCTATGAGCCGTATGTTCTTGGTATATGTAAAAGAATGCACGGCAACAGATTACCCCTGGCAAAAAATTAAAGGAACTCTGATGGATGAACAAGAATATCACACACAGAAAAAAGAGTAGGGTAGTATAATGGTAACATCTTTTTCCGGGGAGAGCAACTCACATCTCCCATGTGAAAAAAATCTGTCGTGAGAAAGAATACACATAAATAAAAAAAAAAAGGAAAAGTTCCCTCCTGCAAGGTATGGACTTTACCTGATCCAGTGTTCTTCCCACATGCGATACTCAGGAATGACAGAGGGGGTTGCTGGAGAAGTGTTGTGATCCTGTCTGGCTTTGGCCATTGCCTGTAACACGGTAATAAAAACCCTAATGTTAACATTGTTATAGTTTCTGCTATTTTTGGTTTAAAGCCCTGTCAACTGCGCAGACCCATGTCAGGGCTATAACTCTTTCAAAACATATACTTCAACAGGAGAAGAAAAAAAAAAGAAAATTAAGTACAGATATCAATGCATTCACACACAAAATCTAAGGAGATGCCTGTGGTAATGACCATTCCGTCCAATTTATCACACGGGGATTTTAAAAAACGTACCTGAATATGAATTTAAACATAACTAAGGACACCAAAACATACATAAATATGTGCCTAAATTACCTAAAATCGTTTCCGCTTATCTCATTTCCCTACCCCTGCCTCATTTCATACGATGATAGAAGTATTGTATGCACTTCTGAAGCCTTTACACTCAGTAAGTGTATGTTTATATGCATATGCATGTGGGCATGTAAGGACATGCATGCATACATGCGTATACACATTTTCTAATATACAGGGTTGCTAAGAAATACAGCTACAAGAATTTTGAAAAGTTTGTTTTATTCAATATAATGAGGACACTGGCTTTATGCTGTAAGTAACTACAGTCTAAAGGCAACAGGAAATAATCATACTTAGTAATTTCAGAATGCTGTTGAGTCTTGGTACTGATCCAAACATCATCTTCATATGTTCACTTTCTTCTTGACAATGTCAATTTTAGCCATTCAAACAATGTTACTGGCTTGAAAAAGCAAATTCTTATCACAGAAAAGTACAAAAAAGAAAATCTGAATGGAAAATGATACCAGCCAGTGTATGAAACACTATGTAATGGCAAGATTTTGAGGCTCTACCACACTTACTAATTTTGTAAGTTACTATCTATCGTGGGCCCAAACATTGTTCCCAAACAAATTCCCTCAATTTTAGAAAAAAAATTCAAACACTGAAAAAATAATATCGTCATAATCCCAAAACTCCAGCAAAAAGAGCAAAGCAATAAAAAAAAAAACAACCTCATAATCTCTCAACTCTAGTTAAAAATATTCCAAAGCACTAAAAAAACCCATCATAATCCCTCGACACAAGCAAAAAATCCAAAGCAGCCTTAAAAAAACTTCCTCAACTCCAGCAAAAAAAAAAAAAAAAAAAAAAAGAAACAAACAAAAAAAACAAAAACTTGAACACAAAAGTCCTCATTATCCACCAAGTTCGACAGAAAAAGGAAAGCACTAAAATAAAATCACAGCCCTTCCCCCAAAAAAACAAACAAACAAACAAAAAAAACCAAAGCCGAAAATAAAAACAAAGCACTAAAAACAAAAATCTGCATAGTACCAGCTATAAACTAAGGCCGAGACAGAGTGACCAGCTGGCTCCATAATGTATTCAGTCTGGCATGGTTCAGTATAGGAAGCCAAAATAATATCTCCATAATCCCTCAACACACACACACACACACACACACACACACACACACACACACACACATACACACACACACACACATGCACGCACACGCACACGCACACACACACTTATCAAACAAGTAGAAGACATTATACAAATTTTATCAAGTCTTTTCTAATCAATTGGGACCAGAGCATTAACCCACAACCAACAAAGACTTACTAGTTCATACTGGTTCTGTGCCT
>CM060307.1:48688680-48731180 GCA_030674185.1 Monoplex corrugatus
TATTTAAACATATAACTCAACCTGTTTTATTCATATTCTTTCCACTGATATCACACACAATGTTAACATTACATGTACATATGTTTACAAAGTCCAAGAGTACATTACTGTAACTGACTTTGATCTCTCTGCATGTGTCCAGGAATTTATTCTGGCGCTGTAGCAGTGACTGCAGACTCTGTTTGGGGGGTGCCCCTTCACTCTCCATGTCCATCTTCTTTTCCAGCTTCTCTATCTCTTCCTGTAAAGAAAGATCAAATAAAAGTCTTGTAGCAGGACATCTCATGTCCATGTCCAATCAGATCTCAATTCAACCATGCCTGGTCATACCAAGCTGATGAAATGTGGACAGTTTCCCAAACTATCAGGATAATGATAAATGTGAGGAATTAAGTAAACAAATCAAAAAAAGAAACAAACAAACAAACAAAAAAACCCCACACATAAACAAACAATAAAAAACGTACCTCTTTGACTTCAGTTGGGAGATCAACGTTCTCCACATCCATGGCCTCCTCCTTGATGTGCATGATGCTGGCGAAAGTAGCTCGCTCCTGGCTGTCAGCCATGTTGATTACTGATGACGCTGACGGCAGCAGGTTCATGGGAGATGAACTCTGGATTGGTGTACCATTCACTGCCACCAGCATTAACAACTGGACACACACACACACACACACACACACACACACACACACACACACACACACACACACACACACACACACACACAACACACACACACACACCCACAGACTAACTGTAAAGACAAGCAGACACCGAGTATCTAACAGAGATGACATTTTTCAAGACATGTAGATACTGTGTACTTAATAAAGATGACATTTTGAAAGATGATGCATTGGTGTTGTGTATTTGAGAAAGAGCAGTACTTTCATCCAAGTATATCTTTATATATACATTTACCATGTTCGACTGTGAGCATCATGTTGCCAGAGGGGTAACCCATCTTGGTCAATTTTAGTGGCTAATACCAAGATGATCTGA
The DNA here is from genome assembly GCA_030674185.1 of Monoplex corrugatus. Lineage (NCBI taxonomy): Eukaryota > Metazoa > Mollusca > Gastropoda > Littorinimorpha > Ranellidae > Monoplex > Monoplex corrugatus. The sequence continues at coordinate 48,689,689 of CM060307.1, forward strand.
AAATAGCCATGCTATGGCCTCATGCTCCAACCTCCGATCCTATGCGCATGCATGCGCTACAGAAAGCCCTGCCCAAATCATTTTGAAGATAGGGATGGATGGGCAGAAGTCCAAGTCTGACATGGTAAGTATAAAGCCAAACATGTATCTAGAAAAAATACTGCTTTTGGCTTCATATAATGTACCATGTTGGACTTGAACAGAATTTAACCCTTTCAGCACACAATCTCAAATTTTTGCGACAACCTTACTCACCGCCAATGTCACATTTTTGCGACGAGTACATGTGACATTACTGCTCTGTCTTTCCACATGTTGTTGAGTTGGACCATTTTTTTGTTTTGCCATTCCAATTCTCATTTTGTTATCTTTGGACATCATCAGTGTAGTGCATATAAATTCATCTGAAGTCTTTTGCATGATACTTTAGAGCATATGAATTTGTCTATGTACCAATATACCTTCTGCAAACAGAAATCACATTTTTCAGTTCATCAGGTCAATATCATGCATCCTGACAGTAAAATGTATGTGATCCATCACCCAATCTTAAGTACGACAGCATGCACCAAATAATATAGATTCACATAGTCCAGCACACATTAAGTGTTCAAGCAGAAATGAAACAGAGCAAACCTTTTTCAGACAGTATCTTAGTTTTTTGTATAACGAAAGTTGTTATAGTTATGTGTCCTATTTTGAAGACATTTTCACTTATGGGTGATACAGAGCCGTGTTGTCAACTCACCTCAATGCACTGTCTGATCCAGTAGTTACTCCCCATATTTTCCCAGTTCTGAGAGCAGACGATGTACATCAAGCGGTCAGATACACGCCGAGCTATACTTCTGTCAAACACCTGTGGAAATACAGCATTATCATAAAAAATCTGTGAAAACAACAACAACAAAAAAAGCACATAAGTGTCATCAATACAATATAATGCAGTGCAATACAATCATCCAAAACATAATATATTCAACCATCACTATTCAGACATTTTTCAATCATTTTCGTATGTTCACAGAGTGCGGCACACACACACGCACGCATGCACGCCACACACACACAAAACTGAGATATGCAAGCACATAGCAGTTTGCCTCTTACACTGTTCAGCAGTTGATTATCAATAAAAACATAGGAAATCCAAATTCCCTGCATTGTTAATGTTATTGTTGTTTAAAGCCCAGTCGACTGCATAGAGCCATTCAGGGCTATAACTGCCTCAAAACAAAAAGTTTCAACAGAAAAAAAAAGAAAGAAAAGAAAATTAAGTATACATATCGATGCATTCGCGCACATAATCTAAGGACATGCCCCCAACGCTGACCACTCTATCCAATTTATCGCACAGGGGATTTAAAAGACACACCTGAATACAAATTTAAGCACACTTAAGGACACCAAAACATATAAAAATGGGCCTAAATTATCTAAAATTGCTTTCGCATATCTCACTTCCCCACAGCCCAAAATGCTATTAATACATGTACCCAATCATCAACCCTAAGAAAAAGTACATAAGACTTTATCAAACACATACAGATGAGTGGACCAGCAAGGCAGAAAACGATAGGAAGAAATGACAGAAAGCACAAGGACAAGGCAGAAACAAAGAGAGTGACAGAAAAGAGGAAATTTCTAGCACAAAAACTCCAGAAGGTGGGGATACTATTTATACTGAAAGAGCCCCCAGCATCCCCACAGAGGAATGTCCCAGCATGAACACCAGTTGCCATGGTGAAGTGGTTAGCACAATGGACTAATGACTGCAAGGTCAGGGTTCGAATACTACCAGTCCTGCCCAGATGAACATGAAATTTTATTTTTTACCTCTACCAGCTCCTACTCAGGGCATGCTATGGGCTCACTGGGAAGACTGAGACAACACAGCTGAGTCTCATCCACTTCATGAATGTATCAATAATGGTGTTGCTTAAATTTCCTGGCCACCACAACAGGTGTGTGTATCTCTCAGGCCTGCATGGAAGGACACAGAGAGTACAGCTGTGTTACACAGTCTCAATCCAGGATGGACTCCACAACATGATGATCATCATCCCCATCATCACAATCATCATCATTAAGACACACTTTTATAAAAATACATCCATAAAAAATCACACAAAAATACAGTGGGGCAGAGTCTGTGATCTAGTTTTTTTTTGTCTTCAATGTGATCTTCAGCAAAAGCAAATGCTTGATTTAACAAAATCTCAGTAAACTTCTGTATCATCCAACTACCATTCCAGGGCTCCCACTGAGGAAAAGAGGAAAAACAAAAATCCCTGAAAATCAGGGGGATTGGGGGGTGGGGTGGGAGGACTTGCCCACCTGGAAAATTTGGAAAATGTATGTTTAAAATGGCGCAATCTGACACATATCTAAGCTTAATTTATAGTTTTTTTTATAGTTTTTATAAGAAATCTGTGAATTTGTGGAAAAGTGGGAGCCCTGCATCCACAACACAGATATCCACTTCTTACTTCCACAAACTTCTGCCTGATAGCTGGCTGGTGACAGCAAAGTCCAGTCAAAAAGGCCTGTTCAAGTTTGGAGGTCAGCTCACTTCCAATCAGGCTCTCATCCCTATATATACAAGAACAAAAGTATCATTACATTTGTGACACAAAACTATCTAATCATAACCAAACTAGCAAGCATGCAAACTCTTAGATATAAAGTGATATACAAACATTACGGCCAGCAGAAAACCTACAAGAAAAAAACACACACTGAAAACATCTATTCTATCAGAACCACGTTACAAGAGCATGTCTCAGTTTTAGTTTCTCAAGATGGTATCTACACACTTGAAATAAATTCCATATGCACTGATACCACAGACGCTATGTGAAGGTTAACCTTTGACTCCTGCACACTATCCCGCTACTGCAAAAAATAAACCATTTGACTCCCTGCAGGAAGCTGGTAGACAGGGTGATGGAGTCAAAGGGTTAAGTTTTTGCTTTAGTAGCATGACTGACAATGCAGGATACTGGTGGACAGGGTGTGGGAGTCAAAGGGTTAAGGCTCAAACTGATATCAGAAATAATATTATCATAAGCCCTACACACTGGCAAGCCCTACACAGTGTATGGTTTCTCAAGATCAAGTTCATATTGCTTATAGCCCAGCCAACTACTAGAGCCATAGTAGGGCTAACACCACAACAAAAACGACAACCAGGTTAACTCAATGCCGTCTTGACGGCAGTCGGCTGCCGCACGTTTGTTCGTTGTCGTAATCGTGACGGCATGCGGGTGCCGTCGGAAAATGCCATTTTTAAAAATTTTTAACATGAGCAGTATTCGAGGGAGAACACTCCTGAAAGTCAAAGTATAATCATCTATGCATCGATTGCTTCCCTTAGACCGTATCTAATCATCATACAGTCTTTGTTTTCATGAAGTTTCTAGAGTCAGTAAGCGAATCTGTATTCACCTATTTTCAAAATGGCGGCACAGCGACTTCGAAACCGGCGTATGTTTTCTGTGCAAGAGGCGATTGATATTATCCAAGTTGAAGGATCTGATGATGAATTAGAGCTTGTTGGTGAATTATCTGTCGAAGATAGGGATGATTTGTTGGATTCAGATACGAGTTTGTCCCTAGCATTGGCTTAAGTGACATCGCTATGTGGTCGATCATGTGGTTCAAAAATTTTGTTCGGAATGCTGTTTGGATACCCTAATTGGAGTAATTTCTACATTCAAGTGGGAAATCAGCACACAAATTGTGAGTAGAATCTAATGTAGCAAGCTTCTGCCTTTCTTTTGCACTTTACTGTTTGTTTCTATCTTGTCTGGTTATTTTGTAATATTTTTTTTTAAAAATTGGCCGAAAACACGCGATTTCAGGGGTCGACAAGCACTATTTGACTGCGACTCCATTGAGTTAAGATGAAAGACAACAGTTAAAAACCATGCTCACTGTTTACATTACACGTCTAAAATGCAATTAAAGAAAAACATACTCAGAAGTAATGGCTACCTGGTTGAACCTGGCTCTCAGTTACAAAAACGCTACTTACTGCGTAGCTTTCATCGGCGATCCGGCCGACCTCTTCAGCACAACTGCTGGGTTGAGAACTGGCTTCAGTGCGCACCGCCGTGAGCGAACTCAGAAGTAAAATCATATCAGGTGAAATGTATTGATTTCTTCTAAAAACTGGAAAATTACATCTGGAAGGATGTCTCAGAAGAGGTTCTTTAAGCAGTCTCCCATGTATGCTTATGTCTCGCATTGTACAAGTCCCAGCAATCAAGAAGGTGTCTGATGCTCAATGGCTCATCACATGGTATACACCACGGTGCTTCTTCATTTTTTAAAAAGTACGAACGAGAGTGTGGTTTCTATGTCTATCAATGCATCATTTTATTACAGAAACAATGTACACTATGTTGTAGTGAAATCTACCTCTTCATCTGCAATGTTCTATGAAAAAATCATAAATTAAATGAACTTCTACAAATCCCCCATCGACCCATTCAGTATCGGTGGAGCAAGGGAGGTAACCTTATATGTAAGCTCAACAATTCTGTTAAACGTTAAACAAAACATTCAAAATATCCTGTATGAATTCATTACCGGTAGATATAATTCACAAGGTCAAGAAATTGAGCAGTGAGTTCATGGTCATCAGAAAACCGTCGGTCCACGTTTTGCATCAGTCTGATGAGCAGTGAGGCCTTGTCTTTCACTTGTGGTGCTTGGTTGATTTCACGCTGTGTCTGCACACACACACAAACACAAATCTACTACACCATACACTGTTAGCTGAAAGTCCTTTTTTTTTAAAACTCGCAATTGCTTGCATACTGAATGTTTTCATGTTCCCATAAGCCAGCCACTGACATGACAAACAGGACCTTCACAATGCACATTTGTTACTGTCACTGTTATTTTTGTTTAACTCTATTGTAACTGCACTTGCCACAGCTGAGCTCTCCTGCTGGCCTAGGGCTGCCAAAGTGAAATCACTGAGAACCGGGTGCAAGTGAACTTATCCATCGATTTTAGACAAAGAAACCAGCAAAACGTAGCTGAAGCGTTCAACGGAAGTTCCCTCCACAAGGGAAGCAACTGCCAACTACAAAATCATTAGCATAACAAAAGTAGAGGGAGTTATGTATCCCAGACCGTCTGTTACTATGATCGAAGTAGCCCGGCCTCAGTTAGAGTTCAGCTGTTACTTCGATAGAAGTAGCCCGTCGTCAAAGAGTTAAAGCCCAGAGGACTGCATACAGCCATATCAGGGCTATAACCATTTCAAACCACACCCAACTTCAACAGGAAAACAAGATAAAGAAAATTAAGTACACTATCTATGCATTCACACACATAATCTAAGGAGATGCCCGTGGCCTTGACCACTCCATCCAGTTTATCGAACAAGGGACTTAAAAAACACACCTGAATACAAATTTTAACATAACTAACAACACTGAAACATAAAAACAGGCCTAAATTACATATAACTACTTCCACATATCTCATTTTCCTAGAGCCAAAAATGCACTTAATACATGTACCCAATTATCACACCTAAGAGAAAGTACGTAACACTTTACTGAACACTTACAGGTGAATGGACCAGCAAGGCAGAAAATGATAAAAAGAAATGACAGAAAGCAAAGAAACAAGGCAGAAACAAAGAGAGTGACAGAAAAGAGGAAATTTATAGCACAGAATTTTCAGAAGATGGGGATACTATTTATACTGAAAGAGCCCCTGGCATCCCCACGGGGGACAACGGATGAGGTATTAGCAGATCTGCTGCATACATGCTGACCTGGGAGACTGGAAAAATCTCCTTTACCCACCAGCCTGAAATGTGGACATACTGAAACCAGGATTTTCTGACTGGAAGTCCAATGTTTATCTACTTGATTATCGTGACCGAGAAAAAGTAAGAGAGTGAGCAAGCATGCATGCATACATAAATGCACTTATATGTGTGTTTGTGTGTGACTGCGCGAGCGTGTGCGCATCTGCATGTGTGTGCGTGCGTGTGCATATGCGTGTATGAGTGAGCGTGAGTGCGAGTGTGTGTGTGTGTGTGTGTGTGTGTGCGTGCGTGTGTGTGTGTGCGTGCATGCGTGCGTGTGTATATACGAGTGGGTGTGGGTGTGTTTGAGAGTGTGTGAGCGTATGTGCATGCGTGCATGCGTGTGTGTGTGCATGTGTGTGTGTGTGCATGTGTGTGTGTACATGTGTGTGTGTGTGTGTGCGCGCTCGTGTGCAAGCGTGCGTGCGTGCGTGCACACGCCTGTGTGTACATGTGTGTATATTGTCTGGTACTTAAAAGAGCGAAAGAAAATTACAGACTGAAATTGATGGAAATAATAAACATGAACATAATCCATATACTTGCTGAAATCCTTGAAACTCACCTTCAGTTTCACCCAGTCTTCAACCATCTTGGTGATGGCTCTCATGACCTTGTTGTCAGGGGTCTTGTCGATGAGGCCGGTGAGGATGGTGCTGATGAAGCTTTTCTTCATGTCCTGACTCATCACCCCCACACGATTCTTTACAAGATCCAGCGCCAGAATCAGCAGTTCACTAGCCAAAGCTGGAGACATGTCCATTGTCAAAACATGCAGTTAAAACACATTTAAATTTCAAGGAAACAACACACAAACTACTAATGACTTGGCTTATTGTTATTGTTATTGCTGTTTAAAGCCAAGCCGACAGCGTAGAGCATATCAGGGCTATACCACTTTAAAACATACATTTCAACAGGAAAAAAAAAATCAAAGAAAATTAAGTACACATATCAATCAATGCATTTGTGCACATAATCTAAGGATATGCCCCTGGCACTGACCACTCCACCCAATTTATCGCACAGGGGATTTAAAAAACACACCTGAATACAAATCTAAGCATACCTAACGACACTGAAACATACATAAAAACGGGCATAAAGTACCTAAAATTGCATCTGCGTATCTCATTCCCAAGAGCCAAGAATGCACTTAATACATGTTCCCAATTATCACCTAAGAAAAAGTACCTAAGACTTTATTGGGCACATACAGATGAATGGACCAGCAAGGCAGAAAATGATAGGAAGAAATGACAGACAGCAAAGGAACAAGGCAGAAAGAGAGAGAGTGACAGAAAAGAGGAAATTCCTAGCACAGAATTTCCAGAAGGTGGGGATGCTATTTATACTGAAAGAGTTCCTGGCATCCCTGATGGAGGCGGGAGTGACTTGGCTGGTTGAGAGGCAGTGCCGGTTCTCTGGTAAAGTTCTTGTTGTTCTTACAATCTGATGAATTGCTTTTTGGCTTTGATGAATTGTATGACAATAAAGAAACAACAAAAACATTCTCATTACATTTGCACTTGTTTTATATTCGAGATGTTTTTTCTACACAGGGAGATTAAAAAGAACACATAAAAAAAAATACACTGATGAAAAGATGATATCAAAATAAGAAATTGGACACATACATCAGCAAGAAGACAATAAAAATAAGATTAGAAATACATCTAGAAATATGTCAGACAAACAGGACATGAACGATTAGAAAATCTGGGCAAGGAAGACATTAAAAAAGGGAAACTGTTGAAAAAAGAAAGTGAAACTAAGAGATTGGCGGAAAAGATAGAAAAAAAACGTCAAGAAAATAAAAAGGTAGGGAAAAAATGTTGAAGAAAGAAAGAAATCATTAAGAATAGTAACTTACTAGTCACCACGGTGTAGTGATTAGTGCAACGGACTACCGGCTGGAAGGTTGTGGGTTAAAATTCCCCTCAATCCCTTCAAAATTCATTGTGGGATTTTTCAGCTCTAACCAGATCCTACCCAGAGTTGGGCATGCTATGGGCTCATTGGGGAGACTGGGACCACACAATTGGGTTTCATCCACTTCACGGATGTGTCATTGAGGGTGCTGTTCAAATCTTCTGACCAGCAGTGCAGGTATCTGTATCTTTCAGGTCTGGTTGACGCCAGGATATATTGTGATAGTAAGCGTAGAGTACAGCCCTGTCATGCAGTCTCAATCCTAGATGGAACTCCATATCATTATGACTATCATCCTCATCAACATCATCATCATTGCATTATAAAAACTGCGCCAGCTTCTGTGGCCATTAAGGTTGCGTAGAAAATAGAACAAAAAAAGAAGGTGGGCACAAAGGTAATGTCCCTGAGTGCGATGATCCTTAAAAAAAAAAAAGTAAATTGTAAAAATGTTTTGGGGAAAAAAGGACCCACTTGGTGTTGCCTCCTGACTGGTGGGTTGCAGATGTTCTCGCGCCATTTTGTGCATGACCTTCATGAAGGTGGTGATGAGGCGGTCGATGTAGGCCACGTTGTTTTGGCAAGCTGCTTTCAGGATCATCAGGGTACTGAACAACTGTGAAGGGGATCCATTTGGAGCCCTACACACACCCACACACACACACACACACACACACACACACACACACACACACACACACACACACACAGATGTACATAGGTACGCATGCTTCCAAGTATATGCATGCACACACTCCCAGACAAATGCATGCATTTGCATACTTGCACAAATACAAGCGCACACACACACATACACACACACAAAGCATGACACAGCAACCTATACATGACTATCAGTAAACTAAATGCAGAAAAGGGAAGACAGAACATGGAGCAGACTGATTTCACAAAATTGAAAAAAAAAAGAAAAAAGAATCACTTACAGGTTTATGACATACACAGAGTAACTTAGGCTGGCTCTTTTGACAGAGCCATGGACTCAATATCATTAAGTCTTGACTTCAATCCCCTCAACATAAAGCCGGCCTGTTCACAGCCAAATGCTACAATCACCATCCCCCTCAACATAACAGCCGGCCTGTTCACAGCCAAATGCTACAATCACCATCCACCTCAACATAAAGCCGGCCTGTTCACAGCCAAATGCTACAATCACCATCCACCTCAACATAACAGCCGGCCTGTTCACAGCCAAATGCTACAATCACCATCCACCTCAACATAAAAGCTGGCCTGTTCACAGCCAAATGCTACAATCACCATCCACCTCAACATAAAAGCTGGCCTCTTCACAGCCAAATGCTACAATCACCATCCACCTCAACATAAAGCCAGCCTGTTCACAGCCAAATGCTACAATCACCATCCACCTCAACATAAAAGCCGGCCTGTTCACAGCCAAATGCTACAATCACCATCCACCTCAACATAAAAGCTGGCCTGTTCACAGCCAACGCTACAATCACCATCCACCTCAACATAAAAGCCGGCCTCTTCATATCCAAATGCTACAATCACCATCCACCTCAACATAAAAGCTGGCCTCTTCATATCCAAATGCTACAATCACCATCCCCCTCAACATAAAAGCTGGCCTCTTCACAGCCAAATGCTACAATCACCATCCACCTCAACATAAAAGCTGGCCTCTTCATATCCAAATGCTACAATCACCATCCCCCTCAACATAAAAGCTGGCCTCTTCACAGCCAACGCTACAATCACCATCCCCCTCAACATAAAAGCTGGCCTCTTCACAGCCAACGCTACAATCACCATCCCCCTCAACATAAAAGCTGGCCTCTTCACAGCCAAATGCTACAATCACCATCCACCTCAACATAAAAGCTGGCCTCTTCATATCCAAATGCTACAATCACCATCCCCCTCCAACATAAAAGCTGGCCTCTTCACAGCCAAATGCTACAATCACCATCCCCCTCAACATAAAAGCTGGCCCTCTTCATATCCAAATGCTACAATCATTCTGGTAGTGTCAGTGTTTCAAACCTCCTGTTCCCCTCTCCATTTGAACATTTTGAGTAGGGTTTTGCACAGGCTTAAGGAGCCTGTCAGAACTGCTGGCAGATTTGGATGGAGCATACATAGAATCGTCCAAGCGCAATGCATCTCTCGAGCAAATTCCAAATTCTTACGAGGTAAAAGAGAAGCAAGCACACAGGAGCACAAACAAGAATGGTGTTGAATTGTCATATTTAGCCTAGTCAGCTTTAGATAACCTTTTTAACCTCGCTACGGGATCACAGCAGAGATGATTTATCTGAGACTACTACGTGTCAAATGGACAGGTAGAAGAATTAATGACCGTGTCCTGAAAGAACTTGATACCACCAGAAAACTACTAGCAGACATCAACAAGAGAAGATTAAAATATATTGGCCATGTGTCACGCAGCAAGAACACAGACCTCATGGCAACCGTCTTTCCAGGAAAAACAGTGGCAAAAAGGAAGAAAGGCAGACCTCCGATCTCATACATCGAGAACATAACCAACATCAGTGGCCTAAATATTCAAGAAATTGTCCACAAAAGTCAAGATAGAGCGGCCTAGAGTGAGATGGTGGTGTCTAGGTATGCAACAACCAACACAGAACCCGGTGATGCCGACATATGAGACAGGTGAGATGGGGTCACAGTTAACACACACACAAACCAGTAACTGTCATGATTTCTTTCAAGTAGCCAGACCCTCACAGGCAACATTGTTTCACATAAAAGACATCATTCAAAAAGCACAAAAACTCTGAATTCTCATGGCTCACATGACAACACAAGCTATCAGAAAAGATGGGGGTGGGGGGCATGGTGGATATGATGAGGAGTTTAGGATAGAAATTTTGTTACAAGCAACTTATGTATACTGACTTCTCATAGTTGGTTAGTCCTTCGTAGATGACCTTGCTAACAGAAGCGTAGAGGTTCTCCAGCTCCTCGTACTTGGAGGCGACGTTGGAGCTGCAGGCCTCAGTAGGAAAGTGGCTCGTCAGGCGTGACAGAAGGCTGTGTACACAGCGGATCACCTTGTTGTTGCCACACTGCATGCACTGACTGATGCTCTTCTGCAGTGGCTTGAAAGTTGCCAGGATTTGATCCTTCTTCTGTGCGCGCACACACACACACACACACACACACACACACAAAAGCACACACGCACACATACACGCACACATACAAACACACACATACACAATGTTTGGTGCCACATTATACAGTGTCATTTTACAAAATGGTCACTTCAAAATTAATTCCTCTACAAACCAACATATGTTTACTAATGCGCTTTTCTGATATTAGTCACAAGAGTAAAATGACAAGAATCAGTGCCAATGCACTCTAAGACCATTCAGTGGTGCCGTGCACAGCACAAATGCAGGCTGAATTGTATCCTATTAAACAGACTACTGGGCAGCACAATGCAGGCTGAATATGTTAACCGCTATTAAACAGACTACTGTGCACCGCACAAGTGCAGGACGGAATGTGTCAAAGCAACGCTAACAGATTTCTGCATGTTGCAGTTTCAGTTTCTGAAGATGAAGCCTTCACACTCAGAACGAATTCCATATGCACTAACATCACAGGTGCCATGTGTATGGTGATCATGGCACAAGCCTCAAGCCTGCACATAAACCCATGAGCTGGCCAGGTCCTGAGGCCCTACTTAGACTATGTTTTACCTTGTCTATATGTTATACTGGTATTGTATCAGTCTATCACTGGAATAATCTTGGTTACATGTAAATGACATACATATCCGTGTATGTTACCTTCAAAAAAAGAACATATATATATAAAGTAATAAATAAATAATTAAAAGTCTGAATCACACCACAACCCAGCTAACCCCTTTCGTGTGAAAGGTCAGTCGAGTCGTGGAGGAGCCATACGTGGAATGTGTAAAATCAAGGCGACAAGACTAGAAAGCAGATGCATAAAGCTACACCAATCAGGAATTACTCACCAGAATGGTCAGGAGGTAAGTGAGGAGCTCTAGAGCGGTGCAAATGTTGCTGAAGTTGGGTTGCTGGGCCTGCACGGAGGCCAGGACTTTCTCCAGCCATGCCGTCTTGAGCTCTGTGCCCAGCCACACATCCGGCTTCAGCACTACCTTCACCAAACCCACACATCGCCGAGACAGCTGCTCTCCCTGTGAGCCAATCACACCTGTGGCTTCATTCACCTGAAAGCAATTGTAGGGAATCATACCATTATCCCAAAGGAATCAGCACACAACAATGCTCCATGGGAATCACCAATACACTCACTTCAAGGGAATCACCAATGGTCATTCTACAAATCACCAATACAATCGTTCCAAAGGAATCATCAACACAATCATTCCAAAGAAATCATTAACACGGTCATTTTATAGGAATCACAAACCCAATCATCCATACAATCACTCTACAGTAATTGCCAATGCAATCACTCCATAAAAAACACCAATTCAATAACTGTAGAAATTACCAACACAATAATTCTACGAGAATCACATTAAAATCGTTTTATAAGAATCCAATACAATCAGTTTGTCAGAATAACCAATACAATCATTTTGTCAGAATCACCAACAAAATCATTTTGTCAGAATCACCAGTACATGTACAATAACTCTTAAAGGAATCAGATCACAAATACTGTCATTATATACAGGAATCATCTATAGAACAATTCTAAATGAATCACAAATACAATTATTCTTCAGGAATCAACAATACAATCATTACATAGGCATCACCAATACAATGATTCTATGGGAATCATGAGTACAGTGGTATGATAGGAATCACAATACAATTCTATAGAAATCACCAATACAATCATGACACAGGAATAATGATTCCAGTCATTCTGTGGTAATCAACAGCACACGCACACACACACACACACACACACACACACACACACACACACACACACATATTCTGTGGTTATCACCAGTATAATCATTCACACACACATACACACATTCTGTGGTAATCATCAAAATCACACACACACACACACACACACACACACACACACACACACACACACACACACACACACACACACACTACAATCTTTCATTTACCTGACAAGCCATTCTCAGCAAGAAGTTGACCACAGCTTCACAGTGCTGTTTTTCAATGGGTTTGTTCACATCTGGCAAACTTCGCCCACTCTGCAACAGCCAGGCAATACATGAACACGATACAGAAAATGCATGGACATGATAAAATTAAAATACTACATTCATGACATATAACAATTCAGGATTTTAATTCAGGATTTTATTCATTATACAAAAAAAAACAATCTAACAGGTTGAGAAATGAATTCAAAGAAAGCAAAAAGCATTAAGCAAGCAAGTTCTGTGTTTTTTTTTAGGCATACAGCTAAGAGTCGTCATAGTGTTGGCTGCCATACTCTGCTCAGCATATCCCCAGGTGGTGGATATTGAAAGGACTTCCAGATATGGAGGTTAGCTGCTCAAAAGTAGCAAACCAAATGATGGTGATTGTGGAGAGCAAGGAGTCCATCTGGGTCACAAATGTTTCAGTAATGCTTCTTGGCAAAGGAAGGCACCACAAAACCTGCATATAGCCCCCAATGCCTTGTGGGTAGTTGTAGGAACAAAGGCTGGCAGAGTCTGTACAAAGACAGATGGAAGGCAATAGGAAACCACCTTCATATCCTCCTATGAACATCATCATCCAAAATAATGAATAAAAGAAAAGTGAATGATGTGAATAGGGGTTCCACGGAAGCACTTTCGTCTTGTTGGGGAAGTCATGTAAAGCAAGTAACACCATATTCAAGCTATTGCTGTTAGATTAAAAAATGTAAGAATTGCAACATGGAATGTTAGAACAACACTCCAGAAGGAAAAACTACAAAATGTCAAGAAAGAAATGGAAAGATTGAACATCAATAATTTAAAACCAGATGTGACCTGGAAGGGAGCAGGCATGATAACATCAAGGAAGCACAGAAATCATATATTCTGGTGGGGACACACATGAAAGAGGGGTGGGCACCATAATGGACAATGATGTCAAAGTCTATCAAAGGATACTGGGCCATATCAGACCATGTTTTAATAGTTAGACTGTATGGCAAACCATTTGATACCAATATCATCCAAGTATATGCACCAACATCTGCAAGTACTGAAAAAGAAACTGTCAATGTCTATGTAGAATTACAGACAGCCAAGGTTCCATGTAAATCAAAGGAAGCTACAATCATAACAGGACATTTACTAGAAGACTGATCTTTCTCACCTGATTTTAGCAGCTAATACTAATCATACTAATATAAACAAAAAGAAGCCACACAGGCCTCATGGTCCAATTCCATGCACCCCTTGTGCGCACCAAAACAGATTTTTCCAAGACTTTCGAAGCCCTGGAAATAAGTATTTCCATTTCCCCCCTGAGACTTTTTCAGACTTTCAGGACTACATACAAATCCTGTTTTTAAAGATCACATCATTCATCTGTCAACATGCAAAGCCAGAGCAAGATTGAGGCAGCCAAAATGTGGTTTCTAACAATGTTGAGAGCTCCATGGATAGCAAAGAAAACAAATGAGACAGTCTTGATGGAGGCAGACACAAGAAGATCATTGATAAACAAGATTGGGAAAAGACAAGCAACATTTATAGGCCATTTTATGAGGAAAGGGGAATTAGAGCACCTGGTCACAACAGGAAAGCTAGAGTGAAAGAGAACACCTGGCAGACCCTGGGAGAAAATATTGGACGGACTTGCTGGGTGGCTGAGGACAGACATGGTGGAAGATGTGCTTGTGGCGACAAGGGATACATGCATATGGAAGGCCATGATTGCCAACGACATGAGGCAGGGCACATGATAATGATGATGATCTTTCATCCTGATCACCAGACTAACCAGCTCAAGTGTGACCAGGCTTGAACACAGAAAGAGAAACAACAACAACAATCATTACCAACACACTTACATCTGAGCCAGCACCTGTGGAGTGTCTGGCCCGTTTTTCTGGGATTCCGCCATCTGACATGGAAGACCTCTTCATACATCCGCTGCTAGCTGGGGAATCCACAGCCGCCTGTCACAACAATCACATATAACTGTGATATAAACAAGATTTCATGTTCACTTAAATCTTATTTGTTGTTGTTGTTGTTGTTCTGTCGTTGTTGTTGTTATCTTGTTTAGATATGGAAGAATTCTTTTCCCTTCAAGGGCAACACTTTTAGGTGCTGCCATTCCTCAATTTGAATGGAAGTATCAGGAAACTACTTCCACGCCTCCCCCCCCCCCCCCCCTCCAATCAAGTTTCCACCCTCAGTTTTATTTATGAGTCCATTCTTCTGCCACTATATTAAGACAAACTGTACATTGCATAACACACATACTCATCTATACTTTTGCCACTATACTAAGACAAACTGTACATTGCATAACACACATACTAATCACCATGAACTGTATACATGCTGCATTTTTAGTATGTGTATGTTATGCAATGTATATTAAGACAAAGTATATAGTATATAACACACTATATACTGTACTTTGTCTTAACCCTTACACTGCCACTCGTTTTTTTAGCTCTGCGCCACCGTTTGCCAAGCCATATTACATCGCGGAGGGTAATAATTAAAAAAAAATTCTGACAAAAAAACTACTCAATAAAAGTCCATAAAACTAATACTTTTCTGAAAGGTAAGTGAATCCTCTATACACTGATCATAATTACACATCCATTCAACAGGACAGATGAAAGTTTATGTCCAATGAAACAAGATTTATTTTTTTTACACTATTCTAGACGATGATGTCATATAAACATAAAACAAAGTGAAAAACAGTGAATAATAAAACTGAATTATTATCAGAAAGCAAAAGAATTATAATGAAAAATGTATTTCCTTACCTTCTGTCCAAGAAGAGTTTTCACAATCACCATATCTACACACGCTTACTTTGGGACTCGAAAGAATTTTCCGTGTCACTGTTTTTTTTTCTTTCCTTTTTTTTTTATACAAATTTTGCAATAGTACATCACACAACACACACACAGAGATGAAAAATACATACACATACTGTGTCTACATAGATCTATGTACAGGGTATCAGTCAGCAACTAGTAGTTTTTCTTGGTGTGGTACGCCACGAAGCAAGGTTGCACACAAAGAGATGGGTTTGAAGGACACTGTCCACACACAAAGTTGGTTTCTTTCCTGATGCCCCTCTTGCTGTACACCTTGCACCTCCTGCCAGAGGAAAGCTTTCTGACAGTCTTCTCCAGGGTGGTAGGGAAGTTTGTCTAGTATCTCATTGAGGAAGAGCCGGTAGTATCCACAGGCCTGTCCCCATCAGGCTGAATCTTCAGGCCAGGTTCCCCTGTGAACTGTGGAATATCTGGCTGGGTGTTGTTGGGTGGCACAAGGGTCTCCTCTCCCTCTCTGCTGAGTAGCTCCCTGTCCCCTGCCTCTGGTCCCATGGCCTCTGGTACCACCTGTGAATATAAAAAAATCCTGTTCACATCCTTGTGCATGGAAACAACACACACACACACACACACACACACACACACACACACACACATACACACACATACACACACACACACACACACACACACACACACACACCTACACTGAGACATGCACCATTGCAACACTAGTTCTCACTCAGTCTTGTTTCAAGCACACACACATACACACACACACACACACACACACACACACACACACACACACAACTACATGCAACCATATACACACAACTCACACACAGATACACGCACACACACAGCTACACACACATACAGACACACACAGCTACAAACACAAACACACAAGTACAGTGATGATACAAACACACTCAGTCAGTCAGTGCCACGCCCACACATCATTCAGCAAAGTCTTCTCTTTTGCAGTCACTGCTCCGTGATAACACTCCGTTTATCAACACACTGACACCAGACAATAACAATGGGTCTTACCTACGCTTCTGCCAACGCCTGACCGTCTGTGACTGACGCAAGCTCGCTTGACCACGAGCAGGCTGCTCCACCGTGTCAGTTCCGGTGTTAGCTGTGTAGCAGACGACGCTTGTACTAGGTGTCCAGTTTCACTCCCTCCCCTCCCCCTCTCTGAGCCATTGTTCCTTGCCTGGCCTTCACCCTCTTCAAAATCTGGGTCAGTTACAGCCTCCAAACTCGGTTCTCTCTCCTCTTGCTGGTCTATTCTCGTAACTGCGATGTCAACACGCCCCCTCCGCTCCACTGGACTGCTGTTTCGACATTTTCCTCCTCATTTGACGTAGCAGTTTCGTCATAACCACTGAATTCGTCGTCCTCTATCAATTGTAGAACTTTCTCATCATCAGTGGTAACAAAATCACTGTAATCTTTTGCTGTTCGCTTTCATTTCACGCCACTTCGGCCAGGTTGAGTTTCGTCATCCGCCATGTTGATCAGTGGGTTCGAAAGTTGCAGGGGGTGGTTTGGGAAAGAGCCCAGACTGACTCCTTGAAATCTCATTGGATCCTTCTACTTATACATATTCATTGCAGACACACTAAACGTTGTGATTGGAGTGAATTGGGAACCTCTGGTCTTACTGTGGAGATAGGAAAATTCCACTACTGACGCGAACGGAGATAGCCGTTCTATGGCAGTTTTTAGACCATAGGTGCAGAACGGAAATTTCCGTCCGATGGCAGTCTAAGGGTTAATATACATTGCATAACATACACATACTAAAAATGCAGCATGTATACAGTTCATGGTGATTTTTGAAAGCCAAATGCAGAGACCTTTTTTTTCCAAGTACTGTACATGAAATTTTCAACTTTTGGCATTTTTTTCACAGTGAAAATTGTTCAGTTCAAGAACTGTTGGAAAGAGTCACAGAAGACTAGTAATGGAGGGAGGGTTTTGATGATAAATTCAGACAGTGGAGTTGTGGAGAGAGGATGGTGATGTCACTGAGAGTCTGTGACAATAGAACTCGAACCCACAGTATTGCTGAAATTGTTTTTGACTCCCGCACCCTGTCCACCAGCATCCTGCATTGTCAACCATGCTAGCAAAACAAACTTAACTCTTTGATTCCCTCACCCTATCCACCAGCTTCCAGCAGGAAACTGGTGGATAGGGTGAGGGAGTCAGAGTTAAGTTTTTGCTGTTGGTGGATAGGGTGCAGGAGTCAAAGGGCTAGTGAGAGTAAGGAGGTAGAAACTGTGTGTATGCATGGTGTGGTCGGATACAATAGCTTTTATGTGTTTTGAACGAGACACAACGCCAATTTCAGGCTTCCTGTGTGCTTCAGATGGGTGTTTATGTTATTTTTCAACTTGTGGAGAACACTTTGAACTATGCACATGTACAAAAAAGATTCTGGAAGTTGTTTCTGTGAAACTTTGCAGTAAAATGTAGTGTTTATTGACTCTTGGTATTTGTGTCCAGTACGGAGCACCTGCCCATTTCAGTGGCAAAGTTTGTCTCAGAACCATTTCGTACTACTTCCGCACCAACAACTGAGTTAAGGTGCATGTTCACCATATAAGTCATTTACATGTCAGTGAAGAGAGTTGCAGGACTTGATTGCTCAGTTGGTTGAGTGTTGGATTCACATGCTAATGGTTGTAGGTTCAAATCCTGGGTTGCAAAACATTAAAGCTGGCTTTCTTACTGTCCCATCTTAACATAATTGTTATTCTGGTGGTGTCAGTGTAAGATTAGGTAAGTCTCTCTTCCCTTGGATGGTTATCCCTGTCGACCATATCACCTAAGGTGGGTGTTGACATAAAACTGAATCGAATTAATCAATCTATCAGTAAAGAGAGAGGGAATATATTCAATATCATATAAGTTTGTTGTGTGTGCAATGAAAACTCAAATTTTGTCCATTTTTTAAAAGGTGTCAAAACAATCACATACAAAATGTCGCCAAGGGCCAAGAGATCACAGCCACACTAAGTTAAGGTTATGCAAAAATTCTGAGGCCACAGGACAGTTAGGAGCCAGAGACGTCCAGTTTCCCCAAAGCCAGCATTACCAGAGCAGTAGCCATTTCCTCTTTCTCACTATTTAAGTTTTCTCAACACCGAACAGAATCAGACATCTATTCACATCTGGTTGATCTGGAAGATACATGCACAAAGTTTTTCTTAATCTTTCAATCCTTCACACTATCCGACATAAAAACAGACACATCATTCACACCTGGGTGATCTGGAAGATGCATACACACAGTTTTTCTTAATCTTTCAATCCTTCACACTATCCAACATAAAAACAGACACATCATTCACACCTGGGCGATCTGGAAGATGCATACACAAAGTTTTTCTTAATTTTTTAATCCCTCACACTATCCAACATAAAAATATGGACACCATTCACACCTGGGCGATCTGGAAGATGCATACACAAAGTTTTTCTTGATTTTTTTTTAATCCCTCACACTATCCAACATAAAAACAGATACGACTCACACCTGGGCGATCTGGAAGATGCATACACAAAGTTTTTCTTGATTTTTTTTAATCCCTCACACTATCCAACATAAAAACAGATACGACTCACACCTGGGCGATCTGGAAGATGCATACACAAAGTTTTTCTTGATTTTTTTTAATCCCTCACACTATCCAACATAAAAACAGAGATACCATTCACACCTGGGCGATCTGGAAGATGCATACACAAAGTTTTTCTTGATTTTTTTTTAATCCCTCACACTATCCAACATAAAAACAGAGATACCATTCACACCTGGGCGATCTGGAAGATGCATACACAAAGTTTTTCTTGATTTTTTTTTAATCCCTCACACTATCCAACATAAAAACAGAGATACCATTCACACCTGGGCGATCTGGAAGATGCATACACAAAAATTTTCTTAATTTTTTAATCCCTCACACTATCCAACATAAAAACAGAAGCACAACACGACTCACCTCGGATGTGTCAACAGGTGTCTCCGCATCATCCTTGATGCGCTGCAGCTCCCACTTGATGATAATGTCTACCAGATCCACCGCCAGCTTCCGGTGTTCAAAGCTCGACTTTTGGAACAAAGAAGATTTTCAAACAAATATCATAATCATTATTATCACTTGACCTTGTTTCTTTTCTATGTTATGGAAGGAAACATTTAACAGAACAACAAATAAATATAATTTTCACTACCTGGCCTTACTACTTGCCTTTTTCCCATTTCAAGTCATGTTTCTTTCAAGTGTGTGCATGTACATTGTTTAGCCCATACAGTGCAGGCATATTATTGCACAGTTTCCATGCTTCTTCTTCAATTAGATGTGTGTATGTATGCTGGTTACTGTACTTTGTGTTTTTTATTTGTTTTGTTTCCTTAAGCCACCAATATCTAAACTTATCAACCTGCCTCAAACGGCACAACTCTGAGGCAGGCTGATAAGTTTAAATATCTGAGAACGATCATCTCACCAGACGGCCGATGCAGATCAGAAATAGCCAGCAAAATCGGCCAAGCTAAAACAGCATTCAAGAAGATGAAAAGCATTTTTCCAACAAATGCCTATCAATTAACATCAGGAAGAGAGTTCTTGAATGTTATATAGAACTGATCATGCTATACGGTTGTGAAACGTGGACAGTCAACACACAAAGCCAGAACAAGATTGAGGCAGCCGAGATGTGGTTTCTAAGAAGAATGTTGAGAGTTCCATGGACAGCAAAGAAAACAAACGAGACAGTCTTGATGGAGGCAGACACAAGTAAGGAAGATAAGGAAAAGACAGGCAACATTTATAGGACATTTTATGAGGAACGGGGAATTAGAGCACCTGGTCACAACAGGAGAGCTGGAGGGAAAGAGAGCACCAGGCTGACCCAGGGAATGAATACTGGACGGCTGAGGACAGACAGGGTGGAAGATGTGCTTGTGGAAACAAGGGACAGATACATATGGAGGGCCAAGATTGCCAACGTCATGCAGCAGGGCACATGATGATGATGATGATGATGATGATGATGATGATATGATAATGAAGCTACCAATAACTAACATGGCTTACAGGATTTGACGAGTATCTGACATTCTGCATGTATGTACACACAAAGGGGTTGGAACACCAGCAGGACTGCACATATGCTGACCAGGAAGAGAGAGAAAATGTCCAATCTTTATCCACCAGGTGTTACCCTGGCAGGATCAAACTCAGACCTTCTGACTGAAAATCTGACCTCCGACCAGTCGCCGTGGCATAGTGGTTAACGCAACGGACTACAGACTGGAAGGTTGTGGGTTCGAATCCCCATCAGTCCCTTCAAAGATCATTGTGGGATTTTTCAGCTCTAACCGGCTCCTACCCGGAGTTGGGCGTGCTATGGGCTCATTGGGAAGACTGGGACCACACAGACGAGTCTCATCCACTTCATGGATGCATTATTAAGGGTGTTGCTCAAATCTTCTGATCAGCACCGCAGATGTCTGTACCTCTTGGGCCTGGTAGACACCAAGATACATTATGACAGTAAACGTAGAGTACAACCCTGCCATGCAGTGTCAATTCTAGATGGAACTTCATATCATCATGATCATCATCCTCATCGACATCATCATTATCGCACTGAAAAAACTCTTCCAGCTTCTGTGGCCATTAAGGTGACGTAGAAAATGGGACAACAACCAAAAAAAAGGTGAGCACAAAGGTAACTCCCTGAGTGTAATGATCCTAAAACAAATAAACTAAAATAAGAAAAAAAAAGCAAAAAAAAAAAAAGAAGAAGAAAACCCAACCGCCAATCACTTGGCTACTATGCCCATCCTTGATTTCATTTCAACTTCTTTCTCTTTCACAAAGTGAAACATTATTGATTGATATCATTTTCTTTCTCTTTATCTTGAACAAGGAAACATTTCTAGCAAACAACATCATTTTCATTATTTGACCTTACACATTTTCTTCCTACCTCAAGGAAAGAAACCTTATAAACTAACATCATCTGTTTGGACCAGGAGCTCTCATAAAGAGAACATGAGGGCTGAAAGCCCAGCTTTTTCAGACTGTTATATCTGTTTAAAGCCCAGCCGACTGTGTAGAGCCATATCAGAGCTATAATTGTTTCAAAACATACACAATACTTTGACTGGACAAAAAAAGGAAAAGAAAATTAAGTACACATATAAACGCATTCGCACACATAATCTAAGGAGATGCCCCTGGTGTTGACCACTCCATCCAATTCATCACACCGGGGATTTAAAAGACATACCTAAATAAAAACTAAGGACGCTAAAACATATATAATAACAGGCCTAAATCGCCGTAAATTGCTTCCATACATTTCAATTCCCTACAGCCAAAAATGCACTTAATACATGTATCCAATTATCCATCCTAAAAGATAGTACAGAAGATTTTATCAAGGACATACAAGTGAATAGACCAGAAAGGCAGAAGATGATAGGAACAAATGACAGAAAGCAAAGGAGGCGGAAAGAAACAATGACAGTGACAGAAAAGAGGAAATTTCTAGCACAGAATTTCCAGAAGGTGGGGATACTATTTATACTGAGAGTCCCCAGCATCCCCATGAGAGTGAAAGGCCAGCTTAATATCTTTCCATCAGTAATGACATTATATGACAAGGGCTTTTTTCCCCATGAGTCAATTTATTTTTCTACAGCAGGGTCAAAGACCTATTGTATGTAGTACTAAGGCAAATGCCCAGAAAAAAAAAACATGGGGCAGAGGGGGGAGGGTGTACACAGAAAGCAACAGGTGATAAAAACAAAACTTGTTGGTAGTCAGGCTAGAACATTGTTTTCCAACCCTGAAACAGAAAATGTGAACAAAAATTAAACACACACACATTATACTTACACTCTGAGAAAAGCCCAGGCGGTTGAGCGAGCTGATCATGTGTTGAATGAGCGAGTGTCGCACAGGGTAATAGATGCGGTGATGTCGAACAACCAGATTCCTGAAGAACATGAAAGTTAAAAAATGAGAGTGAGTGAGAGAGAGAGAGAGAGAGAGAGAGAGAGAGAGAGAGAGAGAGAGAAAGAGAGAGAGAGAGAGAGAGAGAGAGAGAGAGAGAGAGAGAGAGAGAGAGAGAGAGAGAGAGAGAGATATCTTCAGAGGCTGGAATGTAAAGTTGCAAAAATTGTATACATCTTTTTTATGATAAAAATAAAAGTTGGGGTATATGCATGAATCAGAACAAAACATATCACATTTTCCTAGAGCCAAAAATGCACTTAATACATGTATCCAATTATCAATCCTCAGAAAAAGTATGCAAAACTATATCGAAGACATACAGGTGAATGGACCAGCAAGGCAGAAAATGATATGAAGTAATGACAGAAATAAAGGAACAAGGCAAAACCAAAGAGTGACAGAAAAGAGGAAAGTTCTAGAGAGAATTTCCGAAGGTGGGAATACTATTTATATTGAAAGAGCCCCCAGCATTCCCGGGGGGGGGGGGAACTTGGTGTTAAAAAGTGGACTCTACCTCACAGCTAGTAGATGGATACCTAGTAGACTGTTGCCGACCTCAGTACTGGATGCATAATATTGCAGTCTGATATGGTATAACAAAACAGTTAAAAGTTGTCTTCAAACTCTGAAGTCACAAGTTATGAGTTGGTACAGACCTCAACTTTTCTTAGGGCCAATACCATAAGTGTGGTGTCCATCTCCTTTCCCTTCTCTGCTTTGCTTTCCTCAGTCACAAACATGACCTGACACCTATTCAGGACAAGGGGACCAGATATCGCATATACAAAGTTTTTCTCAAGCCAGACTTAAAACCTTTACAGCTGGGCTGAAACAAGGCAGCTCTATCTCTCTGCTATCCAGGCTTGTACATGTACTTACAGGATGTGTATAAGCTGAGCAATGCTGTGTCCTTCCTCCACAATGATCTTTTTGGTCCAGTGATTGAGCATGCCACTGCCATCCTCCATGCGACTAGGCATGGCTGGTGTCAGGATCTCCAGGGCTTGACGAACCACATTCTTTGCCTCCAGGGCATGGGCCTTCAGAAGACTGTGGAATACCTAAACACATGCATACACACACATGTATAAAATCATACACACACATAAACACACAAACAAACATATATACACAAAAGTATAAATACACATGATACGAGTTGGCTCTTTGCATACTACTCAACCAAGTCGGTACCTTTGGCTATAAATCTCAAAAAGCAACAAAGAAAAGAAAACAGATGTGAAACACATCACCAGAACGACTGTTGCAATAAAAACAAGCCATTTTTATGTCAAACGCTGAGAAACAACACTGTCAACAGAGTCAGACAACCAACATAAAAACACTAACGTAATAGAATGAACTGGCATGAGAACAGTCATACTCAGTTTCTGTTTCTCAAGATGATTTCTCCGCACTTGGAATGAATTCCATATGCACTAACATCACAGGTGCCATGAGATGGTGATCAAAGCCTTACACCTGTACATACACTCAGATTCACAGAAAATTATGAGCTTGTATGCTTTGTCTAATACTTGGGGCAGCAAGAGCATAAAGGCAATAGCTTACCTGCAGTACAATTCGTTTGTGGATGGCGAATTTGGCAATGATGTGGGAGAGCAGAAGGTGACCATGGTACTTGGTAGCTGGGTCTACACTGCTCTTGGCAAGCAAGCAGGGCCAGGCAAATGTCATCAGACGGCGCAGTTTGTTTCCTTGTTTTCTGTCAAATGGGCTTAAGCATTTAAATGATAAAATTAAACATTCTCTTTCCCTTGATGCCCTTATAACAATTAAGTAAACAAAAGGTCTATTGACATGTAAACTGGAAAAGAATACCAGATCAGTAAGAAAAATAAACACTTTAAATTACATCAAAATGACACAAGGGGTTTCCCCCGTTTTGACAACCGGTTTGTCATAAATTTTCTTTTTTTCAGAGAAAATGTGCACTTCACTAAATGATCAAATGCAACTTAGAAAAACATGAGATGAAAATGTCTATTTTAAAAAATCAATTTCAACAAATACATACAATATTGTATCAGCAAACTGAACTTTAATGACAAAATTGTAAAACAGCTACACTACATGCAAATGATGCACATTAACCACTAGACCGCCCCATCACGGCAATTCCCGTGAAGTTCCGCCTACCCCGAATATGGCCCCGTCACGGGATATTCCGTGTGCGTCATAGTAAGACTTTTCCAAGCTCTATTTTAAGACCAGGAGTTCCCAATTCACTCCAATCACAAAGCTTATTGTGTCTGCTATTAATATTTATAAAGCGAAGGATCCAATGAGATTAAAAGGGGTCAGTCTGGGCTGTTACCTAAACCACCCCCTGCAACTTTCGAGCTCACTGATCATCATGGCGGACGAAGAAACTCAACCTGGCCGAAGCGGGTGAAACGAAAGCGAACAGCAAAAGATTACAGTGACTTTGTTACCACTGATGATAAGAAAGTTCTACAATTGATAGAGGACGACGAATTTAGTCGTTATGACGAAACTGCTATGTCAAATGGCTCGCTGGAGTCGAACCAACTTTCCAGAGGAGCGGAGGGGGTGTGTCAACATCGCAATTACGAGAATAGTCCAGCAAGAGGAGAGAGAGCCCGAGTTGGAGGCTGTAACTGACCCAGATTTTGAAGAGGGTGAAGGCCAGTCAGGAGAACAATGGCTCAGACGGGGGAGAGTGAAACTGGACACAGTACAAGCATCGTCTGCTACAGCTTACACCGGAACTGACACGGTGGAGCAGCTTGCTCGTGGTCAAGCCACCACGCGTCTACCGTGAGGGCAGGCCATTGGCAGAAGTACAGGTAAGACCCATTGTTTGTCTTGTGTCAGTGTGTTGATAAATGGAGTGTTATCACGGAGCTGTGACTGCAAAAGAGAAGACTTTGCTGAATGGGTGTGTGGGCGTGGCACTGAGTGTGTTTGTGTCATCACTGTACTTATGTGTGTGTGTGTGTGTGTGTGTGTGTGTGTGTAACTGTGTGTGTATGTGTGTCTACATGGTTGTGTGTAGTTTGTGTGTGTGTGTGTGTGTGTGTGTGTGTGTGTGTGTGTGTGTGTGCTTGAAACAAGACTGAGTGAGAACTAGTGTTGCAGTGGTGCATGTGTCAATGTAGTTGTGTGTTGTGAGAGAGAGAGAGAGAGAGAGAGAGAGTGTGTGTGTTGTTGTGTGTGTGTGTGTGTGTGTGTGTGTGTGTGTGTGTGTGTGTGTGTGTGTGTGAGTATGTGTGAGTGTGTGTGTTGTTTCCAAGCACAAGGATGTGAACCTGATTTTTTTTATATCCACAGGTGGTACCAGAGACTGTGAGACCAGAGGCAGGGGACAGGGAGCTTCTCAGCAGAGAGGGAGAGGTGCAGTGTTAGACCAGCCCCTTGTGCCACCTAACAACACCCAGCCAGATATTCCACAGTTCACAGGGGAACCTGGCCTGAAGATTCAGCCTGATGGGGACAGACCTGTGGACTACTACCGGCTCTTCCTCAACAACGAGATGCTTGACAAACTTCCCTATCACCCTGGAGAAGACTGTCAGAAAGCTTTCCTCTGGCAGGAGGTGCAAGGTGTACAGCAAGAGGGGCATCAGGAAAGAAACCAACTTTGTGTGGATACTGTCCTTCGAACCCATCTCTTTGTGTGCAGCCTTGCTTCGTGGCGTACCACACCAAGAAAAACTACTAGTTGCTGACTGATGCCCTATGTAGACACAGTGTGTGTATGTATTTTTCATCTGTGTGTTGTGTGATGTGCTATTGCAAAATTTGTAAAAAAAAAAAAAAGAAAAAGAAAGAAAAAAACAACAGTGACACTGAAAACTCTTTCGAGTCGCAAAGTGTGTGTGTGTAGATATGAACATGTATTTGGTGATTGTGATTCTTCTTGGACAGAAGGTATGGAAATACATTTTTCATTATCATTCTTTTGCTTTCTGACAATAATTCAGTTTTATTATTCACTGTTTTTCCCTTTTTTTATACTTATATGATATCATGTCTAGAATAGTGTAAAAAGAATAAATCCTGTTTCATTGGACATAAACTTTCATCTGTCCTGTTGAATGGATGTGTAATTGTGATCAGTGTATAGAGGATTCAATTACCTTTCAGAAAAGTATTAGTTTTATGGACTTTTATTGAGTAGTTTTTGTGTCAGAATTTTTTTTTAATTATTACCCTCCGTGATGTAATATGGCCTGGCAAATAGTGTTTTCGGAGCTAAAAAAGGGCATAGCAGCGAAAGGGTTAAATTAAAAAGAAAATGGTACCCATGCCAAATGCAGATTAAGGCTGTATTCTGTATGCTTTACTCTGGATAGTCCTGATTTTGAATCTTGAGGGTTAAACTTATTATGCTAGACTTAATATGGCAATGTTTTTCATCATTCATAACTTCAAACTGTATATTCATTTGTGCCTCACAATTACGTGATAGTACAGTGTATTTTTATATTCATAATCGTTTTTATCAATATTACTATAATCATCATCACTGTTATCCCCATTACTACTAACAGGGTTTCTAGAAGTCGTATCATTTTACAGTCAAATGTTGATGACACTATAAATGGAAAAAAAAAAAATCAACGAATGCTTTAAATATGAGTTTAAAACAAGTGAGGTAAAAATGTCTGACTTGTTTGCCGCATCATGGATGTGGGAAGACGCTTGTTCCACCAGCAAACAGGAGAACTGAGTAAGTAAAATACGAACAGCGTCTGATGTGCCCCACGGTTTCTCTGGGTCGATGATATGGTTGATGAAAACACTGATGACATTGTCATCCGTGTCCTGTTCTGGTGCTGGTGGTCCTCCTACCAGTGAGTCACATTCTCCTCGTTCAAATGAAGAATGAAAGGAGGGAATGATGACATACTGCAAAATCTGAAATCATAATACTGGAACTGATGGAGTATGTCACACACTGGCATAAACATATTTCATACTGAAGCTAGGTAAAATGTGTGCATATGTGCAAGAAGCTAGTGCATAGGGTGAGGGAGTGAAAGAGTTAAGTTTTTGCAGCTGGTAGATGGTGTGTGGGAGTGAAAGGGTTATTATCACTGCGGAAAATGCACTACACAGCAGTATTATTACATAACTAATCTAAGACAATGCACAAAGTAACATACACACATGCACGTACACACACACATCTTGCTCACACTTTTGCTCCACAAAATCAGTATTTTCATTTAAATACATGTTTGGCTACACACTTATTGTGTCAGACTGTTGTCATTATGGTCGCGTCAATATGTTGCCATGTCTTGGTGATTTTAGCAGCAAATACCCAGAGGAAGGATGTAGTCCTGCAAGAGACTTGTGGTCCAACTCTTAGTGCCACCAATGCACAACCATGCTCTGGAAAAAGCCCCGCTGGAATCATTCTGAAGGCCCCAACAAGTTGCAGACCCACTGAGAACCAGACAACTCTTGTGGGGGTGGATGTGGGAAGTCTGAGTCCAACATGGTAACTATTTATAGAGAACATGTCGTTAGATAAGAAAACTGCTCTAGCTTCATCAGGTGCGGGAACTGGTCAGAATGAAAAAGTCAAATCTACAGGGAGTCCGAAAACATGCTCTCCTTGAAAATGTTGAAAAGCTAGGTCAAAATCTGTTATAATCTGAGGCTATCTGACAGCCTGAAAATACGCATTTGCGTCAGTCAAAACCAGGATTACTTTAATGAAAAGTGAAGATAAACATACACAACAGGACAAAATTTTAACTCTTATTGTCCAGCAAGCCGCCTGAGTCGGCTTTCCGCCCAACCTGAATCGATGGCGAGCTGACTCAGTCAGCTTTTTCAGTTACCAGACATCTTGACTGTGACAGTCACTTTTTTCCCACATCAGCCAGCTTTACGGCTTGCTTTACGGCAATAGATACTTCCACTTTCATTTCACGCTGTTCTGTGCTGGTGAAGTAGTTTGAAATTGGGGTATTTTTTTTGCATCTTGTGCTGTGTTTTGATTTGTCATGGGATCGAGTGGGCGACGCCCTATGAGACTGACTGCTGAGCAAGCAATGAAATTGTTTCAAGAAACACTGGACGATAGTAAAAGCAATAATATCATCAGTGACAGTGATGAGAGTTTTCTGACACTCAAATGATGACTTGGTTTCTTTGGATGGTGGTGACACTTCAACAGGGCCTTCTTCAAAGAAATGACGACTTTCTGAAACTCACCTGACATCATATGATCAGTGAAAAAGTCCACAGATGAGCACACACTTTTTTTTTAAAGTAGTTTTCACTTATTTTTGCATCAAATGAGGGTTCTACACTAGAAAAGTTGCAGACACTATAGAAAACACAACTCACGAACAAGTTGTGACATGTGTAACAGCTAAAGTGTCTGGTTTTTGTCATTTTCGGGGATGTGACCTGAAGTCAATTAGAGGTGAAAAGCATCAAAATAAAGCACCAATGACATTTTTTGTGGTGGTGAACTTATTGCTAGGATGTCAAGGAACATTTTTTTTCTTTGAGTTTGGATGTACAAGGATTACCTGGTCAGCTATAGTGCTGTCAGTATCAACCATACAACTGTTTTTGTCTGCGCTGTAAAATTTGTCTGTAATTAGCATTTGTAATTATCTCAATATGACAATAATATCAATGTAACATTATTCACAAGATGCGCAATTTTATTCTGAACATGGACATACCAAAATGTTTGATGTAGGTTGGATACAAAAAAAGTTATCATCATTTTATTGACCTGACCCCCCTCTTCGACAATTCGCATAGTGCAAAGCCTTCGGCCAGACTTAAAACCCCTAATGGACAATAAGAATTAATGAACAATACAATCAATGTCTGTCTGACAAAACAAGTATCTTGTTTGCCCAGCTGCACTGATTTTTCTAATCCATTCTCCAACCTGTTCTTTCCCACCTACCAAGAAAGCCATTCACTCCACTGATTTGCTCCATCGTCTTCACTGAATTTATCTCCTCTATTGACAACTGACCTATTATCTTCGCTTTGCTGATCAGTGCAAAACACAGGCAAAATGAAAGTGACCCTGACTTCAGTTTTTGCAAAGTGGCAACTCATGCCATTTAAGGTAGGAGGCGCAATTTGAAAACAGATTGGTTTTGGTAGGTCCAACACTTTTATCAGAAATTTGTCAAAAAACCAACACGTCAGAAATCTGCCAAAAAAAGAACAATTCCTATACTTGCTTCATGTATTCTACCATGTAAGTCTGTAAAGAGAATTTAAAGAATGGAGGAGGGGTTGCCCTTCGGTTTGAGAGAGGCCAACTGGGTAGTAAGATCATTTTAGCCACAATGAATAAATGTCCCTAAAACATCAGATCTGGTTGTTGTAACATCCCAAGGCCAAAGTGTTAGAATCCGTAACAAAGTTGGGAGAGGGGGGGGGGGGGTTGAATCTCAAGCCTCCCAATCATCAGTTCACTGATGTAACCACACCTCCTGAGTTCATGAATGGATTGTCAGAGCTACCTGCAAAACTGCACTCAAAACAGCTGTCTATGGGAAAGCTACAGAAATGGCAATAACCCTAACCTCATGGAAAGCTGGGTGTTACCATGTCAGGTCTTGTTGAGCATAAAAGTTCCCTCATCAGGAAAGAGGAGGCATGGTGGAGGGTTAGGGCCAAGGTATCACTCTAGGTGGCCTCTCTATGTGTCATACAGGCTGAGCAAAGGTACCATAAAAGGAGGCCCCCTTGCTGTAGTAGTGCCGTGGTAGTGTGTTGACAATTGGGAACTATGGAGGAGAGCTTCCCTTCAAACCAAGAGTGTGTTGTAAAAGCCAAGTACCCACCCACGTTATGGAGTCCAAACTTGGAAATCTCTGGTCTGGACAGCCTGACTTCTGGGTCTCCCATGGGGCCAGATTCACCTGTACAAAAGCCTACCCCTGGCCGGGATAAGCATGCCGAGGTGTCTAGAGGAAGGCATCGGCTGAGGTGTATTTCATCTTGACTGATGTCAGAATCCCATCTCATTCCTCTAGGAAAGGGAGTTAACTGTGGTACTATTTACATCCCATGAGAAGCCAAGCCAAGCAAAAACTGGTTTTTTTAATATTGTGAAAACCATGTATAAAAACTTCTGTCAGCAAAAATTTGTTAAAAGTTTCAAACTCGCACAATTTTTTTTAGAGATTTTTAACTGCTCAGTTTTCAGAAGTTTTACAAATTTTCAAACCCTGCACATGCGAGCGCACACGCGCGCACACACACACACACACACACACACACACACACACAAGTGCGCGCGAGCACACACACACAAACATACACACACAAATACCTTAGCTTTCAGATCTTGGGGGAAATCAGGATCATGGAACACTTCCACAAACTTGAAGAATGCCTTTCTTTTCCATTCCACAGAGTACATCTGCAATATCAGAATGGTTCATGTCACTGTGAATTCCAAGTGGGGCATGCTTTCCACAGAAATCCAAACAGTACATGTTGTGAGCAACTTCTAAGACAACCGAGCTATCAGTTATAACTCCACAAGCAGCAAAAATATCAAAACGTGCAAACTTGTACAGAAAGAAAAAGAATATTTCATATTCTATATAAAAGTTCTTTCAAGGTAAAATAACACCACCCACCCACCCATACCTCCCACACACACACACACACACACAAACACGCATGCATGAACACACACATGCACATTAACACCTGGAACATGAAACAAATTGCAATGAAAATAAATGTCATTCAGTAAGCTAGTCCTGTATGGAAGTCTGCAGAAACATATGTCAAACTGTCCTGAATATTTTGCTCTAATTTATAGCTTTTATTTATTTTCTTTCATTTTATTTCAATTCAATGTCCTTACTCTCTTATATTTTGCCTCAGTTGATTGTCTTCACTCATTTTCTTACATTTTGCTTCAGTCTGTCATCTTACTTGTTTCCTTTCATGCATCTAAATCTATGTTGGACTGAGGGATAAATGTGTGTGGATGGATGTGAATTTCAAGAGATGACATACTTTTCTTTTTTCTGAACACATCCTAGTATTTGAATGTAATGCTGTCACCTATTAGAAATAAAAATATGGAGGCTAACAAAATGCACCACTGTGAACATGTACCGACCCATTTTGCTACTGCCCGACGATCAGAGCAAATAAATTATCACGATATAAACAAAACCAAATTCTTACGCTGGCAACAACGTCCTCCAGAAAGTCCTTGACAAACTGGAACTGTGGAATGAAGCGGAACATGAAGCATCGCAGGATGTGGAACAGAAGCTCTATCTCATTAGTGTTGTGCCTGCACACACATGTGCACACAACACACACACGCACGGCGCATGCGCGCACCACACACCACACACACACACACACACACACACACACATACACACACATCCAGTTCAGTGGAGAGACAGACACAGTGACCCTGATAGAAAAAGACACAGACAGGCAAAGTTTGGAGTTTGTTGAAGAAGAGGTCAATGTACTCAGGATGATCCCATAGGCATTTCGCCCAAACCTACCAGTAATTATCTGGAAACTCCTTAAGCCTGCACAAAACCCTATGCACTGCTACAGTCTTAAACTAGGGACTGGGGTGGGGGGACAGATGGAAGTGGGGTGATTGGAGAGTGGGACCAGTGAAACACCACCAGAATGATTGGAACAGTAAGATTGGCAGCTCACAGGCCAATTTTTATGTTGCAGGCAGAGACTGACCTCAAAGCCATCCAACCTGTTTTAAGTCCCATCTCCAACAGTGTTGGAAAAAAACAACAACAACAACAAAACCTGCGCCCCCTGGTGCTCTATCAACTGAAGTAACATGACCACTTATAAATGCGGCCCACCTAAAGGCTGAATCCACGACAAAGACGGACATGACAGACAGACAGACAAGGACAGATCAAACATGGAACTGAGCTCTGAGCTTGATTAGGATTCAGGAGTACTATCAGTGTCAGATCAATTAAATGACTGATCTTTATTTTCCAACTGTAAAAGACAATGACACAAAATAACAGTGTTTGCCCAATTTTCCTTGTCTGCCATTGAGGGGATAGTTTATTCAGAACATATTATCATTATAAATAAACTATGGCCAGTGTGTGTGTGTGTGTGTGTGTGTGTGTGTGTGTGTGTGTGTGTGTGTGTGTGTGTGTGTGTGTGTGTGTGTGTGTGTGTGTAGTGTGTGTGTGTGGTGTAGTGTGTGTGTGTGTGTGTGTAGTGTATGTGTGTGTGTAGTGTGTGTGTGTGTGTAGTGTGTGTGTGTGTGTGTGTGTGTGTGTGTGTGTGTGTGTGTGTGTGTGTGTGTGTGTGTGTGTGTGTGGTGTGTGTGTGTGTATGTGTAAGTGCGTTTGCATGCACATGCACATATGGAGAGAAGAAATACACACAGACACAAAAACTGACAAAGTAGTACAGAAAAATGAAAGACACAGAGAGACAGATAGACAGACTGACTGAAAGAAAGAAAATTCTGTTATACAAAACAATGTCGAGAGCTGAGTGTCAGTTTTCATTCCTAAATAAGGCAAGACAAAAGTAAAATTATAACATCAATCTTGTTGTGAAGATTTAATTCCATGTTATCTCCTTCAATGAAAAGAGATCATATGAGAATGGATATGTAGATTTGTCAGTTTTAAAAACGCACAAGGTGCAGAAATTATACTAGACAGCAGTAAGGATTACAGGGTGGATACAATAACTTATCAACAGATTAAATTATCTTTGTTTATCAAAAAAAAGAAACACTTTGTAGATCACAACAGTTTCCAAAACCAAAAGATTATTTGGGAGAGGCATGTGATCTCTTCTCTTTTTCCATTGTGAGAGATAATGATGGAAGTTTGTCACAATTTTCCCATTTTGCCTCCCACAATTCTGAAAAGAACGAGATTTCAAGGTTAACAACATTTGCATTTCTCCAGGTTTTCTCCACAAAGAGTTCCAATTATGGCTTAGTGAACTGACTAAGTTGGATAAGCAATACAAAGAGTCTACAGTGACACACAACTCATGCCCCAACAATACTAGTCTTATTCACCAAAGTTATTTACAGAATTCACAGAATTATAAACAAAATCATGAGACACCCACACTGTATTAATATTCTAATATTAAAGAGTTTTCTTTTTTCTAAACTAAGACCATGATCCATTAATATGTATCAAGAACATGGATGTCAAATGCTATCAATATACAGCATGTCCTATTCTGATGGAATCAAAGATTCTTATGATAGACCTATGCCTAAGTTCTCATGAGATCTTCTTCCTGTTGTTATGGTTACCCCCCCCCCCCCCAAAAAAAAAAAAAAAAAAAAAAAAAGTAGTAGTAGTTGTAGACAGACAAAAAGCGGACTGCTGATCACAAAAACCAAAACCTACTTGAAGTAGTTGAGGAGACACTTGACCAACATGTCTGGCTCCTTCCAGTAGATGTAGTCCATCTGGTCCTGATCATACAGACAATACAACCACTGATGAATATCAATTATCTTCATGTCAGTTTTTGCTTTTAGCCCACTACAAATCTTTTCCCTTGTTTTCTGGTTTCTATCTTTCAAAAAAAAAGTGAGAGGGATAGACAAATGAAAACATGAATTTCACTTGATTTTACAAGGGACAGGGAAGAGAGACAGAAGATGAAAACAAATTTCATTTATATTTACAATCAATTGCTGACCACAGCAGGTGTACAGAATGCACAATGACGAAGAAAGTATGCATATACATCTCATAGAAGGCACAGCAGCTTATTTTCAGTACTCCCTTTTTGCATTTATCGTATAAAACCCCTTAAACAACCCCATCAAACTGTTTTATCAAACTCTACACCGCATGTTCTGACTGTGATGTCTTGTTTGACAAGTGATCAGTTTTACTGTTTTACGTGACTTTAACCCTTTGACTCCCACACCTTATCCACCAGCTGCAGATCCTAATCTTTGGCCCCTTCACCTATCTACAGGAAGCTGGTGGATAGGGTGAGGGGATCAAATGTCAAGTTTTTGCTTTGCTAGTGTTGATAATGATGCAGGATGCTAGTGAACAGAGTGAGGGAGTCAAAGGGTTAAACTTGGACAGCAAGGGGAAAAAACAACAATTATTTTCATTATCGACATCTGCATCTCCATCCCTATCACTGCATACTTCTCTTTCATTCTGAGAGAGACCGTCTTGTTATGTCATTCAGATACTGGTGGTTTTCCCAGTACAGGACCATATTTGTAGCAGTAAATGTATAATATTAATATCACTTTCTCTACCATACAGGGGTGGCGCATATTGTACAGGGACAGACCAAATTGTTAACTATCCGGTGACTGTCAGACAAAATAGAATATATGCAATTATAAGGCTCATCAACACAGCACAGCATGGCAAAGTAAGTGCAAATACATGCTCATAGCAACAATATAACGCCACAATTTTTCCTGTATGTGTATATTTATTTACCAACATAAGTGGATCTTTTACATGTGCTAAGTGCATATTATGTACAGGATCCCAATTTTTATTCTAGATTGTTATTATTTTTTTTAACATTGTACCTTTTTAATCTCTGTCTTTTTTTACACTGTTTCAAAGATACAGAATCTGTCAATTCAGTTCTTAGAAATAACACTGACCACTCTGGTGTGTCGCTTGAGGAAAGCATCAGAGATCCAGATGTCCAGCAGCTGTTTGACCAGCTGGCTCTGTGAGGACAGCCAGGTGTCGTTGGCACGCACCAACTGGGTCATCAACACCATGGCCTGATACTGAAGGTCCGTCACTGCAACGTTGGGTGGGATACCTCCAGCCTGTACCTGCAAACAGATTTTCCCCTTCAGAGTGTGAAGATTGTAATTTTTCATTTCTCACACACCTTTCTCCTCTTCACCCTTCTGTCATTGCTGTACTTGTCTGATTGGTCATGTGAAATAATGCTATTTGTGTAAGTTTTGTTGATTTCTTTGCAAGCCTGCATCAGTTTATGTGCCTTCGCCATAAATCCCCGTTTAAGTGTTCATGTCTGTGTGCTCTGTGTGTGTGTGTGTGTGTGTGTGTGTGTGTGTGTGTGTTTGTGTGTTTGTGTGTTTGTTTGTGTGTGTGTGTGTGTGTTGTGTGTGTTTTGTGTGTGTATGTTTGTGTGTGTGTATGTTTGTGTGTGTGTGTGTGTGTGTGTGTGTGTGTGTGTGTGTGTGTGTGTGTGTGTGTGTGTGTGTGTTGTGTGTGTGTGTGTGTGTGTGTGTGTGTGTGTGTGTGTGTGTGTGTGTGTGGTGGTGTGTGCGTGCATTGTGTGCAGTGCGTGCATGCATGTGTGTGTGTGTGGGTGTGTGTGTGCCTGCAGTGGTGTGCATTATTTGTCTGAAAGCAAGCATTTCAATGCGCCTGTGTGCATGTGTAAAGCATATCTCACCTGTACTTGTCCAAGCAGCATGGAGGACAGACGCATAGGGCTTGCCTCGAGCACTTCACGTAGTGGCTTGCCCTCTTTATGGCTCAGACAATACTGAAATAAAAGCCCATCAATTTCTGTAAGGATACTTCAACAACAAGACCCATTAAAGAGAGCAGGAAAAAGGTAAGGAAAAACAGTGGCAAAAAGGAAGAAAGGCAGACCTCCAATCTCATACATCAAGAACATTACTAACATCAGTGGCCTAAATATTCAAGAAACTGTCCACAAAAGACACAGCGGCCTGGAGGGAGATGGCGGCATCCAGATGTGCAGCGGCCAACACCGAACCTGGTGATGCCGACATGTGAGACAGGTGAGCATACTTGACAATGCAGGATGCTGGTGGACAGTGCACGAGAGTCAAATGGTTCAGAGTCTAATGCTCCATCAACAAAGGCAGGCAGCCTACTTATAACCTGTGGTCCATCTAAGGATCGAAACGCTGACCTCTCCATTATCAAAATGATACTCTAACAAACAGAGCTAACGGACCACTGTATTACAAGATAGCATGATCACAATTGTCAAACTTTTACTGTCATAAACACACTACATAAGCACACTTTATACACTTACCACCAGGAACCGGCCATATTGTTGATCTTTCAGCAGGCTGTCATCAGTCAAGATGTTTATCGTTTCCACAGGGTAGCGGACCAGAAACTTCAACAAAGGTTCTCGCAAAGGACTTCCCTTCTGTTGACAGACAAGCCACCAGAAAATTAAACAAAAAATTTTTAAATAAAGAAAGGACATCAGAGAATGGTATAAAGCAAGTGAAATAAAAGACTACTCTGAAAGAAACAGATTAAGAGAGAAGAGGAAGGGAAAGAGACAGACGGACAGACAGGGAGGGGGGGGAGAGAGAGAGAGAATAGAGGAGGGAGATAGAGAGAGGAGGGAGGGAGAGGGAGGGAGAGAGAGGAGAGAAAGACAGAAAGAGAGAAAGAGAGACAGAGAGGCAAAGAGAAGGAGTAAGACAGAGAGATGGCAGAAGAAAAAGTGATATAGTGACTGCAAAACAAAACAGTTTTCTTTTCCTTTCAAACTTGTTTTTATTTTGTTTTTGACAAGACACATGTACAAGAACAGAAATGTCAAAGCATAACTGCAATAACAGCGAGAAGACTGGGAAAAAAGCAACATCATGCAACACATCTACGAAGTATACATTACATCACATATATATTTGCATAAAACTGAATAAGAAACCAAACAGATGAAAAAAATAAATTGCAACCTACACCGGTAATTTGTTAATTTTTATCATGCACAATTTAACTGATGTCCTAAGTATTACATGTAAATAGGGAATAGCAGTATCAACTTTCTGTAGCAATCAATGGTAACTCTGGCAGCCAGTTATGTTTAAAATCATGCAAGTTCCACACTGATTTTGCCA
Source organism: Monoplex corrugatus (assembly GCA_030674185.1). Lineage (NCBI taxonomy): Eukaryota > Metazoa > Mollusca > Gastropoda > Littorinimorpha > Ranellidae > Monoplex > Monoplex corrugatus. Next base: position 48,727,331 of record CM060307.1, read on the forward strand.
GGTATTACATATCACTCGAACAGGAACCTCTATCAGAACAGGTGTGGTGGGCTCGACGGTAACACCTGGTGGTGGACATCTTTTCACCGATTTCTTGACCATCCGGTCAAATCTTTTGCAGTTAGTATGGCGTTTTGTATTAGCTGAGCTTATGCACTTATAAAATATGGTTAAGTTATGTACTATTAAAAAGAGTTTATATTTGGCAGTCTTTTCGAATTTGCACTTGTAAATGTATATTTTCCCAAGAAGGATTATACATCAAAATCCTAATCTAAGTGTATATTTTCATCAATATCAAAGAGTACTATGTTCTCATTTAATTTGATATTTGCACATGCATTACGTTCTGATTTCAATCATTCTTTGATCCTTTCCAAGAATCATAGAATACATAAACATTTCCACAACATACGTCACACAACACAGGTAAACATGGCGAAAGCTCATTTGAAAATTTCAGTCTATGAATGTACATGCAAAAAACAGGAATAATTGATCTATCAGAGTTTTCTTTTCGGACACGTTTAAACGTTGTAAATGCACATTCGACAAGGGAAGTAACAAGCTCGAAAGCTTGTAAAAATTAGTAATTATTTTTTTCTTATTGCTTTTTATGCTGCTTATATGGCCGCAATAAGAGAAATTAGATGTTTGGGGAAGCCCATTTTCTTAATGGTATCAAAAAGATAGTAGTGTATGACACTGCCAAATACTTTGTTGTAACTGATGAAAGCAATGAAGGCCTTTTGCTGGCTGTTTCTCAGTTTCTCGATCATAACGTAAAACGAATAGCATGTCAAAGGTTCGTCTGTTTTCTTAGTAACCTGCTTGACAGTCCGACAGATCTTCTTCCACTTTTGATTTCATTCTGTTTAGTATCATGATGAGAAGATTTTGCTGGTCCGACTGATGGTGTTTCAGTCTTGGATGTTTCTGATCTTGTGCAACATGGTAAACTCTTGCAGTTTCTACTCTGTTGGCCATTCGCACATTATCTGTATCTTACAGCACAGGTGATGCAAAGCTTTAATTCCTGATTCACCAGTGTTTTTCAGCAGGTCTCCACAAATGTTGTCTAGTCGTGATGATTTTCCAATTCTCAAATGCGACCTGCCTCCAAAAAAAGGTAGATAAGTCAAATTCTGGTGATACTGAGATACATATATCACTGGAAAGAACAGAAAAAGATCTTTACTGATGATATAAGAACAAAGTGTGTACAACTACAAATACGGAAGTTGTGCTTGTTTACATCCAGCAAACAGCAGGACAGTCATTTTGAGAAAAATGACCTTGGAGTTAGAACAGTTTGTCGAAGTCAGATTTTGTTTACACCAAAGACAGCCCTTATAAGCATTATGATTGTACTTTTTAAATATAATGAGCCAACAGCAAAAAAAATCGACACTCTCCCAGTTCCAATGCTATATAACATGTTGGGGTTCTCTAAGGGTTTCAGCGTTGGCTGGTATAAAAAAAAACAACCTATTCTGATGTGATTTTCTGTTTGAAATTGATCAGTAGGTCACAAACAAAGCAAATTAAAAACATTCATGGTGCAAAAAATGGAAAATTAACTCAAATGCCGATGTGAAAATCTTAATTTCACCCAGACAGACCCCCCCACCACTGTTGTTGGCCTGCCGCACCGCTTGGCCAAGCGTGACATCTATTATTTCGTGCAAGCAGGTCACAAATGGCTGATAGCTGATGTCAGGTCATTTATGAGAGATTCTGGTTCAGGATGCCAAAAATCAAGGCAGAAAGTGCCTTGTGGATTTGTTGCCATGAAGTCATCGAATAAGTGTTTGCCATATGCACGCCATCTTTGTTGTTGATACACTGATTTTGTGGTAGAAATCTGTTTATTTTTTCACTTCCCTTATTCCAATCATCTTTGATTTTCTCTCTGTATCAAATGCTTGCTCATTCTAGTTCAAGCTAAGCTCTCCTGTCGCTTCTTGCTTTGGTTTGTATACGCAAGTCTCATTTCTTTCAGAATAACACTGCAGGAAGCTGGTGGATAGACACGGAGAGTCAAAGGGGCAACCCTTTCACACCTTCACTATCATGAATTGGGTTTGCGCTAACTAAGCATGCACAGTGAACTCTGGAAGGTAGAAGACAAGGCTATGGGTGGGCTACTTTTGATTCATATCATCAGTATCAGCCACTATATCAGCCTGGGACATGGTGACTTACTGGTGCCATATTGCTTTCAGTCCGACATGGTGTATGAAGCCAGACCACCAGCTTCCTGAAGAAAGGGTTAATTTATGCAAATGTAATAATATTGATGGCCCTCAAAGAGCTGACTTCAAGTGATCGAACAATGGTGACACACACACCCACCTTCCCCTCCTCGAAACAGTTGTTTTCTGGATCATCTTTTCTCGAAACCAAAATTGACAGTTTTAAAATATCCTCTTCACTCCTCCTCTATCACTCCCCCTTCCTTTTTTTGTTGTTTTTTTTGTTGTCTGAAATCACTTTAGTGAATAGACATTAAATCAAAGACCAACACACACACCACACACACACACACACACACACACACACACACACACACACACACACACACACACACCACACATGATGTCTGACTAACCTCCATAAGCAGGGCCTTCTCCCCAAACAGGACCAGGGTGATAAGGGGGTCCAGCAGCTTGGAGGAGGCAGCAGGCAGCAGGTGGAAGATCTCCAGAATGGCAGCACAGATCTGCATCTCCTGTAAGGATACCTAACAGTACAATGTGTGTTTATACAAACAACAATAGCACATTTTTTTACGGCCACTTTCAATTAACATATTTACAAGGGTGCAACTTAGAAAAAGTAAAAAAACTGAAAGGGGTCCAGGGGCCGGCAGTGCCCCATATGGGGGAGGGGGGGGGGTTGGGGAGCTATGTCCCCCAGACGATGAAGCTTTTTCAAAAAACGGATTTTCCATTTCTGACTCTTGAAAAAACGGATTCTGTCTTCAAACAGAAAAAGTTGCACCCATGTATTTACAAATATACTTACCATGTCTCACAAGCGCTAGCCAACTGATATGGCTTAAGTTTGTTGCTGCAAACCTTTATACTGATGACAATGTTTTATAAACTTAAATAAAATTAATGCAGGATTATATTGTTATTGTTGTTTAAAGCCCAGCCAACGGCGTAGTGCTATAACTGTTTCAAAACACACACAAAACTTCAACAGGAAAAAGAAAGAAAAGAGAATTAAGTACACATATCAATGCATTCACGCACATAATCTAAGGAGATGCCCTCGGCACTGACCACTTTGTCCAATTTATCACACTGGAGATTGAAAAAACACACCTGAATACAAATTTACACATACCTATGGACACCAAAACATCTAAAAATGGGTATAAATTATCTTAAACTGCTTTTGCATATCTCACTACACTAGAGTTTAAAATGCACTTAATACATGTACTCAGTTATCAATCCTAAGAAAAAGTACGGAAGACTTCATCAAACACATACAGATGAATGGACCAGCAAAGCAAAAACAAAAAACAAAAAAAACAATAAATGACAGAAAGCAAAGCAACAAGACAGAAAGAGAGTGACACAAAAAAGGAAAATTCTAGCACAGAATTTCCAGGAGGTGGGGATACTATTTATACTGAAAGAGCCCCCAGTGTCCCCACAGGGGGAGAATCCAGGATTTCAGAGTGTGTGTGTGGGGGGGGGGGATGAGTGGGAGGGTGGATATCATAGATTTCACAATATATGGGAATACATCAAAACACAAACTTCGTGCATTATTTCTTTTGATGTTCATATTCAAAGGATTTACTTAACAAACATTTCATTGTTTAACCCTTTGA